>CM056589.1:57258982-57858982 GCA_029721435.1 Gymnothorax reevesii | reverse complement strand
TCAGAGCGCTGGGTTTGGAGAATAAAGGGGCAGGACCCAGTCACAGCGAGTGGGTCCGTTATTACTTACAGCACCCATCTAGAGCCTCGGCAATTTAGAGCCTATTTAAACCCAATCTGGGAAAACACTCTGCACTTTTGTTAGTTCAGCTGTGTTTTCCACTAATAGCAAGGTAATTGCTTTCTGTAGTCAACAGCAAACTTGATGGTTGAAGTGGCACACTTAGAATTTTTATTAAAACTTGTGGACAGTGTGGGCTAGGGACAGGTTCAAACGGGGAGAGGTTGCGCTGCCCAGTGCTGCCTGATTTATGAAGGTTTTGCATGCATACATACACAATTATGGCTAAGGAAATAAAACCGAATGTTTCGCCCACAGTGCTGGTTATCACGATGTTGTTTACATGAATTTTTTTTTTCCATTCTGTCGTCAGGTTTTCTGCATGAAAGAAAAAATAAAAGCCTTACAATCTCACAAAATATGCATTTAACTATAAAACAATAATATTTAATGAAGAAAGTCAAGCATGTTGTGAGTTACTGGGTGAAATAAAATCTTAGCAGTGAGGCAGCGACCCAAGGGCGACCCCCCATGGGTAAGGAAACATCGGCATTGGGAAGTGGTCACAGGATGAAGAGTGAAAATGCAATGCAGCAATAAATTCCTGGAAAGCAACCAACACACTGAACTCGATTGCGTCTGTTTTTAATCATTAATTCCACTTCTTTTGCAAAATTGAGGCCGATTGACCTAAATTCTCAAAATCGGAGATATTAAACTGACAGCAAGGATGCCGAGTGCAGTGGGTTATAAATGCTGACTCCTGGCCCTTTGGGTCATCAACATGAAGAAAAATCATTAGCGCTATTATCGTCATTCAGGCAGACAGCAGTTGTGTGTGTCGATGACAGCATCAGCAGTATCTGTGCATCCCATGACTGAACACTAACCTACAGCTGTGTGCTTTACAACTTTACTACCAACACGCGCAATGTATTTTTAATGCAATATTGTATAAATAATGCCATGAAAATGTTTTGTGTACCAGTTTTGAAAAGAAAGAGCCCCCCCCCTTACATGTATGCACGCACGCACACACACACACACACACACACACACACACACACACACACACACACACACACTGAGGAAACAGTTAAATAGCATTAGATAAAACTGTGGTTTTAGTGGAAGGCATCAGCATAAATCCGTACTCTGCGGTTATGTTAGCCCTCTGTAATCCTGCAGGCCCTGCGCAGTTGTGAGCGAATCAGGGCTCTCATCAGGCAGGACTCAGCTGCTCTGAGGAGCCTGAGTGAGGATCGCTGATGAATCTCTTCAGTCGAGCGCATCTCTGCACAACTCATTTACATTTCCTTTACATACGGCCCCATTCTCTCACTGTTCCCACGCAGAACCCAGCCTCTAATCCACATCCTTCAGGTGTGAACACACAGAATTATTCACACGCCACAGCTTTGCAGTGGGGAAATAATTACGAAAATAAAGAAAGAAAACTGAAATTCCAATGCAAGCAAGCCTTGTCTTTTGTGTTTCCTTGCTTGTTGTATTTATATATTTTTTTTATAGTTGTCAGACAGTACATATTTTCCCTCTTGGCACAACCTCACTTGCTAATATGACTCGAACAGCCCTGCCCACCGACCTTCATTTATCAGTAATTGGACAATCCTCTCTGGAGAAATATCGCAATAGCAATGTGACACGAGGGTGAAAAAACAATCTGTGATTCATTTGCTTTTTTGTAATGGTCAGGGCTCTAACTGCAGCACAACACATCCAGAACAACCGGAAGGAGTGTCTGACAAACAGCGAGTGAAAAGATTATGGCTGCATTATTTGCGTAATAAAAGTGTTCTCTCTCAGATCCACAGGATATGTCCCTGCCAAAACACATCGGCATCCAACAAAAGATAAATAAATAAACAAAAACCACTGATAAAACTGTCAAGATTTCAACAAAAGTAATAATGGGAAATGAAAAGACATTTTGAGCGTGATTGAACACGCAGCACCCCAGAACCTGGAACCGGGAGCTGGAAAGAAAAAGGGGGGGGGGGGACTGTCTCACAGAAAATAAGGAAGAATAATTTTGGGGCCTCGGTGGCCTTGGTGAAGAACAGTTTCCTGACGATACAGCTTGTCAAAGTAATAAAAACTGAATTTAGGAATCAAATACGCCCGGGTCCTTCATTATCGGATTTCACAAGCGTGATAAAACAGCTGACATTTTTGAAGGTAGAATTATTTTAGTATCTTAAAGTTTAAAGATTTAAATGCACCTGTCAAACCTTTATCATTCTTTTTTTTTCCTTGAAGCAATTCATCAGTTTGTTTGTTATATTTACACCAAGTTCTGTGGGCAAGATTAAGAGATATGTTGGAAATAAACTTTTTTTTTTCCTGTTAGAAACGAGACTCCAGAGGTGAGATTGGGTTTCATCTGCGCATGGGTCTTCCTTCACTTGTGTACGAGCGCATATTTCAAAAAATCATACTGTTTGGCGTCCTCAATGGATTCCAGAGTAAAGCAATTATTTACCAGAAGTGTTATTTTATGGGTTTTTCATTTCATTCTTTTCTTAATATATAGCATGATTGGTGTTATGCATTTTTGCGTTATGTAAAACTTCAAACTAACAAATAGATGCCTTCTGATCAAAAAACTTTTAGGTCAAGAGTGGACAAGTGAGTTAGATGGAGGAAATTAAAACCAAGACTATAACATTAAATGTTTCCTTAATGTGCCATTGGCTAATAAATATTCATTATCCAGCAAAGTCAATAAGCTTTCCATTATTAAATGCACACTACAGTAAGCATTTGCCTTCAGTTGAAAAACAGGGGAAATAGGTTCTGAAATTGTCACAACGACATGGGTTCTCCAGACTTGAGTACGTGAGAGGACCCAACGCAGGAGACGAGGCCAGAGACAGGGGTGCGGCTCACTTCTTTACGAGGGAGGCAAAGCAAAACTAAAACTACTGCTGAACAGGAAAACTACAACAAAAGAAACTCAAGGAGCCTAGCTACCGCTAGTCAGGATAAAAAACACAAACTCTGAAATGAAGGAACAGACTGGCATCTAATATCTTCGAGAGAACAAACTGACTGGTACAAGGAAAATGCTCCAATACAGAGAGAAGCTGGTCTCACAGCACGGGAAGCTGATCTCATTTAAACAGAGCTCGATTACAGCCACATGGCACCGCCGCATTTCACAAGCGGTTAATTAACAAGAAGCGCATTCGCAGCGCGTTCTCCCACATCACCGGGACTGCGCTTCAGGACCGCGGACAGCGGCCGGAGGATCAGGCGAACATGGGGCAGCGACAGTATTTCGCCCAATACTGTACTGTTGCTTTATACTATTTGACATTGAAATAATGATTTTTTAAATGATCTGTGCTGAATTAAATATATAGGGAAAAAAGTTTGCCACGTTTGTGTCATGGTTTGGTGGATATGAGAGCTTTCTTTGCTGCTCTCATCCGGGACAACATCGTTTTGCTCTCAATCGAATTCTTGGGCCAGCTGGCGTTAATTGGGGGCATCACCCGGATTCTATATAAGCCCTAGTTCCGCCTCAATTCCCTTGCTAGAGTGTCAGTGGTACGTTTGCACTTTAGCCAGTGAGGTCTCTGGTTCGAGAGTTGTGAGGGACTTAGCTGCATATTTCAGGACAAGTTTTAGAGAGCAAGGGAATCTGTTTTGTTTTCCCTTTTTCTTTTGTCCTTTCAAGCTCGCTTTGCTTCCTTCCCCGGACGACATCTGGGTCCGTTGGTAGCGCGAGTCTCGCATTCTTGTTTTATTTGTGTCTCTCTCTCCTCTGCTGTTTATCCCTTTTATTCTGGCCACTGCGTTTGGCGTCTAAAACTCAACAGCCATCACAGTTTGTGAGAATAAATTGATATAAAATAATGGTGCAACCCGATTCCTATCCACAGAGGGACAGGATTAATTTATCTGAGCAGGTTTTGCAGTGGGGAAAAGTTATCTTACCTTTTCCAGCTCTGAGGACCGTAACTAATCATTTTGCCATTACATGGGTGGTGCTATAGGGAAGATTAGATCAATCAACAGCTCCAATGACGAGGAGAGATGGAGGACGGAGCCTTGGGTGGTGTGGTCAGGATAGATAGAGCAGGTGCACAGTACAATCTGCTGGGCTGTAAAATGCTTTGTGTTCGCTGTGGAGAACCAAAGGGGGATCGTCCGTTAATGACAAATTGTGCTGCTGACGGCAGACTAAGGAGAAAAACCGCTGACTCCGCACAAAGGCTCAAGCCGCTTTCTCCTCTCACCTGGGCCTCGATCAGAGCCGAACGCACTCCCAACGTCCCCACCTTCTGAAATTATTTATGCTTTATTACACTGTGTCTGAATATGTAGGAGTTTTCTGTTTATTTTGGAGGTGCAATTCATTTAGTCCCTTCAATCATTAACCATCACAAAGCAGTGTTTGGCCAATGCCTGGATTCAATTACCATGTTTCCTAATCTGTCATCTGAAACACAAATTTGCAGCATTAGGGTTTTAAACCTTTGCAAAAGCGGATGGATTGAATGCTGTTTGCGACAGTGCAGCAGTGTAGATTTGATACAATTGAGGATAACATTTCATCACTTTGATTTATCCATCCTGAAACCCCTCCCATAAAGAAGATGGAAACTCATTAGAATCAGAGCTTGAGACGACTGTAAGAGACACATTATGATAATAGGCATAACAGATATCCCTTTGAATGCTGGGAAGAGGGCCTTTACTGGTGGGTTCATCCTCTGAGTGCTGATGCAGTGATTTGGTTCCAGTTCATAAACCCCTCTCAGAATTAGGGGGCTCTCAGTCGTGATCACTGCCGTGGTAAAAAGCACCGATCAGAATCCAGGCTGATGAGGTTTACAGAATTCTCCATAAAGTGTTCATCACAGCTGTGCATTCTTCGGGAGACGTCCTAATGGTTTCCGCAGTGCACGGCTAGTGATGCCGCATCTCCCACAACCCCCACGGATCTGCTGTTGATCTCTGATGCGGTTTCAGAGAGGGGCGGAGGGAAGAGGGACATGTGGTCCTTACTTTCACCAGTGTGCTCACCCACCAATGCGTCCTCTCAAAACTGACTACTAACGGTAGGCGGTAGGCATTTTAGGGCATGCCCAATAATCTCGCATTTCTTTCATCTTACTAGCCTGGCATGTAGCTTAATCTGTGATAAATATTCAATATTTCATTACTTCAAATAATGAACTAACAAATTTTGCTGTCAAACATTGGCTTCTCTGTGTCATAAATCCAGGCAATGATAATATCAGGAAACACACATACGTCTTGCAGAGTTTGGCGCGACATATAGAAGTTATGTTTTCTTGTTATGTCAATACATGGCATGGAGGGACCCGACTAATATGCTAAATATCTCCAGGACGTCAGCATTTGGTTTAAATGCCTTCAAATGATGTTCAGCTGATGAGTAAATGCTGCACCGCCCGACTGCTCCACAGATAAAGGCTGTAGTTAGCAGAGGTTATTTATTTAGGTTTCAGACAGTTAATATTTCACTTTCCATGACCAAAAAGTAGCATGCATAAGTATCAAATTTGCCAACTTAATATAAGAAGAGGATATGGGAGCTATTAGTAGCCACTAACATGTATTTCATGAGACACACAAAGGTGTGATTACTGCCAGCCCTTTTGAATCTAAACATCACTTAAATAGAACCTGTCTGGCAGTCTGAAGTAGGGAAAATGCTGCGCATGATGGAGTGATATAAAGAAATTCAAGAAGAGATGCAAAAAAAGTTGTTGACATCTATCAGTCTGGAAAGATTTGCAAAGCTATTTTAATGGTTCTGTCACTAAGACGGTCAGATAGCAAGCTATAAAATTTGCTGTCAAAATACGATATGAGCTATTTAGTCACATCAGATTTGCAATTACAATAGTCCAACGAGCTAAATAATCGCAACGAGTAATAAGCATTGCAGTCCACGAACATGAAACACATTAAAATATCATTAGTAATTACAACTTTTGTTTAATTAGTGGGTAAAAAAGGGCAGTGTGTTTCTGCAGGTCTTATTTCGCTCGTCGCTTCTTCCCTTAAATATCTCTGCTAGAAGGAAGAGAAACTCCAGCTCTTGATATTTAGCATAGTGTACCATGAGCTCCCGTATTAAACTAAATTAAGCAGGAAAGTGAAAGTAGGTCTGATCTCGCAGCAGCAGTGCGTTTGGGAATTCAAGAGCAGGTCTACCATCAATCACATCACATCACATCACACCCTCGCTTCCTTTATAGAGAAGAATGAACAAAACTAAGTACAGAATCATGCTCAATTAGGCTGCACTTCATCCAACGTCATTATATTACTCCAGCCAACAATAAGGTAAAAGCAAAGCCCACTCTTATGGAACATGTGTGATTTTGCACCAAAAGTATCACAAAGCACCTTCTCTCTGTGCCACAACAGGGGGTTGTAGTGCAATGATAATGTGCACGGCTGTCAGTGTATCGGAGAGACAGGGGAGCCTGCTGTGACACCTCGCTCCATTTTCATCACACTGGCTAATTTAGATATCAGGTAGGCTTGACTAGGCCAAGAAAAATGTATCGCATTCAGTATTATTGATTCAGATTCACATCAAAAGCATAGCTATAGCCTTAGGCTTGACTGAAATATTTTTCCAAGTGAAGATGTGAGGCTGACACATGGAGATATACTAAAAAAAGTTTAATATCGGAAATATATTAATATTTTTTACTTAGATCTACAGCGCCCTGTGCTGCGAAACCTAATTGCACACAGCTAGTCTCACTCCTGACATAAACACACAACTCCTACCCATCAGGCTTCACACCTGCGCTCCAAATATGCTGCCAAATCAAAGCGGAAGTGCAACTGATGTGATTCACATCTAATCCATCCCCTGAGTGACAAACTTGCATCAAATTTAAAACTTATCTTTATTTACATACACGCTCAGTGAACATTATCCATGACCGCATGTAACACTCATTTTCCCAAAATGAGATATACGTACTGGACAATTTGTTTTCCATCTCCAGGCATGAAAAGGTTTCCACTGCTTTTAATATCCTCTGCACTCTATGGTGATCTTTTCTTTTTGTCAAGACGCAGAAAAAGTACTGAGAAAGTGATACACTGGAAATTATTGATGAGAGACGCAGAGGGAATCAGTGGCACTAATGACCCAATTTGATACTACAGTTGTTGGTAAATGCATTTTAAAGGCAGGAACTGAAGGCTGCACAGAAGAACCGTACAGGTTTATTTAATGAACATAAGATCGCAGGCATACAAACACAAGGATAACCAGAGGACAGTCTGAAGTCCGGCAGGAGCAAACAGGAGCTTAACCCTTTGAGCGCCATAGGCAACTATAGTTGCCCAATGATGTAAGATATCAAAACCAGATGCTGTTGAAAACCTATCATGTATCAACTTGTTTAAAAGAGATACCCCACAGGGAAGCTCTTTTAAATAAGTTGACACATGATCGGTTTTCACGCTGGGCAGGCGGACACTCTGGGCCTGGATAGGAGGAGGAACTAAAAGTGCTGCCACTCTTCAGGACTGCCAGCAGTGGGAAGGATATCCCTGATAAACTGATACGTGCTTTTTATATTTACTCCAAAAATGGAAGACAAAAATACCGCAAAGGGCAGATTAGGAAATTAAATCCCCCCAAAAAAAATTTGCAAAGTGGAGGGAGAATGTTCAGTATAGGCAGAGGGAGGAGAGAGGGATGAGACAATGATTGAACAATGAGAATCAATTGTGATAAATGAGACAGAAACAGACAAGGACAGCTGGATTGCGAGGATGAAGAAAAATATCAGGATTTGCCAGTGACTCCACACCAAAGGGCGCCACCTAGTGGCCCTGTGGCCAATCTCGGATGCCAACGCAGCAAAGCTTTGATCGGAGAGGGGTCCGCAATGTGTCACTGAGGCACCCAAGAGAGCTTCTCTGGGCCGTAACCAGTCCACCAGAAACTGGCAACCACGTCCCCAGCACCGAACATCCAGGATATGACAGGCTGTGTATGCAGGACCTCCATCGATGAGCGGGAGGGAGGAGTGGGGAGCGGAGCGGAGGGCTGTAACGTGAGGAACAGACAGGTTTGATACATGAGACACGGAGGACAGGGTGGGTACAATGAAGGGAAGCCTGAGCCATTTCCAGAGGTGATGAGACCTGGGAAATGGGGAAGGGGTTAATGAACCGGTTTTTTGGATTTCACCGTCAGGGGGGGTGTCTCAGGTTACCAGCCACACCTGCTGTTCTACGCAGTAGTTGGAAGCCTGGCAGCGTCGATGGTTGCTCTGGTTTTGGTTGGCTGAGGCATGTTTCAGGAGCAGAGCTTTGGCCGTTTTCAGTTAGGATGGTGCCAGTGCCAACGAAGCATCAGCCTCCGCGATGAACAGGCACTGGGATTTGGAGTGAGCCTGGCCAGGGGCACCAGAAGATCTGTCCTTCAGCTGGTGGAAAGCAGAATACGCCGAAGCGGTTCAGTCACAGAGCAAAAGAAAACAGTCCAGTGGACAACGTTATTGGCTGAATCAACCAGAAAATTTGAGACGCTTCCGCCATCTTGTGTAAGGAATCGGCAGGAGAACTGCACAATCAAATGTTGTATATGTGCATACGTGACAAGATAAAATGAAATGAAAAAGACTGAATTTCTTTCACAGTAAAAATATTATGTATGATAAGTCATAAATCTGTTAATTATTGTATCATCAGCATCAAGTTCACTTTCGGGTCTATTTTTCACATATGCTCATAAATAAACTTCTCCTGGGTTAAAATATCTTCAGAATCTTACTTCATGTAAAAATCATCAACATAATCTCTGTATTCCTCCTCTAAATTACCTAAGTTAAAGGTTTCTCACAGTTACATACAGGGCGCTATTCTTCGCTAAGATGGCGGATGCGAATCTAGCCAAAACTGGTCTCGTGTCCACTCTAGCGTTTTCTTTAGCTCTTTGCGTTCAGTGCTAGGGAGCCCTGGAGAAGGTGAGGGCAGCGAGCGGAGCTGCGACTGTGGTGTGGCCTCGGATGAAGTAACGGTAAAAGTTGGGGAAGCGAAGGAATCTTTGAAGCTTTCTGCGGTCTGCAGGTTCCATTACAAATATGATGAACCCTTGGCAGAACAACCTACAACAAAAATTTCAGCATCTTAGCTTGTAGAATAAGGGAGCTAGATCTGTTTGAAGTTTTGCAGAAAAAGCCCCTAGGTGGCCAAACCGAGAATTGCAGCAAGCCCAAAATGAAACTCGGGCTAGATCTTGGGCCGATATACTTGCGAATAAAATATGAAAAGGATCCACTGAAACCTGAAGGCACTATTGCACTGAAAGGAAATCTGTGCATTTTACAACCTCTGACCTACATAACCTTGAAATTTTGATCAAGTCAGAAACCCATGATATATACAATGAATCCTTGGCAGACCACCCTTCAGTAAAAATGTGAGCATCTTAGCTCGTAGAATAAGGGAGCTACAGATGTTTGAAGTTCTGCAGAAAAAGCCGCCAAGTGGGCAAACCAAGAATGGCAGCATGCCCAAAATCGAACTCGGGCTAGATCTTGGGCGCATATACATGCATATAAAATATGAAAAGGATCTATGGAAAACTGAAGGCTGTATTGCGCTGAAACGACCTAACACACACACACGCACGCACAACAGACCACCACTAATGACCCCCCCTCTCCACCTCTATCAATTATGATTCAGCATACCCCACAACAATCACACAGGAACAGGCATGCCGAATCCAACCTTGGCACAGACATTATTTCATGCACCTGCACCTCTCTGAAATATCAATCTGCACCCGCAACAGTTGCCTGTGTTAGCGCTGGGCTGTCCCTTCCATCAAATTGGGCCCCTTGGTGGGTTTGCTTGTTTTACAGCCGCTTGTACTATTTGTTTTATTTTACTCTTCCGCTCGTTGGAGCTCTCGTTAGTCATCAGCAGAGTCATATGCTATTGGTGGTACTTAAGGGACTGCTGGGCCAGCGTATTACTCCGTACCCTGAAGGAACATTGTCTCTGAGTTGCAAATTGCTTATCTGAAACAAAGCAGAGCTTTTTGCTAACACAGCTCAGGCAGAGATATCATTTGGAACAAATAGATGGTAACATGCGGGCAAAAAAAAAAAAAAAAAATCTCCCAAACCAAGGGGAGAGGGATCTTCTGTTTTGATAACTTCAGTCATTCATTGTTTTTAATAAAATAACGACATGTAAAAGATTTTCTGCACTGTGCCGTACTATAATGACTGATAGATGAGAGATTAAGGAAACATGTTAAGTTGAAATACTGGCTTCTCCTATATCAATGCTACAGTCAGTATTTTCCCCTCAGAAATTTCCGTACTGGGACAAACGGTCTGTTTTTGTTTCCGTCTGTATGATCCTGACCATGGGCCATTTTGACACTCTAAGCAGAGTTCATGGCACGCATAAATGTCAAATGTCAAAATGTGGCTCAAGAGAATAAATAACTTCTAAACATAAATGCACCTATTTGAGAGTTTGGGAACCACTGAAATAGAACCACAAGAGTTGTCAGCAGCCAGTTCACCTGCATGTCAGGAGCTTTGCTTACAGGCCCAAATGCTGCAGGTTCAAACCCTGAGGAAAGCCTAAAACAATTCTGTAGCAAGCCTACCATCTGACATGCGAAATCTCTCTCTGTGACAAACATGCGCTGATGTTACCCTTCTGCCCAGCTGGTGCATTCTGTCAATATGTGGCTTTGGTATTAAATGGTTCCCCAAGTGGCTGCAAATCCTCGGCCTAAATGGGATTTATTGTGTTGAACACAACTGACCAATTCCATTTTGCTTTTTTGATATTCATTTAAATTCAGTTCAGTTCACCCAAACATGATCTGTTCTGAGTAGTTGGTGAAGTGAGTTCCTTAGTTGGGCTTAATTAATCAGGGAGGTTTTCAAAACCAAAATTATTAATATTTACGTTGCTAATGCTGAAAGGCATTTAATGTGTCTTAAGTATTTCAACCAGGTTGAAATTTTTTAAATCAGTTTGATTTCCACAGTAACACGAGGCCGGTGAACCTACAGTGCTGTTAGCAGCCAGGTGAAGCAACCATCCAGACAGCATATTCTAGAGCCTTCCGAGGGCGGAGAAGCTGGCTGAATGGAACTGTGGGGACATGTTTGCTCATATTCCTAATGCCATGTGGTATTCATTATGATTACGTAAATCGTAAGGGCAGGTAAATCGAGTGGGCTGTGAGCACCCACCTAATACACCTTAACACAAAATATGCAAGGAATTGGTCAAACCGTTCTTGAGATATCATGTTGACAAGGTTTGTAAATGGTCAAATGGTCGTAATGACCTTGAGAATAATGCCAAGGTCGCGGAAATCAAGTGGGATTGGCGTTTCACACCAATATACCTTCACATCAAAGATGAATGGAATCGGTCTAAGCATTCTTGAGATATTCCGTTCAGAACAAATGGGACGTGACGGATGACCGGACGGACCGACGGCCGGTGCTGAATACTATGTCCCCCGCACCGCGCACTACCGCGGCGGTAGGAGGACAAATAATTCCCCTCTCTGCAATTCCCTGAAGTCTGGGAGCCTAAGAAATGACCTTTTAACCCTTTCCAGACTAATAAATGTTAACAATAGACGTTTCTTATCTTTTAATAAATTTGATGGATTGGAGAATCATGCACCTGTCTTTGCTGACTTCAAATTTCCAGACAGGTTTCATCGCAGTGATGTTTACATTCAGCTGCTCTGGCAGTAATCATGCCTGGGTGTGTCCTGTGAAATTGTCATTTAAATTTGTTTACTTGGTTTCGGAAGTAAAGGTTATTTTTCACATAGAGCCAGTAAGGGATGTAAGCCTTTTTACTTTCAGTGAATTAAATCTTTTCAGAACTGCCTTGTGTTTACCTGGGTAATCTTTGAACAATATCACATTTAGTTTGTGATAATCTGAAATATTCATATGTGACAAATATCGAAAAAGAGACGGCACTGGGGGGTGTAGCAGCCACTCACACAGAACTGCGGGAAATACTGTGTATTATAATAATGAATAATCATAAATTGTGCACAATTTAGAATGGTATTTGTGTTTACACACAGTTGATAAATGAGTCTTTTAGAATTCAAGTTAATCACTGCTATGGCACTCCTCTAAATTACTACGGTGCAGAAACGCAACCTGAATTAATGAGTAAACTTTGAAAAAAAAAAAAAAAGTTTAAATACTAATATCCCATCTCAATGAGGAAGCATGTATTTGACGACTGCTTTGAGAAAACTACCCGAAAATTGCCCTCAATATAAATAGAGTTACCTGCCAAATGCAATTTAAAATTTGGCAGATATGAAACACAGATTTTCATTTTTTTGCCAATATAAACTTGTAAACATGGACAATGATGCAAGGAAATCCACCCGATAAGTTTGTACATTTATTTTTACAATCTCATTGATTTTAATGACCACATCTAAGAATTGGCTTGTGTGCAAAAATCTTTTATTAAGTTTTATTAAGCAGGTGGATACTGGTTTACATTTTCCTGTAATTTCAGATCTTGGGGGTGGAGCTCAGCTTCTCTGCAGATGTGGTTCTGCTACTTCGTAGCCTGTCCTTTGTGTCTGAACTCAAAATGGAAATCAGATGCACCCCTGAACGCTCGTCTGTAGTTTGCTAGTATAAATTATCCTCTCACACTATGTATTACAGCTTGAAGCAGAGTAAAATCTTACTCTACATTCTTACCGTCTGCATACTTACTGTCAACAGTTTGATAGTTTCTTCTATTGAATTGTTTTTGGATAAAAATTTACATTAAAAAAATAGTAAATATGTTGATACCATAAAAACAACAAGTCCACCATTTCGGCTTCACTGCTTTCAGGTGGAGTCAAACTGACACGCTAAAAATACATTGACAATCTAGTCAACCAGAAAAAAATCAAATATAAAAATAAATCTTGATTAGTGTCTGACTCTACCTGCTCAGTGTGTTTCTCTAAGGTTTCACTGATGCTCTTTCAACCTTGGCTTTCAGTCACTCACTCATTTTGTCAATGTCCTGCTGCAGCATGTCTGGCTTTTTCACCAGCACAGGTTAAATCTAAAGACTTCAATTAAGCTATGATCAGAAGACATCACTCATGTGACTGCTAAAGCACCCCTTGGCCTCTCATTGGCCAAATCTTTATGATGGCTATCTTCATTGGAAATCATCCAAAACATGGCGACCTTCATTGTTTTTTTTTTTTTGATGGTTTTGTGTGAAAGTTGAGATTCACTTTAAATGTAACCTCGTAATTTGCAGCCTTCAGTCAGCAGTATGTGGTTGCTTCATGGAATGTGCAGCACATCAAGCAAATATTTTTGCCCCAATTAATGCAGCTTGACAAGATCTAAATGGGGTATGAGTGTCATAGATGGGGCAAGGCTCTCCAATGCTGGAGAGAACAGATTTTGTATTTTAATTACTATTTATATATATTGGTTATTTTCCTACCTGCTCCAGGAGTCTTGGGATGCAGTGGCCTCATACTTAAAGCCCGTTGTAAATCATTAGCTTTAAAAACATTAATCCTTGTAATTTCAGAGCAGTGCTTCTCAGCTGTCAGACACATCAAACAGTGGCAGTGAAGTGGCGATGCAGAGGAAGCCGTGTGGCACTCACCGATAATTAGAATGCCACACGCTCATCTCCACAAGGTAAAATGGCACTTGTTAAATGAAGAGCTGTCACACTTTAATTGTCTCCACTGAGGCACATGGAGAATAATACCATCCCAGCAAAACATGAATTATCATAGGAATATAGAAGCCGAGAAAACAATTTGACAACTTTTTTTTTCATAACATGACACACAGACTCCTTGCAGTCCTTCCATGTATGAATAATTAAAAATAACATTAGCACTACTACTAATGTTAGGCCTATTATGGCTGTGATATTACTATGGCCATTAAATCATCTTTCATCCTGGAGCTTTCTGCCAGCACCGTGCGTTACGGAGTAACATATAACATGGTATATCACTGTTAGAGTGCTTTAAAGAGGCGGCAAGTACTTCTGGGTCTTTGGGTAATTAGAAAATATTTATAATCCACTGAGAAGAATGAAGCCCTCAACAGCTGATATGGTACAGTTTGGTGTTTACGTACTTCAGCCTGAGGAGTGATATAAAATGAGATTGAAACCCTGCTGCTGATATTTAGGACCTCATATTAACCGCAGTCCTGCCTGTAGGCTAATGCTTATCCATGGACAGGCATATAGGGAAATAGCTACCGAGGAACGATATATCAACTTCCACAACCTGCACACAGGGAAAGGAGTGTGGGTCCTCTACAGATCAGCGACCGGCAAGACTATGGTTAAAAGAGGACTCGATATATTCCAAACCAGTCATATCTCTTACATATACATACTTAAAATGGAAAAATTTCATTTCCGAGAAAAAAAAAAATATGTTGAGCATGAAATGAGAATTTTGAAATCTCCATTTCCATAAAAAGTCAGAGAATCACCTCATACTTGCAGATTGCTGACTGTAGATTATGTACACGCATCACCAAGGTTCCAGCTATTTGGACAGGCTTATTTGTCAGAAGCTATGGAGCATGACTCGTATGCTGTTGTTTTAATTAAACTGCTGAAACTGAAGAAGGAAGCTGTGTTTAACACTAGTTATAGAAGCAAAATAACCATACGGACAGATAAAAGACAGGTAAGTCACCTGTTTAAACCATGTGATAATTATGTCATAATAAAAACAGAACTCAAGTGTTACAGAAGTGAGAAAAATAGAAAAAAATGTTCATCTTCCAAGGCCTTGATGCTTTATATGAGATGGTGAGCTAAGCTGTCTGGGTAAGAACCACCTGGACTGATTGAGCTGAGCTCTTTAGCAGCTAATGCTTCACTTTTCCTGATCCACTGGATCTCGTGCGGTTTAAGGAGGAAGCTTTGAAATTTACTTTGAAGGTGTCAGAGCCTCCTTTTCCATTGTTTTCCAACACCACCTCAGTGTACTTTTCAGGTGACATGCGGGCACCATTTTTTAATCGGATCCCACTGGGATGCCTGACCACCAGAGTAACCTGGGCCTCCAGAACAAGTGAACCGCGTCACCGGTTTCTGACTGGTCTCTCCCGGCTGGGCAATTTAAAAGATATAAATCAGGGATTGGAGAGTGAGAGCACATTAATGAAAACATAAGAAAACTAAGAATGAAAATATGGAAGAAGAAAAAAATGGTCGCTGCCATCTACCTGCAGAACTAGAAGATCTAATGTCCTTAGTCTTGGATTTAATTCACTGTGCAGGCTTCTGCAACAATATTGGAAATGACATATTTGTATTGCAGTTGTTAATCATGTCTTATTGAGTGTGAGTTTGCTGCGGTTTCACAGGCTGAAGACGACAAAGGGAAGCCTAATGTGTGTCAATATTGCACATTTCTGCTGGGCGGAGAGCAATTTTACACCCTGCGCCCAAACTACCCCATTAATCTCCAATCTTGCTGTGTGTACCACTCTGATGAAGGCAGATCACATTTCTTCTGGAAAAATTTATGGGTTCATTATGTCTTCAAATAAATGCATGTTCTGCATGATGGTGATGATGATCAGGTAATCTGGTTTAGCAGCGTAATACAGGGGGTTACATCCTGTCTGCGTTCTCCAAATATTGATTGATTTTTTACCCCTCATTAGTTCTATCCAGTTTTTCAGCATCTAGGCAACTTTTTTACATTCCAAGTTGTTTGAAGTTTTTGTACACACTGAGAAGTAAAAATATAATTGATGCGATTATTTGCATCTGCAGCCTCCAAGAATGGACAGAAGCAGGAAATTAATTTAATTTCCTTCAGAATAACCTCTAGCAATACCTGGACTGAAATTGCATTTTTTTACAAAGAAAATGTCGCAATTTTTCCTGAAGAGTTGGCTGTTGTGACAGAGACACCAGTCAGTCACATACATTTTAATGTCTGTTCGGGATGTAAAATGTTTGCTGTACTATTTTGGCAATTTAGTCACACAAATCCTGACTTGTGACAATAGTGTCTTCCATCCTGACTGATTTTCTGCTACATGAAATTAACCTTTTTTTGTAATTTACTGTTGCAACAATGAAAACATTTTTTTAAAGACTTGTTTTGCTGCAGATATTATTTCTCAAAGACATTTGACCACAGTTTTCACATTGATGGCAGACAGTTTTTTCCAGCGATGTTCACTGTTTACAAACAATGATGTCAAAGTTGCCCAATCGCAGTTTGGCGGTTGGCAGAAAGCGTGATCAAGACATAAATAACATGGCAAGTAGCTTCTTTGGTTCTTCCCTTAAAATCCTCAAAAACATGATTCCTGAACCCTTAGCGAACCTGTAACAACTGACTTGCATCACTGTTTTAGCTCTTTTGTTAAGTACATATAAAGACAGATCTACTAGTGTAAGATGAGCCTTTTTGCCAACCACATATCAAACCACTGATGTCATCATGAACATCACTGTACAATCTTTCCCTGCTACTCTTTTTTCTTAAAAACGGACATTTCAATGAAAGTCCAGCAGTCTATTTCTTTCAGTCTCCTCCAGCCGAAGATAATTTGTTGATCAGGTACATTATCAGCCCACACTATTCTTCTGCAATTTAATGTTTGGGACATACCTCTGAATCCCATTTATCACCCCGCCCCACCCGAAGGGTGAGGGAAGGAGTATTGTGTTCAGTTTGTGAGTTTGTTTTATAACACTCTAGCGGCAAAACTAATGGCCAGATTCACCCCAAATTTAGTACAGGGATTGCCACTGACCCAGAATAGATCCCTATTGAATTTCGTGAAAGTATATGCGAGGAGCGGGGTTTGTTGTTCCTGGCACCACTTGTTTTGGAGTGGAATTACTCGTTTCCCCCCATATGGGGAATTTTAAATTGTGACTCACGCCTCTCGTTGCAGTCTCAGAGGTCTGAACATCGCCCAGATGCTGGAGCAGATCTTAGAGCAGCACAGGACATCTCTGCAAGCATTAACAGGCTCTTATGCATGGAAGAGGGCACCTGGGACTGCATGGCGAGTGTGCGACAGTGGCTGGGGAAGTGACATTCATCCCCATCTCTCTCCTCTCTGTCAAAGGTCCCAGAGTTTATTAAGCTGCATGCATCACAGCAGCTGACGCACACCTGATACACACCGAATTCAACTCCAAGTCCCCAAAGTCCTTGTCTCGAGTGCTCTATTTGTCATTCACGAGCACGTGCGTGGGCTGTGCTCAGCGTGGAGAAAGGGGACGGGGAAGTGCCGTAAAAAGTAGAATGCTGGGGTGCGGTACGTGGCTTTTTTTCCCCGCCTTCTAGATGCTATCCCTCTCCTGTAGTGGGTCAGAAATGATACCGTCAGGGAAATGAGTGACTGGCCAATCTTTGTCAGAGTTTCCAGTGAGGGCGCAGCGAAGCAGTGAATTTTAAACACTGTGGTGCTCCGTTGGTGGGGATATTTTACGAGCACAGCTGTTGGCACCTTCCCCTCACACCCCTTAAGCAACCGCAGAAAACTCCCAATGCAATTTATAAGTGCTTTTAAACACCCCTGCTTGATAAGTGTGGATGAATGGTTTGGCTCGCAGCAGGTTGAGACGGAGGTTGAAATTACAGAGCAGATTGATTGATCTCCGGGGCTGCACCACACTGCTGGGGCAACAGATTAATCGGATGGATGGAGATATTCTCAATGCCGGTGTAGCGAAAGGAAGTCCTTGCAATTGCTTGCGGATGTGACCTTCCGAGACTCTGGATTCACCGAGTTGGCCTTTTATCCAGATATGGGACTCTGGCGTAGGTTACAGAAGTTTTAAGGTAGTATGGGAACCGATGAAAGCGTGGAGTAAAATGTATCTGTTCATGATAACGATTGGGTAACACTTTGGGTAACACTATCATCATAACTGTTACATGACACACTCATGAATGTGTCATGAACATCATCTCAATATCATAAACGTTTATGACTCAAGACAACCCAAAAAAACGTCAACTTCTCATTACAGAAACTGAATGACACCTAATGACATTGACATAATGTTTATGACACGTTCATGACTGTGTCATGTAAAAGTTATGACGGTGTCGTGTCACTCATATGACGATACCTTCAAGTAAAGTGTAACCAACGATTGTATACGAAATTGACATTAGGAGCGATAAAATACATTTTAACTGCGTTGGTTGTAAATGACTTTGTATTTGTCTTCTTGAAAAGGCAATCGTGACACATGACATGTAAGTATTGATTTAGTTTAATATTTGTATCATCTGCTTTTCAGGTCACAGGAAATGCTGTGGCATGGAGTGTCCCTAGAGTGAAGCGATTTCTGGATTTATGATCGTTGCTGAAGTGAATGCAGTGAAAGCTTTTGAAAAAGCCGACAGATGTCGGACTTCCAGGATGACATCAGGGCAAAACATCACACTGCTCAGGCAGGAGAGAGAAATGAGCTCTAACTCCACTATCTTCCAACCTCAGTCCTATGGGCTTCTATTTAATCAACAAAAAAGTAAGGCCGTACGTGAGAGCTGAGGATTGCAGAATTAATAAGCTCTAATGAAACTAGACAGTCCGGTTGACCCCAAGCGCATGGGTGTAGCCCCTGAAAGCCCACGTGTCCCCTTTTTTACGCATTATTCGGCGAATCCTGTCACCATGGCAACCAAAATCAATAGGTGTCAGAAGTGAAGTATAACATGTCCATACCAAAGACAACATGAATGTGTTCTTACTAGTGAAAATGTACGTCTCTACCCCCCCCGCCTAATCCATCGGACGGACAGACAGACAGGCATATACCAAAAGGCACCACTTCAGGACCTGAGTGTATGCAAAGTTTCGTTAAGATCATGCATGAGTCCATAGTTTCTGCCCGACTTCGTCCAGGGGCTTCAATAAACAGACTTAAGAAAGTAAATGCCTGCATCCACAGTGTGGGTGTGACAGAAAGCTACGCAGGGTGGATTCCCAAAGATTCAGCCCCTCCCTCCCCCGTCACACACCGAGCTTTATTGACCTGCCTCCGAAATTGTTATGCAGGAAAGGCTCTCGGGAATGATTTAACTCAAATGTTATTGTGTCCATTATTCCAATCTAAGGCCATCACCATGTCATTACGAATTCTACACTGTGCTGCGCTTGCACTTTTCTGAATAGATGATGCAGGGGCCTTTGGTTAGAGTACCACTCCCCCTGTGTTGAGTATTGCATCGCTCCGTTAAAATGGAGCTCTGCCGAAAATCCGGCTGAAGGAGGTGACCTGTTATCAGAGACGGGGGAGCAAGGAATTCATTCCTGCCTCAGAATTTATCATAAGTTCACGTTCAGCAGAGACTCTAAGAGCCACACATCATCATGCTCGAGACGGCAGGCATTTCCAAACACGGGCAAATGTGCGTTCACTCACTCAACATTTCAGTAGTTATTCCAATTTTATTCAATATAAGTGCTTATATGATAGTAAATTATATTAAGCAGACACTATAATGTACAGTATTTTAAAATAATTTTATATTTCTCTTCTTTCATGTCTGTAAAGCACTTAGTAAAATTTATTTATATAGCGCTTTTCACTGACTTAAAAAAAAGAAAAGAAAAAAAATTTATATTTCAAATATTTGTGGGAAAATGTTGTGATTCTGCTCTGTCTGCCATGCTTAGGCTTCCGTCTTGTTTGGATTTTGATCTTTGCCTTGCCTGACCATGTCTTTAATTGTGTGTTGTGATTTGCTTGCCTGATTATGTTCTTGTTTTGTCTAGTTTAGTTTTGCCATGTTTTGTATTTTGCCATTTCCCACATCACCGTTATCATTCTGGTCCATGTTTTTGTTTTTGCCATGCATGGCACTTTGTCTCCCCCGTCTGGTCTCTTTTCTGGTTATTGCTCACAGCCCCGGTATTGCGTGCCACTCTTTCCGGTGATTTAATGGTTTCTGGATTTGAACCATTCCTTCCAATCTCGTTTACTTCCTTCGCCTTGCTTTTCTATATTACTAACCAGTACTAACAGTTTGTGGTTTTGTTAAAACTACTAACCCAGACTAACTTTGTATATAATAATAACTTACTAATGAGCACTAGGGATTGTATAGCTGCACCCTACTAATTGATTAACAAGCTCTCAGCACTCGCCCTGGTCTAGTCTTCGCCTCTTGTCTTTACCTAATCTTCTCTGCTGCGTTTCAGTGGATCCTCCACACCCGCTCACTCTGTTCTTTCTCTCATTATGCACGTTAGAACTCCTTAACCAGAGCTGTATTTCTGTCTATAGGCTGTCTTGTGATCCCTGTCCGTGTTTTAGCTTTTGCCTATTTTCCTGTCATTAGGTTCTCCCTCATGTTTGCCCCATTGTAATTAGTCTGACTTCCTGCACCTGTGTTCTGTTTAGCATATGACTTCCCATTTGTGTATATTAGGAGTCTTCTCACAGCATTTTCTAGTCAGAAAGTTTTGCTCAGTTTGCTTGTGCCACGCTTGTCTTTGCCTTGTACTCTCAGTGATTCTATTCTGACTGGACCGTCCCTGATTAAGATTCTTGGTTCTGCTTTGGATTTCTGTTGCATCTGTTTTTGAACCCTATTCTGTCTGATCATGAGTACTGTGTTTGCTGCCCTGGTTTTTTCAACTCGGGTTTTGCCCAACTAGATTGTGATTTTTGGATTGTGGACTTTGTACCTTTGCCTTCTGCCCTGCGGGGGTTTTCCCCTTCGCTTAATAAAGTCTCATCTACTGCACTGCTCGGCTCTCGCGCCTGGTTCCTGAGCGTATCACAGAAAATGGTTTCAAATCATAAACAACAAGTGAAATATTCAAGTGATTTTGCGCCAAAGTATCCACTGTGAGATTTGATTATTGCTGTGCTAATTTTAGGCATTCATATCAATTTTACCACCAAACCACCACATTCCTAACAGCTCCCCACCACTAAAACCGTGCTCCTCTTCAGTTTGCCATCACTTGTCCTCTGGCATCCACAACCATGGAGGCTGGCTACAGTCCCATGAAGCCTCAACTTTACGATAATATTTGCAGCCATGGTCACAGGAACATTAAACTGCTTAGAGATGGTCTATTTCACCTTTATCTTGACCAGGCTTGGCAATAATGTTCTTCCCCATCCTCTCGGACAACTCTAGTCCTTTCTTTCTCTTGTCCGCACTCAGACTGGTGCCCATAATGATATCAAGCAGCACAGTGAGGGCTTTTCTCCATTTAAATAGGACAAATGACTGACTTCAAGATTGAAGACACTTGTGACACTCAAAGGAAATAGTCTGTTTGAAATATTCCCACAATTCAATTATCTTTTCTCATTTCTCAGGAATATCAGCAATTTTGTCCGGGCCATTTTTGAATATCTTCATAGAATACGCAAGAATTGAGCTCCTCTCACAGTTTCTTAATTTTATTCCACAGCATAGTAAATTTATGCAGGTATGAGTGACACCTGAGCTGTTAACTTCACTTTCCATTAGGACTGGAGTATTGCTTCAGTGTGATGTACAGGAACCAACACCCGACCACGTCTATACGCAGAGTATATTATCCGATGAGCCATTAATGCGTGATTATGCAGTAGTTTCCTAAACACATTAGCGCAACCATGTCACAAATTTAAGATGGAAGAAGACATGATGTTTACTCATCATATCCAATCATGTCTGTGCATTAGTGATGCACATATGTCTGATTCGACAGAAATTAACATCAGTAATGCAGGCACGTATGGCGCAGTTGAAGTAAAGTTAAAAAAAAAAAAAAAAATTATCAAGTTACAAGCTTTCAGCATCCGAGCACCTAACTGCTTGTTTGGAGCAGTGTAGAGATGTTATGAGCTGCAGTGAGCCCCATGAGCTGTAGATGCTACTGAAAAAAAAAAAAAAAAAATCCACACAATTAAAAAAAAAATAGTGTATTGACTTGTGTTTTCCCGTGTAAGGGTTTATCAGGAATGAACACACACAATGCGAGAGAGAGAGAGAAACAGGATGTTTATTACATTTTTGCATCAAAGCTCGCCATTTAAGACAAAGAAAAAAAAACCTGATAATTGTGATCACAGGGCCTGCAACAACAGTGGGTGCAATTATGTGCCATTACTGTGCCTTAGCCTGCGGTGACTTGAAAGCAATCGTTTCATTTTATGATTTTGGCGAGCGAGGCCCACCTCTCGGAACCTCAAAATGGCCTTCTGATCACCGCCACTCTTCTTTAGCGACATGACAATGTGATGGGCTTATGTAGGGGGGAGCGTTACCTTTCATCTGTTCTTCAGAGGTAGGCACATTTACATAATGAGTAAACCAGCGGCAGATGACCTTCCACTTCTGTTCTCTGAATAACATTACATTGCAGCTGTTGCTTTATGCAGAGGGGCCTCTGCAGAGACGAGACAAAAGGATTTGAGACGCTTCAGTGTTCTGTTCATCATCTTCACCAGAAGACTGATTTTGCGGTGTTCTGCAGTCTCTGTGCTTCAGGAAATGCATGTACTGTACGTACGAGAATCCATTCGCACAAGCATGTTTAATTACACACTCAGCGTTCTCCTTTGATATTTTTAGGTGTCCATATAAAGTAAATGACCGATTTCCAAAAAAAAAAAAAGGGTCACTGCCTTTTTTAGGGAAAGACAGATTAAATAAGGATAACGTTCATTGGATAAGAATCAACTTTTAAAAAACATTATACAATATATCTGCTTCTAGATCAATCTGTCAATCCCTTTTAAAGTTTAAGGATAGAAAATTGCAAGGGCAGAGATGAACTCGCTCACACCATTAATCCTTAAAATGCTTAATTTTTACTAGCTCCGTCCCTTCAAAAGTTAATCATGCCTTTTTAGTTGAAAAATGACTGACAAAAGGACTCACAGGTACCTGTGAATTCCTCTGAAGGTCATTGCCGACTAAAAATTGAAAAAATCATAGACCTTTTGAAAGCTGACATGTGAAATTTTGCTTTTAATATTTTGCACTTTGTGTGACTGTAGCAGTGGTTAGCACTTTAAGGGTTAATAAGAAACTGTTATAACTGGTCCGCAACCGGCTCCGTCCCTCCGGTATAAAATTGCGTTTTCTAAACAGAGCGTCATGTGCGCCTGTGGGACTGCATCTGTGCCTCGCAGGCGAGAATCCAATATTTAATTGATTTAATTGATTTGATATTATTTAATAACAGTTTATGAGTTACATATGGGGAGAGTATAGTATTTCATTTGAAATTCAATGGAATCAATATAGAAGCTTCCATTACAATTCATTCTGCTACAAAATAATAAACGGCCTATTATCCAGCGTAATAACTTTTTTCTGTTCCAAGGCTGAAATATTAAAGGGACAGTGAAAATTATTGTGACAGAAAATGGCTCAACGCATTGGCCTCTTTCAATGCAGGCTGAACGACCTTTACTACACAACCGGCAGGAGCCGCAACTATGTTAAAAGTGCTCAGTATTTACTCACTACTGGGGTCGTATTTAAGCTTCTCAAGTGTTGTAAGTGGTGTTGACAGTGACCTTATTCCCTCTCTCCCGTACCTTCCCTGCATGAGTAAAAAATGAATGGAAAAAAGATTGAACAGATACATGTTTAAGTAGCAGAGAAGAGTATAAATGCTTCCATTATAGGGTAGTGCGTATCGAGTGCATCTCGAAATGGAAGCTTGATGGTTCAAATCCTTGAAATGGGAATATAGTATGCAGTTGAACGGAGCACTTCTTTTAAGAAGCATCAGTACATTTCTCGCTGTGTATTTGGGTGGTAATTACAGCATAAGTTATCGTCAGTAAGTATGCCCTTGGATAATGAACATTATAATTACTTCTAATTGACTGCGGATGAATTCTGATTGTAGTAGATTCTTCCTCCTATTTCTGATTTGGCAGCAGCAACTTAATGTTTCCATTTATTTTGCATTATGATTTTCATAATTGTAGAACAACGCACGAGAATATCAAGGGGACTTCAGTACTTTCACAACTTCACATTTACCAGGTACGTTTGCGTTTGGCAATACTTGGACTTCAGGTTACTTATGCGTCAAGTACACTATAAATTATTATCTGACAACTTTTTAAACACACTTCCTTGAACGTGAAAACTTTTCTTCGCAAACTCATTTTGAGGAAATCAATGCTCAAAACCAGTTGGAATATTCATGTGCCATGCTTGACATTCTCAAAAGAGCATGAATTGGATAGCATGTCAAGGAGGGGGGAAAAAAACTCATAATTCCGTTCTTGCTGTTGATCGAGTGTTAGTCCATTACAGAGGTGTTATTTTGCATCACTGGGCCTGGAAGATCTATGTCACACACGAAAGAGGTCAGGAACTGATCCGAGCCCTTATGTCTCCACACAGCATCTCCCTGCACCACATACATATTTACCCTCTTTGCCATTTCCTCATCTTAATCTACATATTAGCATCCTCATGTATGACTGATTGGCCAATCTGAGCATGCTCCGCTAAGGGCAACAGGACGTCAGAGGAGACAGGAGGAGATAAAGAGGCCTAAATTGACACATTCATTTTCTTTAGGCTCTCATCACATTAATATTTTCATTAGTCATTACAGAGGCGCCCACTTGACTGAGGCCTCCATGGAAGGGTCAAGAATTAGGGCCCACATCTCATTGACACATGAGGGTTTTAGCCTAATAGTCAGTGGCTCACATACAGAACATTAAAAAAAAAAAAAGCTACATATTTACTGAAATAAATCAAGGGCAGGTTTCTTTCTTGAGGATACAGCATTTTCACTTCTGGGATTCCAAAATTCAGGCTACAAACTTAAGTAATGTGCTACACTTGTGCATTATCCTGATGACGGTTCCTGAACACCAACTGCTAAAATCTGATGATGGTCCCTACAATGGTGGTTGGTCCTCTGAGGCTATTGAGCTTTCTTGATGTAATCTTTTCCTGTTCAAAACAAAGTGCACTGGAACCATGCACTTGGGTAAAAGATTCAATCAAATGTGTTGTTGTAAAAAGCACATAGACAAACAGGTACAGAATGGTCCATCGCTGAGAAAGTACTGCGGATGGATGGGGGAAGAGTCACATGTGGCTTGCAAATCGCATTCTACTACAGATGAGGCCTCATCCATCCATTAATCGATACCACTTCTTCCTCACTGGGGTCGTGAGGGACCTGCAGCCTGTCCCAGCTGACGATGGGCAAAAGGCAGGGACCCACTCTGGACAGATCTCCAATGTGGTGCCTCCTCGTTGTTTTATTTATTTTTTCGTTTTGGTTTTTGCAGGACAACATATTCTCTCCTGAAAATCAGCTGCACTGCATATGCAGCTGAAGACTGTTTCTAAGTCTTATCTAAGTATTATCAGTAAGTGACGCAGCTTTGAAAATTCACTGATGGTGCGGTGCTGCAGCAGGTCACAAAGCTACAGTATTGATCAGCATCAAACCCAATTTCCCATTTGAAACAGTCACTTAACATCTCAGGCTGCCCTGGTCTGCGTTGTGAGAGGCTGTTCAAAAACATTCAAAAATCCCCCTCAGACCCTGCAATAGATAACCATGTTTCACTGGACGTGTCGAACATCGTGACTCAAACACCCTTTATCAACATCTTCATCTGAGTTAAGCTGATTTTCTTTAAAATATACAGAGAGCCCGGTATTGATCGAGCAGGTAATTCCACAAACCCTGCGCTCCGACTGACACAGACTGACAGTATGGAAAGAGCAATCAAATTAACTTCAAACCGGTACCGCTAAAAAATGAAAACTCATTCTCCATGGAAATCTCAGTGGTTCTCCAGTACCTTTTATTGTAATTACAAAGGTGCAATTCAATTGCAGCCATCGCAGTCAGTTAGTCAAGACATTTTTCTGAACATTGTTTTTCTTGATTTTTTTTCACCTAAATTCTTTTTATTAGTCTGTATTCGTGTTGTTGCGTGAGTGGATGGCACAATGCGAAACAAATAATTCAATCTTTTTTGTTTTTCAGATTTTACAGTCGCTTAAGAAGTTCTGAGGTTCTGCTTAGAATCACTGATTATTTCAAAGGATTTAATATGACTTCAAAGAATGGGACTTGAACTGCATGGTTGAAGGGGACTAATTGCGTATCCCTTTTATTGTGTAATCAATGTGCTTTTAATGCGCAACCATCATAAATAAAAACTTGATGGACAGTGTTATACTGTTCAATTTTAATGGTCCTTTTTTGTGGCTTTTACAGTTGTTCACAGACCGATAATGGTGAACATGCATGCTGAAATGCATCACCTGCCCCCAACACACACACACACCCCTCCTGAATGCACTCCTGCAGTAGTGCCATTCTGCTAATACTGCATCCAATGCTACAGCACAGCTGCATTGTTCGGCTGAACCACAGCATGACCGAATATAACTCCCCCTCCTATTCTTACCACACCACAGAAAGACGAGCCAATGCTCGGTGTGACAGTCAGACGGAACAGGAGCTGAATTTAATTTCTGAGCCCGCCTCTCCATGTAATTACCTATTACTCTGCTCACAAAAGAGCCGCGCATTGACACGGCTGCTCCTCGGCAGCAGCAGAAATAAACAGCCTGGATTCGACAGACTCATTGTTTAACCCCCCGCGGTTACTGCTCAGCCTCTTCCCTGAAATAGAGTGTTCTCTCCATTAGCACAACGTGAGACTTCACCTGGAGGAAAGTGCACACAAAAACAATTTCTCCCTTCCATCTTTATTTGAAGGTTAAGTGCAAAGACCAGCTTAGACAGAACGCGTACCTCGCAGCCCAGTACTAAACAATTCAAATCTAAAATACTTCGCAGTAAGAAAATACATTTAAACAATGGCTGCCGAGTCAGGCAGCGCATCATTTGTCGACCGGCACTAAATTCAGAGGAGAGATACTCTAGTTGTTTCCTTGAGCAAAGGTGCAAGGTTGATATTAAGCCGTTGCACCCTTTTTGTCATATGCAATAGTGTAAGCAGAGTACTGAAGGCCATGCAAGCGCATTCTGTAAAACCACTTATTTTCCACGCTACAACTAGTCAGCAGAGCGGCCGGACCAGACAGGCACCGGTAGTCCTATGATCGGAATGATAAGATGCTGGTTCCCCCATTAACCAAAATCTTCCCATCCTACCCATACCAGCAAAGGTTGGCTTAGGCAAGCAGGACTTTGGTAAATTCCGTATTTAAACTGCATTAGAGCAAAGGGTTTAGCACTAGATATTGGCATCATTAGATGTATAAAGACTGTAGGGCTGTTATATAGCCTTAGGACAGCCTTATTTGCCCAATCAGCATCAGGATCCAGGAGTTCCTTCAAGGGTCTTCATCACTGCGGGATGATGAATAAATTTGAATAAATACCATACTTGTTACTATCCAGTATCCACAAAAAGGGTAGCAAATTTCATTGTGGCAAAACTTTTATTGTACAAACACAACGGTTGCCCTCACAAATGTGTGTATCACAGAAGCGCAGACTATCCAGACCTTGACCTGAAGAGAGACGTATACAGGAGTTCCCCTGGAACTTTGAAAGATATTTTTCAAGGAACAGTAAGACAAAATGGCTGTGTCTTGATGGGTATGTTTAATAACCTATTCATAAAGTTGGTCTATTGAGGTAAATTTAAACAGTGCTTCTGATCTTTTAATTTTTACATTTTCACATATTTGACATCCTATTTTTCGTTATTTGTAAAATCCTGCAATTTCAAGTCTATACTGTTTACTCGCAAATGTACTCAGCAGTTAAAATTTGTCCCCGTATGTTGAACAGTTGATGCAATATATCTTAATGATACACATTACTTTAAGATATTTTTCAGTTTTTTGCATATGACAGGGAAGAGGAGAGAGAGGCACAATTACTGCAGCTCCAATGCTGGCGGTTTGTGTGCCAGTGTGAGCAGACAACCCACGAATTCCCAGCAGGATCGGTTTGAACCCCTGGGATGGTAAACCTGGCCACAGAATGCCATCTATCCGGAGAGCAGCTGTGGGGACCATCTGCCTGCACTTTATGACAGGTACCTGAGAGAAACAGGGAGCCTTTCTCCCATTTAGCCTGGACTGGGCCAGCCGGTCTCCACTCTGACGTCTCTTTGTTTACTCTGTACTCCGACGGCAGATCCTTAATGAATTCATTACGATCCTGGTTGTTTATCAGCCACATATCCATCCAAGATTCTCAACAGCAATGAATTTTAAATGCTCACACTTTCAAAGTAGCTGAACTATATCTGTTCGAACATTTCATGTTCTGTTGTATTAAACATTTTTTTTTTAATGTTCCATAAATTATTCACTCAGTTCTTGATAGTTAGGGTGGCTCACAGATGCAATTAAGTGAACCCTGATTTATCTTGAATAATGAGGAAAAACGGTTCATATACTGTACTTTGCGGCACGAACTTGAAAAACGCCAGCTCGGGTGTCACATGCGATATCCTTCATGACCACAACGTGAAAATACATTTCCTTCGTGCACTCTCGGGTGTCAGGTGAAATAACTCGAGAACGAACACCTGCTCTTTTGAGGAGGTGCAGACACTGATCTCCATTTATCAAAAGTTGCTGTGTCATTACTTACCCAAATGAGATGGTGTTAATTGCGATACATTACGGCTGCGTTTAATGCATTAGTGCCGCTCCGCAGCTCACAGCTGGCCGAGTGTTTTGTAGCTGTGAGTCGGTGCGACGCGGCAGCTTATACTGGGACTCCTTAATGTATTCTGCAGGTTTCTGTGAAGACAGACTTTGGGGATTCTCAATTTCAGAAAATGTGGGCTATTTATTCCCTTGACTTGTGAAGTAATAGGTCATGCAGGCCTGGATTCACTGGATTCAGTTAAAATGTGACCTTAATGTTGATGTCCATCCACATTTTCAGACAATTTTTAGTTTTCACAAAGAGGAGTCCACAAAAATTTGGAGTCACTGAGAAATGTTCATGTTTTGAAACAAAATCAATATTTCAACTGATGAATGAGTATTCTGCAAATGCATAATTACATCTCAAAACATTCATAAAGAATTACACAATGCACATTGAAGTTTTTTTGTGTGTGTGTGTGTGTGTGTGTGTGTGTGTGTGTGTGTCTGTGGTGTCATTTACACAACATTACACAATTTTATTGCAGAATTTACCATCATATTTGATGGCCAACGAAAAAGTGGTTTGGAAATTCAAGGTCACATAATACAGCAGCACCTTACGCTCATCTTGGGTTTTAACCTGCAGCGTATGATGTCTTCAGAAGAATGGAGGCCACTGACCCTTCATAGCAGACTAGCTGTAGCACAAGTTTCATTTTAGCTCATCACAATGGATTTGTCAAGAAACAAATCAAAATGTACAAGCAATGTGAACTTTTGGCTTCAATGAGGGGTTTGTCAAAAGTACTGAATGAACAACAAAGGAATTACACCCATTTAATGCACAGTTCACAGTTTTAGGGGCTCATAATGACCTGGACGAATTTAAAAAAAAAAAAAAAAAAAATCAATAGTCACTGTTAATATTCAGTAACAAACATTAAACAGTTTCTTCCCTGGTGATGCTCTGCCTTCAGTTCCTGCTGTGCCTTTTGCAAGCAAAAATCAGGCTCAATAGGACTCAGGTCATCATATTTACATCTGTATTGTAAAAAAGTCAAGTGTTCTGCCTTCAAAATGGATTGCTTTTGCAGCGAGCTCCCAAATCATTGAACATTTGCACTGTTAACCAATGTCCAATGAGTTATTGTTCTACAAGAGTGCTTTGTGATGACTAAGATTATTTGCCTTATATTTAAAATTGGTTGTGTGATTTGAGACATTTAAAAATGACACACAAGCAAAAATAAAAATCTATTGGGAGCAGGGCAGATACTTTTTCACAGCAGCGAACCTAACCCCATGCCATGAGTTAGCTAGTTTAATAGGCGACCACTAAGCAAGGTTCCCAGCTCTTTCTCTCCAGGGAAGCAGTTTAATTTTGTTTGCACTTGCTTCAGAATGCAGAAAGTAAAGTCTGACCTAAGTGCATTCTGTCAGTTTTACCAATTTAAAGGGAAGTGAGAAAAAGTATAATGCCTGATTTGTGGGGAATGTTAGGTGCACAGTTTAGTAGCACGGCAAACGGGTAACCTGCGTCGTCAAACTGATCGTATGAGGTAACCTCATGGTCAGGAAGGGACTAGAGAGAGACCAAAAGGACGAGCTTGTTTGACTAAATTGTTTTTTTTTTTCTCCTGGCTGATTAGCTGTTTAAGCAGAATGAATGAGTCAATTCTTCCCAGACTAGTTTTTTTTTTTTTTTTTGAAAAACAACATTTTCTATGAGATTCAGCCTTCTGTCCACACGCCATCTGCAATTTTGGCCACTGAAAATGGACATTTAGTCCATTTAGGGGCAAGATTTCTTTAAAAAAAAAAAAAAAGCTTTTCTGTTTGTGTTAGGACAGGGAAATTTGAGTTTTTTGTTTGTGACATTAGAACGTGTGCACGCCTTCTAGCGGGTTTTTAAGGCTTGTGATTGGCCCACATGGTTTTACGTTAAATTATTCCACCACTACCTGTTTGTTTGGCCTGCTCTTTTGTGTTCTTGCACCTTCGTGTGGAGAGAGATTTTCTTTGGAAAACAGAGAAAAAAAATCCTTGTTTATAAAAATACATGTATACGTGTAAATTTAGCCTAAGCCTGCAAGCTATATGATTAATGCAAACAAACTCTACTCTAATTCCCACACTGGCACACGGAGAGATGAGTTAAGAAAGGTAAAATGAAGCAGCAGTGGAAGAGATTGCCGTTCATTAGCTAAATACTAACCTTTTTCAGTACAGGAATATAAATAAACAGCCACTTAACATGTTGGCTTCTCTTGTTCATTCAGAGACTGATCTAGACATTTGTAATCAGCTTAGGCAGCTCAGCATGGCACTTGATATCAGCATTAAATCCATTTAAAAAAAAGAAAAAAATAGATTATAGGTTAAATTTTAATTTTTGCCTTACGTAGGGGACAATCAAATCATTTGGAAATTCTGCCTCACAGCTCATGTCGTGTTGCTTCCGTTAAGAATGGTTTAAGTACAGATTGATTCAAGTGTGTGGCAGTTTCTAAGAACTATATTTACCATCTGATCGCGTGTCTATTAGTCTTTATTCAAGAGCTTTGACTTGCAGTCATAGTTCCCTTTTGTTATCACTGCTATTGTGCATTTTTTATTTATTTTTTTTTAATCAAAATTGTTGGCAGAGTTTCACTCAATAACCATTTTGGCCCCTTCAGACCTCAGCTAGCATGCCCATCTGACTTTGAAGACTGCCCAAGTAAAATGCTCTCGGTAAGGCCTCTTTAAAGTAGACACATGTTGCTCATTAGCATTTGAATGAATTGGAATCAGCTGTGCAGATGCCTTTGTAACTGCGGTTGAAATACTTCAAGGTTGAAGCCATTTTCAGAGTTGCTGCCAACATTCTATTCGTGCCCTTGATAGGTGATTGAAAAAGCCCATTTTCAGCTGCCATTAGTCCAGCGTCACCCTGTCATTATGTGATTTTGTTCATGTCCCACTTCACCACGAGAGAATTCACTCCCAGCAAATTCAGAGCAGGTTGTTTCTCAATTAGCATGCTGCTGGGATTACCTCAGGATCAGGTGACAAGGCATTTTCAGTGATCAATGGCTGAAAAAGGAGCTTTGTAATCCTGTGTAAAAACTGAGTTCTCTCATGAAATTGTGTTGCCAAAAATTCCAGCTCACTGAAGGAAAACAATAGCTATACATTACAGATTACACAGCAAATCATTCTTTCATTTTGTACATAGAATATAAGTTGCACCTCCACACTTATGTCTGCTTAACACAGAAAAAACAAGAAGAGATTTTTGGCTATTTGACCACAATTTTGATGGAAATAATCTCAACAGCACAGAGTCAAATGCTAAATTAAAAAAAAGTATCAGTGAGCGGCACTGTATGCATGTATCAGATTATTCAAGGCCTGAGCCACTCATACAAGGATTAAAAGCACAATTGGATGTTTCACCTTGTTTGCTCAAAAGACTGAAATAAAAAAATGCCACAATTGGCACGAGATGAGCCTTTTATTAAGCATACATTTTTTAACAAAAAGGTCTGAAGTACGAATGATCCTTTAGTCAAGTCTGTCTAGTGTAACTTCAGCGCAACAGTGAATGCCACAAATACCTTGCTCATACATTTTTTTCTAATCACCTCCAGTAATTCATGAAGAAATAGAATTAAAAAAATGATGATCTGATCTTAAATTGACCACTGGGGGAGTTTAATTTTATTTTCCTGAACTGCTGTGATTGTATGGGTGACACTTCAAGCAGCACTCATAGGTTGACTTCGGGCGACATATGCGAGTAACACAAGTTTCGCACCGAAATTCGATATCATGGGGTCACGTGGCCAGATTTGACCTAGAAAGGTAGGGTCAGAGTTCACTATCATAATCCCCACCTCACCCAGGGTTCTTACAGTTCTGATGTCATACGGCAAAAATAGCTAAACGGGAGTGGAGGTGAATCGCTCTTTCTATATTTTCGATCAGGAGTTACTGGTGTCACATTTGGGAGGCAGGCTACCAAAACATGCGCACGCCAGAGTCACTGCGTGCAACATCAGCTTCTGGGGTAATGCGAGTTGATCACCCGAATTTGACCATAACGCTGAGCCCTGAAGCTCGAAAAATTTCAAAAATCATTAAGCAGTGGGCCCCAGGAAACGGAGGCTGTTTCTCATGCTCATGTCAGGGTTGAGAAGTTTAGGTGCTTAACTCTTTCACAGCTGGACTACATGAGGAAAAATTTGCAAAGAAAAACCACTGCCGCACAAAAAAATAAAATAATAGTAATATATCATTTTTCAATGCTGTTCTACTTAGCTGTTAGCTGTTCAACTTCCAACAAAATATCACTCCTTTACAAGGAATATCCACCAAAAAACTCTTCAGGACTACTATTTATGTCTAACTCTTTCTCAGAGTTCATAAGAGGCACCATATCGATGTCACTTTCCATCATTTTTATCAATGTTTTTCGAGTGATAATGAGCAAAAATGAAACTGGTTAACTGTGTTGCCCAAACTGTCACACCCACATATTTAACAACATCCTTAGCTATTTGGCTAATATCTGAACGTTGATTTGATGACTGATTGAGTTGCCAACAGATTTTAAGATGCTAATTACTTACTCAGCCAATCCAGTTGTTAGGTTGTACTTCGTCCTTTAGTTCACCTCAGAAGTACTGTTCATGAATTAGCTGCAGAATATCCTGTGGCCCCCCCCCCAAAAAAGTTGAGTGTGCACAAATTTGTGCAAAATTACTGGTTTCACATCTGACTGTAACATATATAGATATATAAGTACCTGCACTGCACAATTATTAACATCTTGCGTAAAAAAAGAAATGATTAAAAAAAAAAACTGAACTTTAATCACAATAAATCTGTCCTAAGAAATCCATCATCAACAATTTATTATCTCAATTTTCAGGGTGCGATTAAGCCAATTCACCGAAGGGTGAATTATTTTTGATCACCTTCACCAACAGTTGTGGTGTCGACTGGATGCGATAAACGTTTACATACCATTAGCAGAAACTCAAATACGCATTCCTCAAATTTTGCGATGATTTCTATGTGAGTTCTATGTGTTAATATACTGTATTTGAAAACATAACCCTAACTTTCCATTGTACTAATATCATCTGCATCTCAAGGATAGCTTCACATAACTTTTGCAGTAAAAGTATCTTGGCTTCGTATTATGAGACATGCTATTCTCTCCTAAATTCACAAAAAAAATTTTTTTTTTTTTGGTGAAGGCTGCCTCAGGATCAATTGACAGCCACTGCAGGCATCTGGTGAGAGATGAGAGGATGTCCGTAAACATCCCCATTAAGATGTCACAGAACAATTTTAATCCTCACCACGAGCAGTTATGTACGACCACATTCAATGTACCATCTTATGCATTTCTTTTAGATGCAGCAGACTGAGTTCGATGTGTGTGTATGTGTGTGTATTGTAAGTTTAGGAATAAGCAGAGTGGAGCTGATTCGATATTAGAGAATATTGTCTCTAGCTTAAAGTGCTTGTTCATCAAAAAATAAGATTTGGACCACGGAATCTATAATATAAATACATCCTTTGTGCATTGGTCATTCAAGATTCTAATCAACCGTTATAAATTTACTCACATTTTAATCACTGCAAATCATTATCCTCTCGGAAAGAATCTTCGACCATTTTCGACGATGATAATGCAGGGGGAACTTCGCCAGTGGCAGAGAATACAGTGTCAATAGCATTTGTGAAGAGGAAATGAGCAGATTTTACGGAACCCAGTATTATGTCAGATTCTGTTCCCCCTTCGAGACACTTTGACGATGCTGTTGAAGAAAATCATGAAAGAAATAACGTAACGGGCATTGATGAATCAGCTCTCTCTTACGGCAGTTATCACAAATGAAGCCTCATTAAGCGACGAATTTTGATACGCTGCCATCTCCTACGATTTGTCCTTTTGCAATGTTGAGCTGTTATGCTGCATTTTCACCAAACGTGAAACGAATCATTTGCGCGGCCGGATTACATTCGAAGTCAATGCAAAGACGCAAATAGGTGCAAGTTTGCTCCTTTTCGCATGTATTAGTGTCTTTGTATTGACTTTACATGTTCGTAATCTGGCCGCGCAGATTCGTTCCGTGTTTGGTGGAAACGCAGCATTATGTTCTGCAGTGATCAAACAATTACCTCATGCTTTAACAATCAGTCACAGGAAAAGTTTATATAATACCGTGGGTTATTAATTATTGAAATCGCCACTTATTAAACCATCAGTCAATAAGCCAAGCCAAAACTGCTCCAGTCCCAAATCGTCCCCATGTGTACACAGAAAAGCGTTAATAAGGGTTAATAAGCCCACCTTGAGCAAAATCAAAACTTTGGCAATGGTAGTGAAGCAGAAACGAGACCAACATTTGCAATTGGAGAATTAAAAAAGCGTAAGCTTCTTGTCTATTCAAGCCAATGGAATGAATAATTTGCTAGCAAGCATGCTAATGCTTTTCGCCATTAAAGGGGACCTAACATGCTGATCCTTCTTTGAATACAAATTAGTAATGTTATAATGTTCGATGTCCATGCTCAACCTCTGAAAAGTTTCTAAACATAAATACAGGGATTTTGCCGTAATCCAAGAACGTGATTTCATAAGCGTGATTTCCTCTCTGAACAGCTCCTCCCAAGATCTTCACGAGACCTGGGTAAAACCTGATGTCAGGTTGTGCCATGCAATTAGAACAGACCTAGCCAGAGCCAACCACTGCGCTGGACCTGCCCACACCAGAAACTATTCTAGCAGGCACGAACAACGGCAGATCATACTATGCCTTAGTAACATGTACAGTTTTGAAAATACAAAAGAAGAACCGCAGATCATTTGAGGTGCAATTTTGTCACTGTCTCTCCCAAAGCTGCTTGTCCATTTACTTGGATACTTGAATGCGAAGAAAAACAAATATCTCTCTTCCAAAATACGATGCCACCAGAAATCAGTGGGTAGCTTTTTTTGTTTGCTGGCAGCAAACAGCCACGGCCAAAGGGAACGTTAGCTGCTTGTGCTCAGCATTTCACAAAAGACAGCTTTGTCAATAAAAGATAATTCAACACAGGATAAGAGTTTTAGCTGCTTCTCAAACCTGAAGCAGCAGCATCGATCAAGCGCTCAGACCCACCAGCTGTAAGCAACGATATAAAAGCAAACGGTATAACAAAAAATTACTCTGCATTTCCATCTATTGAATATTAAATTCTTTCCTGTAGAGGTGATCGATTCGCTCGCTCCATATAAGCAACAGATCACACAAACGGAATTTATGGTCTGTGAAACCTGTATTAGGTTCATATCCAGAGTTCTATCTAGCTCTCACACACTTTGCATAACTTGCCCATTTTCCGCGAGGAAAAAGCTGGTCATTCAAAAGCAATAATTGAACCATTACATAAGAGAGATGGATAACCATGCATCCATGCAACCATGCAAACCATGCACAAGAGAGATCAGAAACACGCAAGACTGTTCACACCTGCAGTGCGACCTAGAAAACATGTTGGATGGGAGTCGTAAATGGGACATAAGATTTAACGCAGGTAAATGTAAACTATTGAGCGTTACAAGGAAGCGAATTCCCATTCTTCATCATTACACAATGAATAGTAATCTAATTGAAAAAGTCGACTGCATGCGTGATCTTGGGATTGTGGTGTCATCAAATTTATCATGGGAAGTACATGCAAATGTTTTGGTCAGTAAAGCAAATCGCATGCTTGGATTAATTCAAAGAACTTGCGATCATACGTGTTCAGTTCAAACAAAACGCTTAAAAGACCACTTTTAGAATACTCCACCCCATCTTGGGCCGTTTCGTCAAAAAAATCTCTCCTTCATATTGAAAGTGTGCAACGGAGAGCCACTAAGTACATTCTTGGTTATAATGATTGTGTTGGAAGCAATTACAAAGCCCGACTAATGAAGCTTGATCTTTTACCGCTTTGCTACAGATGTGGTATATTTGATTGTGTATTCTTGTGCAAATGCTTGAAGGGGGAATATGACATTAACTACAACCATTTAGTTTCATTTCAAAATGAGGATACATTTTTAATGAAAATTCCAAAATTTAGGACTGAAACGTTTCGCCTTTCTTATTTTAACAGATTATTTTATTTGTGGAACGCCAGTCACCTCTATCAAATTTCTGATACTACAGCTGCTTTTAAATCAAAGCTATTTCATTTTTATTAAGAAAAGTTCTGATGATTCCTGTACATGGGTTGGCAACATGGGTCCTTGTTCACGTTGTCGTCTGTCCCTCTGATGTTACTTACACTCACTGGTACACTGTCTTATTTTATTATTGCTATTTTTTTTCTTTTCATTGTTCAATTATCTATATGTTGTGGGATGATTGCCTCATAATAGGTGCCTTGCCACCTGTGTGACCATGTCCTGACTTCTGTCAAAGCTTAATAAATAAAATAACTAAATAAATAAATTACCACGGGCAATTTCCAAAAAGGCTGTTTAGCCCCAAGCTATCTCCGTTCCGTAATATACCAGCGCATTAGCTGTTTGTTTCTCCACACTAACAACACACCACAGTTATGCACACAAACCAGCAGCTCCTAATACACACAGAAGCAGTCCATAAGCTGTTGGTCCACTTTTAGCTGTTCCTCACTGTCCATGTTTCCCTCTAAACTCAAACCCACTGGATTTCTACGGTCTCCGGTCTCAGGTCTACATTTGGGTACGTCGACCTGTTCTACAAATGTGTCTGTATGTTGTGGATTCTAGCTTTCCCTGCATCCTAGCTTGTAGAAGAACTGCTGTACTCTATAGCAAACTGTAGCCGATGGCAAAAATGAGCTTGCGCTGCCAGATTTTCGCACTGCTTCCTCCACTTTCACCGCTGCGTTTATTAGAAGAAATTCATTTCATAAGATCTATATTCAAGTATAACCTTAGATTGCGGAATTAGCCCGTGGCTTCGCTATCAGATGGCGGCCATGTCGCTCGTTTCATTCTGAGGAGGCAGACTCGGAGAACTGTGTTCTGCACTCTCGTTCCGCCCAACTCCGCCCTCCACAGAGCTGGCCAGTCAGAAGAGAGTGGGCACACAGGGAGTGGGGTCCATAGCGGAAGAGCCACCTCAACGAGATGTTTCAGGCAGAGACTACAATGGACAACAAATGGGGTTTTTTGAGGATGGCAGTATGAGCTAAATAAGGACCCTGTTTTGGACTATAAGCGATCAGGAGTACTCTAGGGGAGACCAAGATCAAAATATAACCTTGTAAATATAGCAAATTAGGTCCCCATTAAATTAATAAGTTTAAATTTTAGTGACAACTGTTCCAAGTATAACTTAGTACTTCAATAGTGAAAAACAAAGCATTGTTGCAAAATAAGTTAGCAACTTACATAGTTCATCCATTCGCAATTAAGCGATTCCAACTATGCCGGTCAGCATTCATGATCTCAGGAAATGCACCCAAGCTGTGCAAACAAGGCCTTATTTGACCTGCATGGGCCAAGTTGTTTGTTGAGTGTGCACTGTGGAATCAGAGTTGATCGACTCTGAAGGTCTTATGTTGTCATCATGTATGTAGGCTACCTATTATCAGACACTTTTCCTCGTCAAACATCCAGTCATCACTATAGAGGTTTAAGTTTCTCGAAGGTACAGTACTTCTAAAAAGGCATCGCTTTTCAACACACATGTATTTATGTATGTATGTCCCAAAAGTTCATGCACCACAGAAAAAGTCAAGTCAGATTGTGAAAATTCAACAGAATGCGTTTATTCAAACGCCCTTAATTACTACCCTCAGCATGTGGGGCACAGGATGCACTAAGTTGTTTAGAACAGAAGCTCAAAGTTGCCCCCAATCCAGCACAGCCCCCACACTGAGCTGCTGCATGGTGGTAGGGGGTGGGCTGTGGAAGACCCGACTGTTCAGGATACCCCAGGAGTTCTCAATCGGGTTGAGGTTGGGGGAGTTGGGTGGCCATTCCTCTTTGTACAGAAAGCCAGGAAGTTGCTCAGAACAGCACTGCTGAGTTGGACGAGCAGTATATGTGGGGGCACCATTTTGCTCGAAGACCATTTCCGCACGCCTGTTGAACATCTTCCTAGCCATGACGGGGCCCAAATTCTTTTCTCTGGTGAGTATGGGAAGCACTGGCTGGAGAATATTCTTAACATAATACTCTGCATCGATGGTGGTGCCCTGGGGTACAACATCAAACTCCAACAGCCCTAAAGATGACATCGTCTCCCTGACCATGCAATAGGTGCTGAACTTGACTTTCTTTTGATCGTCGGTGTAGATGCGGTCATTTTGGGTGTTGGGAGTTGGAAATAAGTAGAATGGACACTCATCAGAGAGAACCCAGTTTTCCCAGTGTCTTGGGGTCATTGTGACAAACTTCTTTGTAAAAGCCAGCTGCTTCTCCTTTTGCAGTTTGGTAAGGTGAGGATTCCACTGTCTTCTGTTTGTTCTCAGACCTAGTCTCTCAGTCAGAAAACGATGGATGGTACTCTTAGAGACTGCTTCCCCGAGATTCTTCTGTCTTTGACTGAGTCCGCAGCAGGATTGGTGTTTCTTTCCCTTGGTCTTTCGGATGAGGTCCTTAGCCCTGGAACTCAGGACTGAGGGGCTCCTGCACGGGGCTCGTCCTCAAGGGAGTCACAACTCTGGTGTCTCTGCCACCACTTCTTCACCCATCGTCTGCTTCTGCCGAGGTCCTGAGCTCCTCCCTTCAGGTTTCCCTGCCCTGCGCAAGGCAATGGCTTGAGCACGGACCTGAGGCTCTGAAAGAGCAGCCTTTCCAGCTTTTTGTTTGGCCATCGCGGCAGCGCTACCAAAAAGGTTTTCTCTAGGTTGATTGGTCAACCATGAAATTTATAGGCCTCTCGCAGATAGATTAACTAATTAAACAGCCTCACAACACCTTCTATATATACACACACACACACAACGTATATAATTTTTTAAAGTAAATTGTGAAATGCTAGTAAACATGAAATTTTGAAAATATTGCTCTGATTCAGATTAGTCTGCCTTTGACCACACATAATCATGGGATCACACAAACCAGCCATTCAGTATTTGAGGTCATACCTTTGGTTTTAGGCAATGCACCATGTGCCAGCTTACCCACAGGAAGACTAACACCATCACCCCTTAGGACCAGAAACATGTTAGAGCTACCAACTCCTTAGAATGAGGAATACATTCTGTATATATGAATTACATTCAGCATACTGTACACGTATGACTCATAACTTTGAATTCAGGAGTAACAAACCTTGTCTGTGCTGCGAACACATTTCCCCATTAAAACAAACTGAGCGAAGGAGGTTTGCAGGGAAAAGTAAGAACAGCAGCTTGCAAGCATCACCTCAGGAGTTACTGCAGTAATGGAATGATTAGGGACACATCTCAGCCTGTGTCAGCCACTTGAGTCAGTCACAGGATTTACTGAGCAAAGCCCTGCTTTCCTGAGCTTCAATTTGAAAAATCCATTTCATACCTTTTTCCGAATAATAGACTCCTGACATCCTCAGCACCCTGACACAACCCTGCTGTCTCCTCGCCTACTCCAAAGCCTCTTTTCCATGTACAGAAAGTGTCAGAAGAGGGCGAGGGAGGGGGGTAGAAAGAGACAACCAACCTAACGGGGCAAAAAACTTTATGGTAAGTTTAGTTCAGGCATTTTTGCTGCTAAAGCAGATAGGAAAGGCTTGGGAGTAAATAATTTTTTTTCCGGGAAAATTTTTTTATTTTGCTCCATAAATTATAGCTTAGCTCATCAAAAAACTACTGATTACCCTGTATATCGGTTGTTGCCAGATTAAGTGTCTTCTCCTCCTATGAATGCTTGAAGAAAGGGGAAAGTATAATGTGAATTTGACAACTTTGAAATGCATAGAAGAAGATACATCTTAACTCAGTTTAGAAGACAGTAGAGGCTGTCCTCTCTGCTCACCTGCAAGAATGTTTACAGGAACATTAGGGTCTGCAGTGTTCTTGTAACCACGGAAACAGACTGCAGGCTCCATCTATGACCAGCTGCAGTGTGCGTGGACATGCCAGAGAATCTTTTGTCCTCTGACCATGTGGCACAGGTGTAAGGCCGCCGCAAACGTGATGTGTGGAGGCATTCTATGGAACTTCAGCATTAGGTCAGGCAGTCACAGAAATCAGTCCTAATCACAAGCCCCTTTCTGTCTGGTCATTCTTGACTTCAGAATCTAACACCTCATTCGCAAGCTTTCAAGTCCAAGGCAGCATTCATTAATCTCTCCGGCTCCCTCTCCCCTATTAGTTGTATTCCGATGAGATCATCGGCCAAACTGCAGAAAGCAATTAGCCATTTTTCTTCCCTAGCTTTTGTTTCCTTCACAGTGGAAATATATTTCCATAGTTAACAAGCTTAAATATCTGGATATCTGTTATTATTTGATAATTGACTTGAAATGTTCTCAGGACAGTAGGGTGACCAGATGTCCTACTGAAGTCGATATTCTCTTGCCTTAAAAACCGTGTCACACTTAGTGTTTTTAGTTAGTGTTTAGCTTTAAGATCATGAATTCTACCATAAATAAACCATTACATGCAGCCAAATGAAATCTTTGTGATTACTGCTGTTTCTATCATATTAGGCCTGTTCCCCATCAGATGTAGGCTGTGTAATGACGTAGCTTTTTCGCACAAAAATATTACTCGCATAGTAATATTTAGACTCGCATAGAGAACTTCTCTCTATGACCTACAATAAAAAGTATTGCCCACATTTTATTATTGACAGCCATGACCCTGGTTCAAGAGAGAGATGGAGCAAGAACTTGCGTGAGTGCAGCCTCCCTCCATGAAAGAACTAGCTGGCTATATCTGTTGCATATTGTGGGAGCAGTATTTTGTGTGTTGTTGTAACAATCAAAGTAAACTCATTCATATAACAAACTGCACTGCGCTGAGATGCAGTCAGAAGGTGAAGGACAGAGACTAGCAGATAGTCAATTGTTTACACACTCTGTCTGAGTCACAATACATCGGCTGGTAATCCGTAATGTCCGAGAAAACAGCATATATCGCCCCTACTCCGGCCTGCTGATGATCTGCATTTCACAAATGTGCATGTAAAAAATATCCTTAGTTTTCATGAAGATCATTGCCCCAAAGGTAAACCTTCGGTGCTGCTCCAGGGCAGAGAGAGCTTTTTCCCCCCATTAGAACCTACACTAGCCCTGGCCCACCTACGAAGGCTCCCAGGTGCCCAAAACAAACTGTATTGCCATTTAAGTTGCAAAAGCACAAAGAACGCAATCTGATTGCTTCCTTATGCAACTATAAAGTCTGCGTAGGAGTTTCCAGCTGTGAGTTCATCATGACTCTCTTTTTAAAACCACAATCTTTTATCCCTAACCCCAAACCTTTTAAAAACTGCAACAAACTTACCCTTGCATCACTTAATGAAAGTTGTGTTCACTAAGCCGCTTTTAGTATGTTGAGTCGAACTCTACTGTCCCATATCAAGGACGATGATTAGATATGATAACCCTCATCCAGTCTACTGATAACATTTGGAACAGATGGAGATTTTGGAATGTGAGAGGCTGTGATCAGATACAACGCAGTTTTGAGTGCTCCTGCGACTTATATAAAATAACCTTCAATGGTCTGGACGTGTATGGACACGACAGGTGCGCCTCTAGGTGTCCCGCGGTCAGACGTGCTTTGGGCGCCACAGCGCGAGAGAATGCTTCAAGTTGAAAATGCATCTATTTTCCGCGCAGTGCACCGCATGTGAACTGTCACGCCGTAGTCAACAACCAATGAAATCTATTGAAAGGAGGAACTAAATTCCAAGACACCAGACTTGGCGGTGATTCGCAAGGAGCCGTTAACATTGTTCAGTGTTCACAAAGTGAGATACGGGAGCGTTACTTAGCAATCGCAAAAAAGATGCTTCCAGCGCTTTTTACAATGTAGGCTTCAAAAACTAAAGACGGACGCAACTCGCATTTTCTAACAGATAAAGCGTGTTTAGTGTGATCACAGCTTAAGATATCTCTCTTTGTCCGTGTGATCAAAATGACAAATGAGTTTTAGACCTTGGAGGGAAGGGACCCCACCCACCTCCAACAGTCTTACACTTAACCGCTCTGTGCTAATGCATGTAAAACGGATCTGGCAGCTTGCGGAGGCCCAACGCCTAACTAATTCTGCTGATGGTGATATTTCCATTTATTTATCACCTGTCTGTACCTTCTGTTAGTTAATCAGGGAGTCTCAACTCTACCCTTCAAATCCAAATCCAACCACTTCTTTTCTTTCTTTCTAGGTAAATAAGTGCTTAATTATTACTGCTGGTTGGCCTCACTGTGTTGAAGGCTGACACGCAGGTCAAGGGAACGTAGAAAAACAAAAGTTGTTGTCTTTATAGGACTCAGGGCAGCAATAGTCCATGTGTCAAAATAATTTAAGTAACCTGATCACCAAATTGACGGACAGTGGAGACCATCGCGATCGCACATCCTGACACGTGGTGTGACAGTCACTGTAGTGGTCCACTAAGCTAAAAATGAATGTTGTTTTCTCCTGTGTATCAACATATAGCAGGTAGAGTTTGCGAAGGGATGCTAGGAGGTGCCAGCAGGGAGTGAAATGAGCCAGTATTTATCGGAATCGCATGGCTTCATTCTGTCACCTAAGCCACATAATGAGTTCACCTTATAGGGCAATTTGAGCCCCTGGCCTCCTCAGCAGTCACCCATTCTGTGCCCTGTCACTGACAGACAGTGCCGCTGTCAACCTATCAAATACTTGCACTTTATTTACATATTATTTTAAAAGGTGACCGTGTGGCAGTGCTTTTAAAATGCGTCAGCATCAAATAAAGTCACTCACTTTCACATGCTTATCCTTCCAGGCTAATGACCATTTTATTTTAGTGTGATTAAAAGCCCTCTATAGATGTTTTCTCAACTTAATTTGTCATAAAAACATTTGTAGCAAAGGGACCTCATGGATGTGTCCATATTTGTTGAGCAGTACAGTGTCATGCCTGGGGCTGGAGCTGTCACTAACTGCTGACAAACCAGAAAATCTATTTATTTATTTGTAAATTTAGCTTTCTTGCTTCCTCGCTGTTTTGACATTTTGAAATCCAGAATTGTCAGCTGCAATGCCATTGCACTAAATTATCCACCGCCAATTCTTTCCAGTATGTGACAAACTTTGGCACAATTACATAGTTCTCTAATGAGCACCTTCAAATATCTACATCCAAAATTATTTAAGAGATCCTACAGTATGCATTGTCACAAGCATACTGGGATAGTTCAGTATTTAAGTATAGTAATGGGAGGCTGTAATGCCTACACAGTGTGCGATGGAAAAAGTGACAAGTATCATTTAATTCATTAAATTAAATATGGGGATGCTGTGCCACATTGTACTCCTACCCTAGCCTGGCACCGCCAGCCTTCGTACTTCCGCTTAATTTCACTTCGCTTCAGTACTTAGTCTGGTCACTCGGCGCTCTGCCTCGTTTACCATGGCAGAAAGTACGCCGGAACAACCAACGAACAGAAGGCGTGGCCAAGAGCCATGATGTAGCCGCTGCGCCGAGTTTGAAATTGTAGTCTCCAATATCAACAATGGCCACGGACATAGTTTCACTGGAGGCCATTCGCTCTGTAGTTGAGAAATGATTGTTTGGTTAGGTTTTTGAATGGAAATGATGTTGTGGCGCTACTCCCTACAGATTGTCATATCTACTTAATAGCCATCATAAAATAGGCACCCCGTTCATCTCTGTGAGAAAACTTTTTAAAAGCCGCGTTTTTGTTCGTGTCACAAGACCTACTCGCTGTCTCAGTGTTATGTTGTCATTATCTTTGAATGAAATGGCTGCTCAGAGCCAAACTCTGTTGCTTTGAAGTTAGATAGCGAGCTCGGTATGATGTTAGCACAAGTATGGGTAACGGTTCAGTTTTCGTGTCAAGACAGATTTTGTCCTGATGTAAATAGTGCGTTATTCTCGCCGATTCTGCCTTTGGTTACGGATGTCTTACATTTTTTTTTTTTTTTACAGCAGCAGTATCGACAGGAAAAACGACAGCTCAACAGTTTGTCTCTTGTAAGGAGAACAGAAAGAGCACCTTTGGTTCTTTTAAGTGAATGAGAGAAGGTTAAAATTTGGTAGATGGTCATGTGTATGGGTACAGTATTAACTTTAATGTACTGATCAGTTTGTTTTCGCTGCATTCCTGGTATGAAGGACTGTGTTTACAGCAGAAGTACTAAGCGGCTGAGTCGGTGCATAACATACGTCATCGCCAAATGTTAGTGATTAGTTTACAGATACACCAATTATTTTAAACTTCAGACAAGCGCCCACCCACCAGGAAGTAAATATTTATCGATGACGACTGTCCAGATTCTGTGTACGAAGCAAAGCGAAGTAAGAGAGTCTGGTTTTACCAGGCTACACCTGCCCACTGCAAAAACAACAACAACAAAAAAAAAAGTCTCGCAAATTTACATAGGGGACGGTAGGTTAAATTGTCCAGAATGGAAATAATAATCCTTGTCCCTTCTTTCTGCTGCTACAATACTTTTCATCAATTAGATCCAATAGGCAATTAGTGTAGTATGGTGAGCATGTGCAGTACACAGCAATTATCTTTATTCGCAGTGCAACAGCACTGATCAAACTCACATGTAAATCTACAGTTTAAAATCTTCAGTTGCCTCTCAATTTATAATACAACTTTTTTGTAGAATGAACGTATTTTTATATAATTTCTAGCATAATTCTCAAGGTCTGATTTGCCGTTATGGAACATAAGTTATTGAACCTTTTTTTTTTCTTTTTTAGTGAGTGAATCACAATTTCTGCTGGACTTGGGTCACTTAGGGTGAGTTACTGCATGTTTTTATCTCTGAGAGGGAAGGCTTATTCCGTCCATTTCTGATCGAGTTCTTTGTTTTCAGCTGCGTCATTATTCCTACACAGAACTGTTCACAGTAGGACGCCTTATGATGATCTTTGAGCTAATTCTGCTCAAAATAAGACAAACTACATTTATTGACTTCACAGTGGGCATGCGGCACAGCAAAAACTATCTCGCCAAGCAATTTTAATCTTGTATTTAGACTGAGACATTGATTTTATTATCTTTTTTTTCTCTGGAAAAAATTAAAACAAAAACAAAAAATAAATAAATATCTGCCACTAATGTGAGATCATTTTGTTTCTTTTCGGGATTCAAGTTTTTTTCTCTGGTGATATGCAGTATGCAGGGAGTACAGGCATTTTTCAGTGACATCCTGTTTGCAGAAAGGCCTTGACAATTCATAGACTTTTTTTTTGCTGTTTGCAGAATAATGCACAGTCAATTGTCAGTATGATGGACAAGAAAATAAATTCTGACCAGTGACCATGTTAGAGAGGTGATTGGTGCACAGCACAACATGGCAGCAGCGTGTCAGTGCCCGTGTAGAGTGAGTGGCAGTATATTCCTGGAGAAGATGAGCAGCTCTCGCTGTAATTACACGGCTGTATTTGTTTATTTATTAAATTCCCGCTTAGCACACACATTATCTCAATACTTGGACAGCGCTGACAATCACAAACGCGCAGTAGTAGACAACATACTGTAAAATAAAACAAGATTGGTTCAAATGTGTTATATGATTGAATCTGCAGTCATCTACAAAGAAAAAAAACAAAAACAAATGTTGAATGTGGTTTTTGGTTTCATGTAGTATGTGTGAATGAAAAAGTAAAATAACCTCTTAACTATCAGATTTCCATTCCACAAAACTTTTGGCCGTGGGTGGGGGTGGGGGGGGGGACTGGGGGTGGAGGTTTCGAAGGACCCAATGTCATAGGGATTTGAAATTTCAAATATTTTTGACAGTTTGCATCAGTTTGACAAATTGAAATGCTTGCAAGCAGAAATCGAGAATCTCGGTCCTGATAGCTACACATTAAGTGGAGATGCCTCCAGTGCACTGCGGCAATTATATCAATAATACTCAGACTGAATGACGTCACAATTGCCAAGCCGTTACTTCACCAAGATGCGCCCAGTCTCCCAGCCTGGTCTTTTCAGCAGGCAACCACTGAAAATATTGTCATTGTAAATACTACAACAAATATCAAGAAATTCAATCTAAATATTGATAAATGTTGATACAAATGCATGGGGAGAAACAACATTTCACTGTACCCGACTCTCGTTTTTAAGCTGGTACCGATAAAATAAAAAAAAAACCTTTGTGTGGTGTGACAGAGAGCAGTTTATTATTTAAAACTATGACCAATGAAATCATCAGGTGAAATAAAAAAAAAGCCTAATCTACTGGCCCTCAACACCAGTGTACAGTCACATCTTTGATGTATAACATTGCACATATTACAGTGTAACAATGGTATATACTGAGCAACAAAAGAAACGCAAGTTAGCTAGTTAGTTAATCTACTCTTATGGTTACTCAGTCAAAGTGACCGCATAATAAAGAAAAGTTTGATGAAACGAGTATAAATCTGCACCCGCTAGTAATAAAATTGATTTTATAAAATAATTACGTGCAAACTTATTTTCCAGTCTGCCTTTAATAAACTTGCGCTTCTTTTGTTGTTCAGTATATCTTCCACAGGTTCTAGAGAGTACTGTCCAAACAGCAGTATGAGAGAGAGAGAGAGAGCGAGAGATTAAACTTTTTCTGGTAATGGACAGAGAGTACAGTGGGTTTACGTCACCCTCGATGACAGAGATAAACTCAATCATGCTTCCAAAGTACCAGATTACCAATGCACATAACATTGCTGTTTAATATAATCTAATTATTATAGATCAGACAGCAGAAATAATTCTGCATTCTTACAGAGTCTGCTTGGAAGGCCTTTAAGTCATACTTTGTGAAAGAATCCTTGCATTAATGAGTGAGTCATATTTGAGTTGAATTTCCAGAGGTACCTCCATCGTACTGTTCAGGGTGACAAGAATTTTTTGAAATACCCAGTCTTTGTCCTCTCTGCAGTTCTTGTGCATAAACAAGCTACAAGGCCACCAAACTGCACACAATCTTTCAGGGCTGCTCAAAGAGATATAACCAACTGAGCCATTTGCACGCTTCCTGTGATTCAAAGCCTACAACTAAGTTACTTGGCATGCTCTGCCTATGCAGATTACGAAAGTAACATTTTGTTACTGTCATGTCCTTAATAAAGGACAACACCTATGAAGCAACACATGTCATAATCCATATTTTACAGTGAAAGACAACCTTCATCTGAAGTGAAGTGCAAACGAAAACCTGCTTCTCAGGTGTAACAAAATATTCTCTTGGTAATTTTAAGACAAAGCTTGTGTTTTTTGTTACTTATACGTGACGCAGAGCATTTCCCCCCATTGCTCCAGCAAGACCTCCTGTCATTCTTTGCAGTTCCTGGCTGGTTAAAAGAGCTACTTCAGTGTGTAAATGAGGCTTTGATTGATTTTATTTCATGAACAAGCTAACTTCAGGTCTCATTGAGGTTTTGTCTAGCCAAAAATGATGAAACTCAGACATAACACACACACGCACTCGCTCACACACACACAATTGTGCATGTGGTAAGACACATCTATTTGACAACCTGAATGCAACTGAAGTGTAAATGGTATTGAAGAGCAATACGGAGCATGCCTGGCTGAATTCCAGTAATTTCATGTCACAAGCCAATCATGCTAATTCATCTTAGTCCACCCCTTTTGACAACAGCAGCACAAGCCGGTATAAAAAGGGGTGGATTAAGATTAAAATAATTGCTTGAGAGTGCGGAGGGGGTTTGGTTGTGCTAAGGCCAATGAGAACTGCCTGAAGGTATCTTACACAAAGGAAATTTTCATGGAAAAAATACACCTCCACCCTCCCCTTCTCATTGGACCCCACCATGTAGCAGACATAACGAAAGTGAAAATTAAAACGGGAAGGAAAACAATATGATCGATACGCGTTTATTAGCAAACAGCTCTGCTGGCTGGAATTCATTACCATGAAAATACCACAGAGCACGGACTCAAAACGCAAACGATTTCTTTCAGGCGAGGCCAGTGCAGCGCCAGACCCGCATTCAGCCCTTTGACAGCGAATGGTTTTGGCCTCAGCTGCATATCGTGTAGCCTGTGAGTGTGTTAAATACTGAATAGAAAGAAGCCTCGGTTCTGTCGGTCAGCCTGACAGCACCTTCGTTCCTCCGCCCCTCCTCACACTGCTATATCTGCCTTCTAGATCCTGCAAAAATAAATTGAAAGTCGAGATTAATTTGCCTGATAGGGGACGCCGCATGGATCCGTCCCCCTTATTCCATTGGTGACTTTCCAAATAACAATTTACCCAGCCTAGAAATTAATGGAAGCCTCCTCTGATGGGACAGGGGGCAGTGAAAGAGCGTGAGAAGCCTTATTTTCTTTCCATGACATTTTTGTGGCACCCAAAAGCAGAAATCTTGTTAAAGACACAATCAGAGATTGAGGTCCTACTCCAGCGTCAGGTGTGTCCAGTCCTCCTTATCCCATCTGAAATAATACAAAGATAAGCAAGACAAAACAATTCCACACACTCCTCCGTCATTGACAAGTAAATTTGTTTCTCCTGAAAGTAATAATACAAACCATAAGACAACAAGCTGAACAAAAAATGGTGCCATTGGGAGAAACTAAAAATAGATGAATAAAATGATAACGTTTCGACTGTGTCGCAGGTTCTCTGTTTCACACGAAAAAGGCTGAAGCTCCAGTTCAGATCTTCAGAAACACGTTTATTGTGCCTGAAGAGTATATATGTAGACATGAGAAAATATGTCTTCTGATCATGACAGCCCCCGTCATTCCGACCCAACAGTTGCTTGCTGGTGTCATACAGAAATGCTGAAGACTTGTTGAAATCTTTGCGACAGGCATGTAGTCTGTCCGACTGTCGCTGCCTAAGATGCACTTTTCAGTTTGGTCAAAAATAGTTTCCTGTCTTTAACCCCCCGCTCCCTGCACTCCTCTGTATCTATGATGATTATTTACCGTTTTCAAGTCATCTTACATTCCTCATATCCTTCCTCAAATTTCCACAGAAAACTACTTATTATTAAAAAAGCTTCATGCCCCAGTAACTAAAATGTATGAAAACCATGCAAAATGAAGGCAGATTGGCAACAATAGAATCAGATTATGACATGCTGCAGTCAAGCGGAATCACTTCTTTTAGAGTAAAAAGTTCTAAGCATGTGCAGTAATCGTGTCACAGCTCCTTTAACCATGCGTAATAAATGAGGGCAAAGGTGCAGAGTTACATCAAAGTCAATAAACGGAATGAATATTTTATTTTCCTGTGGAGAAATAAAAATCTAAATGTAATTTTGATGAACACAGATCCGTTCTTAGTAGTTTACTCAGTGCCTGTAGGGTTAAGGTAATAAAGGTTGGAATTGAGGTGTTTGTTTGTTTGTTATTTTTACCCATAAACAGGACCAAAGTTCCCCGGGGTGAACAGAGCGTGACGACAGAGGGTGAAACTGTAGTAATGGCAGAGGGAAACTGGGCTTCATAATCACATTCAAATTATGTTTTGTTTTAGAATCACTTATTTCAGGTAAGTATAGTCTTTTAAAACATCTTCAGAGTCCGGTCTGTATTTTTTAATCAATTCCACAGAACCTTTTGTCAACTAGTTTCAAAAACTTTCTAAAAAAACTTGGCAACTGTAAACTTTTGAATGGTACTAGAGCTGCTCTTTTGCTCTTTGTATGTTGAGTGGATGCTCTTGTGTCTTGGATTTTTATGTTTTTTTACGTGATATTTTCATAAGGATGTAGATATGAGACCACAATGTGCTGAAAAATGATTTTTAATTTAGTGACGCCTACTTGACACTTACAAGGATACTGACACCTACTTGAATTAAACTTGAATTAAACTGCATTAATACCACGTATTATCAATCCAGTTTCATTCTTGCATGGACTCTTGCAGATTTGACCTTCAGTGGAAAGTAGGATAGACACGTGTAAAAATACTAATTTCCAGCCATTATGAAGATGATCATTGTGAGAAAAACACGGTTAAATTCAAGACACTGAAAGTGTTGACTTATTTTTCTGTGGCATTGCAGCAGTTCAATTTAGTTAGTGTTCCGTAAGCCTACTTGTACACACCATTGAATAAATATTATCAAAACCAAAGAAACAATTATCCAAAAATAATTTTGTCTCTTTTTAGGGCTTCCAGAAAATAAATCCATTACATCTAAAACAATTTTCTCTGATTCATTTCCAAAATGTCACCCCCCCTACTTCAATGCAAATAATGTTTTACCAAGACAACTGAAAAAAAGGTTTATTGATATCCTCTTAGTCTAACGCTTGATTTCAATGTTAGTAGACCTCCCAGCCTTGCAAAAATAAATCCTGGAGTTTGGAATTAACTTTCTCTGATTTTAGCTACGTCAGTCAGCCAGGAAGATGTTTGCACTAGAGATATAACGTCAACGTATATAGTCCTTCCAATATAGTCTCATGTTGAAGCTCTGATTAGCATATTGGGAAATAAATCATGTGTTGTAATTATGTGGCAGCATTGCTGCATTATCAGCTTGCAGAATCAACAGACATACATGCAGTCAATTCAGTTTTTCACAAAGCTCATTGTGCAAACTATAGTCAGTACTGAATCACTACGGATGACATTCCTGATGAAATATGGCAAAGTATCTGCTGGCAAATCTTTGGACTTACACCTGCTCCCCTGGCTTATTTATCGGGTCCTTGAGTGCTTGAAAAATCCTTGTGGAAAAGTATGTACAGAGATGTCTTGCAGTGGCCATCATAACATCTGCGGGAATAACGACAAGGGTGCTAAAAAATTGAAGCAGCATTTTTTTTCTGGGGGAGAATTTTATGGGAGATGTTTAAATGAATCAGTGCCCCTGTGCCATTTCAAAGCCCTCTGCCCTGCAGCCTGCATCCTTAGAAGTGAGCTCCCTCCTCACAGCATCCTTAAGGAAAAGTAAACCTCAGTAAGCAACACATTTGCAATGCACTCTGAAGGCGGGATGCAGTGCAGTCACAGGCCTGCACATGCGTAGCATTTACTGCAGTTAGTTAACATGAGCACAGTCACCACTCCTTCCCCTGAAGAGAAATAATAACGTTTTGCTCTCTACTAACTAATTTACTTGGACGGCTTTTCCCATTTCTTTTAAATTTAAAAATAAAATTATTATAAGGGTAGTTTGCCACTACTAAACTCTACTAATGAATTATTTAAGACTTTTTTTTTTTCACCACGCAGGGTTTCCAGAAGCCTAAAAAACACACTTTTCTCTGAAAAATAAGCCTTAAACATGTGCGAATAACCCGCTCCACACAGGAGGGTACAACCGTGCAGTGTCCAAACAGGACCGACTTCAACAAAAAAACATTGGGCAGCTTATCCATGTTGTGTGTATGAAATTAAAAATAAAAAGGAGTGGGAGACAGAATAGCTGCTCGTGGTCCTCTGCAGTGCATGAGCTTAACTCCATACCTCGGTCCGCACATGGGCCGCATCGAATCAGAGGAGTTGTTCTGCACAATGGACTGCGCATTTTAGGTACCCCATTCCTCACCCAAGCCTGGACAGCACCACTGAGGCCAGTTATCCTATCAGGCAGTCAATTGTCCCAGATCTGGGACAACAGCAGATGCTTGTTGGACTAATTGACTGCCTCTCAACTAAAGGGCCTCAACCCCTCAGCACAAGGTCTTCAGCTCAAGAGAAAACTAACTATGAGTAGCACTCACCTCGCCCGGCCAGCAAACCAGACTAAAGAAGCGGAGAGAGAAAGCCCACGCTGCACCTCTTCCTCACAGCAGCTGAGCAGCACAAAGGTCTGTCACTATTTTTCCCACTTTTTTTCTGGTCTATGGAAAATGAATCAATTCTCCTTTCACAACCTCCGCCCTTTTGACCCATCTGTGACAAGCCTCCATAGTATTAGCCAACACCAGCCAATGTTTGCTAGCTACTGCTTTTGCAGCCTAGCTTGCCTGGTCACTGTTTTTGATGTACAAAACCCAAAACCAGTGAAGTTGGCACGTTCTGTAAATCGTAAATAAAAACAGAATACAATGATTTGCAAATCCTTTTCAACCTATATTCAATTGAATACACTGCAAAGACAAGTTACCTAATGTTCGAACAGGTAAACTTAATTTTTTGCAAATATTAGCTCATTTGGAATTTGATGCCTGCAACACGTTTCAAAAAAGCAGGCATAAGTGGCAAAAAAGACTGAGAGAGTTGAGGAATGCTCATCAAACACTTATTTGGAACATCCCACAGGTGAACGGGCTAATTGGGAACAGGTGGGTGCCATGATTGGGTATAAAAGCAGCTTCCCTGAAATGCTCAGTCATTCACAAACAAGGATGGGGCGAGGGTCAACACTGAGTGAACAAATGCGTGAGCTGATTGTCGAACAGTTTAATAAACAACATTCCTCAACGAGCTATTGCAAGAAATTTAGGGATTTCATCATCTACGGTCTGTAATATCGTCAAAAGGTTCAGAGAATCTGGAGAAATCACTGCACGTAAGCGAAAAGGCCGAAAACCAACATTGAATGCCCGTGACCTTCGATCCCTCAGGCGGTACTGCATCAAAAACTGACATCAGTGTGTAAAGGACATCACCACATGGGCTCAGGAACACTTCAGAAAACCACTGTCAGTAACTACAGTTCGTTGCTACATCTGCAAGTGCAAGTTAAAACTCTACAATGCAAAGCGAAAGCCATCTATCAACAGCACCCAGAAACGCTGCCGGCTTCGCCGGGCCCAAGCTCATCTAAGATGGACTGATGCAAAGTGGAAAAGTGTTCTGTGGTCTGACAAGTGCACATTTCAAATTGTTTTTGTAAACTGTGGACGTCGTGTCCTCTGGACCAACGAGGAAAAGAACCATCCGGATTGTTATAGGTACAAAGTTCAAAAGCCAGCATCTGTGATGGGCACTAATACACCCCCATACCAAGGCACGGGCAACTTACACATATGTGAAGGCACCATAAATGCTGAAAGGTACATACAGGTTTTGGAGCAACATATGTTGCCATCCAAGCAACGTCTTTTTCATGGACTTGCTGACGCTTATTTCAGCAAGACAATGCCAAGGCACATTCTGCACGTGTTACAACAGCATGGCTCCGTAGTAAAAGAGTGCGGGTACTAGACTGGCCTGCCTGTAGTCCAGACCTGTCGCCCATTGAAAATATGTGTCGCATTATGTGGCGTAAAATACGACAAGGGAGACCCCAGACTGTTGAACAACTTAAGCTGTACATCAAGCAAGAATGGGAAAGAGTTCCACCTGAAAAGCTTCAAACATTGGTCTCCTCAGTTCCCAAACGTTTACTGAGTGTCGTTAAAAGGAAAGGCGATGTAACACAGTGGTAAAAAGGCCCCTGTGCCAACTTTTTGGCAATGTGTTGCTGCTTTTAAATTCTAAGTTAATGATTTTTTGCAAAAAAAAAGTTTCTCAGTTTGAACATTAAACATCTTGTATTTGCAGTGTATTCAATTTAATATAAGTTGAAAAGGATTTGCAAATCATTGTATTCTGTTTTTATCTACGATTTACATAACGTGCCAACTTCGCTGGTTTTGGGTTTTGTAAAACCGCTCGTGTTACTTGGCAAAATATAATATATTTTTCACCTGTCTTAATGTAGGTTCAGATTAGCGGTGTGTGTACAGTCCAAGCAGCCATTTTTCTCCAAAGCTTCCTGTGATGTGTGCTGCAAACAGTGCACAATGAGCCACCTCTCCCCACACACACACACACACACACACACAAACACACACACTCAATGCCTCACCGCAAGGCTGCCAACACAAAGGGTGCAGATCACTCACACCAGCCGCTAAATTTTATGAAAGTGTTTCCTTCGTTAAACGCCACGCGTTGGGGCTGCCCGCACAAGATTAAGGTTAACTGTCCTAAAAAGTTGGCAACCAAACGCGCTGATGAGTAAATGAAGATGAATTACTTCAATTATGTGGCCTCAGGAGCATCTGGTCCTCCGGTGTCGATGGCTGTAAAAGTCTCAGCGCAGCTCATTTTCAAGCAATGATCCCTGATTTTAACATTTCTCACCGACACCTACGACTTTTTGAACAAAACATTTCAGCGTGGTTTAATGTAGCCAAAATTCAGAACTGTTAAAATAGACCTAGGATCTATAATTCATACAACCCCAAATCTGAAAAAGTTGGGATGGTATGGGACGCACTATAAACAGACAGCAGTGATTTTTACATTGACTCTGACTTGCATTTTGTTGCAGACACTGCAAAGATTAGACATTTAATGTTTTGGGAGGTATAATGACCAGTGTCTGCTAGACACAACATAAAAGGGACCAGTAGACAAAATGTCTTGAATAAAAGGTTGTTTCATTAATGCCAAAAATCTTTGGGAGAAAAAAAATAAGAAAATGACAGAATTCCGCTATCCGCTGAGCCAAGGACCACACTGCTTGCCACTGAACACAAATTCCTCCCATCATGGAGTCAGCAGCAAGCTTCTATAGGCCAAGCTAGGTCAGCTGATCCACACCTGTAATTGAGAGGCACTTAAAAGGACAAGGTGCACGGAGGAGCACGTTCTGTTCCAGGGGCACAGGGACGTGACATCAGGTGAACTTCATTTTATTTGAAAATACTCCATTCCTGCCATTTAGGCCTATAATGCACTCCAGAGAAGCATTCAGATGGGGGAAATTAAAGTGCACAATCCAACTGCTGTACGGCATGAGCATCAAATTTTCCCGAGAAAGATTTACAGTATATGTAAACTAGTGGCCACTGATGACTCAAAACCTTGGGGCGGACGGGGCAAAAATCACACACAAATAAGGTGAAATTCCATTGTACTCGGCCGTCATAAATGGAGAATTAAAACTTCTGTGCTATCGCTTCTTGCCACAAAATAATCAGAATGCAGTTTGACGCTCAGGTTTGATCTGTGACACCGTTAGCACTTGTGTTTGCCAACGGCATTTAGGCAATCAAGACAGGGCCTGTAATTTCTACAGTCTCTAAATAGTTACTGGTAAATACTTTATTTTCCCAACTTTTTTTTTTTTTTTTCTTCTCAATATGTCACAAGAATCAAAATCGAAATGTGTTTACATTGGGAAAAAAATCCATAAAATTCATGCAGTGAAACATCAAATAATGTGCAGTCCTGTTCTTTTCAATGTAATTTACATCAGAGATTAATTCATTTTCAAATCACTGCTTTCAGTTTCGAATTTAATTGAACAAATCACCCCAACATTTTCTAATTTGGGGTTGCAGTTGTGATGGTAATTAAACAAAATTAAAGTAAAAATCTTTCAGTGTTAATGGTGGTGTTGCTTTACGAACACATAACACTTCAGTGCCCATCAAAGCAGAGCAACCTTTACTGCGGAGGGGATGGCGAGGAGGAGCGATTCGTCTCCAAGCACTTCTCCCAGGGGAGAGAGCATCCAGCCAAGGGAGTCAAAGAGACAGTAAACAAAAGAGAGCTGTCTCCATAATGAGCGTCGCGACCCTCCTCGGCGGAGACGCGACACAGAAAAATGTGCTCCCACGGGAGACTGGGAGCCTCGGTGAACCGGCCGGCAAGTAGCCATGTGTCTCAGCATGAGAGATATTAATGGAGGCCAGTGAAAATACAGTATTTCTGTGTGGAGAGGAGATTACATCCTCTCTACACACACGCACATGCACACGCAAGCACATGTCAGCGCTGGCACAAAGGAGATACTTAACATACAACCCCAATTCCGAAATAGGTGCGACGAAGTGTAAATTGTGAATAAAATCAAAATGCGATGACTTTCGGATCACATGAGCCAATATGTTATTGACAATAGAACATAGATGTTATGGTTTTGGTTTTGTATTCAGGTTTATGTTCATGTTCATTGTTCATGATTTTGTCTTATATTTATTCTTTTTTGTTATTGTATTTCTCAGGTTTCAGTTCCATTGCACTTGTCTCTCCTGTCTTGTGATCTACTTGGTTCAGTCCGTCTCCCCGGTCTGTGTGCTCACCTGCTTCAGGTGATTTCAATGGTTTCTGGTGTTTAATATTATTTCTTCTATTCTCGTTTTCTTCCTTCGCCTTGCTGTTCTGATTACTAGCAAAACTAACATTTGTATTTTGGATCATAGTCTACAAACCTAACTAATCCACATATATATCACTAACCTACTAATGAGCACTCTAGTTAAATCTGTATAGTGGCACCGCTACTAATTAATACTAGTTCTAGTCTCCGCCTCTTGCTCAGTTTAACCTGCCTCTCCCTGCGTTTCTGCGAGAATCTAGAATCTCTGACACGTGCTTAATTACTTTCCTGCACCCATAATCTGTGCACTTAGAACTCCCTGACCGGAGCTGTTAAAATGTCATAGGCTGTCTGTGTCATTCCCGTCCGTGTCTTGGCTTTCGCCAATTTTCGTGGTTAGGGTTTCCCTCATGTGTTCCTCCCTTTGTAATTAGTCTGATCCAGCTCACCTGTTCCCTGCAGAGCATGTGACTTCCCTCCCGTCTATTTAGAGTCCTCACTGCTGTTCTGACAAGGTCAGAACATTGATCAATATTTTTTTGTGCAGAGCTTCTCGTATGCCATTGAGTGTTGTCCGACCAAGATTCTAGCCATTGCCCTTTTTGTATTGTTTTTGTCTTTCTGGATTCAACCTATTTTTGTACGACCGCGATTCCTGCGCTTGGATGCCCTGTGTATGACCCACTGCTTTGTTTATCGACTACGACTTTTTGCCTGCCGTCTGTGTACCGTTGCTCCTCTATTTTACAGGTGTGAAACATGATTAGCTATAAAAGAGATTAGAGAGGCTGAGTCTCTTAGAAATAAATATGGCCACAGGCTCTCCAATCTGTGAAGGCTTGCGTAAAAAAATTGTGGAAAACTTTAAAAACAATGTTCCTCAACGTCAAATTGCAAACGCTTTGAAGGTCTCATCATCAATAGTGTATAACATTATCACATGATTCGGAGAAACAGGAAAAATCTCTGTGAGTAATGGACAAGGCCTAAGACTTCCTCGGGCCCTCAGACGCCACTCTCTCTCTCACTGGCATGATTCTGTCATTGACATTACTAAACGGGCCCAGGAATACTTCAAGAAACCACTTTCTGTAAACACAGTCTGCTGTGCCATCCACTAATGCCACCTAAAACTCTATCATGCAAAATGGAAGCCATTATTGAGCATGATCCAGAAGCGCCGCGGTGTTCTGTGGGCCAAGGTTAATTTAAAATGGACTGTTGCAAAGTGTCCTGTGGTCAGACGAGTCCAAATTTAACATTCTTGTTTGGAAATCATGGGCGTTGTGTCCCACAGGCTAAAGAGAAGAAAGACCACCCCTCCTGTTATCAGTGTTCAGTTCAAAAGCCAGCATCGCTGATGGTATGGGGATGCATTACTGCATATGGTGTGGGACACTTGCATGTTTTAAAAAGCACCATGGATGCTGAAAGGTATATAAAGGTTTTAGAGCTTTAGAGGTTTTTGAATACACTGTTTTAGTCATCCCCTTCAGATGACATCTATTCCAAGGAAGGCCTTGTGTATTTCAGGTGAACAATGCAAAACCACATACTGCAGCTATTACAACAGCATTGCTTCGTAGTAGAAGAGTCTGTGTGCTGAACTGGCCTGCCTGCAGTCCTGATCTTTCGCTGATTGAGATCATTTGGTGCAAAATTAAATGAAAAGTCCGTCAAAGGAGACCCAAAGCTCTCCAGTAGCTGGAAGTCTGTATTAAACAAGAGTGGGATCAAATTCCAATGGCTAAACTCAAGAAACTTGTCTCCTCAATGCCCAGACGCCTCCACTCCGTGTTAAAAAGAAGAGGGGATGCTACACCATGGTAAACAGGCCTCTGTCCCAACTTTGAGACCTGTAGCAGCCATAAAATTGGAAATGGGCTCATTTTGTGGATAAAATTGTTAAATTTCTCAGTTTCAACATTTGCTATTTTATCTCTGTTCTATTGTGAATAAAACACTGGCTGGTGTCATTGCATTATGATTTTATTCACAATTTACACTTTGTCCCAACTATTTTGGAATTGGGGTTGGATTTCTCGGAGCTTTGAAGCTGTGGGCATGACTTGTTTAAACCAGGAGAACACCATGCTGACTTTTGGCAGACAATGTTGCCAACTGAGCATCACGGTCCCGTCTGTCTACGGTCTGCTGCCATCGGCTGTTGCCATTTTTTCCTGTTTTTGGTTGTTTTAAATATGCAATAAACAAAAACCTTTTTTTTTTAGAAATTCCAAAATAAAAAAATCATTATGTTCTGCTACCAAAATTACGCTAATTCTCTCTCTCAAAATTTGTCCTGAGGACTTGGGTCTGAGAATGGCTATCTTGTGACATCAGTGTAATCAGTTGTACTCCAAGCAGCGTTCAGCTTTGAGTAATTTCACATAAATTTAGTCGCTGAAACGGACACGGTGCCACTGCACAAATTTGACCCATTTGCCCTTAAAGTGGGTTCTGAAGGAAACACATGCCTCGATACGCCGGGTGTGTAAAACACATTTGTGTGACTCTGGTTGTTCAGCGCTCCAGCCACACAAGATCGGCCTCCTGCCTTCACTGCCTTCCTTTTGCTTCTCGCTGTGTTGGGTTGTGAGTCAAATCAACTGACCTCAGAGGAGTAATCATGTGACTTTTTTCGCCCCGTGACCTCACAGCATAATTAAAGTAAAAATAATGGAACTTTTGAACAGATGAACTGATTAAATTTTGCTGGTCAAAGGTAAAGGTTGCTATAACCTTTGACCTTGAATGCTTTTCATCCTTGTGAAATGCAAAAGGTCTCGAATGCCCACAAGGCATCCGTTGGGCCATCTTAGATTCTTTTTTGAAGTACTCAAGAAACGTAAAAAGCTTTGTCAGACTGTGTCCACGATCATCTTAGCCTTAAGATGCTTTTGAGAAGTGAGGCTCAGATCCCTCCCATTTTTTTTAAATTATATTACCTACTGTAGTTGGTGAAATACCCAAAATCCTGCTGATTTGTCTCAGGGGAATGGTGTTCTCGAAGTGGAGGGTTAAAAGCTAACATGTGTTGGCATATTGGTGAGCCTCAACTCATCTTTGCTCTTGAGCAACTAGGGCTTATTTTGAGATTCCTTTTAGATGTAAAATTACACAATTACTTTACCACTTTAACATTGTTCAACAGCGACAACCTCATTCAAACCAGCATGCCTGCGAAATTTCCCATAGGTGTGCAACATACGTGATTTGTTTCTCATTGACCTTTTTGTCTGCATTCTAGCCTCTCAGAGAACGGAAATAATTTGTTCATAAGTTTCTAAATAGTGCCATCTGAAGTTATTAACAATAGATCAGCCACGGAACCAAAAAGTGATGACTATAACTTATAAAGTGTGTCCAAACTTCACTTTATCATTTTTCTTGCGGAGTCCTATTGAGTGAGAGAGTGAGTGAGTGAGAGAGAGAGAGAGAGAGAGAGAGAGCACAATACATATCAGATTTTGTTGTGAACAAATACAGTGAAACTTGTTTGCTACAGGAAGGCCCCTCACACAGTTCTGCCCCCTGCCAGGCACCTGCAAAAACTTCAACTGCTGCAGCCGTATAGAAGAAAAAAATTAAAACATCACAAAGCTCAGCATATGGTCGCCATGTATTTTGCTACCTGTGTTTCCAGTACATGTTTTAATTTGTTTAAATTTGTATTCACACACCTACACACAAACACAAGTAATTACTTGATAGCTGGGCTTAAAAAAACAAGGCACTGCCTGCAGACTGGCACATGAAGGGATGGTTCCTACAGTGATTTACTGGGACAAACCCCCTACTTTTTGAGGAAAGTTATCCTTTGTCATATTATGGATGAGCACCTCTCCTGTCTCCGAGTCAGTCAGGTGAAGTGAGGTGACATAAACTGGGTGGCTTTATAGTGAAGTGTACAAGACACACCTCAGGTGTCATTTGAGTATTTTCTTTTTCCAAGTGGAGATGAGTCAACATCTAGGCTCTGGGCTGTGATTAAGTTTATAACCTTCAAAGACTAAATAGGCAACCACTTATAATATGCATAGCAGCTCAGTGCGTAGGTGTCCGATATCCACATTAGGGCTTGTGCTGTGCGATTGCACTGCAGTGTGACTCAGTGTGGGCTTCGAGTCAAATTATGTAAGCTAATGGTGCACAACACAGTCAGTCCCAGAGTCGACGCGGATTCTGGTTTCCATCCTTGGAGTTAGCTTTTCGATTTTAAAAATCCGGTGGTGCCGCTAGGTGTAAAAAAAAAAAAAGCAGATAATCAGACAGCTGTGAGGCTGTTCTTGTTAAGCATGGGTTTAAGCATGTTTAGCAGGCAGCACAGTTCAGTGCTGAATCCCGGCAATGCGAATGCTATCTACGCCTGCCAGCTCAGGGCCATGGCGGCTAATTGCCGTAGCACTGTCGCTGGTTACAGGGACAGCCTGCACCAGCCGAGCAGCCCTCCCACTGCTCATGCCCAACTTCTTCAGTCTGTTTTTAACTGGCACCCTGCAGTATAAACAGAAGTAAGAGCTTGACATCGAATTACACAGGGGGGCATGCTTGTCTTAGCTTCCGAGAATTGGCACGGCAGGTGGCAGCGATTGGCCGTGATCACAAACAACTTTGGCTTGGCCAATGAGGGAAAAGTAGCGGTGTTTTAGCAAATGTTATTGACCACTCCTTTTACAATGTCATTGACATATCTTCTAATATCACGTCATTCAGAATTTAATTATTTTTTATTATTGATAATTGATATTTTTATCACCAAGGCTTGATTGCAGTTGTTGCCAACAAGGTTGGCACAAGCAGTTATTAGGTTTTGGGGGGCACTTATTTTTTCCATGTGGGTGATACAGTCTTTACCTGCAGTAAATGAAATGATCATTAATAACCCAGTATTTTGTGTTTACACACATAGTCTTTGTCTTAAAATAACCTGAATGATCCAGAACAATTAAAAATGACAAATAAGCAAAAATAGAAGGAATCGGGAAGGGAGGAAATAGTTTTGCAGGGCACTGTATCATGGAATATGCATCATCATACACTTTATTCAGAACACCTGTGCACCTACGCGTTAATGTTATGACCAAATCAGACAATCGTATGGCAGCAGTGCAATGCGAAAGATAAAGCAGACGTGGGTCAGGAGCGACAGCTAATGTTCACATCAAACATTAGAACGGGCAAACATGTCATCTCAGTAGCACTGACCGTGGCAGGGTGGTATTCAAGGCTGGCTTGAGTATCTGGAAACTGCTGATCTCCTGGGATTTTAAAGCACAGCTGTCTCTGCAGTTTAAACAGAATGGTGTTGGGTTACAAAAAAAAAGCAGTGTGCAGTTATTCTGGGGAAATATAAGACTTGTTGATTGGAGACTTTACAGTAGAATGACATGGCTGGTTTGAGCTCATGTACAGGCTGTGTTAACCCAGGTATCTGTTCTCTATGACAGTAGTGAGCAGAAAAGCATTATGGGATGAGAGTGCACAACATGTCGAGATGGATAGAATGTAACAGCAGATGACCGGACCAGGTTCTGCTCCAGTGATCCAAGAAAATGAATCAAAGGCTGTAAAGTGCACAGGTGCACCATCTCTGGACGTTTGAGGATTTGAAAAATGTAGACCGGCCAGATGAATCTCGATCTCTGCTACGACAAACAGATGGATAGGTCAGAATTTGGCATCAGGGGCTTGACTCCATGGACCCAACCCGCCTTTTGTCAACAGTTCAGTCTGTTTGTGTTGCTATAATGGTGTGGGGAATAGTCTCTGCTCAGTTTTAGTCCCATAATACCAACCGATCATCATTAGAATGCCACAGCCTATCTGAGTACTGTCTCCTTATGTCACCAGTTTCTCCATCTTCTAATGATTCCTTCCAGCCTGAGAATGTGTCATTTCACGAGCGGAAAGTAATCCCCAACTTGGTTTCATGAACATGGCGATCAGTTCTGTCTACTTCAGTGATACCTTTTGAATGTTGAAGGTTCGAAGCATGAATGTGCAGCTGACAAATCTGCAGAGGTAATGTGGTGTCGTCATTTCAACATGGACCATAGTTCCAATAGAATTCCTGCTCCTATTTCTTTTGAAATGCGAGCGCCAGAATATTGAGGTTGTTCTCTGAACAAAGTGAGGCCTTACCCATAGACAGTATAAAAAGATGTATGGAGCAACTGCGACGTAACCCGTGGGTTTCAGCATACCATTTAGGAAGCCTCGATTTTGGCAATTTGAATTGCGCCATTTTGAAACAGGATGTGATTCCTATTGGAGGAGAGCATGAATTGAATATCCAGGGAGGAGCGATCTACGACTGGATCTGACCGTATCAGACAAGGACCAGAGGACAGCCACGCCTCTAAAGCACATTCTGGCTTTATCCTTTATTCTAGTCTATTAAGGACCATAATTTACAAATATGAATATCATGATATATCGAAGATGACTTAACTTTATTGTGTCCATCACAAGTTTTATGTGGAAAATCTTTATATAAATAATAAATAGGGTGGGAAAGTAGGGTCATTTTCTCTTAGACTTCTACAGGATTGAACTTCTTTTTGCAACCACCGACGTTGCCATCTGCTGGCCATGAAATAGAATGCAAATTTTGGAGATTTCCGCATTGGCCTCAGTGCTGCGTCCATATTTTTATGCAGTCTATGGTCTTACCCAAAGTTAGTTTGGCTTTTCTCTTAAAGAGCAAGGGAAGTGTATTTTTAATGTCATCATTGTCTGTCATTTTCCAACAATGTCATGTTAGCATGCATTTAAAAATGAAAAGAACACTTGCCATCTTCAACTAATTGATTTGGTTATCAAGACTGCTGTATACACCTACATATATACGCCAGTGTGGCCAAATATACTGTTGGTCCTCTACATGCCTGTGAAAGAGCTAAAGCGACGTTCAGTGAATGGTCAGACCCAGACTTTCTCAGCAACAACATCACAACTTTCATTGGATAAGAGGCAGAGATATGCAGATGCCACATGGAAATGAATGCATTTTTATACAGGGGTAACTTTTACCTGATGGCAGTATCGCGATAGCTCTAACCTCAATGCCCATAAATTAAATATGCATTAATATAAACATATGTATCAATAGGGAGTGCAACACAACACAATTTAATGACAATTCAGAGTAGAGGACTTCAGCATTTTAACATAGTAATGTATCATTGAAAAAACCGCTACGGGTAAAATTTACCCCCAGGCGTTTCTGGGGTTAAAAAGCGACAGCGGCAATTAATCTACACTTCACATGCGTGTCAATCTGTACAGATCACATTACACCAGATCAGGCGTGCAGAGCACTATTAGGAAAAGACGTAGCTTCACATGGCACTTCAAGGGAAATTACGTCTCTTTTCTGAAAAAACATATTTCCTCATTTCTTTTGTCCTCACATGGGTACCTGACGTCTCTCCCTGCATCCTCTGCGGGAGGGAGTGCGGCTCCAAGAGAAGGTGCAAATGAGAGGGAAGAGGATGTGATCTAAGAGATGCCCTGATATCATAATGCAGCCTCCTTATGAGGCAGTTCGCCAAAGAAAACAAACGAGGCAGGAGTGTGTTTACAGTTCATTTACAGCGGGTGCATTATCGTTATCATCCTTATAATGTAAATGCCAATCATCTTTTCCCACAATCTTGCAAAATTATACTTGCATAAAAATTGTTTGACAATATAATTAGGCGAGCACTTGAGTCTGTTATTTCCAAAATTTTATGGAAAATTGAGCCTGTCTTTTTTAATAATGAAATTGCTGTTTTATTTATCTGGGGTACCTTTGTTTGTCTGTAATGGGCTGGCCTGTGTTTTGGACAGCCAAGGCTGAACTTTAAAGCTGCATAAAATACACAAGAAAACAGGCTGTCATGTCTTGAAAGGGCGTCATTATTATTTAAAAGGCTCTTCCTCGCCCTTTATGCCTCTCACCCTTTATGGGACGAGTGCTGACCGCATGCATGAGTGACCTGGCAGTTCTGTAAGGACACTTAATAAGTGTTCGGATCCCCCAGGGGCCGCATCGCTTATCGGGCTCTCAGAATCCACTCTGACAGTACACCTGTCACCACAGCACAAGCCGAGGACAGTGTGACGTCTGCAGATCGTGTCTCCCCCTTCAGGAGAGGCGTTATCTCTAGCTGTTTAAGGTATGCATTTTTTCTTCCCTCCCATTTGTTTACTTGTAGGGGGGTAAAAATGCCCCCGGAGTTGACTCGTGGGACGGCAGGATCGGCTGCAGTTTGGCCAGCAGCGCGAGGGCGGTTACACTTCAATCAAACTGTCTTTTCTAAGAAGGTCACACCGACTGATCTTAATCCCAGTCAATGTCAGCCCTCGTTATGTTTCAACAAACACATTTGTCCACATTATTAAGCAGCCTGACGTGCAATTCTGAGGGAGACAAACTGCAGTGTTTGTAGACAATTTACATGGGCAGGGGTGAGCGAGAGAGAGTAAGAGAGAAAGAGGTTTTCTGTCAAATCGCCCAATCTGCAGGGTGTTTCTGAAACGCATTTGAGGCTCGTGGAGAATATAGGTGTTTTGCATATAAAAGGGGATATTTTTTCTGACATGTTCCTCTGGAATAGGACTTGCAGAGGGAACACTCGAGGGCACGTCACGTGAGTTTACTGTCTTGTTGACTGGATCACACGGTCAGGGGCTTACATTAATACATTGAATATATAGAAAGGAGAAAATGCACTTGCATCCCCTGGCTACTGATGCTGAATCTCTATAAAAGTCATGGCTGTCAAATGCTAGTATTGTCACATGATAAGGTTTATAGTAGATATCGAGCTGGACAATTGGGGATTAAATCCCTTCTGCGCCACAATGCAGTTGAGTGTCATGTGATTAAAGAAAAAAAAAGAAAAATGTCGGTGGGTGATGGCGTGTGTGTGTGTGCACGCGCATGTGTGTGTCTGTTTGCAATTATGTAAGTGTGGGTGTCACATTGTGATTGAGTGTGTTTGTGTGTATGAGTGTGTGCATGTTTATGTGAGCGAGTATTCGTTTGTGGGTGTGGGCGTGCCTATTTGTGTATTTGAATGCTTGTGTGTGCATGTGCGGTGAGCAGTCCTCTAAATTAAAATGTAAAAATAATAAGTTGATGCAAAACATGATCTTCAGAGGACAGGTGAAAAGTGAAGGCTGGTCAGAGACTATAATTCTGACAGTGAGAGGTTCACTACCGAGTAGAATACGCCCCCAGTAATTATGAGATTTGCTAGTTAGATGTTAGGCTGACTGAAATTATAGATTCTGAATTTTGTCACATTTAATCTCTAGGTCAATGAGTCAGTGACTTTTCGGATGGCCTGGGACTCTTTATTTGATGCTGTGCTTGTAAAACTGAACCAGCTTCTCCCAGCAGCTCAGATCCTCTCATCTCAGTCCCCACATCTCCCTCTTAAAACCCTGACATTGTGAGACTGCTCTAGATAACAACTCCTCCTGACCCCCCAGAACGCCTCCTTTAATCTTATCCCCCCTCCTCCATCAGGGTTGGGTCCCTATAATGGTCCATACGGCACGAGATGTTCAATTAAAATTCAAGTTCTCAGCATATTCGTGTTTGTTGTCCTTTCGATTGCCTCAGTGCAACGGAGGCATTTTCCCCAGCAGTTTCCCCAGGTTTCATTACACACTTCTGTTCGAAAGGTAGGAATCTCTCAGAAAATGTCATGTTTTTCACGGTTCTCATTCTTCTAATAAGCCGCAAAATGAATTTTAAAATATAGTCACATCTACAAGGTTACAAATATTGATTTCCTCTTCAAATATTTTTCTCTCCTTTACACTTTGCTGTCAAAGGATATTCCATTTCAAACATTTGCAGTGCTTTGAAAAATGTATTAACCCCCTTCCTAATGTCTTCTATCTTTTTTAATTTGTTATATTTAAGTGTTTCAGATCATCAAACTAATTGTAACTATAGACATTGGGCCTCATGCAAGAAGCGATACAAGAGATACGAATTTTCTCTTACTTTTGTTCGTAATCCCTAATTTTTTCTTATTTTACTCTTGGCCATTGATTTCTGGGATGCACCAATTTTTTCTTATTTTTGCTCTTCTCTTAGGTAAGAGAAAATTTCACGAGTGGTAGAGAGCACTCTTTCCGAGATAAGAGAAAACAGAAAACTGTTATTTCTGTCCACAAATTGCTTGTCCAATGCACGGAAACACAAGTTTTAAAACCTAAACATTAAAAATGCATCATATAATTAAATTTTGCTTGCTTACATTTTTGAGAAATTATAATGATTTTATGATTTAATTCTTGCCATATAGAGTTTGGCCAGTTGATCCTAATTAGGAATAAGCTATAAAAACCCTTAGTTACTTGTGTGCATTCTGCTTCTGAATAGCTTACCTATTGCTGTTGGACGCTTTGGCCATCCAGGCCTTGCTCAGAGGGCGCGTTAACAAAGATCGCACTTTTCGGTTTGCTGAGACAGATGACTGGCTTTTCGTACCAAATGCGAAAGCAACCGTACTTGAGCACGGAACATCATTGTTATGTGTTATGGCTCTCTTGTTCAAACAAATGCAGCGCTGAAAAGATATCGCCATTCAAATAAAGAAATTCAACGCTTGATCGAAATGTGGGCGGACAAAACATACAATGACAACTGGATACTACACGCAAAAACTCTGAGATTTATGGAACAATTTGTGAGCAGAGTTATCACAGAATTATAGATCAGTGCCGTGACAAACTAAAGAAAATACGGCTGTGAAATTTCAAAGTGCAGAACGTGGTGCGAAAGTCTGGCAGCTCGAGTTATGAGATGGATAAATTTTCGTGGTATGATGCAGTGGACAGCATAATCGGCCAAAATCGTAAGGGCGTAAGAATTCCGTTTGCAACATCCTCCTATATCGAATGTAATCAGTACATTTTCGGCTTACCTTGATGTTTGGGAACCCAGAGAAAGATTTGGATGTGTAAAAACAACAAGCATTAAGTCAAGAAAATTTCTAGTTAAATTTTTTGTGCTGCTGTACGTGATAATCCATGTTACAGATGACGCACTGGGCTGCTAGGGCACGCACAGCATATGCATTTGCGATATTAATATTCGACATTGTAAACCCCCTTCTCAATATCTCCCATTTAATTGTCCGAAATTGTTCCCCATTTAAAACCACCTCGGTGTATACTGCAATGCACTGCATCGGAATTTTGACATGAACACATGCAAGTATACTCAGGAATGGCATGATATCACTGGTGTGAAAGCTGACCAGCCTGGGAAGAGGGGAGGGGGTGAAATTGTACTGTGGCACGGTACGGAACGATCGTACCCAGTGTGAAAGCATAACCATCAGTTATGGCAAGTTGCCCAAGTCCTGAAGCAAGAAAACAGTCCCAGAACATAATGCCACCACTGTGTTTGACTCTTGGGATGATGCTCTTGTTGTGGAAAGCTGTGTTAGCTTTACACAGGGACAGCCGAGCCAGGGGGCCTTGCCCCCCCAAATAATTTGTCATAGTCATCGGAAAATAAACCTGCCCAGGCGCGAAAACAGCGCACTTGAAAGTCGTGACAGTGCATTATACCGACTAATTTACTAAGTTCTTCACATGAACTTGTCGTGTATTTCCAACAACTGTGTAGTAGGGGAGACCAAGCCTACCGGAATGAAATGCCGCCACCCAGCCATCACTTAATTTTTTGGGAAAGCTTCGGCAAAAAGGTTGGCTTTTTTTGTCTAGCCTTCTTTTGCACATCATGTATGTATGTACATATGTCTGAATTGCAATACACTGCACGTGGGGCTATTGGTTAGCATTGAAATCATTTAGCAATATAATGAAGTATTATTGATGTAGTCAATTTACCTAGCTTACCTAAACTTCCAATAAGCTGTCATTGGTTGTATCCTTGGGTAGGCCTATACTGAAAGGACTGTAGCCTAACGTCTCATGACTAGTGTTGTGGGGCCTAGAGATATTCTTTGTTCAAAACCAGATACAAAATTTATTCCACAGAATAAATAATAGAGTCGATTATTATATGTAAATGCGAATGTTCACTTGTCATTGCTTGTTTAATTTAACCCCAAGACCAAGCCTCAGTACCAGCGGGGGCCGGTGGTTATGCGGCATATCCACATTTTGCGAAGAAGCTAGGCAAAAAGCTCATGTAGACCATTTTTACCTCAACCGAACACAATTCAAGCACCAAGCAAGTCAATAAGCATGTAGCATAACATAGGATAAAATCCTATCAGCGCTGAATCACTAGAATTTCTTCTGAATTTGAGCTATGCATACAAACAATATCCCAAATGAAAGAGGACAGTCTACAGAATCCAACAATATACGCACTGTCATTTTAAACCGACACCACACTTAAAGAAAAGCAGGCATACACTTTACAGTCTACAGAGATGAGCAAAGAAATTTCTCACCTTTGAGATTTTATAATAAAAAGCTGTTTGAGGGTAAATCCACGCTTGCCATTGTTAGCTCAATGTGTCCGTGTTATAACTGAACTAGATCAGTGAGTCTCAAAGCATGCTTTTCTTCTCCAGCATTGCTTCAAAGATGTCAGTTCCTCAGCATTCAGCTTGCTTGCAATGCATTTTCCTCTCTGTGATCGACTTGTGATGCAGTAAGACTTTACTGATGGCCATTTGATTTTATGGCTCTGGCGTTTCCAATGAGCCCTAAACCAGCTTTATCGCACAGAGCTAGCCTCAGCTAGAGCCTTGCGTTCCCAGTGCGTGAAACCGGGTCCATGGGCGATTTGAGTGTACTTAAATAGCACGGCAAAATAAATGCTTAACGGGTTTCTTAGTGGTATTTTCGGTATAATTATCCACGAAATAGTCAACAGTCATTGTCAAAGCCGTTTTCTGACAGAAATGCGTAAATATTACTGAGGGCACAACAGTACAAACAATGTGAGTGACTTGTTTTCTTGACTCATTCTTTATAGTGCCAATTTGACGTGAACTACCTGCTTAATGGTATAGCCTAGTGGTTAGGATGTACAACTGCGATGCAGGCGACTAGAGTTTGAGTCCCTGGCTGCTCGCACTTCAGTAAGGCAAGGGCAGCATTCTTCTTGCATAAATAATTTCTGGGGTTGTTTTCCTTTTGACTTCTTTTCCCCCCATTTTTAAACACTTTTTGTATTCATAATCTTAGTAATTCACTTCATTTTCTTTGTATTTTCTTTGAATTCTTTGAAAATCTTTTCATTTTCTTTGAATATTAAAACCTGGTTGTATTTGGGTGGAATGTATGCCTGTAGTGACATATAAGTGAAATCGGATGAGTTTTACAGTTTATTATCTGAGAAATCTGATTTGGCACACATGGTACCTGAATTGCCAATTTGGAAAAGTCACCTGGATATTCCTCTCTAAGGTTCTTTTGATTTACTTGATTAGAGTACACTTTGGCACAGATAATGGTGAGATTTTTAGAGGTTTCAGACTGCAACTAATTAAGTTTTCAAGGCATAGAAGTAAAACTTTGTTTGCTGCAAAACGATAATTGATTTATACTGTGTTCTATCTTCATTTACTTTGACTCAGTGATATATATATATATATATATATATATATATACACACACTGATTTTCACACCATGGCAGAAATCCCAAATGGTTTTACCTTTATTATGATGCCAAGATTATTCAAATGGACCAAATAGTTGCAGAGATATACTCATTTCATTTTGGACCTGCCATTTACGAAAAAGAGGCGCAGGGCTTAAGGTATAAATAGGGAAGTAAAATGAAGTGGAAAATGAGGACCATACGCCATACATTTACATTACTGGTCGAATCGGACGACCGTGGTGCTGAATATTCTAGTGAAACGTGATTAGCAGTGACATCATTTTTAATTTTTATCAGATGTCATTTCGAAATGGAGAATCAAGTGAAGCCACTTACGTTTTCTTGAGTAAGCTTTATTCTTAAAAGTTCGAATGGACGAATTATATCAATTTTAATTTCCACTTTCAGAGACCGCTGTGCTGCGACAGCGGGAGAGCCGCCGGAACCGTCTGACAGCCATGACCAACACCAGAACTTGACTAGTCCGGAATCCGCTGGCCATTTCGTCCAAAAACTGGGAGACATTCCTGCTTCTCCCCACCAGCCGGCTGACTTTGATTTCCGTGGGCCCAACGGACATAAGAGAGCCTTTCAAGGGAACTGGTTTTGGGAATTTCCTTGGTTACATTATATGGCTGATCAAGATGCTACGTCTGCGCCAAGGCGTTCAAGCACAACCGCCTGACTGGTGTCCCAAAGCCAGATGTAGCTTTTCTTGAGAAGGGCTTCCGCAGCTGGAAGAAGGCAAAGGAAGCTTTCCAGGAACATCAGATGGCATATTGTCACAAGTCATCCGTAGAGCAGCAGGAATTACCGAAAAAGTGTGACGACATCGCCACAACACCGCCAACACACAAATAATGACCGGATGTTGCAAAAAATCAATGAAACCCTCTAATTTTTTGCCAGGCAAGGGATTGTCATCCAGGGTCTGACAGACGATGAATCCAATTTCAAACAGCTCTCGCAACTGCGTGGTAAGGATGACCCGGAGCTGATGACATGGCTGCTGAAGAAGTCAGATAAATACACATCACATGATATACAGAATGAAACTCTGTGCATTATTGCAAACCATATCCTACGACAAATCAGTGAAGCCGTCATCGACGCAAAGTGCTATTCCATTTTAGCAGATGAGTGCACCGATATCGCAAACAAAGAAATAACTGCTTATATCAGATGGATCGGTGAGGACTTAGAACCCAATGAGGATTTCCTTAGTTTTTTTGAAGTGTCTGATATTTCAGCAGTTACGATTGTCACGGTAATAAAGGATGTACTGATGCGCATGAATATCAGTCTTGCGAACTGTTGAGGTTAATGCTACGATGGGGCCGGAAATATAGTCGGTGCAAAATCTGGAGCTGCTAACCGCATCCAAGCAGAGGTCCCTTGTGCCTTGTTGACACACTGTCATGGTCACGCTCTAAGTTTAGCTGTGCATGACGTGTGTAAGAGATCATCGTCACTGTTACTGAGCAATACTCTGGACACGACAAAAGAGGTGTGCAAACTTGTGAAATATTCGCTAGAGCATGAGAACTTTCCAGATGATATAAAACGCAACATGAATACTGACGCAACGGGGTTAAAAGTTTTGTGTCCAGCGAGATGGACTGTGCGTGCTGACAGTTTCTTACAAGTAATCGAAAATTACGATGCGCTAATGGAGGTATGGGATACGTACCTCTGTATGAAACTAGACAGTGAAACCAGAGCCTGCACCAAGCTCAAATGATGGATTTCCATTATTTTTTTGGACTGAGCCTGGGTCAGAAGCTGTTTTCGATCGCTGACAATCTCTCCAAAACCCTGCAGAAATCAAAAATGTCTGCAGTGCAAGGCCAACACCTTGCCGATGTGATGGCAAAAACACTCCAGTCCGTGCGTAGTGAGAGCACTTTTGAACTTTTCTACTCCATGGTACTGGATAAAAAAGATAAACTATACATCCATAAAGAGCGTTTGGACAATTTAGATGCCACCGAGATGCATGATTTCATTAACCTGAATGAGAACAGAAGGAGAATCTTTGGACTAATAGCCTGATTATGTGAGACTGTTGAGCTTGACATGGCGATTGCCTCAATTACTGAGCCAAATGCGGTGATTAGCATTAAGAATTTTGGAATTCTTGTAATATGACTCACGCCTCTGACTCACCTTCAAGTGTTTTTATTTCTTTGACAATCAAATACTATATACTGTACATTAGTTTTCAAATATGTTAATTTTCTTCTAGCAGTTATCTGAGTCAGGAAAAATGCTCCACTTTATCAAGCACTTTATGCAAGGCAAGCGCTATCTTATTGCATTTTGTTCACAATATCCTCTATCCTATGCAAACTTTTATAATACACTGCTGAGTGGACCAGATCTGGATGTCTCACATTAAAGCTTGTCCAGATTGTTGATAGTCTCATAGTACATAGTTCATTTTTCTACTGCCGTATCCACATTGGTGACCCACATTTTTTCACTCAACGCGTCCTTTTTATGCGATCTCGATGTATGTTTCTGGACTGTTATACCTCTCAGAAAATGGTTTTATATGCCTTCTACGGCAACCAAATTTTCTTAATTTCCTGGGGCAAGAATCCCCCAGACCCTCCACGGGAGGCTTTGCGCCTTCAGCGCTCACAGTGACCACAGCTCCGCAGTCAATATCAAATGGAAGAGTCCCTGTTACACCAGATGTCTGTCTTGCTCCAAGTCTGTCTCATTAGTCTAGAGAATATTGTTCAAAAAGTCTTTGAGTGTCATTATGCTGTTTTTTTTTTCCTTGTCAAATGTGAGACGAGCCTTTGTGTTGCTTTTAGTCAGCAGTGCTTTTCACCTTGCAGCTCTCCCCTGGATGCTGTATTTGCCCAGTCTCTTTCTTATTGTGGAACCATGAATACTGACCTTAACTGAGGAAAATGAGGACTGCAGGTCTTTAAATTTTAGTCTGGGCTCTTATTGACCCCCTTGGGTGAGTTGAAGTGCTCTTGGTGGAAATTATTTTTGACTGGCCGCTCCTGGGAAAGTTCTCCACTGTTCCACGTTTTCTCTGTTTGCAGATAATGGGTCTCACCATGGTTTGCTGGAGTCCCAGCCTGGAGCCTTAAAACATTTCTTTGTGACCCTTACCCTACTGAAAGATTTGTTTCTCAACTTATCTTGAATTTCTTTAGATATTTAATTGTTCGGTTAATTCAGTATGTGTAGACTAATTGTACGGGACTAATTGTGCTGTCAGCTGATACTCATTGATAGTCACCTGTCAGTCCTCTGTCCTGTCTGAAACTCATGACGATTACATTAGTTAATTACTGAATTGGTAACTTTGGATCCTCCATTTCCACGGGATGAATAAATCCCAAGCAAATGGAAAATTATACAATTTTGAAACATCCCTTCCCCTCCCTCCGCAGAGTAAACATTCGAGGATAAAGTTATTGGGGGTGTTGTTTAATTCTTCGCACTCAACGTTTGAGCGGCCGGTTTTGAGTAATGACGAGTGGCTAACTCAAATTCACGGATTTCATTTGCGACATTACGTCATATGAATGAGCGAATTGAATGTAATCGTGTCTGTTCTGTTCTCTAGCTAGTTGGCATTGGTTTATGTGTCCTGTTGTGGGTATTATGCGGTTAAATATCGATTCCAATAGTTTGAAATATCAGCTGGCATGCTACTTATCATTGAACTCAGCTATGCTTGCCTTCGCATGCTGAACGTGCCAGTAAACCTTTGAAACAGTCATATCAAAATTGAGAAAATCCAAATAATTTCTGACACATGCGCAGTTTGTACTAGAATCGATGTTATCTTCCACTCGATACATAATGCACATGACCTTGTGACGTAGTTTTGACAGTTATGTCACGCTATTCATTCGTATTCATTCTGAAGAAAGTGACGTCCATAAACTGCAATCTGTATTTGTAATTTAGTGAAGTTGTGACTTTATGAGTTGTATTCTCACAGAGAATTTATACCAGTAACGAACCGTGAGGTTTGGGTCGAGGTAGGCAGTGGCAGACCGAAACGTAAAAACGGATTAATATTTTATGTATAAAGTCAGCGGTAAAAACACCGGCAAAATAAAACATAATTACTCCAAAAACTGTTGAATGCTGTACATCAGAGGTGGGCAGCGAGGGCCGTATCTGTTCCTGGTTTTCACACCAACGTCTGGTCTTTAATTAGTTGATTGTCTCAATTAGCCAAACCATTTATGAAATCTGACGTTTCATGCGCATTTCTTTAAATTATCATGAAACTACAAAGACTAGTCTTGTCTCCCTTCATAAAACATTTTCCTTTGATCGAATCATTGCGAAAAATCTATATTTGTGCATGCAATCAATTAACTCAATTAGTCAGGGTAATTGATAGGAATAAAAACTTGCATACACACCGGCCCTCCAGGACCGTGATTGCCCACCCCTGCTGTACATAGTAACACTGAGAATCTGGATTGATGACATCATGCATTTGCGGGGATTAACGAATTTATTGGGACTTAAAGGACACTTGAAAGACACCGGACATGCACAAAGTCGCGTTTTTCGTTAGATTTTGACTTTTAGTTTATTTTGAAACTGTTAAGAGTGAAATCAAATCCGTGTTTGAGTTATCAGTGTATTATTTAACTTGTCACACTATTTGCGCATAGGAGGGAGGTTTAAAACCAATTTAATGTGAATTGTTTGAAGTTTTTGACGTTTTCTAGCGAATTTGATTTATTGTATGCATTCAGAATGAATGTGTACTTTGTTTTCAAATAATCTTGAAGGTTCAATTTTTTTTTTAAATTTCGCTTTTATGTCTGAATAAAAGTTGAAGGCTCTAGCGAGAGAAAGTTGATGAAAGCGCGCAAAACAACGTAACGGCTTGCCTGCACCGATGCATGCTTAAGTGGATCTCTTCCCTATACTTAATGCAATTAATCTTCCTATTGCTAAACCATATTAACCAGACAAGCGAAGTACACTTCAAACACATTCCATCTTTGACCACATCTCTCTTCACCGCAAAATGATGTCAACACACACAAACTTCAAAACCTAAAAACCCACAGAATTCTTTCAAACAAACAACAATTAAAACAAGTCGACATGGTCTACAACATCCCCCGCCAATCTTGCACTTCTCATTTTCGAACTCAATCAAGGCCTTTATGGTCTGAAGCTACACACCAAATTTGGTTGCTGTATCTGTAGTAGTTCCTGAGTAAAGCTGTCCCCTTTATCTCGGACGGACGCACGGACGGACGGACGGACGGAGGTCAAACCTATATCCCCCTCCCACTTCGTGTTGGCGGGGGATAAAAAAACTTTAGCCACAAGGTTGTTATTAGATGCATAACGACAGACATGACAGTCCGGAAAGTTATTGTGTGCGTAAAAGAGAGCGGAGGGGGAGAGAAGTGGTTAAAGCGCACTTAAGGCTATTTGAATATGAAGTCCATGCGTCTGTCCTTTTTGACAAAGATGTTGAAGACAGCGTTGTAAAACTTCTGTTTTGGCCTTCAGCTTAACAAGTCCCTCTTTCTCAATTGACATGATAGCGAAACATGAAAGTCTCCCCTGTTCCGTACTGTTGCGGTTGCAGGTCTTGACGCATTTTAAGGCAGAAAAAAGACAGCTCCACTGACTCTGTGGTAGCTGGAATTGTCGGCACCAATTTCGGCAGTTTTGTGGCCTCGAACAGTTTGTACAAGGTCATTCTCCACCAATAAAGCCAGCAGTTGAAGCTAGGGAGATTTTTCCTTGACCATAGCAGGGCTGTATAAGCCGATGAGGTTGGCCTTTAGCCTGACAGAATCAAAATATTTGCTGCGTTAGCGATGTCATCTTGTTTGTTTTGCCAAAACAAACAAGATTACATAACACTAGTTAGGTGGTTTAATCAAATTTAAGCCTTAAATTTGATTGACGTATGTGTGAATCAATGAGTGTATATAGCCCCAGCTAGGATTGCATTATCGTAATTAAAATAAATAAATACAAAAAATCAAAGCTTGCTCACTAAATAGTACCCAGATAGGCAGATGCCTGATAAGGATGCGTTTATTTGTACAATTCATCCGGAATGAACACCACTAACGTTACACGAAGTTTACGAGGTCATTCGCTATGGCTAATGCTATATGTAGATATGCAACTTGGCTAAAATTACATGGGCATAGGAGCTAAGTGACCATCACCATTTGTAAGCAACATGAGTTTATGGTGCCGACTAAGTTTATCTAGCTAGCTAAATTACAGATAAAGTTTGCCATCACAGCCGTTGACAGCGACTCGATTACCTAACACGCCAGCTACACAAGTGGCTAGTTAGTGCTGTGCTTCCCATTCTGACATGTTTTGATATTTTCGACGTCTCGAACAGTGTCATGTAAAACTGCGCATTAAAGTTTATCCTTGTTTTCCGATCACAAATATGTTGAAATCTTTTCGGAAGACCCCTTAGTTCGACGGATAATAGCTGGAATTTCTACATTACAGTCAATGGGGAATTGAGGAGTGCGGTGCACTTGACGCCATATTGGTTTCTTCAACTGCGCTCGTAGAAAGAAGCAGCGGCCTCTCCAGTATACTCATTGGTGCGAATTCACAAAGACACCGAACGTCCAGATTGAATGACTAGCCTGTGACACTTACGCATAAAGGCAGCGTAGCGTCCTGCCTTTTTGCGTACATAATAAAGCATATGAAAAAACACTGCGCATGCGCGAACACAACGTATCTGATAACGTGTCATTTAAAGGCATGTCAGAGCTGTGCCTACCCTGCAAAGATAAGCCTGATTTGAAAGCCCCTGCCTGGCCAGAGGCAGGCGCTGTAGTGTCATTATAACTCAATGACTTAAAGCAACAGCATAAAGACAAACTAAATATCAAATATCAAATAATCAAAATTTGATTAGATATTAAAATGATCAATAATTGTTAACAACTTTATTTTTGATGATAGCCTGGGATAGGCAGTGCCTACCCTGCCTACCCTGACGGCTCATCCCTGATTTATACACTGCATAATGTGTGATTTGACTGAAACAAGAGTTTACAATTTTTTTATTTATGCACAACTGTAGACTAATATGCACACATTATTAACACGTGCACGATTTTTATGTCTACGCGCACAAAACTTTTGACCGTAACCTTACCCCATATAAACATGAGTCCATGGGTTCAAATCCCTCTGTTATTGTATATCGTCACACTTTTCTGAACTGCCCAAACCAGTTAGAGAAACTAAAAGCTGAACAGGCTATAAAAGCTTGACAGTGATTGGTTCGTTCTAGCGAACAAAAACGGAATTACGTTTCCACATTGGCTGATGACTTAGCAGAATTTGACAGTTTTCCTCCTTGACTTGGTGGGTTTTGACAGAGTTTCGTTTTTTCCGTTACAATTTGTAACACGATTTAGTAAGTTATGAAAGTGGAGCTATCAGTGGGACATGTGCAGGTGCCTGAAAGAGAGGCGAAGGGAGATATTTATTTTATTTATTTTCAAAACTTGACTTAGCAGGCTTTGCAAGTTGACTAAATATGCAAAAATAGAAGAAATTTGGAAAACTGTTAATACTTTTACACTGCTCTGTACATCCCTGCCAGACTGGCATTTTAGCTGACAGTATGCTGCGGTAATCTGCAGGATTTTCGCCTCATGCTTCCTGAAGCACCTCCTCAAAGTTGGATTGGCTTTACAAGGGCTTTTCCCTCACAATTCAGTCAAGCTGATCCCACAAGAGCTCAGGAGAATAAAGATCAAGTGACTGTGCCCACGATTCATTTATATTCAGCAAACCAGCTGACTGCTCCTTCCTGAAATTGGTCTTCCATAATTTGTAGCTGTGCTTTGTGTCTTTGTCCTGTTGTAGGATGAAACTGGCTCTGATCAAATGAGTCCATTTGGTCTGGAAAATATTCGACTGATTGCCTCTCTTAGGCCCAGTTTACAAGAAGACGCTTGCGAGTAAAGACGACAAAATATTTTAACGGAAGTGCCTTTTGTTGATATGGTGATGGCGTTTTTGGGGCTTGAAGACGCAAAAATCTCAAACCACCCTCGAAAGTGGAAAACTTGAATACGCTCCGGCGTAGTGTTTCCGTCTAAACTGGCCAAGATGCAAAACTGGCTCAGATCTGCTGTTCTACTCACGTCGCGTAGGCGTTTACGTCACGCAGTAAACAAACATGTCGGATTACATCCTTGCTTCGGACCTTCAGGCTACTCTGGCAGCCATAATAAATGTAGAGGAATCGTTACTACAAATTGCCTTGCTGAGCCTTAGAGGTTTTATAGTTTAAAGTAATCTGGAGCAATAGCTCGACCTCTTCGTCTAACCAGACGAAGTTCTTCTTGTTACTGATAGCCATATTTTGTGATTTCGCAGCACAGTGACGAGAAGAAGGAAGATTCTACGCATGCGCGTAGGCATGGCGGCGTTTGTGTTAGTGTATCACAGCACCACCTAGCCGTCTGGCATGCATACCCAATCGATTTCTACACACCTTTTGCATCACCGTATGCACACAGATTTCCTCCCGACAACGCTCGTCTGAACGCGAAATAAAAAGTCTTCTGTTCACACCGTCATCATGTAAACCTAGCCTTACCTAACATTTCACCCCAGAAAAACTTCCCAATTCACCTGTACCAAATCTGACCCCCACTATCATCCGTACTCTATCAGGCCTGATATATCCTCATCCAGCATCTTCTCAGTACCGCTGTGTGTCGCTTTTGTTCCTCTGTGTGATCAAAATGACTCAAACTTAGATTTACCTGGCTACATTGCTTTATATATCTTCCATCCAATATATGAGCACATCTGGTGAAAATTGTCATTCCATGACAAGAGGTCTTTTTTTGACTTTTGGTAAAATTTTTTATATTAACCAGTCAAGCATTTGCTCAAAAATTTGAGTGATTCACCAATTAGTTTCAATGGAATAATGTGAGAAATAAACCGCTATCACTGATCAAGTAAAAAGTGCCAAACTTTAACAGCCTTAATCTCAAAATTATGTAGAGTAATGAAATGGTATGTGTTAATTTGCCTATTGTAATATTTCCCTTTATTAACCAGTCACAGATATGGCTTTAACTTTGAACCTTCCTGTTTGGTCTCTGAACTGCAGTAGCCTTTTCACTGTTGAGGGAGATTCTGGTGTTTTGTAGGTACCATTGAATAAAGCTGCCAGCTAAGGACCTGCAAGGCATCGATCTCTCACACTCGGTACTCTTACATCTTCATCCTCTTTCACAGTAGAGCTCTGGAGAGGTCCTCCTCTCTTTTTATCCGGGTCGGAACCTGTTTGCACTGTTCTGTGAGGGGAGTTGTGTTCACCTTTGTGAGATATCTTCAGTTTATGGGCAATTTCTCACACACTCATACCTACAGGTGGACAACAGCACAAGGGTGGAGCTGCTATGCAGTGAATTCAACAGTAGCCAGGCTTCCTTTGTGTACTGTCTCTACAAAACCTAAACTCACAATCAGAGATGCCATAATTTACCGTGGCAGGTGAATAGAGAGCCACCTTTGTGACACTGAAACTCCTGGCTTTTAGCACAAACCCTCAAACTTCCCTTCAGAATGCAGCCCTCTGAGATCTACACACAAGAGAAAGCTTATGAATTCCTGGATTTGTACAGGTAAGATGACTCACTACGGGTAGGTTTGCCAACAGTTCCATCTATTAGGGGCGACCACTTTCTGTTTATTTCAGATCCTGACTTGCATTTCCTAAGCAGAAACCATAATAAATGCAGTCAAACTGAGAAATAAACCAAGTACGCACAACCTAGCCAGCTACCACTCTTGATGTTATAAATGTTAAATACTTTTGCCCGGTTCAGCTGGGGGGGGGCTAAAGAAAGATTACAAAACACATTAAATTTCAGGAATAACAACTTCACTGGCATGGAGATAAACAAGGAAAAACTAAATAAATAAAATGGTGAGACCGTTTGGAAGGTAAGAGCGAATTGCCTCAAGTTTTCATAGCTTAGTTTATCCTAAAGCCAGGATCGATGAAATCATATGGTGGGATTTGAAGGTGATTATAGGATTTTCTCCAGCTAATCGATCGCGTGATTAGAGCCAATGTTATGAGCGGGATCAGACCTTAAATTGGATTTAAGGCATGAAACATGTGTTCAGCAGTTATCTTTTGTTTGCAATAAAAGCTAAGGCAAAGTATATTATTGATTTACATGAGAAGTGTCTGATAGGATTCTGCAGGTAATTTGTAAGGAAACAGCTAATGTTCAATTGGATGCTTTAATATGGATTTAATAAAACAGATTAAAGAAAAAAAATCAAAAGGTAACATCTAAATGCCCTTGTTAGCTGTCCACTCTCATTTGACTTTCGCACACGTCTCTATAGTGGTATTGATTGGAATGCAAGGCCTTGAGTTCATTGAGTAAATTTGATTCACAGGCACATTAAAACACTCAAATCTGCATTCAGTGAATCTATATTAAATCTACATAACTTAATGAACAACACTTAAGTGCACCACTGCAGCAGGTAATAGGCACCTGCCTAACTCTTACAAAGAGTTACTGCCACATTTGAACTAACCTCATCCTCCGATAGGGAACTCACCGATAATGTGGGTTTTGAATTAAATACCACCCAACACATGACTTATTCATTATTTATTCTCTGCTTTATTTATAAATGAAAAGCTTGGAAAATGGTGATAATTGAAAATGCACTGTCAAAGCACTGTACATGTGTTTTAGCCAAAGTTAATTGTCAACGTCAGTCCCTTGGGGAGCATAGATGGTCCATAACGCCCAGTGAAATTATCCATTAAAAATACTGCACAGGCCTCATATTCGACAAGTGTTTCTCATGTTTACATCATTCGCATACTGGGTAACCAAAGCCAGAATGACCTTGAGACTCTGCATGCTGGTGGAGGGCTGGTTCTTTTTGATTATTTCATAAAGCTTCAAAGGCATTGCAGGTAACAATCTTCTGCGCAAACAAGGAGGGACGTAAGCCCTGACCTCGCCAACGTGTGTATGCTACCCTCATGACTATCGCCATGACTCTGCACTGCAGATCATTCCGCCAGACTTTGCCGTGCGCCATGCTGGGCTATGCTAAATGCTAAAAATAATTCAAACCTTTGCTATTGAGGTCATTTCTGTCTTCTATGTGGACAGGTATTTTCATCCACAGAAGGCAGTACTTACATTTTCCAAATATAACCGTCCCTTAGTTGACTATTATGCTAATTCTTGCTAATAAAGAAATTGTACATTTACTAGATAACAGTTTAGGGTATATTTATTCATGTATTTCAACTGCCAATCATTTCAGCCAGGTAAATATGTATTTGGATTAAAATTTATTGACATGAAGATGTAATGACACCAATTTTGGTGGAAGGTTTTGCTCTGGAGGTAACCCTGCCACAGCACAGCTGCAGCAACACTCAACAAAAACAAAAAACCATGCTGGGAGCAGAATTTCTGAAACCAGAGCATCTCTCTTCCAAGTAAGTTTTCAAGCTTTTGGAATTGGTTTGTGCGGAAGGAAAGCTTTACCTTCTTTCAGTAACATGCCATCGGAGGAATAAAATATCTTCAGTAGCCTTTCGGCTTTAAATGCATTACATTTCCAATCATGTTCGATTTACATTTCCGACTGAGGACAGAGAAAGCGAACCAGTCAGCTGTAGTCGTAGCCACAATGTGATAATAATTCATTTGTTAAAGTACATTTATTAGAGCAAACAGATGAGTTCATTAGGCATGTTGAAATTAATATGCAGACAGTGATAAACTGGTATCAAGATGGTATCAGGCAGAAACGCAGACTCCGGTCAAGACCTAATCAGAGCTTTTCTTAATTTTTTTCACAATTAAATCTAAATCTAAATACATGTCCTCATAAAGACAATTTGGCATAAGCACTAATGACAAAAATGAACATTAGAACTTTGTCCTCTAAGAAAGAATAGGAAGATTGGGTTTACTTGTGAGTTTCGGATTTTATCCCAACCCAGTCGTTTGTTGAAAAATGAGGAAGTAATATATTTATTTAAGCTGTTATGTGTTTTTTTGTCTCTCCCCACCTTTGGCCCGGACTGCTCTCACCGGTAAAGAAACAGTCTGGACAGCAAGGGTCACGGAAGGTCGGTTGTTAGTGCGATATCTTGGGGAAATTAATGATGGCGGGAGCCTCCGATCTCCAAAAGCGGCCCTTTTCAAGCACCTTGAATCAGGACACTTCACTTGCAGCACATTTGTGGCTGACCTGCGGCATTTTAGGAGGTGTGTGTGTGTGTGTGTTGGGGGGAGGGGGGGTTTGTGTGGAGAGGGAGAGGGGGCGAACAACAGGGGAGGGCAGCTGGGCAGTGAAGCGAGGCAGTCAGACCCGAGGCCCCTTCAGGCAGTGTGACGGACAGCCCTCATGACTGAGAGTAAACAGGGGACCTCTCACTGCAGACGGCTGCCCTCAGTCTGTTCAACAGATCCATCACCACAGCCCACCCCTCCCCCAACCCACCCACCCACCAGCCCTGAAAACCACCAGCCCTAAAGGCGCACTCTGCTCCCTCTTTCAAATGGGGTCTTAATGATTTATAGCTGTTTGCTTTAAAAAGTCATTGGCATTAATCCCATGGCTCATTAACTGTTTAATTAAAATTAAACTCGGAGTTAGGAGTTAAGCAGATTGTAGGAGCACACAATTCCTTCCTTGTGGGTGGCTGTGGAATTACCTTCATTTAGGAAAGGTTCCGCCGGGAGACAGAGAGTAGACTAACATGTTTTGAGAGCAGTTTGACAGTAACTGCAGAGAAATTACACACAGTCCTGCTTCAACCCAAACTACTGACCATACGCCCATCAGTAATTGCAGAACTCAGACCACAGCAGGGGTAATTTAGGTGTAATTTTGTTCAGGCTGGAATCTAAATCAAGAAGAGAGGAAACTAAAACTCCTGCCTGAAGTCATACCAAATCAAAAAAGAATTCAAAAAGTGAATTCCTAAATATTATATTCATATTATTTCTTTCAATATTAAAGAACTCCTCTTCGGCACTATGAATACGCCCGCGCACAAACACACACAGCTATGCAGTATAATGCAATGTGTAAGTATTGAGCACTGGCCTGCTCTACTGATATTGACCCATATTTGATACTCAATCACAGCATCACATCCTAAATGCAAATTCAACACTTACAATCAGCTCTAGTATCAGCTTTTAGCTTTCCTATGTGTGCATATTGTATAATTACCGAAAAGGCCCAAAACCGACCAAGAAGCAACTTATCATCCTTTTCCATGAGCTTCATAATAATGAATGATGTATCAATGGGCAGAAGTTGATAAAAAAGACCACTTGACATGGATGTAAATATCATCCAACTCAGTAACACAGGTAACATTTAATCTTACAATAGGCACACTTTCAACTTCACTGAGAGCCACACAGTAATAACCATCAACTGAGAGCAAACAGTGATGTTCCCTGAATCAGCGTCCCTCCCCCCGATGCAGAGAGGAGGAGGGACTGAGGTACAGACGGTCACGGTGGGCAGGGTCGCACACAGAAATGAAATCCTAACTGCGCAGGTGGTGCACGTGAGAAGGAGGCTTTCGCAGTTGGAGAGGATGAAGGTGTTGTCCTGCTCCTGTGCCTTTGCTATTTAATTAATCATAAAACCAATTTACACCTCCTGGGGTACAGTGACATGACAAAAACAAACAAACAAACAAACAAAAAAATGTTCCATTGTTCTCAGACAGGAGGTGCTGTCTGATGCATTCAATTCAAATGCATTGAATACATGCATATAATACATCATATCACTGTTGTCACTGTGATGACATGTGCAAATCGATCAGCTGGATTTGAAAACCGAGGGAAATGCACATTCATCCCATTTCATGAGGAAAGTGTCTGGAATCACTGTGTCCTTGCACAATACTCTTCTCTTTGATAGTTTTCTTCTTTATAAAATGAAATGGTTGCAAATACTTTGTTTGAGAACATGACTAAAATGAGAGCTATAAACTTGGCGGGAACCCACATTTATGATACCACTGTAAAAGCCATCACAAACGGCTACAGGTATGTCCATCAAATATTCAAAGGCTGGAATTATTAATTAGCATATAGGTAATTGGCATAGTTTGCAAATGAATTCTCATGCATTGAGCGTTCCATTAATTTCCATGCAGGTATGGCTTGAGGCAGGACTTGTTTTGTCGCTTTATTGTTTAATGACACTTTCAATAATTCAGTTGTGCTGAGAAGAGTATAGCGGGAGACATTACAAGTAGGGATAAAAGCTCATTCCATTCATTCAGACTAATAGGAGATTTAGCGTCTCCAATTAGCCTAGCATGCAAATCTTTGGACTGTGGGTGGAAACCAGAGCAGTAAACCCACACAAACCTGGGAGGAACATGTAAACTCCACATAAAAAAAGTCCTCAGGCTAGATTTGAACCCTTGGCCTTCCTGCTGCGAGGTGGCAGCGCTACCCACTGTGCATCTGTGCTGCCTTGAAGTAATATTGACCCATCTCTGAATCCAAGATGTACTGGACCGAGATTAACATTCTTACTATGATCCAAGTAACAGTTAGTTGTCCCTAATAGTTTTAATCAAATGCATAACGAGGGCTGACTGTAATAAACAGTTATGTCCAATGTAAAACATCTGGACATTACTGTTTATTGCAGTCAGTCCTCGATAGAACCCAAGCATTGAGAAGGTCACGTGCATAAACATCTACTTTAATGTGCTAATTGAGGTTTTTAAGTTCATATAATTTTTTTAGTGAAATTGATAAACAAAGATTGAGAAAATTCTCTGCAATCAACGAGCAAATTCCTATCGGTTACAGTCATTGAATACTTTTATCTTTATGTGGCACAGACTAAGAGCCTAATTCTCAAAGCGCATTTCTTCCTTCTAAGAACGTTTTCCCTTGTCAGTCATCTGATTTAGTTTCAAATACGAAAACATGGTGTTGGAAGACGTCCACAATCCATTTAGTGGAATTTCTGCAGACTAAACTGAGTCTTTACACGTGGAAACCCGAGTCCAAATCTATGGCTTCACCCGCCACTTTCTGCAGAAGTAACACACAAAATCAAATTCATTTACGGACCTGCGGTTACTGATGGGGCCAAAACAACATAAGAGGGATCTTCAATCGTTTGGGATACTTGGTATTTTAATGGTGAAACGGACTAATTAAATGGTTGGACTTCTTTACATTCAGGGGGTCTGAGTTCCTTAAATTGCCTTCTAAATGGAGCTGTGTTACCTTAGATGCAGCTCTTTGTGCGTGTTTCAGCAGCGAGAGAGGGGTGACTGAAGATGAGAGAGGATGCTGATTGATTACAGAGTTCTTCCTTGTAACTCTACCCTCTCTCATCCCCATCTAGGTTTTTAAAATATTAAAAATAGAAGCTTGGTAATGGCAAACATTTGTACTTTGCGGTTTGTGAGTGCCGGTAAATGCTCAGAGGTCGAGGATAGAAGGTGCTGTCAGCGATGGAAATGCTGAACTTCACCTGTCTGAAAGGTTACTTTGCACCAGGAAGGTATGGATTCGATCTGCGGTTTTCCTCACTTTGAGTTACACATAAATGCAAGCATTAGTTTTCTTTCTTTTTTTTTGTTCTCCTCGAGGAAAAAAGTATGAATAATGACTATGGCTAACTGCTGAATTAGGCTTAATGTGTTGATATACTCATAGTGCAATCATGTCAATATGAAGAACTACTTTTGACGTATTCAAGCGCTGCAACACATTGTGATCTTCCAGTGTAGAACTTTGCTCTGATTGGCCCAGCTCAAACGTGTCTCCATACACACTGTGACCCTCCAGTTTAGAACATATCTGGTTGACCCAACTCAAAGTTGAATCCTAAAACTATGTGACCTTCCAGGGTTGAACGCCTCTGCGGTTGACCCAACTCGGACTTGTCTCCTAACACACAGGAACCTTCCAGTATTTAGCATTTCTGTGGTTGGTCCAACTCACACTTGTCACTATGGGTTAGTAAATGAAATAGCAAATGGTAATAAATAAACCACTATTTAATGCCTTTACCACTCTAAAGGTTTCCTTCAAAATAGAGCCGCTTTTATGAAGACGTTTAGTGCAGCTAAAAAAATCCATATGCCCCCCCACCACCCTGCTTTACCATCAGCCCCACGCGGTGCATTCAATTATAAAGCCACAATTTGTCAATAGGAAAGTTCCTCATCAGTGAAACATATCGATGGCCCTTAAGTAAAGCTCTACCAATACAAGTATTAATTACCATGGCTGTCAATGGCTGACCTGTCTGTCTACTGACATGCCAGTATGTCTTACTATATTTATGTATATGAGGCTCTGAGCAGGGTTCAATTTGAAGTAAAATGACACAGAGAAAATCTCAATCTCACTCTTACCCTTAATACCAATTGGTAATACCAGAGAAGCAGTTTAATGAAATGTATTATTATATGATGTAAGTATGCACTCCCTCCTCATTGGTCGAGGTGAGCTCCGCCGCTCACTGAAAACAGCGATATTCACCGCACAGAAGTGTCATGGTTTTTGGAGGCTGGCGAGCTCTCTTTGTTTCTCTCGTCCGGGACGATGTCGTTTTGCCCACTATCGGATTCTATGGCCAGCTGGCATTAATTGTGGGCGGCGCCCAGACTCTATTTAAACCCAAATTCTGCCTCGCCACCTTTGCTAGAGTGTCAGTGTTACTATGCACTATAGCTGGTAAGGTCTCTAGCGAGATAATTGTTTGAGGAATCAGCTGCAAAGAGGAAAGTGTTAGTTAGTAAGGGAATATTTCTCTCTTTTCTTCCTCTTTCTGGGTATCGTCTGGTGCTAAATCTTTTTATCTCGGTTCCCGAGATTTTTTCCTTTGATTTCGTTCAATGAAGCTCGTTTTGCATCCTTTTGTTACAGGATTAGATCTTTGTCCCTTGGAAGTGCGAGTCTCTCTCTCTCCTTTTGTTGGTTTGATTCTTTTATTTTGCCGGACTTCCTTTCGTTTCGGCCGCTGCTTTTGGAATCTTGAAACACCAACCATCACATAGAGGTGAATATGAAAATCCGACGACCTCCAGAAAAAGGCTTCTCCTGCAGGAGGTCCAGACAGTGGCTGTATTTCGCGTAGCTTCGTCCCTGTGAGGAGCTTTATGTTACAGGTGTCGTCCTTCTCTTATTTTATATGTTCAAGTAGGATCATATCATAAAACAGTTATTGACTTCAGTTATTGGTGAATCCAATGATTTATCCACCTTGGACAAGTGATAAAACAGTGGATTAACCTCAACTTAAGTCAATAATTGTGTATTGTATCCCCATACGAAAGTATAGAGGGTATTATGGATCACACATTCCGCGTCCATACATGATTCTCATTATCGCTCCACAAGCTAGCAATTAAATCTCTTTGTTCTCATATTTGTGGGATTATTCGCAGTTATATGGTCACACCACCTGTCAATTTTGGTAAGAATCAGTTAATTATGAATAATAATAATGTAAAATTTTCTCCGCAAACGTATTGATTTGAAGGTATGTAGCTCGCAATTACACAGCGATTCACAAGTCTGGATGGACTAATTTTATATTCGGGGGGTTGATTCGTGATGAGGAGATCACACCACTCATTGATTTGCTCGAGATTGGCTAATTGCAATTATTAATAATTTACAATTTAATATAACATGATTTTGTGAGGAGTACCTGGTCAAGGTACTGTAGCTCCCACATGATAAAGAAGGCAATTCTCATCAGATGTATTTCTGGGATGTCCGTTGCAAAGGAGTAATTTAGTCCCAGGAGATAGGCGTGGTGGTGGGCGACCACATATTCTAGTTTACTTGAAGCTTGACCTTGGAGAAAATCCTCAGCACTGATTGGCCAGTTTCATTATAAAGTGTTACCACGACATTTTGATAACTATTTTTTAGTACTTTTTTATTGAAACATCTATCACACTTGCAAAAAGCAAACTCTTCAGATTTAACTCACCTCCATAATTTGATCAGTTATTATTTTCTTTATTTTTTTACTTAATTTTTTTAAAAATGTCTATCATACTTGCAAAATCTGTGCTTGTCAGAATTATTTTGCCTGCCGGAAGATTTTGCCTTGAAATAGATGGATTTCTTCACTGGCGTGTCGGGGTTACTTTTGGAACCATGTTTTTTGGCGAGAGTAGGGCACGCTCGGCAGAGCTGCATCTGCGTCAGGGCCGCGTACTTTAATGCGCTAAATTCTGACGCACATCACATAAGCAGGAAGATAAGGGACCTCAGGAGACAGCACTGAATCTGTATTGATCTGGTACATTGAAACCTGGCACATCCCCTGTGGGTTATAATTGACTCGTGCTGGCCTGTCGGTAAGCAGATCTATTTCAGCTGACACCTCTGACATTGGAAGTAGTGCTTGTGGCCGTAGGCCGCTGGTCTGGAAAAAAATCAAAGCCCACAGCCTCTAAAATCAAAAATATTAATCTGTCATTCAGCTGAAAAATCGATGTGCTTCTGTACAGCACAAACAATAATCCTTTGTTATGTCACTGGGGAAGCCTGTTGGAAATTGCTACAGATGTCAAAATCTGCCAGGACCAATACTGTGCTAACTATTGCAATCTAATGTAATTCCGACACAATAATGTATGGATTTGACAGGTGTAATGATCCGCAAATTATCACCGTAGTTTACCTCTCACCTTTGTTTGAGCAGTAATATTGGCAGAGAACAGAAAAAAATAGCATTCATGTCTTAATGTGTAGCCTTACACCAAGGCTGAATTGGCATCTCTAGGGATCAAATCTAATTTTCCCAAAGGTATGACTTTCACAACTATTGCCACCCCCAGAAAAGTTTATAATAACAAACTAAATAACGTATTTTCCCATTCATATATTCCAAGAAGTACCTGCAAATATTATATGAAAACCTAACTGCCTCTGCCCGAAAGCTTATACTTGACTGATAATGATCATTAGCACGCATCCAAATTAACGCAGAAACAGTTCACCAGCCACAGGATCAAGGCTATGGCCTTCCTTCTCATTTTACCTGAATGCAACCCGGTAGGATGAACTGAACAGGAGAGTCCATAAATGTTGACCCAGGATCAGGAGAGATTCTGCATGGAGACGTCGTCTCAGACCTCTTGCTGTGTCCTCTCTAGCCTCATTTCACACTTTAGAGGACGACCCAAAGCTTTTATGTTGGCAAAGAGGGGTAGCAAAAAGTGTCAATTGAGGGGGATCCAATAATTGTCCAAGACGTTGTTGAGAAAAATATTTTTTTCATGACGGTCATTTTTTTAATGATTCTATTTTTATGAAAGGTTTTACTTTTGTCTTCAGGGGATAAACAACAAAGGTTCTGATTCAAGATCATCTTTGTTCATATTTACCATGGATGTTCTGCTAATGTCAGTGAGGGCCACTGTATATACTGATTTTAGTTTAGTTGATCTGTGAAAAAAATCTGTTTAGGTTTCACTAGTCGGTTTTAAACTGTCAGAATCACATTACTTGGCAGCACTACCTCTTTAGTGAGTAACATTTTGCCATTTTTGTCATTGCATGTTGTTTCTTTTCAACTTATAATTGCTGAGTATTAAATTGAAGTGTATGTGACTTTGACTCAAGGCGATGATGTCACCATTGCTGTTTTTTCTTTTTCCTCCGCAAATTGCCTTTGCGCGTCATGGTCAAATTATTCACATACAGCAAACACACAAAGCCATGACAACAACCTCTGGCTTGAATGATAAGAATGATTGAACTTTATGTTTTCCATGCTAATTTATTTACGAGAGCTGGCGGGCCTCCAAATCAGGCCATTTGGCAGGCTTTGCACATCAATATCTAAATTAGCCACTCGGGCAAATCGGTTGGTGTGGGATTGCAGAAGGCAGCAGCTGGTAAGTTGCTGCGTGTTCCTCCTGTTCCAGAGAGGGTCTACATTAATTTAAATGATGGGGATTAATTTAAGGAAGCACATCCATTATTTTATGCGAAACATCAGGGAAAAACCGAGATTTTCCTTCAGGAGCTGTTTTAAATTCAAACATGTGATCACACCTTGCATTTGTACTGACCTTGCAGAACCCATTATTTCATTAAATTACTCACTGTTCCAGTTAGATTGTTTAAATATCTATCTAGATTGCAATAACACAGACATATTACAAATGTAAATTAAATTACAGATTTTGGCACTCAGTGTCAGATACACAAATTAAATGCTCAGATAAATATGACCCGGTGAACCAACGTTCTTCAAAATACTACTGAATCGATATTGCATTATAGTGTCAAAAAATGCAATATATACTTAGCGCCATTAAAAACACACAGGTGAGGTATGTACTGTATTTGCAAAAAATTGAAGAATCGATTGATTTTTATTGCTTTACCAGTGAGGCAAGAGAGGAAATAAAGAAAAGTGTGTGGTATTGTAATCCTGACGCGCACCACGTGCACACGCCAAGCACTTCAGTAATAACAGACATTGAGCTGTTCGTGATGTGTACAGTGACACTTGACTTGTTCTTTTTGGTGTGGTCAATAGCCTACATGAAGCCAACATAAAAAAAACAAAAATGCTGCTGCATCAAGAAAATGCAAAGGCTTCTGACACAGGAGAGAGAAAAAGATCCTTTGGCATGTTACGGGCAGATCTCAGCTGCCGAGAGGTGGTGCGTCATTTGCACCGTCACCGTTCAGCAATCAGTCGGCTGTCTATCCGAGAATGGAACACAGGCACTGTCACTGACCAACCCCGATTAGGGCAGCAACGAGTGACAAAGGCGGCTCAAGGGCGCCACATCTGGTTACAGACTGTAAGCGACAGATTCCGGACAGCAACCAAAACTGATCATGAGATCCGGGGTCTGAGACGATTGAGGGTGAGCGCAAGTATCGTTTGACGCCGTCTATGTGAGCCACATGTGTGCACACAACCCCTATGGAAAAACCTGTCTCTACCCATTTACGCATGGCAGCCCTTACCTAGAGTTCGTAGATAGAGTTATGACATATACTTAGCTCCTTTAAAAACACACAGGTGAGGTATGTACTGTATTTGCGGCAAATTGAAGAATCGATTGATTTTAATTGCCTTTCCAGTGAGGCACGAGAGGAAATGAAGAAAAGCGTGTGGTATTGTAATCCCTGCACTTCAGTAATAACAAACATTGAGCTGTTCGAGATGTGTACCGTGACACTTGACTTGTTCTTTTTGGTGTGGTCAATAGCCTATATACTGTACATCCAACAAAAAAAAAAAGAAAAATGCTACTGCATCAAGAAAATGGAACGGCTTGTGACACAGGAGAGAGAAAAAGAGCCTTTGGCATGTTACGGGCAGATCTCAGCTGCCGTGAGAGGCCCCTACAGCCGACCCCTACAGAAAACCCATTTTTTGCCCATCAACAGGAGTAGGAACTCTTCACTTCTGACTGTGGACACCTGCCTCTGTGTCATTTTTTGGCACTTTATTTCCCTGTCTCTGAGTGAGAATTGAAAACAGGGACTGTCGCTGACTGACCACGGTAAGGCAAGCATTTTACAGAATAAGGTCCTCTAATTAATATCAGTGTTGCTTGATATTGGATCAAATATTTCTCCCTTTACCTTTAACTGGGGTATTTGATAGACTGTTGTAAGGCCAGAGAGGCGACCAGTGCTAACTATGTTTGATAGTACCCTGTTCAGACCCACAGACTATGGCACTGGGTGGTTTCCACAAGGCCCTAAATACGACCAGGTCAGGATAGAGATGACACTTTGGATCATCAAATCTGGATTTTCCCACCCTGGAGGTGTGAGGGTCAGCCTGCAGTGAGTGTGTGCGGAAGCGGTAGCCTGTGTGACCTATGCTCCACAGCACAGCCCCCATCTGTAAGGTGAAGGGACCAACTGTTGCTGTGGACCCAATTCATTCAGCTCATCTTACTAGGAGAGCATTGAGTGAAGCAATCTGTGGCCGATTTTTCACATGAAGAAAGGGAATAAAATGATTCACTCAATGACTTTATTTCAGATTTATTGTCTTCATTCTCTTTCTTACAAATAGACAGACGTATACAATGTCGGCCATTTTTTAGGCTATATTTGAATTGACTGTTGAAGTATTGCAGTACCTTCTCACATTCCACTTCTTTGATCTCAAGATTCAGCACCTCTTTCTGCCGGGCCTTTATGGTGCAATCCAGCCTGCATACGAGCATGACAAAACAAACTGAACTGTCACACTTCTTTGCAATATTAGCGGTCACCCTACCTGTGTACTGTACCGTGCAACATCTGGTGAAAATGTCAAGTGATAAAAGGCCGCCACCACTGTCAGAAAACTTGTTCTAAAAATCAGATCCTGAAACCATTTCCTTTCTCTGAAGTGTCTGAGTGGTGGACACCCCAAATGGAGACCTGAGAGGACGGACAAATTCCTGAAAGACAGTACAGAAAGATGTCATTGCTACGTAAAATTGATCTGAAGTGATCTTTAATTTGGGAAGGTCAGCTCATGATGTGCAGGCATGCTATAGTAGTTTGTGACTCAGTGTAAGTTTTGTCCGGTCAACAAGAAGAGCTGAGGGGGGTACTTACGCCTCGAAAAAATTGCATCAACTTGTTACAGCTTTTGTTTTAGTTTTTATGCCCCAGCCCTCCAAAGAGAAAAGGGGGCATTATGTCGACACCATGTCCGTCTGTCCGTCCGTCCATCGTCCGTCAACTTTTCGTTTCCGTGGGATAACTATAGAATCCCTTGTCGGATTGATGCCATTTCTTAATGGCGTATTGGGAGTGGCTAGAGGAAGGTTCCTTTCGAAAACCAGCGTCGTGCGACATCTAATATGGCCGCCACAGCAATATGCCCTTGATCAACATACAACCGGGGGCATCTGCCACGCTCTGCGTTGCTCTTGTTCTCAATTGAAGAAAAATACCTTTGAAAAACTAAAAATTAGCTGTAACAAGTTGACACAATTTTTTTTTTACTTTGATCCAAAGTCTCAATTTTTTCAGTGCCTGCACTCCGAGTTGTTTATTCCATTTCCTCTATAAGGGGGGCAGACAGAGGTGCGAGTCACTGCACTAATCCCAGTATTTTCTCTAAGTTACCCCAGTAAATTGCTATTGTATACATTTAAACCTTCTTCCTGAACAGCAAAAGGATTAAATGCATGGTGCCTCGGACATACAGCATGGATATGGAGCTGCCAGCAGCCGGGCTGATGTTATCCCTCTGGACCCCCTCCATAATGGGGAGGCCTCGGTGACTGGAGGTGGGCCAGCTCCTCTGCCTCAGTGTAAGCTGGGGGAGGGAGAGTGGTTCTCAGTTGGCTGCATTACAGAACCTACAGCATGAGCATCATAACTATGCACACCTTCATACAGAGCAGTAACTGAAGCCCAAACAAGTAGCTGTAGCCTACCTGTATCTATGCTATTTATTTTCCCCCCATGAAGTGGACAGGGATATAGAAATGAGTGTTGGCCTTTCGCGTATACGTCCGTCTGTCCGCATATCCGTCCATCATGCAGAACTTGTAAAACATTCAACGTTTTTCCACAAAATCCAATGCATAGATACATTTTAAAGTGTAGCTGTGCCTTTTCATACATCCATAAATCCTCCTGTCTCTCCCTTAATTGTGTTTTGTTTCCAGGCCAGACTGCCGAAACCGTGGCCAGGGATCTGAGTACAAACATGCTTGTTGAATTCTAACGTGCTGCTAAGTTAGTTTACCATTGGATACAATGACTGGATCATAAGAATTATGAAGACAGATTGTTGGCTACTTTGCTTACCGACAGTAGTCTTGAATGTTGACTGAAATAGACAAGAAAATGAGGAGTAACACCCGGTAATGGAAATTGTGGCTGCAACTAATTGAGTTAAATTGTGACTGCAAGTATTATACACAGTTACAGGGTATGGTGTTGGACTCTCCACTGAAGGTGAATTTGAACTCCTGGAACCCCTCAGGTCTGAGGGATGAGTCTTCAACTGTGGAATAGAAAGCTCGATGCGCTGGTGCTTGAAATGTTGTCAACAATTTGAAAATCACCGATGACTTATGTGAGTGCACACAATCTGTTGAAAGAACTGTATCAACTTACACAGTTAACCAGCACTGACATAGTAGCAGTCGACTCTGATTGGGTTCTCAGAGTTGGTCAACCAAGCTAATGCAGATGTTCGCCGTGTTGGTAAGACTCTGTTTGTGGTGACCCCTCTGACCCTCAGTCAAAGTATACTGCCAGAGAGCAAACTCTGGATGGAACAGTAAGCAAGTGAAGTCATGTCTGTCTGGATAAGAGGTAGTGGCCATAACCACTGAACTCAACTTTACACCAACAAGGAATGCAGCTTTAGCATTAGTTCAAGCAGGCATGGGAGTCAGGTCTAGCCATTAGCCCCTTTCTGTCCAATCATTCTTGACTTCAGTATCTTCCACCCAACTGGTGAGCTTTCATCACCAAGACAGGTTTCATTCATCCCTCTAAGTCTGTACCGCTCTTATTTCGGCCCACAACACATCTGCACCTCATTTCCTCCCAACGCATTTTCATCCTAACTCATTATATAGTGACACTACCTGACTAAGCGTCAATATCTGTGAAAAAGGAGGCCTTTGGCATCCTTATTTGTGTTTTAGGGTTAAGGTCAGGGTTTGGGTTAAGGCTCTGCCGAGGGTTTTTTGATCTCGGGGACTGTGTGTGTCGTGCTTGCTCAGATTGTTCCAAAGCATCACTCAAGCAGTGTAACCGCCAAACCCAAATGTACGCCACTCCGTCATAAATGTTTAAATTTGGTCTAAGTGTCCTGCCTGAACTAAGTTTCAATTCCCCAGTTCCTTTTTCAGTTTATTTTTCCTCCACAATCACAGATTCCTGTTCATGATTGAGCAGGGAATGGTGCAGCAGTGCTCTGAGTTTGTTGGCAGGGGAATGGTGGTCCCTGTGCATCAATATATACCATGTAGCTGCTTAATCACAACGTATATTAGTTTCACAATATTTGATGATTTCACTGAAAATGTACAAACTGCTAATAAAGTGGGGGATTCAATGTGATTATCAACTTCCATTAGTGTGAATTCCAGCTGGTCATGATGATATTCATCAACAGATGCTGCATTTCCACTGCGATTTATTAGTCGTTGCCAAGTAAAATCTTTATTCCTTTCTTTCTACTATAATTGCCCCTCTGAAGAAGCATTATAACCGTTAGAGGAAATATTGCATGACACAGCTCTCCCAATACTGCACATAAAATATCTGAGGCTTTTCATCAAACCCCATGATGTTCCAAGACAGGAAAAACAGTCATGCTAACACTCCATGCAGCACACACACACACGCGCGCGCGCGCACACGCACACACACACATGCGCGCACACACACGCACCTACATGCACAAACCACACACACACGCGCACACACAGGCACAAACACACGCAGGCACGCACACACACACAGACACACACACACACACACACACACACACACACAAAAACACACACAGGCACGCACACACATAAACACACACACACTCAATCACATTGTTTGTTTTCCTCAGAGCGTCTTGACAGAAACCCAAGGCCAGCACACAGAAAGCGTATTGGTGGTCCCTGCTGCACCACGGCGGGGGACCGTCCCCCCGTCTCTCTCCCTCTTTGTTGTGTTTGTTTATTGTGATTCTCCCCTCCTCTCTGATACCGTCTTCTTCCGCATTTCATCTGCTGAAGCTGCAGGGCTGCTGGGAGTGCTGGGGCCAAAGAGACTGGTTTGGCTTTTCATCAGCGCGGTTTAATCCCCCAGTGCCGCCGGATCCACGGCTCTACAGCGCCGGGCCGGCCAGGCTTTGGCCGCATCCCATTAATTTATCCGCCTTTGGCCAGTGGTGAGTCTGGGGACAATCAGTCCGGGATGTCATTTGTTTTGACCACTTTTGGCAGTGAAGGATTCTTGGCTCTGTGTTCATGTTGAATCGTATAACAATAAGTTTAAAAGAGTACATATTTGTTTTTTTGTTCATCTTAAATGTAGGGATTTAACAGCATGTTTAAAACATAAACATAAACGAATAAAGAAATAAGATCGATGCTGGTTTGCACACTTTGCCGTGTGATGGAGAGCAGGTAAAATCACAGAATATTCTCTCCATGAGGCTGCAGCAGGAACCAGGATAACAAGTTACTAAAGGATTGAAAATTACTCTCATTCTCTCTCCACTCTTGCCATACCTGTAGATGAAGTGTAGAAACGCCACATTAAAAAAAAAAAATATATAGTACAGAATTCTGGATGCCTTAAATCGAAATCTTCCCTGGCGCACTGCACCCACGTACAGTATGTTCACAGCCGCTAAAACCGTGTCCCCTCTGTTAATGTATTTCAGTGTGAAAAGTCTGTATGTAAAACTCTTGTTTATCAAAACATCAATTGCGCAAATGTTATAAGTTGACAGATTGAATTCAAAATTGCAAAGCACAGCTAGTGGAACAAAAAAATTGTCCCAAATATGCCAAAAACCTGGGGACAGATTTGAGCCGCCCTTCTACACGTGTTCGAGTTTATCTCCTCCGCGGGAGGTGTGCACTTGATTGTTCTGGAAAATTCCGCGGCTCAATCTCTTTACAGCATCAGGGGGCGGAGGAGAGAAGGCACCGCTGGAGATGCACCATTTAGTTCTCTCTTTATCTGCGTCTCCAGACAGACTCGTGGCTGTCACTCCAGGTCCCACAGAAAACTTCTATCAAGCACTCTTCAAAGGATATCCCCACAGACCCTTGTTTACCGCTACCGATTCAAGCGATTTTCTTTTTTTTTTTCAAAACGACATGACGTTTGCTAACACTGTACACGCTTCAAGAACCTCCTTTTAAAGTTTTGCTTTATCCACAAAGGAAACAGAAAAGCTTATTATTCTGTAATTAGACAGACTGCATTGGGGAAAGATGGTCCTTCCAGAAACTTCTAATACCTAAGAATTATACTTTATTTATCAGCAATTCTGCAAAACGTCTGCTAAGGGGGAAAAAAAACAGGAAAGCAAATATTCAAATGTTTAAAACTTTCCCCACCATTGAAGCATGAATAATATTTATCACAGTCCTAATTAAATAAATGAATGCCTGAGTCATGTTCATTTTGTTGGATAACCAGACATTCATTAAACAGTAAATGTGGCTCTATAGAAATAATTTAGCAGCAGAAAATCATTATAATTTTCCTCCAAAGCCACTATTTTTTCCCCCAGTTTTTTTTTTTTTTTTTAATGGGTTTTTTTAAGTAAATCAGTATCTAAGGGTTTGAAAATTGTGCATGGCACTAATTTCACTAGTTTATGCACAAATGGAGCTTGACGTAAATTCTGATAGGCACGGAGTCAAGCTTGCTAACTATAGGAGCTGCTTCTCGGGCTTGAGAATCACCTGAGTGCTCATGAATGTCATCTGATTTGCTGTCACATGATTGCTTGATTGATTATATGCTAGTTTACTTAAGGTCACATTCTGAGAAGCGGCTCCCCAGCACATTCGCTTAACATCCTTCCTCCTCCACAGCTCCTCCCATCATTTCTAGCATTCTGTAATCCTGTTCTTTCATGACTAAACTGTCTGTCAATTACAATGTCTTTTCTGTTTGAGGTCATTGTTACTGTTGGCTCTGCTCTATGGAAGGGGGGTTAACAGCAGCTCCCTGCCTTCGGTTCCACGCTGGACGGGCAGGGATCTCTCGAACAGAGCCATACCGCCAAACTCAATGTATGCTTGCATGCTTTCAAGAAATATTCTCTTTGACAAAGTGTCCTATCAGAATGTTAGATAGAAAACTCAAAGATGGTCAGCATCTGTAATCCAGCTTGACCTCACGCTCAAAAAGCTGACATTGTGCCTTCCTTCCTTTGCAGAAATCTGGTACTTCAGAATCATTGCTTCTGCACCCCAGGAGCATTCAAACTGAACTCCCACACACCTTTAATACATGCTGTGTCTGTGATTATTTAAATTGTCAATATAATTTCAGCTGGCTTTTTTTCATATTACATAAAAATACTTCATGCTTGTATCACTATTGTCCGTTTTATGGCTCTAAATAAAGGGAATAATATTGAAGTAGGAAAGTGAAATCCTTGAAGAAAAACAAATGATTTGTTTAAATCATAACAGGAAATAATTATACCAAACTCAGAGAAAAACAGAACAAGACGTGGAAGAAAAACTATTCCTAAACTTATGGAAAAACATAATGTCTTTTGGTTCCGTGTTTTCATCCGCGCTGCCGAGTATATTTGGAGATGAGTGGGGACATGTTAAGTTACGATTGGCTAATCCTGGCCTGACACTGGCCTGCTGCAGTGCTGCATGCAGCGCAGCTGAGAGGAGGGTGGGATGTTCATGAGGCGATGATGCCGCGGACATCCCTCAGCTGGGCTGTGGAAAGGAGAGTAGTCATTACACTCAAAGAGCTCTTTATTCAGTGTTCCTCCCTGATACTGAGGACCACCAGCCATTGCCCAACAGCAGCCTGAGTTCTTTGCCACATGGATTCAACAAGGGCCTGGAAATTTTCCTTCCGCAGATTCTGGTCCGTGTTGTCATGACTCGCATCAGGCATTTGCGAACAATTTGTTTGCAGCGTATTAATTGTGTAAATCTGACATTCCTCTTTATCACAAAAGCACTCTATTGGATTGAGATCTGGTGACTGCAGACACCACTGAGTACGTATAATTCATTAGTGTATTTATGAAACCAGTTTGGGATGACCCGTGTGTTACGACGCGGCGCATTATCCTGCAGGTAGGAGCCGTTTGGGAAACGGAGAGACTGTGGCCATAACTGATGCTCAAAGAGTTTGAATGTGTCCTAGGAAAACATCCCCCACACACCTTTGCACTCACACTATCAGCCTGATCCATCAATGTAAAGCAGGATGGATCCAGGAATTTATTTCTGTGCCAAATTTTGACGGAAAGGTATTTTTCTAATCTTCTACTGTCAAGTTTTCGTGAAGCTTTGCTCAATTTTCTTTTGTTAGTCAACAACAGTAGAAGCCACTGTGCCCTTCTGCTCATACAGCTGATGCACTTAAAGGTTTGAGGTGTTTTGCACCTTCAGACTTTCAAATGCAGAGTCAGGTCAAAGCCCTGACCTTTTCAAATGGAGAAACAGTCTAATGACCAGTTTCTAAACGCCTGCTTTAGGAATTTCAAGACTTCTGTCATTCATCAACTGTTTGTAAAGCCAAAGGTTGCTTCCAACAGTTTAAAAATGGACTTTTTTTGAGCCCATTCACAATATCTTCGTGAATTTTTCATCAAAATGTATCAATATTTTAGGATCTGCCCAAAATTCATAGATATATGTGCTACCCTGATGTATTCTGACCTATAAATCAAGGCCTTCTGGTTCCTACCGGTCCAACTCTGAATGGAACGACAGACTCTTGGGTCCTCAATGTAAAAAAGACTCACACTGTGGAGAGATTAGGGCCTGTACACTCCATGCACTTATAACATGTGTCTTACCTTTTAATACCGTATATCCTGAGACATACATGACATCACTGCATCTAAACCTGGGATAACAGCAAAGGTTCACTTTTATTCAACATTTTTTTAACCCTTCAATGAATTCCTGACACATCTGTGGTAAAATTGTGCATCTTCTCTCCTGAAGGCCTGAAGGATTGGGCCCGTCCTGGATGCTGCATTTGTACCAAATCATGACGGCAACCACCTGCTGACCGCTGCCGTTTCAAATCCCCCTCATTTCTAGTCCCAAATGGCCATTGTCTCAACATTTATTGGAATGTGTTGCAGGCCTGAATGACAGGAATGGATCCATATTTACATATAAAATGAAGTTAATCAGATAAAACATTAAATATCTTGTCTTCATGCACTCTGCTTTGAAACAAGTCAAAGTAAGTTTTTTGTTTTTATGTGCATTTGCCATACTTCCCCAACTTTTTTTATGACTTGGAGTTATACTATTATTATTATTGTTATTATTATTATTCACATGGAGCAATTCTATCAAATCATGCCAGCGCAGAGAGGGCATTGCTTACTTATGGTGGGGCAAAGGAGAGGGGAAGTGAGAAGATTGGTTGATTTTCAGTAATGCTGGAATGAGAGCAGCACTTACTGCACTGCAGCTCTTTCATGTGCTGAGCAGGTGTCAGCTTTAACACATCAGTGGTGCCCCAGATTTTGAAATGACGATGGACTCATGCAGCAAATGGCCTGAGACTTCACTCAGGTACTACATGTCTCTGATGATCATCATCAAACTGAATAGATGATGTAAGTTTTCAACAGAAATAAAATCACCTGAAGAAATGGACATTCGATATCATCTTTTTTTGTTAACTTCTTGGAGACGAAGTGAAGTATTTGACTGGTGTACCACGGGAAGAACAGAAATTTATGAAATGGATTTGCAATGCGAGTAATCGTTGTCAGCAGATGCGCTAATGTCCTAATGAAGTCACAACACCAGCCATGTTTTTTTTTAAATTTGTTTTTTAAATATAAAATGACCTTCAACTGCACTGTAAATCCAGATACTGCAGTGCACTCAAATGATTGAAATTGTATTAGACAACTTAATGGATGATCTTGTGTTAACAGTACTTAAAAACACAGTAAAGTAACTTAGAATACTATTATGTCAAATATGTTCAATGTTTTAAAGTACTGTCCGCTCAAAACAATTCAGCTGGTTGGCACAATTTTTTAGGATAATAGGTTCCCACAAAACATATAAGTGCACAACAGTATCTCGGTTTGCAGCATGTGAGAAGGGTCTATTGTACTATTAACTTGTTTGTTAGAATTAGGAAAGAGATTCAAGTATGAATGGGGCATAGTTTGCAAAGCTGATCCAAGCATGCCTTCATTCTCATACATATTCTCATAAACAGTTTATCTGCCTCTGTACGGTGGGCCTGGTTAGCAGCTTTCCTGCTCCTCCTCTGAAAAAAAAAGAAAAAAATATTTGCCTGCTGCTTCATGACATCACGCTTGCCTGTTGCTTATTAAAATTGCCACTGCTGCATCACTCTCACCTGCTGCCAGTTAGCATTGCACCTCCAGCCCAGCATCACTGTGTGCGCTGAATATTTCCCTAGTCAAAGGACTATCCCGGCACATCACTCGTCTTTCTTCTCCTCAAGATAAGATGGCTGTCGGGTGTGAGACACCGAAATATCATTGTGTTACATTGTTCACGCAACGATTAATTATTTAGATGTAAGCTCACTGAATTAGATTAAGTATTGCCTTCTTTAATCTGTCCTTATAAATACTGTCTAATGACATAAAAAAGCGATACACGAAACACGTTCCTTTGCGATGGGGATAAAGAATCGTGGTTTGACTTTAATGAAAAGACCCAGAGACAAATGATTGGTTAAAATAGTTCAAAATCAAGCCTTTTCTCTTTCAAAATATGGCAGCCTTAGATTAGAGAAATATGTCCGCTTTAGAACAATATAAAATACAGAGCGATTCTGCTTGAAGATTTTCATGACCCCACAGCGCCCTGCCTAATTTTGCTTTGGGTGATGTGCAGTCAATTTAGGAAAGTGAAAATGTTCAGTTTATTCAAAGGTCTCATTTACAGCATAAATTTAATACCCAAAATGGCAAACTTTTACACATTTTCAAAAATTACATCCCTGCTTTATTAAACATTAATTTTTAAGGCTAAACAATCTAAACTCATCGCTTCTTGGCTCTCCGGCTTTCATTAAGTGTAGTGTCTGCTCTTGCCAGTTCAATATCTGTTGTGTCTTCTATCTGGGGACCATGTATTGCATTGATTTTTGGAACAATAAGATGGCTTGGGACTAAAAAAAAATTCTGAACTCGATGACATTGGCAGGTATTTCTTGATGAGATTCCAAGACATTGCTTTGGTGCACCGTCCCAAACCACGCTTTAAAGTGAGACCTGAATCTCTGTCACGATTGTAAAGTATCACTAATCTAATCTAAATTAGAGCAGGCCGTGCTCTGAGAGGGAATTCTGACTTCACAATGATATGTTTTGGAAAATAATCTTCAGTTGTAGTCACGGTGCAGGCAATCATTTTGCGATGCATGGTCTCGTGAGCAGCGCAATTGCATTATGTGATTGAATTATTGCATTATGCAAATGACTCTCAAATCCCATATGGAAGGCATTTTACTGAAGTCGTTTATGACTACGATTAATATCTTATTACGTACCAGCATTTCAGAAAATGAGAGAACGTATTTCACTAGTAAAGGGTATCACAGAATGATATGATTGAAAAGGGCATCGTGCACAATAATTACTGACGTCATTTTAAAGTCGTTTCTTATTCACATTAAGTATCACTGCAATACGAAACCAACGGTGCAAATTAGGTGGTAAAAAAATACTGGATATTTCCCCTTTGGCATCTGACAGTGATATCCATCACACTGATTTCTAAATACAAATTCTCTCTCTCTCTCTCTCTCTCTCTCTCTCAGAATTTGATATATTTACTAATATTTGCAAGAATATATGGGGGGGTAATGTAGCTGGCCTGCTGAGAAAGGCATTTTGATTTCAGTCTTTATACACTGGCAAATGCCTGAAAACCCAAACAGGTAATGAATTAAAAAAATAAACAAATGAAATAGTGTATCCAACTTGATTGCATCTACTGCAGTGTGCACCATTTTTTTCTTATTTTTGAAAAATATGTTCTCTTATAGTGGCATAAAATTTACTGCATCATCTTTAGCTTTGAGTGAAACAGGGCCTTTGCATGGTTTAATTGTTTACGGAATAAGTCTGTCCGTGTTCTCTTCAATCCTGAAGCGGATATTGATGCCCAAAGTCTTGGCCCTCAGTGCGGTTGGCCAGGTCTTTGCACTGACAGGCACACATCTGTCTGAGCTCTCCATCCAATCGGGGGCCAGATGTCAGACCTGGCGGTCCAGTCGGGATCAGAGTGAAGCGTCTGGAGCTCCGGCCCATCTCCGCTGGGTTTGTGGAGCGGACGTGCCAGATGCTTGGCTGCTTTTTTCTCTGAGCAAACGCCAGAGTCTCTGCCCTGAAAGAGCCTCTCGAAGTTTCAGCGATCATTCCGCCGAAGCCTCTCAACACACCCGCCTGCCTCAGACACCGCTCAAGCGCTGCACTGTAGAGCATGATAGCCCCATCAAAGTTATGTGAACTTACTGCAGCCCTTCTCCTCAACTTCCCTTGTCGCAAGTGTTAGACATTAAACTCGAGTTATTAATTGTCTCAACTAATTGAGAGTTGAAATAAAACATATCTCCAATTTAAGTTCACTCAAATTTTTCAGGCGGCCAGTGAAATTTCATTTTTAACTTAAACCAGCTTGAAATATTTGAACCCAGAGGTGGGCAATGAGGGCCATATCTGTTCCTGGTTTTCACTCCAACATTTGGCCTATAATTAGTTAATTAACTTAATTAAAAGAACCATTTATGAAATCTGACTTTTCTGCTGCATTAGTTTAAATTATCATTGATGATCACCAAAGACTGTTCTTGTCTCGTCACAAAAAATATCTAATCTATGTGCAAATCTATGATTTTGTTCAGAACTCATTAGCTCAATTAGTCCGGGTAACTGATAGAAATAAAAACCTGCGCTCACACCGGCCCTCCAGGACCGGAATTGCCCACAACTGTCTTAAAGTGTGATGTCACTGAGAAGATCGAAAAGAAGCACTGCTTTATAACAGTCATATACACTACTCTTATTTACAGAGGCATTGTGGGTAAGCAGCTTTGCCCAAGACTGCAGCAGTGTATTGCTCGAGGGGACTGCCGGGTCGGTCAGCTTGCTGGTGATTGATGTGCAGTTATGTGGAATCCTGACCCTGCTGGATGGTGTCTGATCAGTTTACGTCAGACCTGGCGAGATTTTCCACGTGTTGTCAGTCGCTGACACCCACTCTTCATACCAGTGTCAGCAGTGCGTAAAGCGTACTCCAGCACCCCAGCACACTGTCCGCAAGGCTCGCCAGGTGCAGTGAGGTGCTGGAAGAACAAACAGTCGGCAGGGCTGCGTACGGAAAGCTCATACCCGATCGCATCTCCAAACTTGTGGGGAGTATTTTATAAATTATGCAGCAGCGAAGATGCCAGCCAACGAATGCAATCAGCACTTTGGCAGTTTTCAACGATATGAAGAGTGTTGGAAATAAACAAGCCAGATGATCCTGAACAGTCTGTCTCAGTGATGATAGATGGGTCATGAGTGCTTTTGCCTCAAATTTCAATTTGGGCAAGCCTCTGATTCAAAAGGCTTGATGCGTGTTTAAATGTGAAACATGCAGTATGTGTTGTCAAAGTTTTTGGCACCTGTAAAGTAATTCTGTTGGGCGAAGTAGCTTGCAAGAATAATAAAACAAAATTTCTGACCTTCAAAAACTGACTAGAAAATCATTTATGGTACGAAAAGTAATAAAATAAATAATTTGGTTTTATAACCCTTCGCCCTCGTCTGTCCAGTTAGTCAAAAGAAAATTGACTGGTGGACGGCTGTAAGAATTGGGGAACTTGAGACAGTTCTAAAACTGTCTCGCGTACTCCTGTCGCTTCAGGTAATGCAAAACAATTTGACAGATGCTTAAGTAAATTCAGGCTACATATAGAACACAATAGGCCAGATGATGTGCTGCATGTACAATTTACGTTCATTCCTGAACAATTATTCTCTCTCCCACTGCCACTTAACATCACACGTTTTCTGAGATTTTAAATAGCTTGTCGGCAAACCAGGTGAAGCAGCAGGTATGGCAATGAGTGACGTTTTCATTAAAGCTCAACATCCTCTTCTGTAGTTGAAATTATTTATCTTTTTTCCCTTGCTATCTTCTCTTGGCATCGCTAGCAAGAGAGCTTTGTCAGTTGAAAGCCTTTCCATCTGCAGGTTGAATCCGAATGTTTATTGGATTGTATTTTCCCTCCACCAGCTCTATGCTACGAGTTTCTGGCCTAATATCCTATAGTATTAAATCAGAATCAAGCTTAATGTTTATTGACAAATGTTGAAAAAAAGATGTTTATTATTACTTGTCTGTACCACTCAGTGGCGCTGAGTCGGAGAAAACTGAATCCAAGGTCTGCTTGTGATTAGCATATTCAATTTCCCTGGGAGAATTCTTGATCATAGATGACAAGAACAAGCAAAAGTTTTAAATATGCGGGAGCTGCCAGATAGCTCACTCGGTTGAAGCAACGCACTGCAAAGCAGAAGTGACTATCACAGCGTGGGTTCCAGCCCCGATCGTACCGACCGGCAGCGGTCGGCAGCTTCTTCAGGAGTAGCAAATTGGGAAGGGTCTGCCAGGAAGGGTAATACACAAATGACAGCTTTGTTTGTTGCTTAAGAGCGCCTCCTGTTGGCCAGACTGGCGCTCGTCAGGAAGATTATACGCTTGTTTATGTTCGGGTACCCTCCGCCCTCATTCTGAACTTGCGAGGATTCAACCAATGAATGTATAAGAAGCGGTGGCTGACAGGGGCGTACTTCGGAGGAGAGCCGCGAACTGTCTTCACTCTCCTGAGTTGGCAGCACGAGGTCGCACATGAGCAAGCCTTGTGCATAGTTCCCCAATCGGGCTTTCGAGATTCGGGTGGGATTGGAGATGGCAAATTTATTTTTTTTTAAAAAGTTTAAAATATGTGAAAATGACAGAATATGCACTCCGCAAGTTTGTCGTCGTTTCTGTGTCGCTGGATGATGCAATTTTTTTAATGCACGTTGTTTTGCATCGTCCTTCTTGGAATTAGGATAGAGTAGAGAAGTTTTTTTTTTTCCTCTCAGCATCTGCACTGTATGAAACCAATTTCAAAGAAAGGCTATTTGATTCTGCCAAATCGATGGCAAACCCGGATATGTGGAAGAGGTCAAATCACTCAAGCCAGCAGACTTGAAATTTCTCAGTGAGAGACGAGGCACTGCGGGTCACTCCTCTGTGGAGACTGCATAGCGACGATACGGAGATATGGCGGAGGCTTCTCCTGGGAATGGACTGGAAATGATCGAAGCCGCCGGGGTATGCAAGGAGCTGAGAGGCTGCAGCTGGAACCTCTGGAGGTGAGACAACCAATCAGAAAGCCCTGTCCGGACACAGAACATTCGTAAAACTCGGTGTGTCATTAGACATGGACTTTGGCAAAGTGCTCAGGTTACTAATGGCATCAGGCAACAAAAACTATCAATTGTACAACAATAATTAGCCCAATGATTAACTGCTGGCATCAATTACGATTAATAAAAAAAAAAAATGTATTCATAAATAAATACATAAATAAATAAATAAAAATGTATTTGACAATCTACTTGCAATTAATGTTCATTTTGACAAGCAATAAACCATTCAATTTCTTCCTTTTTTTTTTTGCTCATAGTAAAAGGTCGAGATGAAGTTCGGCTGGATTGACTCTTGGCCAAATGCACAGCGTGAGAAGAAGCCGTTTGAAGTCACTCTCTTCTGAAAGCACAGCCCATGTCCACACATCTCGGCAACTCCTCTTTTCTCAAAGATTATCTCTGGCTAAGCTTTATTTGATTATGCATTACAGGAGATTGATCATAAGATAAATTCAATGTAGCACTTCAAAGCAATATCTCAGTCGCTCATGGCTAATATCTTTAACATTGGCCAAGATAAATAAATACATGAGTAAATCGTTTTGAAAGCAGTCTCGAATGACCCTTAAAAAAAGAAAAAGAGAATCATCTTATTTATGCTTTACAAAATATTCTGCCTAAATTTTAGTTTTAATACAGTGATTATGTTTTTCCATCCTTTATTCCAACTCTTTTATTCTACTTACCTTGAAGGATAGCCAACTTAAAGCTTAACGTGCGATAAAAAAAGATTGCATTAATTAAGCCAGTCATATTTCAATGATGGCATACATGCTGCAGCAAAGTCAGTATTCTTACAAAACTGTGGCCATACGTCAGACCTCAGATGCTTCGCATGTAGGCGGAATTTCATTTTAAGTCTGGAGACAGGTAGAGACGGGTTTACGACACGTCGGGACTTTAAGAAGTCCTTATGATATGTAAATACGGGTTTAGCCTGAGCGATCGGGGAGTGCTTTCCAGGTAATTGCTCTGATGCTACTGAGGCTGCAGGCTGGCGGTGGGCCTCGGCGGAGTCATGTGGGCGAGGCCTAGCAAGGTCATTCTGTAGAGTGACCCGGACACGGAGCGTAATTGAATGCCCCGGCGAAGCACAGTTGGCTCCGACAGCGAGGCTGTAAACTCACACACGCTATACTAATCTCCTTCCCTTACAAAGATAGTGTGTGTGTGTGTGAGTATGAGAAAGAGTGAGAGAGAGGTTTCCACCAGCGTGGATAAATCTACCTCAATATATCCCCCCAAGCTACCACCCAGCAGTATTCTAGGTAGCCAACTACGATAATTTACGGTGGGCAAAGCACACGTACATACATGTATAGACAGTGGATACATTTCTCAGCCTGAACGTTTTGCACTCACCCTTACTCTGAGTTGAAAGTTCTCCATACTAATACCTCTATAGATGTCTCAGTGACACTGAAGCAGGTTTCAGAGACCATTGGACATCTGCTGGAGTTCAGACTGATTGTACAGTCTTGGGTAGGAGGAGGGGTCAGGAGGGGGGGATCTGCTGTTCTCAGCGTGAGATATCGAATGCTCGACCCGCCATGTCAGGCAGCCATTCCATGCTACCCACGCTGTTCAGGAAAATTACAGTACCAAGGTGAACAAAAAAGAGCCGCACAAAAGAACAGCAGTGGCAACGAATGGGGTTATTAGGGCTCCATTTACGTTTCACTTCCCCTTCATGATGCTATTCTCCTCAGTGACAAAATTGCACTTCTAATTTTTTTTATTCCTTGTCTTTTGGGTATTTTTTAGAACTTGCCGTTCCAGGGTATTAGGATTAATTTGCCTTTTCTTTGTTTAGGTTGAAACCCCATGATGCAGTCACTGGGAAAAAAAAAAAAAAGCATAAACCCCCACAGAGTAGCAGAGAAAGCCATACCTAATCCTGCACATGCACCTCATGGAAAATAAAGAAGCCACATGAATAAAAGCTCTCCTGGTCACCCCTCATCATTATGAGAATTGCACTGTACTGTAGTGGGTTACAGCTGGAGGATGGAACACAATGAACAAACACGTCACCGACGCTGCTAAAAGCCCTCTCCTAATGTCACCTGATTCCACCCCTCAGTTATTCTGCAGCAGTGTTATCTCTCCGGGAATAACTTCTAAAAAGACGATTGCATGCACACAGGAGAGTGCACCACAGTTCTGCTGCAGGTTTGACATATAAGATCCCAACGACTTCCTTATATTAAATTTTGTGCCTGGTGTGTCCATAAAAAGGCCATCCTGGTTAATTGAAGTAAGGCATGCAATTGTCATTTTAGGCAATGAGCGAAGTGTGCAATGCATCTGTGCATGTGCGGGCTTCTAGGTAATCTATTTTGGCTGCCAAACAGGCAAAGTTTCTCAAGAAAAACAGACGAGGACGAGTAGTGGACTGTGAACTTTAGAGCATTATAACTGCTGGCTTTCATGCCCTTGAACCTCTTGCAAACTTGATAAGAAGAATCAACTTCTTTTAGTTTACATGAACAACGAATGGTCTAGAACTTCCAGAAGACAGATGCGTTTGGTAGCCAAAAGATTAGGTTTTTCTTTTTTTTTTTCTTTAAATAAAATTTGGCATCTCCAATCCCACCCAAATCTGGAATGCCCAATTGGTGAACTATGTACAAGGCTTGCTCGTTTGCGACCCCTTGTTGCCAATTCAGGAAAGTGAGGACAGTTCGCGGCTCTCCTCCGAAGCACGCGCCTGTCAGCCACTGCTTCTAATACACTCATTGGTTGAATCTTCGCAAGTTCAGAGTGAGGGCGGAGGATACCCGAACATGACCAGGCTTAGAATCTTCCTGACGAGCGCCAGTCTGGCCAACAGGAGGCGCTTGAGCAACGAACAAAGCTATTTATTTCTCTTCCCGGCAGACCGTTCCCAATTTGAAACCTTGTAGCTTGATGGCCAATTGTGCGCTACTCTGAAAAAGCTGCGACCACTACAGGTTGATACCACCAGGGCTCAATGTTGTGACGTCACTTCTGCACTGAAATGCAGTACCTTTACCGAGTGAGCTATCCAGCAAAAGATTAGTTTTTAGAAAGCTGAATGGAAACAATGGTGCAATGAAGCAAAAGAATTTAGGAAGTGACTTCATTGTGCTGCATCATCAGGCAAAGGTGCTGGTAATTGAAAGAGTATATTGGAATGAAAATTCAGCCGCATATGAGAAAAAAAATTTGAGAAAGAAGGACGTTGTAAACCTTCTGTAAACTCGAATATAACAGTGGTAAGCAACGCAGGGAAATCTGGAGTCCCCAAAATTGTTTGTTGAAATATGCGCAGAAATTAACAAGAACACACACACAAACTTGAAAACTTCCCGCGAAACTTCCCAGGAAATTTCTTAAAGTTTTCGGTGGTCTGGCCAGGCAGTTTTGAAATTACGCATAGTTTGTCACTAGATTAATCCCATCTCCTGCCATGCCGTCAGTTTGTTTACATTTTTTTCGGGTGCATGTATTCGAGGGTATGTTCCACTCATCTAGCAACCCTGCATGCTGTAGGTAGTGTCGTGATTTTACCGACTTAACGTTGAACAGAGGAACAGCGAGAAATACACAGCTGGTAATTTAAGTTAATTAACATTGAGATTGTGTGTTTGTTTGACATCCATGGAGAACAAAAGGGACTTAGAGACAGCGAAGACTCAATCAGTTTTTGGTGTGAAGATGCTGTATTTAAAGAAACTACTCGCATTACAATAAGAAACAAAACTTTAGTGTTATCAGGAAGTGCATTAAGGGGGCTGGATTTTCAAGGACCCCAAAACTAATTAAAAATAAAATAAAACCGGTGAATGCAGCTTACAATAGATTTGCTGTACTATTTCCGTGACAGCTGAGAATTGATGCGGTTTCTATCATTGCTGAGCATGTGCGGCAGTGGCCTAAACTGCGAGTAGTTTGGATTTTCTTAAACGTCAAGAAGTCTGTCGGTAGAGCGATCGCAGAAATGAAACTTCGGGAAGTGATCAAGAAGTAAACTTTGCATAGTTTTGCTTAGTTTGACCGGGGCTATACATTCCCAACAGAGACAAAAAGACTAACGGACGAAAAACTTGGACCAACATTATAACTTTTTTTTTTTCTTGAGTTTTTACGCTGTAGTTTCACAAATGTTAGATCGACGTATATGTTTTTGAATAGTTTTAATATCACGTTTCATCTAACTAATATTATGCAGCTATGTAAACACTATTGTTATTTCTTCATTAGTGCAGTTTTTTTTTAAAATCTAATCCCTCCACCACCACCCTGCCCCCGGTTTTTGGAGGTCGATTGAATTCATTCAATTACAGTAAATTGGCAGTGCAGCTCTTTTATACTTTCAATAGCACCTCCACCTCAACGAGCAACAGCTGTGGAGCTGTAAGCAGGAGGGTGGAGGGACCATCACAGATTCTGTCTCCTCCAGGTATACCTGCGCAGATCTGAATTTCTGAGTCTCCAGATATCTGCAAGGTCCATGGCATCCATAATACCTGAAATTCCTTTAAAAGCATGCGGATGATAATTACCTTTCCGATCTAAAGCAGGGTTTAATACAGTATTGTGGTCTCCTACCATGATAAAGACATTGCTTGTCTCTTGTAAACATGATAGATTATTAAGGATAAAATAAAAAAAATATCTCAAAATCTCAAAGAAGTTAGTGTCATCATTATTTGGACCATATACGTTAATAATGGTAAAATACTTGGCATCAATTAATACAGTTAAGATGGTGTTATTACACCTTTGGAGCTTTTTGTACCGTGGGAAAAATAAATTGCCGCCCACCCCCCCACCCCCCCCTCTTGCAAACAAAGAACATCGTAACCTTTATCCTTGAGCCAGGTGAAAATCGTTTGTCGTTTTTTATGGTCTGCAAGACCATTACAGTTATAGCTGGCTATCCTCAGTTCTCCAACAACCATATTTGGTTTAAATATTTGCATTTAACATCTTCTTTGACCCAAAAGGTCAACCAGGGCAATGTAATCATATAAAGCATAATATGACAATGGTTGAGTCTTACACAAAATTATGCATTATCCCTCCGCCTCCCCCCCCTTCCCACTGTCTTCCCTCCCCCTCTGTGCAGTGATATACAAAAGTACAATCTACCTCTGCCCCCCCACCCAGCCTTCCTTCCCTACACTTCCCACATTTCAAAAAACACTTCTGTCAACCTGATCCATCTCTCAACACCATCCCAGAAACTCATATCCTGCTGCTAAGTTAAACATTCTTTTAAAAAACAGTTTTCATATACATCTTCTGTCACTTACCGTTCAAACAATTATGATGCAGTGAGGTCCTAATATACCTCCATAGATAAATATACCTGCATACACACATAAACATGTACGGATAAATAGATATACAAACACACCTCATGTCTATATGTATACACACCGCATATACGCACACACAAACATGCCCTCAGACAGATGCATACCTACATGCATATACACATACATACAAACATACACCTACGTACAGGCAGATGATACTAAATTGAGGGGCTTGGCAAATAGTTTAGAATCCACTAAAGTGATTCTGGATGATTTGGATAGAATCCAGAATTGGGCAGAAATGTGGCAAATGAAATTTAATGTTGTGAAATGTAAAGTTGTACATATAGGTAATAAAAACATTAGACGGGATTACTTCATGGGAGGTTTAAAACTGGAATGTGCTCCACACAAGAGAGATCTAGGAGTGATTGTTGACTAAACCCTCACAGGCTCTAGCCATTGTGCCGTAGCAGGTAAAAAAGCCAATTGGATGCTGGGATACATCCCCAAAAGTATTGAGTACAAATCTAAGGAAGTGATGCTTCTTTTGTACAACACATTTGTCAGACCACACCCGGAGTATTGTGTACAGTTCTGGGGACCATACTTTAAGAAAGATATAGAGGCTCTAGAGAAAGTTCAGAGAAGAGCCACTAAGCTGAAGATCCTTAATCTCTTTAGTCTTAGGAAAAGGAGACTAAGGAGTGATTTGATTGAGATCTTTAAATATGTTAAAGGGATTAAAAAAGTGAGTTATGTAGGATTCCTTCGACCAAGTGTTAGTAGAACTCGGAGTCACAAATGGAAGTTGAGCAGAGGTAAATTTAGCACTGATATTTGGGAATATTTCTTCACCCAAAGGGTAATTTCAATGTGGAACAGCTTGCCTGACCATATTGTTGAGGCAGAGACCTTGGGAATTTTCATGAGCAGGCTTGACCTAAAGCTAGATACCATTGAGTCATTGAGTATCTTAAGGGATATATCTACAATAGTATAAAGGAACTGGCGAGTGTAGTTGGGCTGAAAGGCCTGTTCTCGCCATTCATGTTATGTTATACATACATACATACACACACACACACACACACACACACATACATACAAATACATACATACCCCTATATATACACAAACTTATATACTCACAAATACATACTTATGCATACAGATATTGATACATAAACATATATACATATAGAGCAATCTACATACGCACAGATCTACAAACACATATGCATGCATACATACATAGATATACACATACCCCGTACATACACATACACACCTGTATATACATTTATATATGCATTCACGGATATACACAGACATCTACATACAAACAAATACACGCTGCTGCAGATTTAACTCGAATTATTCTCAACTTGACTTGCAGTCACTGCTAAGGCTTTGCTCAGCCACCCAATTTATCAGAAGAGGGTCAGGAATTTCCTTGCCTTTGATTGTCAACAAGTATTTTAAATGATTTTTGTTGACGTCTCCCTCCTCTTCTTTTGTCAAAGCGCAGGACTGACGCATTTATGCAAGAGCGACTGGTTAAGTTTTGGCTTGCTGGCAGTCGAGGTCAAGGGCAATCCACAATGACTGCAAAGCCATTCTAAATCGTCAACTATCAAAAGTTATCAGACCGACTTTACAAAAGGTGTCAGCCAGTGTTTTTTTAGTCATTGACTAAAAAACGCTGACTAAACGTGGCTTACATGCACACAGCTAAACACTCTTGATGATCGCATATTACAACCGAGGATCACCCGATTAGTCGTCTGCATCTAACTTGCCGTGTGAAACTGAGAAGACTGAGACGCAACTTAGATGAACATACTTCGTAATTTGGTGATTAAATTTGGACACCCAATCCTCGTCTTATCTTTCAAGTCACACGCGTCTAAGAGAAAAACACTTCAGTAAATTTGGCCTATCAAGACTGCTGTCTGCCATTCTGAAAATGTTTGAGTGTTGCACGGGCTTCCACAGAGTAGTTGTTTAGTAGCCATAATTCACTGCGCAGCCCGAGATGTACAATTCGCTTATTCCACCCCTAAACAATCAGTGCTACTGATAGCACAGAGACAAAAAAAGCACACACCCACACACATGCACATGCACATGTACGCGCGCACACACACACACAAGATTTATAATTTCTTTTCAAGCATAAATTCCTAATGACTGTTATGGACTCCGCATCATAGTAACCTGACTCCAGAGATATATACTCTGTGCTGTGTTGACGTGTTTGTGAAGCACAGAATCCGACCCAGAGCACTGGTGGCAGTTTAAGCCCCAGGAAAGCGTTCGCACGCCCTCATTATGGTCACAAAGGATTAATTATTAGTGCTGTTGAAAAGAGAACCAATCTGAGGCTTACCATGTGTATCGCAGGTCAGCACAATCTCGGCAAAACCTCGATGGGGCGAGAGAAACCTGTTTTTAGTCTCCTCCACCATGGATGACAGTGACTAGAATGATTTTCCCTCGATGTTCCTGACTACAGTATCACCAGGGAGCCTTTTGTCATGCAGCGTGCGCTCAGAAACCATATATAGTCATTAGCAAGAGGACTTTCAGTCAACAGTGCACAAAAGTTGCTTATTCAAGTCTTCTTGGGAACAAAATTGAAATTATAACACCTCCCTCCACGCACAAAGACACCATACATTCAGTTGCATGCACACACACACACATACACACACACACACACAAAACATCCTACCAAATACTCACACACAACATTAAAGTATATTTTGTATTTTTGCAGAGTAGAGACGCTGGGGCATCATAATTTTCATTTACTTTTTCCTTTTTTTTTTTTTTTGCATAACTTGGCATTTTGAGCAGCTCCAGGCTCTCTGAAGTGTTTGGGTAAATACTGCACTCACACGGGGCATTACCATGAACACCTCCCTCCCGGGCGGATCTCACCACGAGACAGTCTGTAAACAGGAAGAATGAGAAACACACAGTGAGAGACTGTGGGCAGGGAAGCATCCTAATTCCCTCGCTCTCTCTTCGTCTTCACAGGAGACCTTCCTGGGAGTAAAGGTCATCGTTTCTCCTGTCACGTTCTGAATGTCTGTTAATTAGTTTCCCCTGCAATCTGACAGTCTGCGTCAGTTTCGGTTTTGTTTTGTTAATTCTCTCTCATCACTCAATTATTGTCTCGTAGCTTCACCCTCCCAATGTGCCTCTCATTTGCTCTCTCTCACACCTGACCCTCATTGTTAATTGTTGTCGCTGTGTATTTAAGTTTCTGGTTTTAAATTTTCCCTGTTGACCGTCACTTGCATGGTCATCACTCTGTAGCATTCATTAGCGTTTATTGTGATTCCCTGTTCCCAGCCTACTGCCTCTTTCTGTTTGGTCGCTGTTTCCTGCTCATCGCCTTACTTGTCTGAATCATACCTAAGTGTCCTCCACTCTCCCCGGACTGACTCAATGATTTTCAACCTTCGACCCCAAACTGACTCCTCCACTGTACCATGTTAGCAGCTGCCCGACCTCAGTCCATACTGTGACCGAGGTCTGCCTGCCTCCTTCAACTTTCTCTGCTTGGCTTTTTAATAAAAGCCCCTCTGGGTTTCAAATGCATCTGCATTTTGCTCATTCTCTTCTGGTATCCCTACCACCTCCTGTCTGAACCTACGAACAGCCTGACTGACAGCTTGCCAGCAAATGAAGCGGAATTAAAGGGGAGCCATTTGCACGGTGTGCATTTTAGGACATCCTCATACCTCAGAAAAAATTTTATTGTTCCTCAGAAGAACCGGCTGTAGGTCTCAGGAAAAACTGCCACAAGTCAGAGCACAACCTCGCCTACAAGTTTATTTTTTTAAATGGGGTTGTCCTCTTCCATTTTCCCAAAAAAAAAAAAATCTCCCTTCTCGCGAAGACACAACAACACAATTAAAGCATCGTCAAGAGCACGCCGGACAAACAGGCCGCAATGATGTAACTTGATATGAGACCTCGTATGCCAATCTCAAGCCTTAAAAATTGGCGATAAAGAGCACAATATCTGAGGTCACCAGCCCAAAACTTCCTTTGTTCACACATGAAGAGTGAAAATCTTTTCCCTAGAATTTATTTCTAAAAAAAATTATCAGTTCTCAGTAACTTGTAATGAAATTTGCTTGAGGATGAAAGGCTAAAACGCGTAGAGAATGCTGCACTATCAAAGATACCTGCGTGTCTGTGATCAGGGCCTTAGATCTGAGGTGAGAGGACATCAGAATAAAGGCCTCACAGACTGAACTTTTTTTTTTTTTTTTCAATATCCCGCCACCACCACCACCCCCCCACCTTGGAGGACAACTTTATAAATTCAGTCAGTTATATAACTCTTTGAAACTTAAGTCTTTCATACTGACCTCCATCTAACTAAAGTCCTCGGACAAAACACCCTCAGGTCACACTCCCACAGAAAAACCTTCCTCAGTTCAAGATCTCAGGGACAATAATCCCTCTGACAAAGTTCCCTCAGTCTAAAATTCTTCAGACTAGACTCCCACAGACTAAATGTTAAGATTCCCTCAATTACTATGTGTCGCTACATTGAAATCTGGCTTTACTTCAGTCAAACCCACACCACACGCTCAGGTAATTACCTTGTCCTAATGGTTCAACCCTTTTGACAACAGTCTGTCACAAAATTATCAGCATGGAGTAAGAGACGCCCATTTTGATCTGTGGTACCATTAGCTCTTGCATTTGTCGACTGCATGTCGGTTAAAATAGGACCGGGGGAGTGACTTCAGAGGAAGGGTCCAAAATATCACAGGGGCCTCAGTAGTATTTTCGCCGCTCAGAACTTCCCACGACTCCGCCTGAACGCACTCAAAATTATGATGAGGTTTCAGTTTCTTCATAAAGCCCATCTTTAAATTTGGGGGGGAAAAAAAAATGGGCACAATGGATTCAACTGTCTTTGGGAAAAAAGAAAATTAAAAATAGAAAAATTTTAAATAACAATATCCCTTGTACTTTGTCCACCACTTTGATAATGCATTTGTACAAAATCAAAACCTTAGTGATACAACTGGTTTTCTTTTTGTCTTTTAACGGTCTGCGAATGAAGACGATGAATAATTAGAAAATAACATTTAGAATAAATAAAATTTCCCTCGTGCTTAATTCATAAACGGCAAATAATTTTGCACTATGCATTACCATAGAAGTTTTTCTTGTCCGCCTTTTGATATTCGATTTTCTCTGGTTTTCTTCTGTGGTTCCTGGAATTGCTAACTATGCTAACTGCCCTCTCCATGCCCACCCCTGTGAGTCTGAGCTCCTGAGACAGATGGACGACCCCCCCGAAAACTCTTCCCCTGCTGGTCTTGGCCTCAGTTCGCTTTGGTCGTCAACTGGTCGATGTCACAACCGAACCAGCACAGATGGGAGATCTTTGTCTTCCTCCGAAGGTGTGTTGTGAGATGCTGGCCGAAGTTAAGTTTCTGTTGGCGATAAATATGAGTGTATTAAACTTTAAACAGGATCCAGGCCTCGGAGTTGCAATCACACAAATATATGGCATATCCATGTGCAAAAAAAGAAGAATAAGAAGATATGAAATTGTAGGCTGTTCCCTTGCCAGCTTATTATGAGAGTGCTGTTTGAAAACTGCGCCTGTTGGTACAAGAATAGCAACATTCGGGGAATGTCTTGCCATGATTACGGGGAGAACATGTTCGCCGCAGATTGCGAGTGGTTCTCTGTATCCTAATGAGCTTCTAAATGTAAAACAGGGGAGGCGAGAACTGAAATCGACTCGTTGGCATTGAGTGACTACTCCCCCGTGCATCTATCAGGAGTGTTATTCAGTAAGGAAAGCAGATTTTGAGCGGTCTTACTGGAGGTATTTCAATCAAGCACTTGTTACAAAGGCTGCGCAGTTAATTTCTTTTTTCAGCTCACATCGCTGGGGGAGAAATAACAGTAGGAGGGAAAACAAAAAAAAAAAAAAGAAAAAGCTTTACATCTAGTCAATTGATTTTAATATCGACCAAATGCTCACATTATACAGCCAAATTACATTATTGTGTACAATTGTCCCATTACATTGAGGGTTATGTGTTTTGTAGATGGGGTTTATGCATTTTTTTGCCAACGGTAATGGCTCTAGAGCTCTCAGGAGAGAAACCCAGAGAATTGATTCCTGTCAATCTGTGATCACAACCAATCCCACTCGTAGTCGATTAGCAAATCTGACCACCTACTCTTCAGCAAATCAAGGAGAAGGGAGAGGGAGACGGCGGCCCGAGAACTCAATCGCAAGCAGCCATTACATCTTGCGCAAGCTTGTTTTGTTTTTCGCCCATTTGAAAGCGAATGCATTTCTCTTAAGTGAGGCTTCGGTTTGTATGAAACTTTGAGGCTGAAGACGAAGGAAACGACTGCCTCACTTTGCTCCTGAATTCCGATTTGCCTGGAATGTCACTGCCCGCCTTTGATCATCGGTAGATTGGGATGTAACATTGAATATGAAGCCCTAACAGCACTTATTCTCAAGCACCCCTTTTTTCCAAGTCTTCAGGAGCACTGTTGGCAGTTATGAACTTCTGTATTCATGTGTTTCATTATTAATCTTCATTTATTTGTTCCTGCAATATGAAACCCTGGACATAATCCCAGAAGTTCGACATTGCCATAGTAACATGGTTGTGGCGCAGAGAGCTGATTAGGAGAATCTAAGATGCTAATTAGAAAAATCAGCATGTGTGGCATTGATGTACTGGCAGGGCTTCTACCCTGGGCCTCGTAATCCCAAGTGCTCGGCTCCCTCAAAGGCCGCTTTTGTTATTTTTGAGCGCACAAGAATGTGCCTTTTCATTTTAGCAGAGATCCATCGATTCTTCAATTCTGTTGCTCCAAAGCATGCAAATGTGTGGTGAGAAACTTGATTAGATCTACTGGAGTCCGAAGCAGGAGAAGCACTGAGCTCATGCAGTAACGATAAGACATAATATTTACGTAGTCCCCAGAGCTAGCGTAATAGAAAAATACGCATGCATATTTTTTAATTCTTATACTTCCTACAGCTTCTTGATCATATATCTCCTTTGAAGTAAATGCACAAAAATGCATTTACCAAGAACATTCTGCAGAGTGAGCTCAGAAAAGCCATGTACCTCGTTGATTTTTTATTTAACTTTTCCCCTGTAAACATTAGTGAATCTAAAGAATAAGAACAGGGTGCCTATTCCCCCAACTGTTGGCGGTACCGGAAGAAAGTTGCTCTTATACCATTTTTGTGATGCTGCTCTCCAGACGAGACCATGAAAATGGCACCAAAAAGTTTCACCGAAACATGTTGTTCTCAAAATATTCCACGCATTTCATTGGCTGAGAGTGGTAGGGCACATAACAAAACTGACACTTAGAGTTCAGCCAACGGTTGGGGGAATAGCCTTTGCCAGAAAAAGAATTATGACTTCTCTGGAGAGAAAGACGTCCAACCTTGCCTATAAGCGAAACAGCATCATGAAACCAATATTTACCAATTGATCATTTTAATCAATATTATGTTGTGATTTTTATCAGCGATGCAGTAGGTAGTGCCATGACCTCACAGTAAGAAGTTTGCTCATTAGAGTCTGGTCTGGGATCTTCCTGTGTGGAGTTAGTATGTCCTACATGTCTGTATAGCTTTCCTTTGGGTACTCAAATTTTTTCTCACAGTCCAAAGACGTGCACGATTGGCTAGTTGGAGATTCTACACTGCCCACAGTTCTGAGTAAATATTGGCAGTTAGAGATTTTTTTAAAGTATTGATATATTTTATGAAAATACTATATAAAAACCTTCCCTCCACCAAGGTTTCACTTCACCTTCACTTTTTAGCCTTAATAACGACAGTCATACAGTATCATGGTTCTGATAGTTGACACCCAACACTAGAGTAGAAGCTCCCACATATATATTAAAGTTATGAGTTTATTGATTATTCTGACCAATATCTCTGAAATTATCTTGAAAATAGAAATAATAGCCCAAGGAGCTGTAGGCCAGTCATCTCTCACTCAAAGACCTGAGACTGGTCATGTATTCTTTTGGTTGATACTGCCAGCCAATGGCCTGGCATTAGTAATGACATTAGTAATTAATTAATAATTTGTAATTTGTCATTAGTAATGACAGAAATGATTATTCCTTATGACATTGTACCCTTTTGACAAAATAAAAAAGGGGGCCAAGCCAACAGAACTATGAGGTTTTCAGAATCAACAATATAATAAAATGTATAGGAGACTAAAAAATTGGTATTGAAAAAAAAATGAAAAGATATTTTTCAACTAGCAATTAGTTGTTATCGAATGTTTGACCTGACCTGAGAGCGATGAAGACGACTGAAATTCTCGAGTCTCCAAAATTGTGCTTGTAGCGAAACACTTACGGACTGACATTTAAAATAATCTTTGAAATATGAATTTTTGGTTTTATAATCATAAAAGTTGAACCTTCCACAGGTCAGGTTGCAGGCTGTGGCTCCACTGAGTTTCTGGGCTGATTAGTCTTAGTCACAAGGCTCCCAGACAAAACATTCCGGCATTGTAACTCAATTTGAGTCATACTTTTTGTGATTATGACTGTTGGAGAGTAATCTCCAGACAGGCATCTTTCAGAGGAGAACTAAATTGTGCTTGACTTCAAAGTCATACAGTGATAGAATTGAGAATTGTAAGCACAAAAAGGCCATGCTTTTTGTTTTGAGTTTTCAAAGATTCAGGAAGGCTTAGGATATCCCTGTGAGTAAAGGACGTGGACAAAAACCTACACTGAGTACCTATGATCTTAGCTATGCAGATAGCACTGCATTGAAAATTAGATGGTTTTTGATGGATACGACCTGTGGAGCTTTAGAATATTTTGGGAGACCGTTGACAATAAACATCAGCGTTAAAACTGCAGTGTGTGGTGGAAGTCCTCCATCAACTACTCCCAGAACGCAGATGTCTTATTTAGGCTCTAGCCTCCCTGAAATGGACTGGCGCTCAGTAGAAATGTGTGCTGTGCTCTGGTTACTCAACCTTTCAAAGTGTTTGTGGTTATACCGTTCACTGTGTTTCCCGGCAAACAAAGAAAACTACCAGGCAAGTTGTTACTGACAAAAAGTTTAAAAGTCAACATTTGTGGTGGGATATATCAGCATCTAAAACATACAAGGGTAACATTCTCATTTCTGTCAATGCCACGAATCTGCACTTGGAGCAACATGTTTTTAGAGTTGCAGACTACTATTTGAAGTGATCTAGGACCAATTGAGTTGTGAGAGTAGAATGTTAAATGTTGTATCTTTATATTGTTTAAAATTTTATTACAGGTTAATAATTTACAAATCATCCTTTTATATTTGTATTTTCAGAATGGTTCCAACTGTTTTCAAAGTGAAGTAGTAATTGCAAAGTCAGCAGATACAGGATAAGGCAGTGGAATTTGCAGTTGAAAGGAAGTGGGAAGGAGAGGAAAATGAAACGACCACAATTTCACACACGACGCCAGTGCCTGAACGCACCTGCTCTGCAGCAGGAGCCGTCATTCAAATCTTTCTTGAATAAACAAGGGTCAAAACTAAACCCTTGTCTTCTTTGACCTCTACCTTACACACGTTTCAATTTGAGTTGACACACAAAAACTAATCCCTTACAGACAAAAATTATGAATATTTAAGCTGCATTTCTGACGCCCAGAGAATGTGATACATTTGTATGATCTGCCATTTCTTATTTTTCCAGTCTACTTAACAGTATAAATAATGCAGTAGTCACAGCTTGCATTGTGCATGGAAATGCAGGGGCCCTGAGATTCCTGTAAGAGCAGGTGTGCTTCCAAGCTTAAAATTAAAATGAAACCATTATTTGCAAATCTTTCCACTACAACGAGGGAAATGGTAGGAGGAAATAGTTTGAGCAAAGTACCACAATACTCCTGCTCCCACCCCTAAACAAAGCCCCCCGGTGCTCTGATCCACAAATTCACCTGGCTGCCCCATGTTGGTCAAATGCCATAACCTGTAATTCTCCTGGTTTGTTGCCTATTCAGATGTAACAGTGAATTTCTGACTTTTCAAAATGATATTTCAGAGTTTGTTTTTTTCTCTCTCTCTCTTTCTCGCTGTTAGCTCACATTCTGTGGCTTGATTATTGTTTTATTCACTATACAAAATTATTTGGATATTCTGCATTGAATTCTTTCCTGTGGCGAGTCTTTGGGAAAATCAACTTTGTTCTTTGCATCATCTCTGTGCATTTCTTGTGAATGATAATGGAAAAGGGTGTGCCAAGTTGAAGAACGTGTTTTCAGTGGCTGCATGTGGTGTTGAGAAAATCCCATTCTCTCTAAGTGTTTCTGGTTGTGTTCTGTTATTCTGTTTCTGTTACTATACTTGATAGTTTGGGGGACGCGACAGTTTTCCATGTTGGATCAAGAAAGTGTCTACCACTAAGGGTTTGTAAGTGAGAAATCTAGACACCTGACAGCCTTCAGTACACTACAGGGGTTATGCGAATTGATAACGATTTATTCGGATTGACAAATGTACCTGCAGCAGTTCAGATATGTATGGAGTTTGGAGGATTGAAATAGCTAAAATAAAGAAATAAATGTCATCAAATGCACCATGAATGAAATATATTTTGTCTTTTAAGATTTGTTTATGCTTCATTAATCAGTTGAATTTTTTGTTTGATTTTTTTCCATTACTCATATTGCCATGTGTTGTAATTCATCATTTTGCCATTGCATTTGTCCCACAACCAACATTTCTAGGAACTAAATATAATTTGGTTCTGCCTGTGCCGCCTATGTATTTACAGGCTTGTGGTTTGTTCAAAGCTGAACTCACATGCAGTCTTTACTCATAACAACATAACTTTTCTTAGAACTGCAATTATTTCTTGCTTGATCTCTGCAACAATTGACTTTGACTTTGGCTTGCAAATAAACACAATTTATTCAACTTTAACAATTTAAATGTGTAATTCTGTACTTTTTTTCTATCAAATATAATAAGTTTTGTGATCAGAACATGCCCAAAAAATGCCCAAGCTTGATAAAAAGTACTTGGAGCACAAATAAACTCTGTTTATGTTCGTGAGAAATACATTAACATTAAATCAAGAAGATCCTACTCTGAAATAATTCTTCCTCCTCTTCTTTTTCTCCAAAATTTTAAGTCAATGATTGGGCAACTTCATATTATTATTATTATTTAAACTTGTTGAGAATTTTTTATGCTTGAATATTGGCTTAAACTCCCACATTTATGAACTCAGGCAGTCTGATCTTCAGTTCCGGCTCATAGATCTAGAGCTACATTACACTGCGCTAACTTAAAAGCAATTGCAGAGGTTGAGAATTATTGATATTGAGAGAGTACTCCAGTCTAAATTATCTATGAATAGATCACTGTTCTGCTCCATTTGCATACAACATAACACTGAAAAATGTGAATAGGCTTTAGAGTGTGGCCATAATACCAAAATAACATCATGAAAGCATATTCAAGAGATTAGGAAAAAACATATAACGTTCAACAGAATAACATTTGTGGTATTCCATTTTGGTCATCATCATAATCAAAAAGTTATTGATTTTATTGTATTGCTAGGTATCATTATGGTACAATACTTTCAATTAATTTCAATAATTAACTGAAAGAATCAACATTTTGCTACTTTTTCCATTGATGTTGTGACATAAGAAACTATATTTGGCTTAGAACAGTGCCACCTCTAGATTTAACTTTTCTATTATTTATTTTTATCTTTGCAGTGGGTTTGCAAGAGGATTTTACTGCATATGTAAGCTTAGGTCCACCCATGTAAAACTGTACGAAACAGCCAATAGATGATTCAAAGCATCTTGACCAGACGAAAAACAATATATGCTAATCACTCACTCATTATTCATTGCGTAACTGTTTTTTTTTTTTTAATTGAAATATAATTGGGGGCCAAGCACCAAAGTTGCATGGGTACTTTATTGTTTTCTTACATTTTCTTCTTCTGCAAACAACTTCCTTCCACAACGGCTTGTGTATCTATGAACCATTTGGTAATAAAGTTGTGAAATTTGGCACAGTAATTTGGGACAGTGTGGTACCTCTTTTCACCAGGCTTCATGTGCCTGCTTTGAGCACTCTAGCGTCACCAAAAGATCAAAGTCAGGTTACGTTCATACACGTAACATTTTTACCCTTTGTCCAATTTTCAAAAATGAGGGATCGTTGGATCCCTTGGCTCAGGCCGAGTTCACGGCATTATAGCACAGTCATTTGTGCCATATTAGATATTCCATTTTATTGGATTTTTTTTAATAATAAAGTTGAAAAATTGGCCATAATGTTTTTTTTCTAATTTTCATCAAAATCGATACCGACCAAGTACTAACATTAACAGATGGATTTTGGATTTTCTGAAGCGCTCAATTCACATCCTATTAAAATTGATGGCAAAGCTGCCAAACAGGAAGTGAGGTCATTTCTGCGTAATGATTTGATAAATGTCTTAATACATGGACTTCAGACCCTATTTTGAGGAAGCAGAAAAGATTTGAAACATTTCACTGCACAGGGACACAGCAATAAGTAAGCTGTGTTTTGGCTAAGAACTGTTGACGTGTTTACCTTCACCCCATAAAAGGACCCATATTTTTTTGGGTCCATCAAATGTAACTATTGTATTAAAACCTGTAAAATTTCACGTCCATTTCAAATTCTGATGTAGATCTCAAATGCATCCTGCTGAATTACAGGGAAATGTGTTTAAAAATTTGTGAATAAAACTATGCACAAGATCTCGATATTAGATGTAATGCTGTGGCTATAAAACATGGCGACCTGGATTGAAATGTTTCTCTCAATACAAGTGTGATGTAGCTTTAGTGAAATGCTGTGGCTTGCAGAGAAAGAATATGTATGTGACACTTCCTACAGTATGAAAAAAAAAAAACTTTTTTCTGACTTTGAACACACTGAGACAGAAAGCTAAGGAAGAAATATCTCTGGTTACTCTGTAGGAGGTCCTGTGGTCGAGTCTTAGCTACTTGTAATGTGAAACTTATTGCTTCAGAAGCTGTCTTAGATGCTATTAAGTGGTTTACAAATCTCTAACAGGCCGCAAATTTTCTCCAACGTTAACCAAATTTGCTACAGATGAACTTCAGATTAAGCCTTACCAACGTTATCGGATGGATTTCAGATTTTCAAAACCATTTGTCCTTTACCACCAATTCAAAGGTGAGGAAGCCATACAGGACATGGGCTCATATCTCAGTTGCACCTAATTTCGTTGCTCAATTCCCATAAAACTAACTTCCTCTCTGTGTTTACAGTCCAGCCGTACTTTTAACACAATCACAATCATTTAACATGGTGACTCTGTCCTGCTAAACTGTTTGGCCTCCTTATTGCTGCTTGCAGAGCCTTTGTCTGTACATTCTCAAAAAAAGATGCACAATATGGAAAACTCAAGATAAATAATATTATCCTGTTACCGACATACATCTCTTGGAAATCACTTAGTGCTGGCAATAAAATATCAAGACTTTGATCAAATTAAAGTCTGCTATTCAAACACAATTCAATAATGTGAACATTTTATAGTTACTAATATAATTCCCTTTTTACTGTTGTGGTCATTGGGGAGTAACGATGGGCAGTATTCGGTTCAAGAAAATATTGATTTTTATTTTACCGTGCCAGCCATTTTAAACCATGAGATGGGGAAGATTTTTTGTCAAGTGCTTCATACTCAGCTTAATTTATTTATTTTCTCGGTATTAATTAATACATCAAAATAATCATAAAGCATTAGGTACTGTACAGATCATTAATCCTCGTGTTACGAATGGTGAGTCCTTGACAGGACCCTGGAATCCCAGGGTTGTAAGGCAAGAGTGTTACATTTGCGGAAGGACACCAGTAGCAGGCCGTGAATCCAAAGCATGAGATTTTATTAATCAGAAAGTTTAAAAAAAAAACAAGGTGAGTGGGCAAACAAAATCTCTACAAATGAACAGAAATAATGCAGGGGAAATGCGTAAGACTTGGCATCTCTGTTTACATAAGATTTTGTACGATTTGTGATCCACGTGAATCCTGTCATTCAAATCCCTTTAAAACCTGGTTGACATGTTGCTCTTTGTTGAGCAAAAAAATGCTGAAAAGCACAAAATCAAAATTTATGGAGTGTCATAGAGGAATTTCTGAAAATGCCAGACATGAAGCCATTGGCATGATAAGGGCAGGAATGAGGCTGCGACAAGTTGGGCACATAGGCTGTATAAAAAGACGCACGAAGCAATCGTGATGTCACCCATTGGTTTTAGTGTATCATGTAGAAAGTCTCTTATTTTTGCAATTTGAACAGCGCCATTTTGTCATTTTGAAACTGGATGTGATTCCTTTTGGACGAGAGCGTGAATTGAAGATCCAGGGAGGAGCAAGGGGCCGATCTACGGGTGGATCTGACTGTATGTGACGAGGACCAGAGGATAGCCACGCCCGTAGAGCATTCTAGTCTCTTTGGGACCATAATTTCCAACAATGAAAGTCATGATATATCAAAGGAGACTTGAACTTTGCGATAGATACCAGACAATAATGTGGAAAATCATAATTGAAATAATAAGTTAGGTGGGAAAGTATGGTCATTTTTTTGTAGACCTCTATATCATTGAACGTCTCTCTGCAACCACTGGCGTCGCCATCTTCTGGCCATTAAAAAGAATATACTTTTAAGAGATTTCCACATTGACTTCACTTTTCAGACCCAGGTGCTGCATCTATCTTTTTATACAGTCTCTGGTTGGGCAGCAGTTTAATGTCCACCACAGCTCCATTTCAAGTCTTCAGACTCGTATGGCACAGATGAGACCGTCAAAGACCGAACTCGCCGCAGTAGACCACGTAAAATGGCGGCACATGAAGAGCGCTTCATCTTGATGTCATCACAGCAGGACCAAATAATATGCGGTCTGACAAGCCAGTGGGCATCACACTCACTACTGAGGGATTGGAACAGTCTTGTGGGAAGCTGTTAAACCCAGCCCCATGCATTCTGAGTGACATTTATTTATCTCTCCAATTCGAGTCTCAACTGTGTTGGCCATTCATGGATGTCTAATTATTCACAATTAAATACATAATTCACTGTTGTTAACTAGTTTATTGTGCATTTATATCAGATTTTGGTAAACTTTCTTTTCTGAGTAAACTTATCTGTAATAATGTGATAGCCAGACTTGTTATTTTAGCCCATGCACAAGGATTTGGGTGGAACTCGTGTGTTGGTCTGTGCAATTTTCCAGACAACTTATTCTTTTGGCACATTATGGGCTGTTTTGCGAGGGACATGTAAAGAGGTTACTGTTCGTCACATGACCACCAGCTTTTTCTGCGCATCATATTTTATTCTGTGCAGATTTTGCAGGTACGTTTGGGAAATGGAGCTGAACAGATGCGGTGCTGACTTTACACCTAAGAACCATATGGGTGAGTCGCCAGGTGACATTAATAATTCTGCTGCACTGCAACACTCCGCGCTACGTGTCCCGCTTGCTCCAGTTGTCCAAACCGTCTGCTAGCGGGTGTAGAGCTCTGTTAGCGGGGGGAGGGCTATACATTGCTGTAGAGACAGGAGCAGGGCAGTTTATCAGGGGGTAGAGGTGGGGGAGGACAGTTGGATAGTGGATCTGCATATTAAACATTAATGAAGGCTTAGAGTGGGCCGTCGCAGTCGTCCACTTAACGCTGTTCTGCAGCAAAGCTGTGACAGAAGTTCGCTGATAATGCCAGATCCTCTGGAACCTTCCGTTGATATGAAACACCAACATACTTTTTTTTTTTTGTTGCTTTTTTTAGTCTCTTATTTTATCTTACAACACAAGACTTTTTTTGGTGGTAAATTTTACAAATGATAATTTCAAGTAAAAGTCTATTTTTACGATTTTCCTCAGGAATAGTAATGATAATGTAATTTATCGTTTGCAGCAAAACTGTAGTCCTCCAATGCTTTCTCTATTGGGCAGGCAGGAGCTGCCAGTATATTCACCAAACAGCCAAGAAAAAGAACGCTGTTTGCCCAGGTAGTTGCACAGAATGCGCCTCTTATTGGCAAAGCCATTCATTTGCTTTGAAATGCAAATCAAGTATGACTTGCATATTTGGAAAGTATTTCTTATAGCTTGATAATTAAAAGTGCCTAGTTTTAACAAGGCAACAGATTGATTCCTCACCGTCTAGATTTTTTATTTTTTTTTTGTGTAATTTTCCTTGTCAATGAACAGCGACTTAACGCCAATATGCTGACTCACAGACTTATGGACACTCTTGGAACACTACTGAGTTAAATTACAGTGTTTTCCTTGGCTCAGGTGGAGATACTTATTATATTTAGAACATGTGGATGTGTCTTACTGAGTTACTGAGAGAAAAAGAGTTCAACAGAGAACAGAGAGAATATTAAGAAACTAATACTCATGCCAGGAATGAATTCTTGCAATTTATGGAGCATACCTTCGCACAAAGTATTCTTTCTTGGAGTGCAATCAACTGGATCTTGATTAACAATTGTAATCAATCCAGGCTTTTTATTCAGCCAAGGAGGAAGGGAAGAGGGAGAGAGATAGAGAGTCAGAGTGAGAGAGAGAGAAAAAAAGAGATAGAGAGAGATGCTTTGAATATCTGGAGAAATTCTCTCCAGATGCCACACAGGCAGTGCACTTCTATCATGCTCGAGAGAAGTTTCCCTTTACTCTGGGCCTTTTGGAGTCTGACATCTGACGACACGCAAATATCACGTGTGAGAGAATGCAAAGGCTTCAAAGTTTGGAGCGGCCCTTCGTCTATTCACCAAAACTGCTCTGTATTCATTCAAAAATAAAGATAGAATATTGATCATGATAAAATGTCTACCGTTTGCAAAACGTTTTTTTCTTTTAATATTCAGCTTTTACATTTTATTGCAAAGCCCCATCTTAGTAGTCATTTTTTCCAAAGTACTTCATTTTTTTGTATTCATATGAATGAGCAGCATTTTGTTAGACAAGTATGTCCCATCAGAAGCACAAAATTTGAAGTTTATTTTGGATGGTTGCTGTTCTACTATGTACACTGTTTCCACTTTGGGTTTTAAATGACTGAAATGAAACTGCTATCTCCAGATATATTTCAGTCAGTTGTTATTTTGAGAGCTTACTGCTAGTACATGAGTGTGATGGCCGAGAAACTGAAGATGATGCAAAGATGAGCACTGCTGTATTGAATGAAGACAGCAAAATCGGGATTATGAGGCAGGAGATGAGGTAGGAGGCCTTAATACATGTGCAAGATTACAAGTAACATGACGTGTCGAGAGCAGTCATTCAGCCCAACTAGGTACACCATTTTATTACCACTAAAGCGAACCCGGGGTGATCGAAACGTTGCTTGTTTTAATTTAATAAAGTTTATTTTTGGAGCTCATTTGACAGTGTGCAGACCTACCATTTTCAACTGCTATCCTGTCTTAATCAATCATAACAAGCCTTATGGATAACATTTGCATAATCACATAGTATAGCTACGCTCAAATTGCAAGATTTTAGCCCACAATTTTTAGGAATCAAAATGGAGAAATTGACAGCAATTTTGACCCATTGGACTTCAAAGGATTTTTGCCAGATGAAGAGAAATCTCTGAAAGTGACTTCAGTGTCTCTTATGTTAATACAGATGATGTATCTAACTTGGCTTCAAGTGAAGGTGAGTTTAAATATGAAGATAGTTGGGTTGATGACTGAAGTCAAAAAAGTCCTACAACCTCCCTTTATAACATAATGTTGTTTAGCTTATAGTTTTCTTTTTGTTTTTCTTTGTTTTTGAGGACCATAAAGAAGTACTCCTCCTCGATTGTTCTTCCTGTTATCAAGCCCTCCCTGTCAGTTTCTCTGTCAGTTTCCCTATTTATTTTATTACTGTCTCATGCTTTGCCTGCTGTTTTGCAGTTCCGTTCTCACCTATGTCTTATTTTTAATTGTTTTATTTTTATTTATTTAACCTTTATTTAACCAGAGAAGTCCCGTTAAGATTGAAATCTCTGGGAGCCCCAGGGGGGTTGGGGGTAGGGAGGGAGAGGGCAATTTGCGTAGCCAATTAGATCAGGGGATGATCAGGTGGCAGGTTGAAAGAGGCAGGTTGGGACTTTAGCCATGACACCAGGGAACCCCCTACTCTTATCCAAGGATGTCAGAGGATCTTTAATGACCAGAGTGAGTCAGGACCTCAGTTTAGCGTCTCATCCGAAAGATGTTTTCTGTAGTGTATTTAGGTTTCTGGTCTATGACCTTCCCTTCACTGGATTGTTTTGTTCCATCATTGGGGTTAACTTCTCTTAATAACAAAGCAACAATTTGTGAGGGCGTGTTTTCGCGTCTTTGCATGGACATTGAATGTAATCTTTTGTGCAAAAAATTTGTTTCGCGTCCGGTGTGAAAGCAGCTTAAATTAGACTTTTACTGTGCTATTTTTTTGTCACCGAGTACGATCTCCCAGGAAAATGAATGCTGAAGTTATGGCTCAAGGAAGTGCATCAACCATTACTCAACCAAAAGAGTAAGAGGATGGCACTTTTGTCTTTCCTGGAAGCTATCGGTAGCTACAGTAGTGGAAATGAAGAAAGAAAAGCCATAGGTATAAAGCAGGATAGAGAGATTAGCTAAATCGCTATGTTCAGTTTGCATTAACTAGCCATCACCGATATACTCTTGTGATTTAATTCTTCAATAATTAATATTTATTCAACTTACTGTACCACTGTCATAGTTGTAATATAGATATGTACATACAGTTGCTTGGTGGTTAGCTGGTTATTTATCCACAGTTATCCACTAACAACTAAAGTTGCTAACTAAAGTTACCTCTGATTCTAAATGAATTAATGTTAAGTGTATTCCCTGAGGTGATGTTACCCTTGGTTATCCTCCAGTTATACAGTCCTTATATTTCAGGGAAATGCTAAATATTACCTTAAGAAACCTCATGGAAATGACACATCTCACTGGTGCCATCTAATTTACAAGGGAACTCCTTTGAAATACAACTATGCCAACGAGATTCAGCTCCATCCAGTTGCATGAAAACCCATCTTGTGGCACCTTGTTTAAAAGATCTCTCACAGGGGAGCTCTTTTAAAAAAGTTTCCACATGGTAGATTTTCAACAGCACAGGATAATTACATTTTTAATTCCTCAAAATGTATTCAGCGCTCAAAGGGTTATGGATATCATTTGAGCTTCAAAATTTAGAATAAGAGAGGTTGAAAATTGTACAAAAGGTACCATTTTAAATATTGAAGATGTGTCGTATTCCTAATTCATCAGTGAATTTTTCAGCGTTTTATAATTTCCACCCAGAGTTTCAAATGATCTTCTATGCTACTTCCAGACATTCCCTGAACACTGCTCTCAGAAATTCAGATCAGAATTTGCGGATTTGCATGCTGGGATTTCTCATGATTCATTGTGGTGGCAATTTAAACCTCTCAGACAACTTGAAAAGAATCAGCTTAAAATATTTGCGTTAGAACTAAGCAGTGTCAGCTAAATGTGTTTTCTGACAAAATGAAACCAATCACCAACCACAGCTGTGACTTAGTTTACAATCATGAGACATCATAAGAATTTTAAGTGCTCTTGGCTTTGTAAATGGAAAGTTATAAAACAGTATTCCACAACCAAAACAATGGCACACTTGAATATTGTCATACCATCAAAGGTAATGCATTTCACATTCAATTGTGCTTTGATAGTGTTAATGATCTTGCGTGCAGCAGAACTGGAGTTACAATACATAGTTACCTGTATTAATTTATCATACATTTTGGCAATGGACGTCATCTTGGCAGGAAACCTCATTGCCTTTCCTGGGTTGTTGTTTCTTTGTGAAAAGGGTTAAACACATTTACCTGAAACTTCTCACAGTAGTTCAAAGACCATTGCAAATAATTTACTTTTTTAATACTTATTCAACCAATACCACTACTGATTTGCCGTGGCCCTTTGCTGTGAGGAGGCGAATGGCCCCTTTGAGTGTCAGATTAGTATTCAGGAGTGAAGCATTCTGGCCTGAGTTCTCTTGTTTTATTCCTCAAATGCACTTTGAGGATAGTATGGAGAAGGATGACTCATCTGATAATATCGCATATTTCTCCATCTCTGTGCAAAGAGCCTCTAGTTTTTGCACAACTTTCACATTTGAAATTATTCTTGCGGGTTTTTTCCCCCTCAAACCCAAATGATAAAGTGATTGATTTGATTCCTCTTAATAGCTTTACATTGTTACTGAGGAATATTGAGATCACTTCATAGATTTGCTCCTGTACTCCAAGTTCACCCTCTCTCCTTTTTAGTATTTTACCCAGATGTCCTCGTAAGGTATCTTAACTGTAAATTTGTGTATCTGTTTTGTGTTTTAGCGTTGCCATTTTGAGTTTTTCTTATTATAATTTTTTCGTTTGTCCTGTTTGATACAGGTCGCACTTGTAAATGAGTCCCTGGGACTCAATGTGATTTACCTGTTTAAATAAAGGCTTATAATGTCCCTGTCTTTGTAGTTAATAATGCTTTATTATCATGTCCAGAGCTTCTAATCACAACTGTACAACCTAGATCCTACATAAGGATGTTTTTACTATTCTAGTGCTATATTTGGCGCTTCAGTTAGTCTGTCTGTCTGGGGTTGCAAGGCACGCCATTGCTCCTATCGCCTCCAAACTTTGCCAAAGCACTCCTCAGGTCTCTGGTATAACTTTTCTTGCATCAAAATCTCTAGTACTAGTACTTTAAGATCTCATTATTTTCTCAAAATTAATAAATAAATAAATAAATGGAGCGACCCACCTGTTTCACAATTTGTGACATCCAGGGAGGATGCACTTGAGGGAAGTTTAGGACTGCATACCTGGCTAGCAAACTGTAGGCTGTGGTAAAAATGAGTACCTCACAATGGTGTGTTGCCTGTTAATGTAGATGCAGATGTCACTGTTGTCAGTATTTTTTCTGAAACACAATCAGAGCTTCTCTTGTGACTGATGCCCTCCATGTCTCAGTATTAATCCTTCTTTCAAAGTCATTTTGATCTTGTCCTCTTGCCATCTTTATGAACAGTAGTTGAGGTTATTTGGGCCCAACTCAGCATTTTCATACAATCTCCACATCATAATGAATGATGGGATATAATTTCTCAATAGTCCCATGCAGGGCACCTTTATGGCAGTGTCTGCATTCATTAAGTCATTTTGTCTCTCCCCTCATTTATTATGGGTTTTCCTTTGATTGTCTCCTGCCTGTATGCAATATTGTATGCTTCAAGGGTTTCTTGCAGGAACTTTATTTTACCATATTTAGGCTAAATAAATTTAAATTTATTTCAAGCTCTGATTCAAATAGAAATGTATCCCATATTTATTTGTTGAGCAGGTCGGCCCTGATCACTGAGAGCAGCAAGTGTCCTTATTTAATGGTGGAGTCAGAAACTGTGGCACAATCATTCCATCCATCCATCCATCCATCCATCCATCCATCCATTATCTATACCGCTGCTTCCTCCCTAGGGTTGCAGGGTAGCTGGAGCCTGTCCCAGCTGACTCTGGGTGAAAAGGGGGGCAGCTTGCCAATGCAGCACAGGGCACACGGGCTGCTGACACACCACTCACTCTCACACTCAGGCCTACGGGAAATTTAGAGTCTCCAAATTGCCTCACATGCATGTCACTGGATGTGGGAGGAATCGGGGCTGCCCAGGGGAAACCCACGCGAACACGGGGAGAACACAGGACCTCCACACAGCAAGGCCCCGGGCTGGATTCAAACCCACATAATTATTTACAGCCGAAGCAGACATGTGGAACAGAATATGCCCACATGTCTATGTATTTTGTAGGAGGCAGTCTGGAAATTGATACGCTCAGTATCAGTAAAAATTTAGCTCGCCCAGATGTTCATGCGTGTCACTGCTGCAGTTTCAGCAATATCACAGAGACGGGAATAATCCTGTCCTGCTAAATTATCACAGCTGCGATTCGGTCATAGTTGTGCAGTTATTGCACTGATTTAAATTCCTGTCCTGTAAGATGTGATTGTGCTGAATAAAATCTGGTTTGCCTGTTTACCATGTAAAAAGTAGTGACATAGAAATGGTGAGTCTTTTGGCAGTAGGCATTACACTAAATCTTGGCTTTGCTTACTTTGTGACTTGACATTATGTCTAGAGAAGTTTTACGCCTTGACTTCACCCAGTGGAACCTCTGCGATTCTGCAGTCAGCTCCGTTTGGTGTCTTGTGTTGTTTTAATTCAAAATTTCTTTTTCTGATGAAACAAGTGCTGATTTGAGTTTATGTTCGTTTTTCAATATAGTCGTAAAGGTATCACATCCTTCAGCAAATATGTTGCACTGGAAGATTTTTAATAACTCCTCTAACAAGCTGTCAATGTAAGTAATTAAAAAATTCCATGATTCTAATCAAACTTTGATGAACATCTTTTGAATGAGTTTCTGTCCTAACTCAAAGGCTGGTACTTTTCTCAGTACCCACATAACCATACAACACATTCTCATCCCAACTCATCATACAGTGACGCTACCTAACCAGGCATCAATTTATGATGAATAATCAGGCTTTTGAGAACAAGGTTTGGGTTAAGGTTTCAGGGTTAAGTGGTAGGGTTCATTTTAAATTGGCTTTGAATTAGGAAGAAAAATGTCTCCTTGGTCAGACAGACATTGTATGACGGGTGGGGATGAGACTGGGCTCGTACATAACACTGAACATGTCAGAATGCAGAGCTCAGGAACCAAACGCTGAGAGAGGGAAAAACCTCCTTGGACGTGTTTGATAAGTATTCAAGACCGGCAATGATCAGAGAGAAATCAGAAGATGATCTGGAATCTTGCAGCAGTGATCAGGCACAAGGGGGGCCCAGGCTTAGACACGGCTGGAGGGCTGGAGGGCCAGTCTGAGATTGAGAGTCAAAGTGTCGGGCCGGAGGAAGCAAATGGACACTGGGAAAGGGAAAACAGTCAGACGAGGATAAAGACGACACTGGTGAAATTTTAGCATAGACACTGGAACAGGCGCAAAGCAGAGTCCCTCATGAATAGTTAGTTGGCACGTGATTAATACCAAACACGCAAGATAACAGTGTAGCAAATGGTAGATGAAAACCAGGTACTTAAACTCACAAAGACAACAAATAAAGTGGGTAGAGATGCGTAAGAGCACAGGGAGGGAACACAAAGGGACGGGCTAAACCATGCCATAATTGTTGATTAATGAGAAATAAACAAAACATATCTGAAACTGACACTGAAGGCTCGACTGGGCGGAAACACTAATTAACAAAACATTCAGGACGTGACAGAACATGTTGAATGAGTGAAGACATTGGCACCTTTTTTATCAAAGACTGTCCATTTGTTGTCACTGGGGAGAGCATTTTTAGCTGCTGTAAATTATGAGTAAATGATTTACAGGCAATTGCCATTGTGAAGGTATCTCATCTTTTTGGGGTAATGCCAATCAGTCGTAAACAAGTTTAAAGAAATGACAAGTTCATTTACTTGTTCATCCAGGAAAATCATTCCTGGCATTAATTTGAACATGAGTGCATAGAGTGAGACAGCAGAGCAGTTAAACATTTACCAGAGTGAAAGAGAGGACATTTTTAATGTTGAAAGAAAAACTTGGAGACTATCCTTAATACAGTAACAAAATAAATACCTATTTTTTCATCATGCTTGAATGTGTAAGCAACCCAGTGCTGTGCAGTGCTCTTCAATATTGAACACAGCACATGCCATAGCTGAGGCTGAACAATGAGAAAAGACCTTGAAATGGTGAATTATTGAAGCCATGCGCTGTCATTATCTTCATTATACAACATGTATTATTCGCCATGGCCCATTCTCAGTGCTTTTAGACGGGAATTAAGATGGCGATAACGCCGCTGAAAATCATTAACTTTGGGGCTGTGTGTTTGATGGAGGAGCTTACATGTGCCCTCTGGAGGAAGCTCTCGCTGTGGCTCCTCTGAGATTTAAACCGTTGTTTCATCTCAGAAATGCTAATCGCGCTCGCAACGCTCGTCGGAAAGGGCCTGAAACCATTCGCCGCCGTCCCCCAGTGAGCAGCATTTGAATGTTCTGCCTTTGATTTTGTCATTGTGGTGGCAGGGAACGCGAACGTTGACTGTGCGCCCTCAAAAGTGCCTCAAACGCACGTAGGCACCGCGATTACAGGGCACGCGGTAGACTTCATATTAACACCGACTATGCTTAGGTCCTTGATGTCTCTGACAAGGGCGTAACAGTCGGTTCATTGTTGGGGGGCATGGCGCAACTGAAACAGCTGTCCCCGTGAGAATATGTCTCATATTTTTCCCATTGATGTAATGTTTATTTCAGCTCATTACCCCCCAGCCAGAATAAGTTAGGAACCACTCAAAAGTCTGCAATCACTTATGATTTTCACATAGATGAAATGGGACAAACAGCAAAAAGGCCGAGCATAAATGGAAGCTCTGCAGATTTGGAATTGTCAGCTCATTCACCTGGTTTCAACCCCAGAGAGCCATTGTGGGATTGTCCGAATCAGTAAGTTTATGAAGACACACCTATAGGAGATACTGCAACCACATAAAAACTATGATAAAATGAATATCCTTCACCACCTTGAATATGCAGAGCAGTGAATAAATCTCAATGGATCAATGAAATCTCATTTGAATTTGCTTGACCCAAATGCTTAAAATACAAATAAAACATTTTAATTTAAATATTGCTGTTTGTTTCATGTAATTTACAATTGAACTATCATACCATTACAAACTTGTCTCAAATAAGTATGGGAAAATGTTCAGCGAGGGAGGACATCATTGCAAAATAAATCCTAAAAGTATGATGCACAATCTTGAAATTAAGCAAAACGGGTCTTCAATCACGCTGAAGGGGTTTATTTATTATTTCAGTAATGGCTTCCAGCACATTATCCCATTTATTACATAACTACTTACAAAACAAATCAATAATGTGACACTAAATATTGATAAAAAAAATAATTATATTGATTTATCATTGATTTTATTACCTCTGCTAAAAAAATGGTAAATGGACTGCATATATATAGAGCCTTTCTAGTCAGATGACCAAAGAGCTTTACAATTATGCCTCTCATTCACCCTGATGGCGGAGGGTGCTGTGCAAGGTGCCAACCTGCAAATCAGGAGCAGAGAGGGGTTCAGTGTCTTGCTCAAGGACACTTCAACGTTCCCTGGAGGAGCTGGGGATCGAACCAGGAACCTTCCTGGCCTAGCCGCTCTACCTCCTGAGCCATGCTGTCTGGTTGAGTTAACCGTTGGTTCTGTGTCAAGCCCATAGCAACAGTCCGTTGTTCATAGCAGCTGTCTGTTATGCAGAAATCATAAAGTGTAGAATGCCGTAACTGACCGATCAGAATCGAGTATTCAACGAAGCAGTGCTGTAAGATTTCAAAAACAATAAATGAAGACTGATCCTACCCTCGTGAGTAATAGTGTACCTTTAAGTAGCAGCATAGTCCACACAAAGCTACGTAGAAGGACTAACTCATCAGTCAGCTCCTCGGTATGCGTTTCTCCTCTGTATGGGTTAAATTGTTTATGCCTGAGTCTAAACCCATTATGGTTGGGGTGTGCTATCGCCCTCCGAGGCAGTTTGATTTTTACGCGTTACTTGAACAACAGAGTCTAGAATGTTCTAGCTTTAGCGAGTTGGAATGTATTATTCTGGGTGATTTTAACAATGACTATTCCTCTGCTAATTGTACTCAATTATATGAATCCCTGAATCATTTCTTATCCTTGTTTGGTCTGACTCAGTTGATCAGAGAACCAACAAGAATTACTAAGAATACATCAACTGTTTTGGATCTCATTATTGTATCCGTTCCTTCAAAGATCCGTAAGCATGGAGTTCTAGATCTTAGTATTAGTGATCACCAACCAGTGTTTTGCACTCGAAAATGTAAAAAGGTGCCCGTATATCAACATCGTGGTGTCAAACTCCTTGGATGACAGAAGTTTTACCCTGAATTCATGAAAAAGACTTTGCTTTTAAAAAGTTTAAGAAAACTAAAATAAATGAGTGGTATGAGAAGTTTATTTGTTTGCGCAATCAGGTCCAGTACAAAAAGAAATAAGCTAAATCTGAGTATATTGCCAATAAGGTTACAGAATGTAGAGATCAGCCAAAGTGCCATGGTTTGGGACCTTTGAGAGGTGTTTGTGGCTCTCGTCCGGGACGAGATCGTTTTGCTCCCTATCGGATTCCTGGGACAGCGGGCATTGATTGGGGGCGTGGTTCGGACTCTATTTAAGCTCCTGTTTCGCCTCGCTCCTGTTGCTAGAGTGTCAGTTCATCTATGGCGCTTTAGCCGGTAAGGTCTCTTGTGAGATTATTGTTTAAGGATTAAGCTGCATAATAGGATCAGTGCTAGTGAGTAAGGGAATCTTTGATTTATTTCCCTTATCTTTTATTTTACTTGAGCTCGCTTATTTTCTATCACAGACGGCGTCTGGTCCGTTATTTTTATCTGTTTAGTTTCTCTCCACGCAGTGAGGTTTGCCTTCTTTTAATATTTTGCTGCTGCTCTTGACGTCCACCGTCAGCAGCTAACACACAAAGAAGCTCTGGCAATTGTAAAAAGGCTTAGCTGCATCATCTAAATTCAATGTGAGCACCGATAACATTGGTTAGAACATCAAGGATGATGAAAGTGCGTGTTTTGAAAAACTAAAGGTTGCTGAACACTTTAATAAATTCTTTACTACTGTTGCCGCTAAATTGGTAGACAAATTACCACCTTGTAAACAGTTACTATTGATCTCTTGGTGCTTCTGTAAAAGGTTTTTCACTCCAATGTGTCACTGAAGATGTGATTTTCAAGTTACTGTGTAAATTAAATGTCAGTAAAGCTACTGGTCTTGATCAGATGTCACCTAGGTTTGTAAGGGATGGTGCTATGGCCATTGTTACCCCCCTCACTCGTATTGGTAATTTATCTTTGCAGTCAAGAGACATATCGGCAGACTTCAAATCTGCCAGAGTTACTCCTCTTTATAAAAAAGGTAGTAGGCTCAATGTGGCTAACGATAGGCCTGTTTCCATTCTGAGCACAATAAAAAAATTGATTGAGAAGATCGTTTATGATCAGCTGGATGCTTACCTTTGAGTCCATAAGCTCTTATATGAATATCAATCTGGCTTCAGATCAGTGTACTGTACTGATACCTGTCTTGTTCATCTTATTGACTATATAAAACAGGAACAAGACAAAGGCCAATATGTAGGTATGGTTCTTCTAGATTTGCAGAAGGCCTTCGATACAGTAGACCATAGGATCTTGATAGATAAACTTGAAGCCATTAGATTTCAACAGTCAGCCTTAAACTAGTTTCAGTCATACCGTCATAATCAAAAACAAAAAGGTTTTGCTGATATTACCTGTGGTGTGCCTCAAGGGTCTATCTTGGGCCCACTTCTATTTTTGATATATGTTAATGATATTCCATCATTAGTCACCTGCAAATTGCTCCTGTATGCGGATGACTCGGCCCTTATTGTATCTGGCAAATCAGCTTTTGAAATTAAACAAAAGTTGTCTTCTGAGCTGGAATCAGTTAAAAAATTGCTGACAGAAAATAGGCTGTCCCTACATTTGGGAAAAACTGAGTCTATTCTGTTTGGCTCAAAAGGAAATTAAACAAGGGCAATTCTATAGCAGTGCAATGTGCTGGCAAAGTTCTGACACGTTGCTCTCATGTCAAATACCTAGGAGTTGACGTGGACCAATCACTATCTGGAGATGGAACAGTTTTTAAAATTATTGGCCGGTCAAATGCTAATCTCAATTTTCTGTATAGGTAAATTAAAAATATAGACCTTGAAACTAAGAAACTCTTGGTGTCTGCACTCAGACAATGTCATTTTGATTATGCCAGCACATCGTGGTACTCTGGACTCACACAGAAGCATAAAAAATGACTCCAGTGTACCCAAAACAAAGTTATTCGGTACCTTTTAAATGCATCAGCCAGAACACATATTGGTGCTAATGAATTTGAACGGGTCAGGTTGCCCCCAGTCGAGCTTCAAGTCCATCAATTGAAGCTGAATATGTTACATGGCATCATCCACAATCATTCACCCAGTTATTTAGCAAGTTAATCAAGTACACAGTATAAATACCAGATCGAGCCATTTTTCACTTCATGTACCTTCTGTTAAATCCTTTGGTAAAACAACTTTTCTTTATACTGTTTCCAAACTGTGGAATGAATTACCCAGACACGTCCAAAATACTCAGAGCAAGTCTCATTTTAATATTTTAGTCAGAAATCATCTGTTTTCTTATTTTAATGCTCAGAAATCCAACAGTTTTATATATTACTAATTTTTCAACTATTTCTTGTCTAGTCTTACTGTTTAGACTATTGTGATTTATAATGTGTCTGTTATTTTTTTGTCAGTCACTTTTTTCTTGGTTTTGTTATCTTGTAAATGTTTTCCAATTCTAGGCTTGTGTTTTATGTTTGTCAGGTCATAAATGGGACCACAAGAGAAATAAGTGCTTGCACTTTTGTGCTATCCTGATTTTAAATGTATAATGTACTTGTCTGTACTTTTACATTTTTTTATCGAAAAAATCAAATCAAAATGTCATCTGTCTTCTCATAGAGGAAGAAGTATCTCATTGGTTGAAAGCAGCTGGGTGCCACTGGCACTTGAAGTGCTGAAGTTACAGCTTTTCATTTCAGACAAGGACAGTGAAGCTCACATCTCGGCATTGAGACTGTCACATGAGATCAAGAGTGAACACACTCTCTCTGAGTGCTTTCCGCAGCAAGCATGCGATGTGACCTTATTTTACGAGACCGGGCAGGCATCAAGACGGGCCTTAGCTCTCCATTTGGCTCCTGTACTAGCCTCATGTTTGGTTATGATTTTAAACGATTTAGTTTTTCATGCTTGTTTTTTCTGACAGCCTCATGTGAATATTAATTGAGTGAGTGTCAACTGCTCTGGTTTCCAAAATATTTGTTAAAAAAAAATCACTTTAAAAGCAAGAGCTCCTAAATTCAGCTACTCTGCTTGCAAAAAATTATTAATGTTTGGTAAAAAGAGCTCAAATCTGTGGACTAAACATGGAAAGCTGGTTTTAACTGCACTATTTGTGCAAAAACAATAACAAAAATTATCTCAATAAAAAATGTATAGGGTCATTCAAATAAACAGATTTTTGATGGAAGAAATGCTCAGTTAAAAGATTCCAATTCTTGGTGACTTATCCAATTAAACATATTTTTGTTCAGTTCGCTGGCAATTTTGCAATCCATGAAAAGGTTTGTGAGGCAGTTTGATGAGTTTATCCTGAAGCAGCAGCCATATCCAAACAAGCCTTCGTGAGATTTCATCGGCTACCTTGGTGTGAGTTTGTCATCACTCTTTCCAGTCCTGCAAGAGGGATCTTATCTGTTGAAGACTGCTGAGTACCACTAACATTTGAAGCGCTGTGCTAACGCCTTATCCTTTCAGACAAGGGCATTGATGCCCCAGACCAAACATACAAGCGAAGAATGCTGTCATGCACATGTTGCGACCTTAGTGCAGAAGGACGGGCTGGGAGCTGACCAGACTTCACTCTTCTTTTTGCTCCTGTTCTAGCCTCCTGCTGGGTTACACCTTCACCAAATATAGCTTTCCTACTCATTTATATAATTTTTTAAAAATTTACTTACTTAAATATTTCCCAGCATCACATAATACTTGAATAGTTTTGGCTCCAAAAATTATTTATTCACGCATTTTCCCCCTCAACTGGCTAAAAGTAATTGCATATTCCTAAATAATAGCAGATGACAAGAAGAAAGTATGTGATAAATGCATCATTCTATCCATAAGTCCAGAGGTACCATATTTCAACTAGGCCTTCACTGTCAGCAGCCGGCGGCAGGAGGTATATCCCCGAAATTCCCCAATCCTCGAAGCCTCCTATTAGATTCTCCTTTCCTAGATCTACAATATGAGGCAAATTTGAGGTCTGTGTTAGTAATTTTTCCAGAGATATGGTTAAAAAACAGATTTTTTTCTAAATATAGTGCCACCTGGTGTCAAACCTAGGAGTGCATACTTGCCCAAAATCTAATCAGTTCATCCTCTTTACCATGTCTAGCCATATGCTAATAATGAGAAGCCAATGTGAAGTATATTGTGAGTTATCGCGCTGACAGTTAAAATCTGCGGACGCGATGGCGGCAGGTGGGGCAAAACCATGATATCCCTGAAACTCTTATTTCGGGAATATAAATATAGATGGGCAAAGACAGTCAAAGTCGAGCGAATCGCTGAACCCATGGAGTTTTTGCTCAGTGTCTACATTGTAAAACAGTAGGTCAAGATGAATTAGTCTTTGTTGTCGCTGAAGCCTCCTGCAGTGAGGGAAATGTCTAGAATTGCTGTAAAAAACACAGTGAACTAGAACTCATGTTGTTTCCTCTCATGACAAACATCTCAAGGTGGACTGAACATTGGCCTTCAGATTCTGTGTCAGGATAGTGCTGCGCCAGCGCTGAATCCTTTCAGACATTTCGAAAAGCGCGTTGCCTGCGTAAGTGCCGGCACATTCATGTTTAATGAAAGCCAGAGTGATTCTCTGTGGTCGCATTGTCTCTGAATGCTGACAATACGCTCACCTTCAACGCATCCCATCGGAATCCATTTCTTTTTTTTTTTCTCGAGAAAGAGAAAAAATGGATTTCAGGAGCTCCGTTGATGTGTACAAATCAATGAACCTTTGCAGGTTATCTGCATCTCCTCAAATCTCCCCCCCCCCGAGACACTCCTTCCCAGTCTGTGCTGGTGCATTAATCTTCTCTTTCTTCATTGCCAAAGGGCCAAATGGCCAAAGGCACCACAGCTGTGCCACTAATAACACATAAAGCTGTGGTTCTCAAAGAATCAAAAAGGCTAGAGTAATGCTACCCCCCGGCATTGCAGAAGTGAATTTGCACTCAAGGTTTCGAGAGATATTTGAAACGCATAAGTAAGTTCTTAGTTGGCCTCAATCTATGCCAAAACAGGCATTTTATTTGCAAGAGAAAAAGCAATAAAGGGATGATTTGTGATTAACTGGGGGGTGTCAGACAGAGAAACATGCAGTCTGTCCTTCAGGCAGGGAAACATTATCCAAGAGAGTTTGGTCCTTTTGAGTCTTTATATACAAAGTAAAGTTAGGCAACACCGAGAAGATTCCAGAATGGAGGAGATGGTTTTCTTCTGGGGGTCTATTTTTGTTTAGGAGGGGTTCTGACTGTGGAGCAAAAAAGTAGCGCTGCTGTTTTGTTCATACTAAACATGAAATTCACTTAAACTGGCGAACAGCACCGCGCACAAAGCTGATATATGAACCAATTTTCGCAAAACCAACACAGCCCAAAACGTTTGGAGCGCGACTACTCCCTCATCATATTAAGGAGAAGGGCGCTGCTGTTACAGTGAGAGGAAAGCTTTCTGGGTAATAAAGTGCCATCCTCTTCAGGTCTTTCTCATATAAAGTGAGAAATAGTGAAGATTTATCTGTTTGGGGCCTTTCCGTGCTTCCATCAGAGACGCGAGGAAGGGATCGGGCCCCCTCCAGGTGATGAGTGAATGTTCTACACGTCCCAGCGCTGGGGTTCCGTTATAATTAAGATAAACTGCTGATTGCTGGCTTCATCGAAGACACACAAACACACTCATGAGCTCTCGTCTACACACACTCACGGACGGAAACAAATGGAGAGCCATTTATAATCACAGTGGCAAAAGAAAAAAACTAATGCGGTTGTGATTCATATTTTAATGTAAAAGAGTAATGGCAGAACATAACTAGAGGCACTCAGAGCGGAAACCTCTTTCAGCAGGTGTTGATCCACTGCAGAGGCGGAACTGGGGAGGCACAGAACCTTCCCTTTATGACAACAATTAGTCCTGGCGAGTTCTCAATCATTTTCCTTTATTGACACGTTTTCCGCCATGGTTTCTCTCCATATGCGATCTAACAGCGATGAAATCATGGGCTAAATTTAGTATCACTGAGAATTGGGGTGGACAAAAAATTAGTCCTGACCTGGTCTCAGTGATTTTCATGATTAACAGAGGGTTCACTCCGAGAGCACTGCGCACTTAACAGGTGCTGATTGGCGTCTTACCTAATTGGGGAGAACAATCTGGACGCAGTTATTGCTGTATTTAAATCAACGTTATTCAAAATTGCATATCTGCTCAAATTGCTTGAGCCATATGGTTTTTCTAGCCTATTTTACTGCTGAGTGGCACTATTTTTTTTTTTTTTCAACCCTCGCAATACCGAGAGTAAAGGGCTATGCGCGGACCAGTTCAATCTGGCGAGGACCAGTTCAATCAAGGCAAAGCATTGGCCTGTTAATAAGTAAATTATTTTTCTGTACTGAATTTAGCCCATGATTTCATCACTGTTAGATCGCCTATGGAGATAAACCGAGTCTTCAGATGCCAATTACGATAATTGGAAAACATGTCAATGAAGGAAAATGATTGTGAACTTGCCAGGACTGATTCTTGTCATAGAGGGATGTGTCTCTGCCCCCCCCCCAAAGTCCCATTTCTAGATCTGCCACTGATCCACTGGCACTTAAAATCAGCTGCAGACTGCAGAATCCAGAGCTGTGTCCTGATTGGTCTGGAAATTTAATCACCTCTTCCCATTAATTAATTCCAACTTCCTATAAAATTTTGTGATAAACCGTGGAATAGTTTTTGAGCACACACACACACACACACACACACACACACGTAACTGATCAAAATACCCTGTGGTGGAGTTGAAGAATGATGAAATTGTCAAGAAAATTGATAAATGTTTTTGATACTTTAGACTATTTGCGATTCTGTCCCCCCCCCCCCCCCAAACGCAAACCTACTTGTCCCATTTCTTCAGGTGCTGTGACAGGATTAGTTGACCCAAAACGCACAAGAGTGTCGCCAGCGCCACTGGCATCAACCACTTCCCCCAGCTGGCAGATTGTACTTAATTTCTGTGTTCGACACGGTGACACTTCAATTTTTCCTCTGTAATTACATGTTGTTAATCTCGAGGTAATTGATCCCGTTGCAAAAAAAATCTTGAATTCTTCACCACCGTTATAGACATTAGTTAAGAGTCATCTCTCTCTCTCTCTCTCTCTCTCTCTCTCAGCTTTGATGGAAAAAATCCCATGCTTAATTATAGACCAATTAGGACTGTGTTCTTACAGGCTGCTCTGGTGGACCTGGCAATCCGCTAACACTCCTTCGTACTCATCCTGCCGGCTGCCATCTCACAGCTGAAGGTGGCAGAGTTGTGCTTGTTACCTGTAGTATTTACAAAACTAATTACGGAGCCATTAGGTTCAATTCATCAAAACCGGTAGCAATCAGGGAGAGAGGACCTGCGGGACGAGAAACATCTCCCTGATAATGAATTAATTTAAACCCCCCGATAGACAGTTTCTTCAGCGTCTGGTTCCCACTAGAAATATTTTCTTCAATGAGCATTTAAGCACGTTCTTTTTGAGATGATATTTCTAACTGTAATCAATACGTGAAATGGGTCCAAAAATAATAAATTAAAGAAAAAAAGACATGAAAAAGTGCACATCTTGACAAGCTGTTGTCCCGATGGATCTTAAGTACTCTTTAATTAGGCTGATACGACAGTTTTTAATAGCCACACTGGAATGGCATAATTGGTCTTACATGGGTCACCATGCTGAGCGAATTGCAAATAGCAATTAAAATGGCTCCTAAAGCAGAAATCCATCATCTTGAACTTTGTGGGGGCTCTGTGCATATCTCTGCCGCGTGGCTATCCTGACAAGTGCGCCCAGCAGGATCTGACGAGGGAGACAGCCATCTTCCAAGGAAAAAATAATCATCAGGGCACAGTAATGCTTGCGCAGGTGGCCTGTCCGGGGTTACATCTCTTTCCCAGGTCTCATGCAGTGATCCCTGCTACTGCAGCTTTGGAAGCATACGGAGAATATGACATCGGACTTTCATGGTTTCTCTGAAATAAATCAAAACTCGCAATCAGCGGGGTGTATTCTTCCCTTACTGGAATGAACAGTACTGGAAATCGCTGTTATCGAACACCTTTCGAGCCTAACTTTTTTTGACTGCCTTGTTTTTGGCTGATGAATAAACTCATTCAGTTCAGATCTGCTGTCACAGTTTTCACTCTCTATTTCACTTGTGTCCGTGTCCTTGACTGTGCCAACATTAATGCAGCCTCTCTTTTGGAAGTGAAGCACCTCATACAACTGACTGACTGACAGACTGACTGACTGACTCATGCAGTCACTCAGTCGTTATTCGGTATTGCGCTTGTTTCATGGACGATGATGGAGCATCATCCATTAACAGATCTAATTTGAAATAAAATGCTCCACATAAATGTAAACTTATTTTTGCTTACTTTCCCAGCAAGTGAAGGACTAGCTCGTCTACTGTGTACTCAAATTTGTTTCAATCCATGTATAACTGGATTGAAAACATCCATGTTTCAATTCTGTTTCCAAACTTCAGCTACATCATGGTGTGACTTAATTAGGCCTATCACTGGAAGAGGCTGAACGTGATGAGAGCCTCAGTTTATCTCATTGGGTAAGTTTTTTTTTTCCCCCTCAATATTTTTTTTTTTTTCGATCTGTCACTATGAATTCACGTGTTGCTATTATGGTGGTTTTTTTCTAAGAAATAATAGTAATAGAAATATGTGAGTATTTTTACTGTAGTTTCAGTGAAAGATTAAAATGCTGAGGTAAGTGTTTTTTTTTTTTTTTTTGCAATGATGGCAGGTAGATGTAACCCTGAATTATGTTTGTAGCACCACAAACAGCTGAATAAGAAATATATGTAACAATTTCATAGAAATGTATTACTTGTTCTTATGCACAGCTGACAGCCCCGTCGAGTCGGGCATGATTATGTTTTCCATGGGCAGGGAAGCCAATGACCTCTGTTACAGAATATTTTTGTTTAGTTTCACGCAGTGCATTAGTTGGGGAAAAACAGTAGCTGGCGCTCAGCAGCTTTGGCAGGTGTGGGGGGGATGGGAGGGGGAGAAGGTGGGTGCAGGGCAGTGGAGATATGGGGTTGGGCTTTGGAATGGTACTCGTTATCTATTTAATACCATATGAGTGAAATATACCGGAAAATATTACTAATATCGCCAGCTTGTAATGCCTCACCTTTAGTGGACAAAATACACAGATTCTGTGCTTGAGTTCGAGTGCAGATACCCAGATAAACTACTGCTGCTGCTACGTTTATGTTAGAAGACTAGAAGCCCTTTCATTTTGTGAGGACCAATTATTCTTCCTGCATGAGTGTGAAGCAGTTAATGCATGCAAATTAGAACTAATATCAACACGATGTCGTATATCATGACTGCGTGTTTCTATGGAGCAGATATTTAGTTGGGCTCTTTATTACATGTAGTTTAACAGAAATGGCATTTGCATGGATAAAGGCATTCATCATGTTGTACAGTAACATTAAATATGATACGGGCCAAGTTGAGGCCAGGTGGTTGTTGATGTTATTCTATTGGGAGTGCTTGTTTATTTGTGCTAAATGCTATGGTAAACAAGTTTCTTTATATTATACTATGTAAAATGGGCATGCCTACAGTAAATGTATTCCTTTAACCCTCAAACCATCTGGGCTCAAATTAAATTATTTTTAGGGCAAGGCCACTTGGCCTTTTAAATTTGGGGCATCACGGCCAAAATGTAGGGCACCAAGACTGAAACTAAATTAATCAATTTTGCCGGAAAAATAAGTGACAATGACATTGTGTGAACATAAAACAGTATACATCAATAATTAGGAGCACATTGAAAACCATTATTTTATTATTTTTCATTCAACTTGAAGAAATTTAAATCGACAGAACAATCAAGGCCAATCATGACCAATAATCAGAAATTATAATGAAAAGGTGAATGCCTATTGTCAACATTTGTATAATTGGCATTTTAAGGATGATAGTATAAATGCAAAAATACAAAAAAACTTTCATTGACTTTGCAGCATTTATTTTCACCATTGTTATAGTTGTTACTTAGTTGTGCATCATGCCTGACAACGCCCTTTAGCCATGACTACATTCAAAATCTAGAACGGATTCTCTGGCCTTATTGCTTAATGAGCCTCGCAAACTAACTTACGCAAATCTGTACGACACAAACGCAGAAATTAAGAAAAATTTATATTTTACATCGTCATTCATGTGCAGAAGGTTAAGTTTGGATAAATTTTCCCTAAAGTTGGTACAAAGTCAGAAAAAAAAAATTTTTTTTCTTTTTTTTTTATTGTAGGAACTGTCACATACGTATTCTGTATCTGCTGGTTGCAGGGCTTCACTGAAGCTGCATCACATTTATATTGAGTGTATTATTCAAACCCAGAACACCATGTTTTTATGGCTACAGCATTACATCAAATGGAAAATATCTAGATCTCATGCATAATTTTATACACATTTCCCTGTAATTCAACAGGACATATCTGGTATTTTTGGAAACCTTAGGATCTTCACGAGAATTTAAAATAGGCCTGAAGTTCCACAGGTTTGAATCCCAATGCTGCATTTTACGGATCCATATATAGGTCCATAGATATAAACTCCAGAAAAAAATGCAGTATAAGTAATATTTTTGCTAATAAATAAACATCCTCTGTGTGACTAAAAGTAACAGAGATTCAGTGTGGAAACAGCTGTCAAATTCTCTGTGCACCTAAAATTCAAAGCAGTGACCAGTTCAGATCTGTGAACTACTACCATCCACAGCAAAATGAGCAGTGCACACTCATCTGGAGGGTCAAAGTCTTTTTCAATAGCTTCAGTGGTTTAATCTCACGGGCTCATGAGTTACTTTGTGAATTTGAAATGATTAGTCTGAATGTGAACCCCAGATGGTGGAATGAGTTGATATTGTTGATATTTGTTGATGTTGACAGGCTTTTGGCTGGATTTTTAGTAAAATCTAAAGATTTTCAGACTGTCATGGTTATGGTTTATGGTTTATGTTCAGGTTCTGTGTTCATGATTTTGTCTTTTATTTTTCTTTTTGCTATTGTAATGCTCAGGTTAGTTCATTCCATTTCTCAGTTCCATCACACTTGTCTCCCCTGTCTTGTGATCTAGTTGGTTCAGTCCGTATTTCCTGTCTGCGTGCCCACTGACTTCGGGTGATTTAAATTAATTCCGTGTTTAAAATATTCCTTTGATTCTCGTTTTCTTCCTTCACCTTTCTGTTCTGATTACTAACAAGACTAACACTGCTACTAATTTAGACTAATTCCCTCTCCGCAATCGCCCTGTTCTATTCTCCGCCCCTTGTCTGTCTCTGTCCTCTCCTGAGCTTCAGCGAGAATCTCTCACAAGTGCTTGATCACTCTCCTGTGCTCGTTATCTGTGCACGTAGAACTCCTGGACCGGAGCTGTTTAAATGTCATAGGCTGTTTGTGTGATTCCTGTTCGTGTTTTGTCTTTTGCCAATTTTTTGTGGTTAGGGTCTCCCTCATCTGTTTGTAATTAGTCGGATTCTCTACGCCTGATTCCTGTATAGCAAGTGACCTTCCCTGAGTGTATATTAGGAGTCTTTTCACTCACAGCTCTTGTCAGAACGTTGACCAATACTTCTTTGTGCAGAGCGCCTCATATGCCATTGAGTATTGTTTCTCTTCTACTGGTTTGTCCGACTTCATTTCTTGCCGTTGCCCTTTTTGTATTTTGTTTTTATGTCTTTTGTCTTTGATATGTCTTTCTGGATTTTGACCCATTTTTGTATGACCACGATTTCTGTTTTCGGATGCTCTCTGTATGACCCTTGGCTTTGTTCATCGACTGGGACTTTTTGCCCATCTGTCTTACTGGTTCTGACCCCTGCCTGTCTAGTCGACACTGTTTTTGGATTTCGTATTGTGGCTTGGCAATTCTAGTGTTTTTTGGTTTTGACTCGGACTTCATTAAAGGCATACTTTTTTTTTTTTTTTGGATTTCCCTCTCTTACGTGCAGTTCCTGAACACACAGTCTCTCAGACTTTTTTTGAGCTCAATCAAGAAGGATTATTTTACAGTTTCAATGCTGAATTGACTGTACTTAGACTAGAGTCTGGCGTGGACTCCATTAGGGGTTGATTTTTTGATCATGGTAAAAATCTCTGGATCAGGCAACATTTTCGCCTCACTGTGTGTCACCCTCTTTGTGCGAAATGCAGATTTGATGTCGATGTTTAGAAAAGTGGTGCATATCTTCGTTTGGCTGGGGACAGAATTGCCGATAAATAAAAGAACAAGGTAGTGATTGGATATCTCATAGCAGTTGGAGGCCTGGCTGAATAAGTGGGTGGGTTGAATGAGAGCCACACTGATTGGACTCACAGCAGCCTCCATTTCACTCAGGAGAGACTAGTGGATAAGTTCAGTGCTTAATTGACTAAACATGGATTGGACTTTGATATAAACTCTGTATCGGGCTAAATGGTGATCCTGGGAAGAATGGCATGATGGGAGAGCATCTTAACCCTCCATGCAAAAAAAGACTATGAATTGGCCTCAGGGTTTTACAGGAGTAATTCCAGACGATTTCAGCTATTGACAAAATATCTCCAAACCCTGGCTGATGTGTTGCTGGTATTCCATAACTAGATAGTTGACATATATGGCAGACTGATGGAGGGCCAGTTTTGCAGCCCTAATTAGCTGAAAGTGAAATGAGGGGCCAGCTCCTCTGATTGGCTATGTACTAGAAGAATTAAGGAGGGGCCTTACATACGTTTCTAGAGGACTGATAAAGGGCCAGGATTTCTGGCCCTAGAAGCAAGTATCTAACCCCAGATGTTCCTGAGAGAATTGCCCATTTTTTTGTATCTGTTTTGACTTCACAGAAGCATATCCTGTTGAGCTGCAGAAATGCGATTCCATTGGTCACTGGAGCAGCCGTATCCAAAGACAAACTGTATGTTGCTTGTATTGCGTGTACAGCAGCGTTTCTGAAATACAAGGATACTAGACTCCCAGAATGAGACTCTCCCCCAACAACAAACTACCCCACTGCAAATGCGCCGTTTGTTGAACATATGCTAAGCTTCATTTAGTTTTATAGCATGTGATTTTCATTTCAGTTTACTTTTCGTGGCTCACTCAGGCTTTTAGTCTCTTATTTTATTTTTATTGACAAAATGTTATCCTTTTACTTTCAATTTGCGTGAGGAAATAGTTCAAGCACTTATGTTCAAGCCCAAATAGTTCAAGCACTTAACAGACAGCACTGTATAAAATGTGAGCAGCTTGTTGGCAATTCAATAAATATATTTGATGATGCTCAGAGCCTCAAACTGTGAAACTAGTTACAAAAACTGGAAAATGGGGGGGGGACATTTCAGTTTTATTTTTTGCAGAGTAACATATCGGGACTAAAAATGCTTCAAAATTGGTAAATTGATACACGCTGTGCATAAGACAACCTCGTACTTTCCCTCGGATACAGTCAAGAGAAACCACTTCACTTTTTGTGGTGTGTCAAAAGCAGCCATGTGTGGAATGTTTTGATATTGACCCTGGATCAATACGACTCCCCCTGCTACGGCGCAGGGTTTTATATTGCGCTAGAAAATATTGGTGCCATGAGAGGTTTCGTTACTGATCTGATTTTCCAGAAGCATTCATTGAAAGAGGTCAACATTGTGTGGCCAAGTGAGTAACGCAAACCGCACAATAGCATGGTTGCAGTAACAAGCATTTCACAAATGCCATTTTAAGGCAGGAGTGAGGTTCAGGAGAATCCCAATTCACAGGAAACGGACACACAAACGGGCATTGTAACTGCCATTGGATTCTAAACAAAAATTGAAAATAAATGGAACCTTGTGTTCAAATCAATTGGGCACTCAGGTTATCTTGCATATTCAAAGCAATGCCGTCTTGCCTTGTCTCCGATTGAGTACTCTGTGAGAACACTGATGTCTGTTGTATATTAGACACCAAAAGCAGCGGCCAGAATTAAAAGGTACAAACAGCTGCGAACGGGGAGACTCAAACAGAATAAAAATGCGAGACTCGCGCTACTAACGGACCTGGCAGTCCGAGGTAGACAGCAAGCGAGCTCGAAGGTACCAGAAGAAAAGGGGAAATAAAACAAAGATTACCTTCCTCACTATCACTAAACCTCAATTATGCAAATAAACTCCCTAACAATTCTCTGTCTCGAGACCTTACCAGCTAAAGCGCAAATGTAACACTGACACACTAGCAAGGGCAGTGAGGTGGAACTTGGGCTTAAATAGAGTCTGGGCACCGCCCCCAATTAATGCCAGCTGGCCCAGGAATCCAATTGGGAGCCAAACGATATCGTCCCGGACAAGAGCATCAAAGAAAGCTCTCAACGCCTCCAAACCATGACAAAAGTTGGGATGGTCAACTTTTTATCTGCGGCCAACAGGGAACCAAGGCAGTGCAATACAGTCACATCCTTCTGTGAAGTTTCACATTTCTCACTGGATCCTGCTTGGTCAAGAAAATTTATAATTTATGCTTCTTCCCAATTTCTTCTATTTTTGCTTGTTTATCAAACGTATTTAGATGTTTCAGATCATTCAACGTATTTCAATACAAGACAAGAAGAGTAAATATAATGTGCAGCTTTTAAGTGACCATTTCATTTATTTGAGGTATGACACAATTCAAAACCTATATTACCCATGTGAAAAAAATAATTGCAAATATATATATAGATAGTCCTTTGGATATTTAAGACTCTATAATGGAGCCTGCCCGCAAAGGGCGAACACATCCTGGAGACCGTGTCATCGAGAGCACTTCCTGTTGAGTAATTTCCCTCTGTTTGCAGATCTGCTACCCGGGGCCCGAAGGCCGCTTCCCCGTGTGTTATTAAGCGCTCTAATGTACTGGCTTGTCACCGATATCCCATGAAAGACGTCCCTCGGCTAACGTGCAGGAAATGCACTGGCGAGGCAGGGCGCTCCAGTCCATTAGTGGGGTGCAGTGCACTTAGTTCAGGACGGATCAAGGATACTGCCGACGGGTCATTAGAGAAACCATTTTGTAATGAAATATTCACCAGATAACGAAACATATCTGGAGAAAATATCGGACAGGAATAACACTGAGCAGGGAGAGGGGTGGGAAGCTGCAGTGAACAGGGATGGGGCAGCATGATGCTGCGGAGGATTCGGTGCTGAATATCAAGGAGAGAGGTGGTTATATTTACCTCATAAAATGTGTACTTTCAAATATATAACATAAACATATCTAAGGCGACTTAGAGAAATAACACTCTTTGTAGCTTAGATGCAGCTATAGTCCTCAATTGTAGAATAATTACAGTACAGCTAGGAAGGGCACAGAGTTTTTCTGCACAATGGCAGAATAGGTTTGAATGCAGTACTGCCTAAGATGCAATGTTTTACAAAACAATCGGGCAACAGAGAAAACCAAAACTCTGCTTGTAGGATTGGAAACACACGCTCAAATTCACTAATCATGAGTGAGCTTGAGAGAATTCAAGCCAAATTAAACTGTGGGAAGTAAAATTTTGATTCCAAAATAGAACACCTCTCATTATGCCAATTCATGAGATGCGTATTCCTCATCGTTTTTGGAAACATGTAATTGTATTAAAGAATTGTATGTAAAATACTGAAAGGTGTTCAGCACTTAAAGAGCAACGGGTGAACATTCAATATTAAATATCTGCAAAATATTGTATTTTAGAGTTTAGGTTCAGGACTGGGGGGACTTCAGATGAAAAGAGATTTGGGTCCTTTGGTCTGTCCCTAAACTGATCAACATAATGTGTCAGTACTTCTCCCATTTATTACCTTTACCCAGGAGGTTATGTTTCCCCAGTTTTTGTGTGTTTGTCTGTCTGTTCACAGGATATCTCAAAACATTATGAACAGTTTGGCACAGAATTTGGTTACATGGTAGGTGGTGGTCCAAGGACAGTTTTGGAAGTGATCCAGAACATATTCTGGATTCAAAATCCTGAAGAAGTTAAAATATACCTGAATCAAATGATTGTCCCTAATGTAATGAACCTCTTTTCATAAAATTTCAGCGTTAAATAGAATCTAATCTAATGCAGAATTGATTATGTTGTTGGTGATCTGGATAATATTCTTGTTGATTCAGAACTAATAATACTGACAAATGGCACAGTGGAGATATGCACTCTAAGCAGTGCCCTTCTAATCTTCATCCTGTGTTTAAAGTGAAGTTCTGAGAGAAATGACGAGTCTACAAATGCACAGTCCTGAATATGTCTTCATGATTAAAAAAGTAGCACTTTTTTGGATTCTTTGGAATTGATGATGAAAACTGCAGGCTGTTGACTGCAGCCACTACACGAGTATCTGTTTACTTTTTTGATTTTACCATCTAATCTGCATAACTAGTACTTTCCAGTCATTTTCCATTAGTCTTTTCAATTTGTCGCCCAGAACGCTGGTGAGCCGACAGCACAGAAGTGAGAAAGTGGTTTCCCTGTGAGATATCCAGAATGGATGTGAATTTTTCACGCAACAAGTTTGGTGCTAAATCGTTTTTCTTTTTTTTATATTTATTTATTTATTTTTCCAGTGTAGCCAGTGGTTAAGAGATTAGATGCAGCAATCCCAGCGCGGACGGCACACATTGAGACTCAGAAATACAATCAGCACCCTTCATCCTTCTGACAGTATGCAAAGAAATAAAAGGAGCAGGTCACCTGTAATTTTGCACGAGATCTTACAAAACTCCCTCTAGTGGGAGCGAATCTGTTGGAGGTCAGAGGTCGGAGCTCTCCCCAGGGTCCTGAAACACATTTCCTCGCTGTGAAATTTGCATAGTGGAAAACAGGAATCTTTGTGCACCATTCGCACCCCTCATGCTCTGGTATCGCTTACACTGACATCTTATTTCATGGTTTTATTTTTTGAAAGGGGAGACTCACCTAGAATCAAGCAATTTATCTCATTCCTGCCAGATTCAAACCTCTGCGTCACAGAACATTATTTACAGACATACATACTGTACATTCTTATTTGTTTGTTTGTTTGTACTTGGTCCATCATTGAGGCAGCTATCAATGCAAACTAATGTCCTCCAATGCATTCAAAACCAACCTGGGTATGCTGCCAAGCAGCATCTTATAGATGTTTCATTAAAGATGTTGAGCTCGACTGCTGGATTTGGGAATTTACCAGGGATCATAAAACATTATACAGGAGCCCCCAATGTATGTGGCCAAAGTGCTGCAAACTATTCTCATCTGTTGTTTGTGGATAAATAGTTTGTTGATGGATAAATATTGTTTGCAGTTTCCGTCAATTCAGTTCAATTCATTTGAATGACTTATATTCATTGATACATGCCCAATTAACTATCTACTTATACCAATATTTGTAATCGGGAAAATTCATACTCAGCATGCATTTGGGTATTCATAGTAACAATTTGAAAATATGAATATTGCATTTATTAACAATCCAAACCAAACCTTAATTCCTTAAATAAGGCACCTAATGAAAGGCTCTCATAACACTACAGCTCTTGAGCGGCAAAGAATTTTTTTTTTTTCAACTTTTGATATACAAATTTTACCGTGCAAGATGAATAGTCAAATTTGGATCAGCAGAGAAAATTAGGCTGAAACATATGTGATATCGATTAATATCACTGAGATTAAAACAAAAAAAAAAAAAAATCATCATTTATTTTAATATTTTAAAAAAATGTTGTGATTGGAGGTGAAAAACAGGCTGAAATATTCTGACATTAAGCTTCAACATGTCATGTTGTTAATTTTTGCAGCAGCGTCTCATTACTTCAAAAACCTCCAAGAAGGAGGAAATAAAGCAGGCATAACTCAAACATGTTTTCCCATCACTGTTTTCTGTTTTTTCGCTCTCTTTTCTGTTTTTGTTTTGTTCCCCTTTGCATCATTTGCTGTCGTTTGAAAAATGACAGATGAACCACTCGGGGAGATTGTAAACACGATGCTTCCCCTGGAAAATGCTAATGGCATGAAATGGCAGTACAAAGCTGAATTAATTACACGCTCTCGCCTGAGACGATACCGTGACACAGTCAGACTGGCTTCCATTTAAGGAGCAACAGCAAACACTTCTAATTTTATATTTTGACAGGAAATTGCGAGTCTATTTTGGGGCTGATCATCTTTTTTTTTTTTTTTCCTCTGCAAACGAAAAGCATCAGTGTCAGCAGTGCCGGGGGGAGGCTGTGTAGACACCCCCGAGCTCCGCACAGGCGACAAAAAAGAATGTCTGTTAAAGGCATCGTCACCTCTGAAAAAAATGTCTTTTATCTGCCTGTTTCTATCGTGTAGAGTAACAGATCCTATTTTGCATGCCGGCCCTCTGATGCTGTTGACTCAATGCTGGAATATGAAGTCGTACATCTACCGCCGAGCACTGCAACCAGGTATGGAGGAGTAAACTGATTGTGATGGTATGAGTTCAATTCTTCAGCAGCACTGCATTGCAGATATTCTGCTTCTCGATGTTTGTCTCTGTACCAGGGATTTTGCAGCCTCAGTTTGTTAGGGGACGTGACAGCCATACAAGCTGCAGATTCGGTGATGAACGCGTTTGAAGATGGAAAGATCTTCACTCTATTCCCTTAGCAGACAGTAACTTATGATGATAAGTTGAGGTGATATTTCTGATTGACGAGGAGGCACCCAGGGTCTCAGATGCAGACAGTAGTACAATGTTCTCACGGTTTATTAAACCAAAAACAAGGTCAGACAGTATGAGTCGAAACCAGGTAGGATTGAGGTACAAAATCACTGGGTAAAAGTAGAGTCGAATGACAGGTAGGAATCCAAAACAACCAACCAAGCGGAATACAGTATAAAAACATAAAAATCCAAATACCAGTAATCCAGGCAGAATCGTAATAAGGAATGCAGTCCAACGCAGAGGACAAACTTGTAAACTGGGGAAAAAAAAGAGGTCAAATGCTGGAAATCAGACTTGGGAAAATGCTTATAAGACACAGAGCAAAAAGCACCAGAGACAAGTGTTGCCATTCAAGGTAGCCATGTCTCCTGCCAGGTCACGGAAATCGACTGGGGTCGGCGTATCACACTAATACACATTGAAGCCAAAGATGAATGAAATTGGTCGAACCGTTCTTGAGATATCGCGTTTACAACAAACGGGACGTGATGAACGGACGGCGCTGAATACTACTACTGCCTTCAAATGGAACTCGTGAAGCTGTGAAGTCGTGTCTTGAAGTCCGGGGCAGAAAAGGCTCAACATCTAAGTGATAACCGTGCGAGAACACTGTTGCTACGGCAATAAGGACGCTAAAGCATTGTTTCTCCTGTCAGTCTATATGAAAATATGAAATTATTAATTTGTATCTGAACACCACTCGGAGGAACAAGAGACAAAACGATAAAGATGAAAATGGTCTACACTGTTCCTGCTTGTCCAGTAGGTTAGGGTAATGTTATGCAAACTACAATGTACAGGCTAGCACTCTCGCTAACGTTGGCTCCTCCAACGTAGGGTTGCTAACCCAACTACAGCATCAGCAAGCATGGGAATTAAGGGATTACATGGGAAGGCATAACAGCAAAATTGTAGTCCAGATAAAATTTCTGAAAATGTCCTGAAACACATCACAACTCCTGAACTCGAAACTTTCAAAAAAAATTCGACTTACGACGTCGTGAATACCACAAGAGGGCGGCGTGCATATGTACTTTTCTCGTGAACACAGTAAACACGACCCCATTTGAAGGCATTACATGTCACCCGCTCTGCTCGTTACCGCGGCGGCGGGAGACAACAAACTAATAAGGAACTGAGCGATGCGGGGAGAGTAAAAAAGTGGAGAGGAGATGAGGGAACCAGAGGCAGGTAGAGCAGGACACAGGAGTGAACACAGAGGGGCGGGGCTACAAACAAGGCAGTGACTCACTAAAGGAGAACTAAACAGGGACGATATGGCACTCAGAAGGGGAAGGTAAAAACACACGTGGAAATATCGGTAAACGAGAAAAACATTGAAACAGAAATAATAATAATGCACGTGAACTTAAACACCTAATACAAAATGCATGATTTATTTACAGACACTGACACTGATTACGTCCACATAGACAGCAATAATCCGGCTACTGGCCTTATTCTAAATAAGACACAATTTTGATCAAGGGGTTTACATGAGTTGCGTATAGAATATTCAGTTCATACAGCACTCCCATCCTTTTTAAAAACATCTGCATTGCGATGTTTGCACCCACCAAAACTTCAAAACATTAATTTCAGCACATGCAGCATACCGATAGTCTCAGCCTCATTCTAAAAATGTTGGAACTTCTTTTTAAGAGCAGCCATCATGACGTAAGCAAAGTAAAAGGTAGGACTACGTTGTAAAGCTTGACCTCCATGTCACAGGATGCTGTGAAAACTCTGTACAGGACATTATAGTGCAGTTAAGGCGTATAAATATGAACAATGCACTTCAATAATGCGAATAAAAATGGAATACTCCACGTCTTGATTCCTTCCTCTTATGATGACCTTATTCCAATAAAGGTCTTAATCGAATTACTATCAGATTATTGCTGCCCATTAAAATGTGTAATAGTCATATTCTACACTTTTCATCAATGACATGAACAAAGCCATATTCAGTTATGGGACAGGAAGTCATATGAATCCATGAGTTTGACCACATTTAAAACAGTGAACAGTGAACATTGCTCTTAATATTCTCATTATCTTTTCATATATGCACATATGCACACACAAAGTCACACACATGTAAACAAGCACACACACACATGCGTGCACACATGCACGCACACACACAAGTGCACATGCGATACTAGGAATGTCAACAAAAGCCTGAATGGATTTGGATATTTTTGCACTCAAAAGTATTAACCACTAGGATTAAACTGTTTCAAGTCGTGTCAGGACCTGAAACATAGAAAATATGCAAAACAGCATTTTCCCCCGGTACTCATATAGCTTTCAAAATACCATTTCTGCTACTTAACCTTAAACAAAGGTTTATAATGCAGTATGAAGGTCTGGAAAACTCAATTGACTGATATTGTCTCACTTGCACAAACTGTTCATTTTCAAAAAATAAAATAAATGTAGCGACCATTGCCCTCACATTCAATTAAGCCTTTATTTATTAATTTCATACATTTATTTTTTTATTGAACAGATTAATTTATTACAATTTTTTCCTTACAGCATTGCATATGAGATATTAGGAAATTAACTTTAAAGCAGTTTTAATTTTGCACACCAACTACAAGTAATATTACTAATCACAACATGAACAAGGGTAGTTTCTTTCATTTTAAATGTTTTAAAAAAGCAGTTGCACTAACTGGCTTCTAATTTTGCTTTAATTTCTCTTAATTTTACATCTCGTTCTCATTTATCCTTTGATGTACAATGTAAACCATTCACGATCCAGGACTCCTGAAATAATTAAGCCTTAAGGTTGGGGAGCACAGGGACATAGCTAATTAAAAAAGAATAATTAATTGCCACAAATGGCTGCTGTGAATCGCTTGGGTGGCTGGTATACTGTGGCAAGGTTTGGGATTAGTTTCCCCAACTTCAGAGTGATGTGCTTGGAGATAAAGAAGCTGGGATGATTCTCTCCTGCTGTGAGACACCTGCTGTTAGAGCTCCATCAGGGTGCAGACGACAGGGGCAGTCGGGCAAGCAATACATTACGCTTTTAATTGTTGCAAAATTATTGTATGCAATAATAATAATAACAATTATAATTATAATAATAATATTAATATCATGCTGTCTAGAATTCAAAACTGATAACATATGATTAATTAAATGAAAATAATGATACATTAGATGAGGAACAAGCACAGAACAATAATAGTGGCAGACAATAGGGTGCACAGGGTAAACCAGTCAATTGACAGAAATGTTAATCAGGATTTCAAAAGATGAAGCACCACAGCTGCAACAGCTACGTTGTCAAGGCCTTTTTATTTATTTTTCCCTAAATAATAGAACCAAATCAAAAACATTGAAAATTCCAGGCACGAGCCATCAGATTATGTACTGCTGCTGTCAGTCAAAAGCCTCATGTCCAGTCTTTTATTATTAATGATACTCTATCATTATCTGTATATGTTACTAACCCAACAAAGTCTTGGTGAGCTGAAATTACAGAACAGCACCTGGGGGGTTATGCAGGAAGCCCACTCAAACAGGAGCCTATATGCACAGAAGAAAGAACACAGACAAACGTGCCAGTCCAATCTACTTTTTAGTAACCCTTAGAGCGCTAAATGTAGCTACTGTTGTTCAATGATGCAAAATGTCAAAATCAAAGTCGTTGATAACCTATCGTGTGGCAACTTGTTTGAAAGAGCTCCCGCAGGGAGTGGCCACTTGATATCAAGTTGCCACATGACTGCTTTTCAACAGCATAAGATAATTAATTTTATATTTCTCAAAAATTTATTTCAGCACTCTAAGGGTTAAAAGCTAATAAAATTTGAAGCAATGATGAGGATGAATTACATTTTATTTTCAAAAACAGCGTTCTCCAAATCTATCCAGGGGTCCCACTAAGGTCTCCCTCAGTTTCAGCTCAGGTGATTCAAATGATCAGGTGGCTATCGAGTGGTACTAGGGGAGAGGATCTTGACACACTGCTCTACAGTAAAGAAAAAAAGTCTTTCACAAATTTACTTAACACTTCAAATTGAGAAGAGATCAAAAGCCAATGAGCCCTAAACAAAGGCAAAATGATGGCACCAAATTAAAATACAGTACCACAAGAAGGGCTATTGCTGAGAGGGACTGTCCCAAGGGATGAAAATATCTGTTATCACAGGTGGAAGACTCTGAAATCACAAATCTGCTCACTCCAAAAATGTTTTCAAGCCAATATCGTTCAACATTCTGTAGCCTTACAGCATGCAGGTGACCTGGGAGGGGCCATCGTCCTGTGCCACAGGTCCCGGCCGGCCCAACATCAGTTCTCAAACCTAAACCGATGAAAACACAGTTTGTCTGCAAAGAAAAATGAATATTCACAAACAGAGGAACTATCAGACACATCATTTCTAAAATAAGAGTGGCGCATGTGTCCCACTAATCATCCCCACGAAACCTCAGCGGCGGAGTGAAAAAATAAATGCGCCAAACAGCTGTCTCAACACCATACGATGGATGCCGAACAGAAAAAAAGAAAAGGAAATGAATTCCGCAAATCGTTCCATTTCCTCGTTTGGACTTTGGAAACTAAACAAAGAAAGAAGCAAGCCCAGAACAACAAACGAAGAAGCAAAATGCGCAAAAAGAAAGAAAGAAAGAAAGAAAGGGAAGGAAAAAACAGAGGGGCTGAGAACCTGGAGATGGTGTATGAGCCAGGATCAGAGTAAATGTGCCCTCTGGATCAGCGGTGGAGCATTGAACAGCCAGTCCTTATTTAAAAGCAGACGCAGCAACCAACCAGACAGTGTGCAGCCGGAAACCCAAACAGAGCTGCTGATCGCCCCGCACCTCATGCCTGCTGTAATTCCCACACATCTTAGAGATGCACAGCTAAACTGTGCCCATGATCAGCCCTCATTAGGCTACGTGGCTACACTTTAGGCTAAGTGGCAATGTCATATCCTCCCTGCATCTTTCCCACAACATACAAGATATTCAACATGTGGACATAATTTTGTTTTCCTTTGACAGATGTTGAGTTTGCCTTTTTTTTTCTTTGTGATGTTTCAGCATAAACCTTGCAGTTAATAAATGTTTTCACAGTAGCGTCATGATCACAATACTAATATAACATGGCATAATACTGTTAAACATGGAATAACAAAAATAGGCCATTCAGCACAACTGCTCACTGTCTTCATACCTCCGACAGGCACGTGCACAGAGATCCCAGTCGCTCAAGCACCTGTGCATTTGGCCTCTGGCTGGATAAGTGCCTTTTTTACGAAACATTTTTTTTTCTCTAATTATTCATTTTAGATTAAAAAATTTGACTCTTGGCATCAATTTCAATTAAAACCATGATGTTATACCCCACAACTGCATTTGAGAGGGCAAGTATTATAATCCAGTGCGACCGCCCCAGCCCAGCCTCTGCATAGTTAGAATCTCAGTACAAACTCCATTCCAGACGGTGACGGCACATCACTAAACCGCTGTTTTAAGACCCCCATAAAACACAAATAAGAGGACTACCTCGTCACTCCCTCTTCGAAACAATTTCAGTACCACAGTTTAGGGCCTCTGTAAGCTCTGATTTGGAAGTGCACTCCATCTAATTACACTGAAATCATACTGAAGGCCCTAATTTCATTTTAACTGCACAAAGTGGTTTGGCGACTTTAAAACTGATATGGAGCTACTTTAGTTGAATGTGTGTTTTTCTAGGAATCACAGTTAAATTAACCTGATATAAGTTAGGTCGGTGGATCAAAGTGGACACCTCAGACCATAAAAAGAAAACATGCTGTCGGGGGGGGGGGGGGGGTGGTGGCAAAGGACGGAAAGGAGAAGAAAGTGAGGAGAGAGGAGGAGATAAGAGGAGGAGGAGAGGAGGGGAGGGGAGTGGAGCATAATGCACTTAGGCCGTCTTCGTTGTTCGGAGGGTCGGTTTGTTATTTTACTTATTCAGAGAGCAGCCTTTCCCAATTGCGTCTGAAGATTCATTGATTTTGAAGGGCTGTATATTTTACAGGCCACTACAGGATGTGGGTTTGTTTTCTAGTTTGTTGACTGTTCTTGTGATAAATACAAAGTGAATGCAAAGGACCACAGTCTCAGTGTGAATTGATTATTTTGTATAAATCTGTTGAGCATAAAACATGAACGTTTCGGCAATGAAATAAATATGTAAGGAAAATTTATGCTACTGTATGTAATTTTTTATTTTATTTTTTTAGTAATAATCAGAGGGTTCCACTTCTTTTTCATGTACACCGCAGCTACCCCAAAATGGCCGAGCGCAGCCCTGACCGCAGCAGTGCGCCCAGCACTCATTATATGAATATCAGAAAACTGTGAGGTTTTTCCTCTGCTGTTTTTAACACATTTTGCAAGACATCGCAATCGCCATCGCTTCAAAAGAATGAAGCAGGGGCCGTTGTGTTCCGCAATCATCGAATCGGCTATCGTCCGTTCCCACCTTTCTGAATGGTTACAATTTTTTTTCTCATTAGCGCAGCATGTAGCGCTTTGAAGCTTTGCTCGCGCTGACTGCAGGTTTTATAAACCAAGGTATAAGTATCTGAGAGGCGAATAAAATTCAGCCGGCAGTATGTCATTTTTTTAAATTAATTTAATGTAGTTTTATGTCTGCCTGGTGCACCAAGCTTAATCGTGATATGCATTTTGCTATTTTTGATAGCCTATTGAAGTAAACTTAGCCACTGTCACCTGTTATTTGAAGCTTTGTCCCAAACCACAGTTTCTCTGCTTGATGTGTCCATCTTTGCCCATTAAACCATTTCACTTTTAATATACTTTTTGACTAGTGCGTAAAACTTGAACCTGTATGTTTAACAATGGATGGGCAACTCTTTACGGGTCCGAGCGAAGGGTGCTCTCTCTCTCTCTCTCTCTCTCTCTCCCTAGTGTGGGACTGGGAGAAAGAATAAAAGGGTGCACGGTTGTGTTAGAGTCGCTTGACTAGTGACCAGTGAAAATCCTCATGCAACGAATATAATTTGCAGACTCATAGCTATGATGCAAAATATTTCATTTATTAAATCACCAGTGTTTCAACCAACATGGAAAGTTGGTAATTTAATAAATTCATTGCATTCACATCATGACTACGAGTGCACAAAGTTTTTCCCTGCAGAAACCTGCTGGTTTAAAAATGTACTAATGCTGACAAGAAGTTTCAAAAATATGCCTAAAGTAATTACAGGTAATCCCGAAGAATCAAGCCTACCTTAAGTCATTGTTTTTTTTTCCTGATGCATAATAAATTTTGAAATAGAGTGGGACATGGCCACTGAAATGGGACAGCTATTTGTCAAAATATATGATATGTTAGGCCTTTTCCGGGAGAAACTTCGATGTTCACTGAAAATGAGAGAGTAGTTTCATGGACTTGATTTAGATAAATACAGAAATACCAAAATAAATATTACATTTCATTCCATCCTCCGATGGATTAGCGCATGGTCCAGGGCGTGTCCCAGCCTTGCCCATCGTCAGCTGAGATCGGCTCCAGCTCTCACGCAACTCTAATGAGGAAGAAGCGGTGTAGATATTGGATGGGTGAACGGATGGATGGCCTTAAATAATGGGAATGTATAGCATGTTTTACAACCTCTCAAAAGTCTGTGTAGTTTTTAAACAGAATCATGGAAAATTTAAATCCATATTTGCATGAAAAGACACGGCAGTCCAAAGGCTCTCCAGCTGTCACAGTTTTCACTGCAACTTGAGAGAGTCGCTCCGTAGGTGTCCCCCTCAAGCCTCTGCATGTTCAGCTGGTTGCCGAAGCGCTGAAAGTTTGCACTTTGTGTTACATAGAGATATGCAGCAGACCAAATGCTATCCATCTGAGAGTTGACCAAAACTAATAACCGGTATTTCAGGTGACTGAATTAAAGTATCGACATTTTTATTCCATTTTCAGTGCTTTTGAGAATTTCACAGAGTAAGAAATTAAAAAAAAAAAGACTTTTTCATTCAATATCCCAAATCTCTGGATGACTTCAATATAATTGCAAAAGAGCATTCAGACAGGATGAAAGTTAATGATATTTTGCCGGAGGCTTTTATTCTTTCATGTTTATTCCAAGTTGAAGATGTTTCAAGCACCTAAAAATGTCCTTCCATTTTTCCAGAAAATGGAAAATGAAATTGTTATTAAAATTCTGATGGAAAGTGTGAGGGATTTTGCTTTGCTTTAAAGAATAGGGAATATATCTTTAGATAGTAAATTCATGAAAATATTTGGTGCATATGCCTGTACATTAAAAAAGCATTATGTAACTTGAGAGGTACATATTTAAAACTGTGAAGTATATACTTATAAACTTTTATCAAGTACCATTCATTAAATCACATTTATTAGGCAGACGATTTTATCCAAAGCACTGTACAGCAAGTGTACAGAATCAGGTCATTGAGACAGTTACAACAGATCAGATGTTCAGTATAAATATGGCACCAGTCAGCTTAGTTATCAACATATGAAAAGTTCACTTACAAGAACAAATAAAAGCCATTTTTAAAATGGCGGATGTTATGGCCCCAATTTGGTTTGACACATAACACAGCAGGGGATGACAGACAAAACTCCAAAACTTTAACAAATTTAATAAAATAAAGCACTGACACTAACCTAGAATTTACACTACTGACCAAGATTGATTATATACAGGAAAAAAAAATATATTTACAGTCCCTTTGGTTGGGTTGCTTGGTGATGTTCTGACAGAGAAATGCTCCAACACAGGCAAAAATCCACAAAAAACAACTTCACAGGTCTTGAAAAAAGTGGCAGGTCTGGTCAAATGTATCCTTCTCCTTGCAATTTCTCCTACTACTTTACTCTCTCAATTATTCCTCCTTATATACTCTTTTGCAGACCCCTCCCACCTTTTAGACTTTTTTTTTAATTCCCTAGGACTTTCTGTCTCAGACATGCACGGGACATGCCCAAACCAAGCTCCAGTCTGGGCTTAACAAAAAAAAAGGTCAATACTGCCATCTAGTGGCTTCTTTTCACGCTACACAGATAAAATATGCATCAAGCTAACACCAGTTTGATGCATATTTCTTTAACAGCACAATAAAACACACAATTTTGGTCAAAAAAAAAAACAGACGACTGATATTGACTGATATTCCCTGAGGTGGGAAAATTGAAAAAAAAAAAAAAGGCAGGGGCCCTAGAACAGAACCCTGATGAATGCCTGTTGTGACTGAACCCATCCAGGAAACCGGGTTAGTTCTAACAGCTAGGTAGGAGGCAAAACAAAAGTGGGCAGCCCAGATATCCTTATCTTATCCAGAGTGGAGATCAAGGGTCGATGGTTGACTGTGTCAAAAGCAGCAGACAAGTCGAGAAGGATCAGGTGAGAGAAGAATGAGGTACGTGGAGTGATGAGTGTGTTTATTCCTTCACTTGATGCATTGATGACAGTGGGAGAGTACATTCCAAAATATTGGTTAAAATTACCAGGGGATGTTCAATTGGGTTGGGATCTGGGTGACCCTGCTGCCATGGAAATGGGGCATTCTTATCCAATCTGAGTAAAAGTTTTCAATCATAGGATATTGGTGGTCGCTAAAGGGAACAGGTGAACCAGAACATATCAGGAAATATGAAATTACACCTGATCCCAACTCTAACAAGCCAACATGATCCACTCACCACTTCTTTAGAATACATTCAGGACTACATATCTGGTCGCTTTTTAAATATGACTTCCATGGAGATATGATGGAGGTATCCTCCACCTTTGCCACAGAGGGCTGGGCAATTGGTTAAGGAGTTGTTTGCTATCTGCTTTATAATGGGAAAATGAACCTGTCTTTGTGGTCAATGGAGCAGACAGCAACAAATGCCCCGATGTATTAGAATTCCTTGCATGCTGTGCTAGATCATATCAATTCAACCATCTGGAATTCAAAAGTAGCTTGCCGTATTCTCTGCCGTTTATGATATTTTTGATACAATTTAATTCCCTAACATTTGCAAGAATTTTAGAGGATACAGTATGGTGATTATGGTCATTTAGACAACATGGGGAAAGCTCAATGCTTTGATGACTGTCCAAGTCAAAATATTACACTGTGCATTTAGTAACTGCAGCTCTTGATAGGTCATGAAACAAAATGGGACTGATTACTGCATTTTTTGAGGCAAGGTTGATTCAGCAATATCCAAGTAACATAAGTTATAGCAGCGGTAAAAATACTTTGTTTGGGTGAAAATGAAATAATAATGCCAAAAGAAAAACACAAGTATTAGAATTACCGCAGTATGAGAGCAATACAAGGCCATACTAGTCATTATACAATCCGCTTAGCTTGGCGCGCAGTAATTTGCATTATATGACCAACGGGTCATTGTATATCGCCCTTTCAACAAATCAGTGCGGTATCCACAAGAGCACGGCTGAAAACGTTTCTTAAGATTTTCTTGTGAAGGCATCAGACTATGTTATACTCTTTCCCCCTCGCTAGTGCCTCTCCATGCCTGTCCCTTATTTCCCCACAAGTGCCTCTCGACAGCGGGATAGGCATCGAGAGGCGCTAGTGAGGGGGAAAGAGTTAATTATTTGAAAAAGCTTAATGAAAAAAAAATCTTTGTTGGTGACCAGTGGTGCATTACTCCTACTGCCAATTTTGTAATCAGTGATTAAAAACCCATTTATGAGGTCACAAATTCATGCTTGCACTGAATGAACATGCACAGAAAGTTCCAAATAAAAGGCAATCCAATCGAGCCATTTACAGGGCGAATACTTTCCAATCATCATAATCTGTGGAATACAGTACCCTTTTGAAATCAGTTGAACCTTCAGTGACACACCCCCCAGGGCATGCACCCCATCACTTGGTTCAGCCCATTCTTTTGGAACTGTGGGCAGGTATAATTTCGCTCAGTTCTTTCCAATTGTTTGTGTTTACAAATTCAAGGAATCATGTTATAAGCCCTAAATTGCCACCAAAGTTTTTGTCATGACACTGAAATTTCAACAAAAAACTGGAAGTTCTTACTTGTTTTTGCAGGAAAGCACTTTTTTGGGCAGGTTGCAGTCTTCGGTTCCCCCGCTTGCTTGTAGGTCATTAAGCTCCAAGAATCGTTAGTGCTTTTTCAGTGCCAAAGATACAGTCCCTTTCACAACTCTAATTGCTTATTTGCAAAACAACAGGGATGTGTGGAGCAGGGTCAATGCTAATCACCAAGTTAACTTTAGTTAGAATGATTTCAGTTGCTTTCTTGCAACTTTTGGTGCAAAGAAAGCATTAGAAATTCATCATTTTTTTCTTCTTTTTCTCTGAAAGTATTTGCCAATGTCATTGCATATGATACATGAAGAAATAGATGCAGATGTGAGAAACACAGTATATATAAAATTTTCTAAATTTGATAGGAAGAACAATTTAACTGCTTTCAAATATCAGATATATGCATAAGCCCTGAAAGGGAAAAAAAGGTGATTTCATACATACATGGGAAAACAATAGCACGTACACATAAGAGACTTCAGTTCTGGCCGACATTGCGTACATTTTTTTTTTTTTCGCCTTGCCTTTCAGGGGCGCTACATGCCTAAGATTTTGGAATCAGATTTTTTTCAGCCTCAGTTAAATCAGTGGCCAACTGAATTAATGGCTAATTAATGGTTTCTACAGCAAACTGGATCTGAAGGTTTCAGTTGGCCAGGAAGAAAGCGATCATACTGTCGGCGCTCAGAAACCACAAGCTTGCTGCACATGAGTCATCTTCATTTGGCTTCTGTCTGATCAAGTGAGCCAAACTTTGGTGTGATGAGATGCAGCGTCACGTGCTTAGAGGGATCACGTGCTTAGAGTACAATCTCACGTGTAGGAATTAATTTCCTTAATACTGAAGTCAGTAACGATTCGGAAAGGGGTCTGTATCCATAAATCATTGACTGTGCATGAATGACCCAAAGTCATATGGAAAAGATGAACAGGAAGTACACTCCTTGGTGTTCAGCGATGACATAGGCATGGAGTTCGGCCTTCAGAAGTGTGACATTCTTGTTTTGAAGAGGTGGAAAGTTGTGAAGTTTGAAGGAACTGACTTGCTCGACTGATAGAGGATGAAATCAGTGGAAAAAGTTGGGAATAAGTACTCAGGTGTCTGTGAATGAATGACTTTCTACATCAGAAAATAAAGAACGAGAGGTGAGTGTTTCTGTAGACTGAAGAAAGTATTTAATGAAAGAAAGTTAAATGGAAAGAACACAATAAAAGCGATGAACACGAGGACAGTGTCAGTTCAATGGTATTGGACAGGAGAAATTAACTTGAACTAAGTGGAACTAAAGAACATTCCTAAGAAGATGAAAAATCAGATGGTCATTTCCGGAATGTTACACCTGTGAACGGGTGTGGATTATATGTACCTTCTAAGAAACTGTGCTTTTGGCAGTCTACAACGAAGGGTTACCCATCAAAGAAGACGATGAGACTCCTAAGCAACTGAAAGGAAGGTAGAAGACTGACTTGAAGTGAGGTGAGAGTTAAAGCAGACGCATTGAAAAAAGACACAGGAACCCGGACCCCATTGGTGCAGAAATCTGAGGGAGTCAAACAAACTATCTGGCTACTTAAAAAAAAAACAATATCACTTTACTGTACTGTAGGTTTGCTGTGATTCTAGTGATATTAACATTAGCACCCTGTGATTTGTAGGGTAGCTAACTAGATGATCTCTGATGGGTTAAGTTTGCTATTGTTACCTTCACAACACCGAACATTACTCTCAATTTTCCTCGTCATCTCCTACTTCTTTCACCAGTTCTTCACTGCTTCCTGGCCTTGTCCCATTATTGTTTTCAGCAGTAAGTTTATTCCTCTATTCTATTCTGTTCCGGCTGTTTCTAATTTACAAGTCATCACCTCCTGCCCTACATCTGAAACTTGCATTTCATCATGGTCACATGATCGCAAACAGGCTATAACTTGAACACAGATTATTGTTGGATTTTACTGATAATTGCTGAACAGCACACACAAAAAAAAATTACAGAAATTATTTTAAAAATCCAAACATTTGGCCATTCAAGAAAATGTAAACCTATAGTAAACCACAAGTAAACCTATAATCCACTTTTAAAGTAGAGGGTATTTTTACTCTGTACTTTTAGCAGATGTCTCAGAAAAGTAAAGTGATACTCCAGCGTAACGACACATACAGACTGAGCCGTAAGACGTAAAGATCTGCTGTTTCGTGGCCCGCCTTCAAACTGGTTTTTAGACGGATCCACCTGAGGCTTCTGCCGTGTGCCGGTGCTCATCAGGATAACCGGAGGAGCTAATATCACACCTCGCCATCGCATTTCATCTCGACGCTGCTCACACCTGAACACCTCCCCCCAAGAGGACCGCTGTAACTCCATTGCTCACCGCACACTATCTGCACTCCCTGCAGGCAGATGTATTTTAGTGCTGCATGCATGAATGAGTCTGCCTTGTCACTATATTTCGCCTGGGCCTCGCGGTCACTCACCCTATAAGTTGATTTGGGAATTATGCGGCAGGTTAGGTGAGACGGGGACTGAAACTCAATTATGATTAATGGCAGTATTGGGCAGGGCTCCTTTTGTGTAGAGCGTTTCACAAATGTCTTGCAGGGGTACAACTTGCCCTCAGTGCTCTGTCTGGTTCCACCCCACTTCCACAGTCGCCATGGCGAGGTCCTGATGTCGCCGCCATGGCAACCGTAAGTATTTACTCCGCCTCCAGCTGTCATCGTCTTGGCACCCTCTGGTCCTTCCTGCGACCGCCTGATTCATGAATCTCCTCTCCTCTTACACACATCAGCTCATGGGCGATTTCGCTCAGAATTATTCATCCGTCTCGCTGCGTGTCACTCAGTGCATATATGCCTTATGAATCGGCACCTATCTTCAATCCCAGTAAAGATTTTCTGCAAGTGATAAAATATAGATCACAATCGATCAATTTCAGTTCCAATTGCATGAAACAATAAGGCAGCGTGGTGAATTTAAAACAGAATATGAACCTGCAAAGCTGCAACAAGGAAATTAAAATGAAAAAATGCTCACTGAGGCTGGAAAAAGCAGCACAAAATTCTCCAATTATAATTTACACTTAAAAAAAGCACCCCTCTTTGAAAAGAAAAATATGTAAATAGAAGCATAAAAAATTAGACCGGGCATTTTTATCATTAGTGCTTGTGAAAAATTCAATATCTAACTGGTTCTCTCTTTCAGTCTCTCCAGCAGCGCAACCTGTGAGAATTGCTGGGCTCTAAACTAATTCAAAGAGAAGAAAGGCTCTTTATTAGCGGAGACAGGATTTCAGAGTAGTGGGTGGCACAATCAAAGATTAAACCACATAACAAGCAGGGGAACATTTTCCTCCCTTAGCAGGGCTCTAAGTGGAACATCTCTCCACCCTTTGCCTTTGCCTCGCATTACTGCAACTTTTTTTTCCTTTTGAAAAGATAACAATTCACCAACAAAGCGCCACCTTCCCTGCCTGTGTGGAGAACAGAAGAAAGGATGGAAAGCGCAGAAATAATATCACTAAGTAGACCTTGAGGGGAGTTTCAGTTTGAAAACAGGGACAGAGAGAGATGGTGAAATTCTCTCCAATCCCTAAACAATGTCTACAATGTTCATCCTAAAAGACTTTAACAGAGGCTCTCCATTAAAGCACCTACTCTTATTCTTTAGTTATTCACTCTCTGCACTACAAGGACAATTCGGACATTCCTTTAACTCAACATCAATACATGGGCTCGGCGGATTGTCTGTCGAATAGTTTTCTTATCTTCAAAATATGATCACTGCAGTTATTCGAAAATGCTCAGTCCTCATGTGAGTATTTGAAGTCACATAACAAACTCAAAAATGCAACTGAGTTATTCACAGCTTACAAATCCATTATTACCTACTTGTCGCACCACTGCCAGTTTGCATGTGGACTCTGATGATGGAATAAAAACATCAAAACATCATCATAGATTATGAATAGTAATACTAATTGTTGAACTATCTATTATTGACTGTAGCTTCAGTTACAGTCCTGTTTGAACCCCTGAACACCAACGAATGATTGTGCCATTTCAGTCCTTCCCCCAGAGGAGGCTGCTGTATTGTACTATGTGCCAACAATCCAGTATTTGCATATTTATTTTACTCCAGTACAGTAGAGAAGGAATTTGTATCATCCCATGAAACGCCATCTTACCCGTCTGGTAGTGAGTGAGAGAGTAAGAGGTGCTCAAGTGTGGGCCGCCCGCGAGATTTGCTGCATCCATGTCAGCCGAAGCGCAAGGCGTGATTGACTCAACGCTGCTCTGGGGTGCAGCGAACAGGCCTCTCCTCCATATGCATCGAGTCCAGGCCTTTCAGCCTGCTCTCCCTTTACGGTAGGTCATCCATAACTTAATGGGCCCCAGGGAGAGTTTCAAAAAGCCAATGGAGTTGGAAAGTCACATATCCAGACACACACACACACACACAAAGAAAAAAAAAAGCCCAAACAAAAAACAAGCACTGCAATCGACTGACGGGGCGGCCGTGGAGGGCCGGGATAAAATGAGGGATGGCTCCCCTGGGTGAGCTCCATCACGCCGGTCTGTTTACGCCGGTCATCTGAACGAGCACGCCAGGGGCAGCACGAACAGGACGCGTCGATGCAGCTGTTTAAGTGTGTCGATGCGCACGGCCCTCCCCCTGCAGGTGAAAACACAAAGGACTTCAAGGAGACGGGACAGCGAACTCTCCACGCCGAGGGTTAGAGCGTAGAGGACACCGCGACTGCTGAGTATTCCATTTCCTCCTTACAACAAACAAAAAACACCTTGCAACAAAAAATAATTCAATAATTTAACTCTTACATAAATCTTTAATTCTTCAAGCTAATTTGGAGAGTAAATAACACTAAATTTGCTTGAAATACCACGTGGGCAACAAATTTGCATTTGTTTTGTCTTGGAAAAACAAAATTTCCTTTCATGCATGTAGTCATTGAAATTGAATATAAATTTCAGCTCATATTATTCCAACAAAAGGTGCATAACAACACATGTTACGTGTGACCAGAAATATATGATTTAAATGTAGATGAGTGGTGTCTTGTCGCTTAACAGCATTTGGTGCTCCACTATCTTCATGGCTTTTCATTTTTTTCTCTCTTAAGAACTAAAAACAGCTTTGAGATGAACACGGCCTTGATTTTAAAATGCTGTCTCATCACCTATGGGTCGTAAGTGCTCTCTCTGCACGGCATAGTTGCATTTAACTGTTTGGGGTAGCCGTCTGCTGCATTTACAGAGCAACTTGAAGCAAACAAAATCAAAATTTTACAGACATTCTAAAGATGTAAACCTTACCCTCCATGAACGCGAGCGACTGAAATATTAGCGTTGGTAATAAATTAATTTGTGACTCGTACTGCCGGTAACATTGGAGCTACTGTGAGCAAGAATATCATACGAACATAACACCACTAAAGCGAGAGATGGAAGAATATTTGAATTCATTAGCTGGAGAGCACTACTGGAAGAGGCAAAGGTCAACAAACTTTGAGTCTGCTATTTAATAGCAACCCTGAGTGAATAATAAGGATGCAGAAATACAACATTTGGCATTTTCTGACCATATCTTCTCTGCTGTATTCATATATATATATATAGCGCACGAGCCCCGCTCTATTTTGTCTTCTCTGTAAAAAAGATGTACGAGCTCATATCAAATAACATTTCGAACGTCATAAAAATACAAACTCTGAATAGTGAGTACTCCATGTTTAAATACATGTACAAGTCTATTTCCACACTGTAGGCTATAAGATTTGTGGCATTCGGGCATTAGTGTTTACAGTGTTCAGTAAAACATGAAATGAAAGCGTGCACTCACAACCCCAGAGGGTTAGCTTTCTGTAGTGTGAAGGACAATAAATTTAGGTATTGCAAAGAAATCTATAATGATTTATTAACCTGACCAAGCCAGGTCTCATGGCTCTATAATGTCATGACTGACACAAAGAATGCAGCTAATACCACATATTGCTTGAGAAGAAAGGAGAGAGCTGAGATCACAGGTAGATGGCTACATCAAACACAGTGCCTCTCCAACAGTACTGCACTCCCTAACTGTTAGCATTAACTCTCCAATAGCATCTTGCTTACTAACTGTAAGCACGAGCTCTCCAACAACACTGCACTTTATTACTAATTGCACTAGCCCTTCGACAGCATTTCACTCCCTAACTGCTATTATGATTAGCGAAAAGTAGAGGGTGTCCATACGATAAAAAAAAAACAAATCTAGAAAGCTAAAACTCTGTCTTGCATGTACTGCATCACAATAATATATACTATTTATTTCATTTATGTAGGTTTTATTGTAGATTATGTAGATTTATTTCATTGATGTTGGTTATAACGATGTACCTCTTAGTGTATAATAAGGTTACTAAATGTTGGTTTTGAATCAATGAGTTTTCTGGCAATTCTTTGAGTTCTCTGATTGTTGCTGCAAAATTCGATAGATTTGCAAACAAGAAAAACTATTTCTACCTTAATACTTTAATATTAAAACTAATTAATATTAATTAGTATAAATATTAATACTAATAAAATCAAAACATGATGACCAAGTACAAATGTTAAAAAAAGGTTATTCAAGAACTTCTTTTCAGCGGCAGCTCCTGAAAAAAAGATTGCTCTGCAAATGCAATTGAATGTGAAGTTATTTAACGTAAGAGTCATTTGTCCCTGCTATGAGCACCTGCTTCAGAACTTTTATTTGCCTCTGTAGGGTGACTGCATAATTACCACTTTGCAGTCAATTCAAATTCCCACTCAATTGGTTTCTCTCTTATTGATATTGATTGATCTGCAAGAATCCTACAAGCTCAATTCCAGAAAAACAGGGACAATGTGAATAATGTAAGTAAAAACAGCAAGCAGTAAATTGCAGATCCTTATTTACCTGGATTCAACTGAAGAAAAAAAAGAGGCAAAACAAGTAAGGCCTTAACCCCGACGGGGGGACTGAACGGCTTGAGCTAGGACCACCGAACTTGGTGACTTCTCCTAAAACTTGTCTAAGTCCACCATCTTCGCCGTTTCCATGGCAATGGTTTTCTAACAGGTATGTGTGACAAAAAAAAATTGTTCATTTCAGCTTCATCAATGCAGTTTCCAGATTTCCTTTTTAAATATACTTATTCCATTATATTTACAATATCTTACGTAATTTAATGTCAGCTAGTCACCTGTTTACACACCTGTGTAATGTTCCAAACTGGTGTTGTTCTGAAGATTCTGCAGCTTAATTTGTTTTTCCATTCCTCTGTGGCTACGGCATTGGGATGTGTTTCTAACACTAAATTCATGGATATTTATAATAATCAGCACATTTTTTAAGGTGAAACTAAGAATTTTTTTTTTTCTTGGAGCTGTTTCCAACTTAATGTAGATTGTAAATAGTTTGCATTTGACTTAATTCTGTTTTTAATTGTATTATGTGTACTCTCTCTATTCTAGTGGTTTTCAGGATGTTCCTACACTGCTCACTGGCTTATATATGAATAATGTAGATATTTTTTTATAGCATGGATATATTTAAACAGGCTGTTGATCTGGATTGGCGTTTTTGCATATGTCTTCGGAATGTCCAGTACTCCAAATATGGGCTCAGACATTCAAATCTATGCCTCGGCTCTCTGATAAACATCCATCTGCTTCTGTTTGTAGTCCTGGCTGAATATTCAACGATATATACTCTCCAAATGACTGTTCCAAAATGTAAAAACTCATTTTCCAGGCACAGTTACACACCTTCCCTTTAATCTGCGATTAATGAACTTTATGGATCACATTCAACATATTAACATATTCTTCAGGCACACAGTACACCGAGTGAATACTCAGCTGGAGCGATGTGAAAAGATTTATTTTTGCAATGCATCGCTCTTGATTATATATTTTTAAGGCGCTTTAAGCTTTCAGACTTAAAACCACAGAGACCTTGAAATACATAAATACAGAAGAAACATGGAGACCAATCACTATGGACCAATCACGAACACAAGCATGGCCATGAACCACCACAATCCCGTTTATTTTTCATGGAATTACTCAGGCAATTCATCACTCTTTTCCTTGAATAATTGAGCTCAATTTCCTGTGTAACAATGAGAACCTCCCTTGTGCAAACATTTATTTTCAGCTGTAGGTGGAGTACAAAGTCAGATCTCCAAACCTGTTCTTCAGTCGTACTCGCTGAGATCGGGAGGGCGGGGACAGGCTGACGGATGGCCAGGTGATGGAAAGTCAAAACGGCAAAAGTCTGCTGGTCAGTCTCCCACACGCACACAGAGCAGCTGTGTTTCCTTCCTTCTACCTCATGAAAACCCAAAACGGAGGTTATGAAAGAAATTTCCCTGCCCGAAAAGAGGAGGATACCACACAAAATGACAAAATCCATCCCTCCCTTATCTATACCACCTCTTCTTCATCGGAGTTGCAGGGGGAGCTGGAGCCAATCCCACCTGACAACGGGCGAAAGCAGGAACCCATCCTGGACAGCTCGCCAATCCATCACTAGGCACATGAACCATTCACACACACTCCCATCAACTGGGAATTTAGAATCTACAATTAGGCTGATACGGGGCGAACATGCAAACTCCACACAGAAAGGCCCCAGACTGGATTCAAACCAATGACCCTCTTCCTGTGAGTCGGCAGTGCTACCCTCTGTGCCACAGAGCCACCCACAATGGCGCAAGGAAACTAATAAATGAAAATATAAAATCGTGTCATCTGAATGATCCTGAGAGGTAATTACCTCAGTTCTCTTAGAAGTACTCCCCTTTCATCAGTAACAGTTGAGTCGAGATATTGTGATTATTCTGGAAGTGTGGCCAGCAGCTCAATTTGCAAACACATTAAAAAGTAATAATAATAATCACAACTGATAGTCGTTCAAAGGGCAATTTCTTTCCATGTCTCTCCCCGCCCAGTGCGGAGTATCCGAGTCCTCCTGGTTGCCTCGGTGACTCTTCTCCATTTTAATACCCGGCTCATGCACTGTCAGCGTTCCAGTGCGGCATTTGCACCTGTCGCCTGCTTTTCGGCAAACTCGAGTGGCTGGTCCGGGAACCGAGGTGAGGCTACAGTGGCGGTTTTTGAAAACCTGGTGTGTCTGTGTGTTTGGGACTGTGAGATACTCAACAGCTCTTTTACTCAAGGCTATTGTCTACTGTACTTAGTGAGGGGAACTAAGGGTAACTCATTTTTTTAGGTGTCAAATTTCTTCTTTCACTCCATTATTATTATTATTGCATTTGATTATCCTTGGTCATCATTGGAACCTGGCAGCAAAAGGCAGGTGTACTCCTTTTTAAAAGTCCAATCCTGCACCATGATCATATATGAATAAACAAGCAGATAAATAAATACATAAACTAATCCAGAAAGCCTGCACCTCACATTCTAGCGAGCAGAGACGTCTCCTTTTGGCTCCTGCTGTGAAGGAATCTTCAAGAAAAAAGAACTTTCGGGAGGCAAAAACTAAAAAAAAAAATCAGAGAGGAATGCGCGGAATATAGATGAATTTATATTTGTCTGACGCCACTTTTCTCATCAGCTCTCCGCGCAGCGATAAGAATCAGAGCGAAGCCCGTGGGGTCAGACCAGTCCTCCGCGGCAGTCTGCGTCATGCATAACAATCCCTCCTCGTGCTCACAATAAAGGGAACGGTCTCAAAAACAGAGTTGCTCAGGGAAAAATGATCCGCGCTATCTCGTAAGGCCACTGCACGTCTCCCAAAACGCTCTGCAGTTAGCGGTTTTTTTTTTTTTGGAAATGTGTTATGTCTGCTGCGAAGTTTCCCGGTGAGGGAAAAGGTTTTTTTTTTTTCCTTGATTCTTAAACACTTCCTTTTGTCAAGGTGACTGGCAGGTGCTAACCGTGAGTAAAGTGCCCTGCATTAGCATTATACTCAGAGTAACTGAGGGCTAATTCCCAGCAAATACAAATACACACTGTCATTCATAAACCAGAATCAAGGGTTACATTCAGTCTGAGTTTGTCCACTTGAGGAAATATTTGATTTGAAATGATATATTCATAAGGAAATACAATGTGTGAACTGCTAAAGCACCTTGTTATTCGTGAGGGTAAAATATATATTTAAAAATGTGTATAGGACGTTACATTGACATAGCCTTTGCTACACTGTAGTTGACCAGCGGAGATCACATATGCTCTATCAGAGTCAATTACCACTTTATGAGAGGTGATTTTACAGCTAAAGGTTTTCAGTGTCATCGTCCTGAAAAGACTTTTCATCATCCAGCAGCAAAAATTGAATAAATATTTTGAAGGTCCAAGAACTGTGATTCTGAGTTCGAATTCTGAAGCTATGAGCATTTAGCTATGAGCAAAATGTGAAAAGGGAATGAAATATAAAGCTTAGAAAGGCATTGTTTGCCTCATACATTTGGATTATTCTGTTTGTTGGGGTTTTTTTTTGATGATTTTGTGTGTACAGAGGGTCACTCTTTGAGGTGGCCGCTAAACCAGGGCCTCTTCATTTTGTAATGCGATTATAACTCAGTGGCATATAAACTCTCAGTACTTCCAAAGTACACGGTTACTTCCGGCAAATGGTTTTTCACCAAATGACTGCGAGTGACCTTTTAACAGCCCAAAGTCTAAACCTGCGGACCTCACAGCTTGCCACAGACTTCTGTCGCACCTTTGATGCTCTAATCCCGTTAGAGGAGCCCAAAATACCAGGGAACGTATGGTGTAAATTGGAGCATGTCCCTTAGGTCAGGCCATTAAAAGAAAAAAGATGTTTCAGCTGTTGCTCCAGACCGAGAAACATCACATTGACTTCATACTACACCACGTCAGACAGAATATCACAAGTAGGCAGCGATGGCTTCAAAAACCCCTGCAGGTATTTTAAAATGAATAATTAATCAGCGCATTTGAAAATGAGCGTCGGACAGGGGCGTCCCCCGAAAGAGTCTGTGGAGGAATGGCAGCCCCATCCCTGGGCCATTTCAAGAAAATAAATTGCAATTATGGCCAATGAAATATATGATTACCCCTGCGAAATTGTCAAAACATTCTTGGACCAGATGTAAAATTTGGCTATTAAATTTACTGTGTCCCCAAGCTTAGAATTTTAATTGAACCTGATAGCCTCCATTTATTCAAACTCATTATGTTCTTGTTTTTTTTTCTTTCTTATTTTGATTAAAATTGGAGGGGGAGAAAGAAAACTGGTGTGTGGAGGGGGGCGGGGTGTTGTGCCGAGAACAGGGAAACTAAAGCTTCTTATTTCTAACACCGTCATTAGTTTTTACAGTTTAACTTCAAACCATCCTGCAGGTTAACATCTGAATGTGTGACCCAATGTTATGTGGGTCACATCTCCAAATGCCACCTGCCAGAAGCATTTATTCTGTGTTATTTTACACGATCTTTGACCAGCTTCTTGTTGTAAGCAAAACATTATTTGTCGAAGCTTCCTAGTTTCCGCAGTTGATCGACTCAGAATGCCAAAGAAGCACTCAGAAAGAATTTAGTAACTCCGCTGTGATCTTCTCATGCAATGTTTGATCTTTCCATTCTGTTTCTAGACTATTTCTGGTACACATTACTCCTACTATACGACAGGTGTCAAATTTATTTTCTTTTTTTTTCTCCTAAAAGCATCTCTCAATTCACGTGAAATCACCTCCTGCTATGAAATTAAACAAGAGCCTGATAATTTAGTTTCCGAGTTTCACTCAGAACTTTCCATTGTTTTCATAACATATATTTAGAAGCGATAGAAGAGATAATTCCAAATGTGTCAAATGTATCTCACAGTGATAAGCGTCAGCTATTTGGCGTTATCCTGATTAAAAGAAATGTACACTATTTAAAATTTGACCCAACGTTGCATTCATGTGGAGATTCTTAGACTGAGTTCCTTTTAATCCCAGCCCTGTTTTCTGTGCTCCAGCTTTAAAGTACAGCACATTTCCCGGGCGCATGTACGGCTGACCTTTTAACTGGCAACTGTAGCTTTGACCACAGACACAGAACTCTCCAAAGGGTCAAACGAACATGATTAACGGTAAAGGCCGTACATGGCTTACTGCCTTGCTTGACAGCTGTTCCTGATCGATTGAGTGGGCGGGTGCAGGGGGGATGTCGGGGTTGAGGACGCAGTGGTTGAACAGGAGGTAGAAACAGTAACGCAGTAACACGACCAGCTGACCCCTGTCTGAGGTGAATTGTGGAGGGTTGGCGAGCGGGACAGAGGGAGGTTAAGGAGTGTGACAACACTGTTTATGGACCTGCAGCCGCTCGGGTGCATTATGAGTCTGGGCCACTGGGAAACAGGCTCATAAATACAGGACCAGCTGATTACTTTGACTTTGACAAACCACCTGAACGAATGGGTCTCCTTCTTGAGCACTGAGTCCTGACACGTCTCGCCATCACAGCAGATCCTCTTACATTAATTCATTGTGAATATGACAATAAAGCACCTCCTCTCTTTTATAGGTGAGCCAATGTTCAGTGAATATATTTATAATGTTTGGGGGGTTTGAATCTGTTTTTTTTTGTTTTTTTTTGCAAGGTTGAAAAATCAATCTTGAAAATGAAGGTTGATGTTTCCATATTATTCACCGTCAGGGCAACTTTGTCAGTATTGTGATGGCTGACTTCACTACACATGAATTTTGAAATGTTGATCTTTTTAAAGAGGCTTCAGCAAAATGGTTTTGTTTGTGAGTCGACTCACATACGGCACTAAATTACAGGAAGGACAAAGTACGTGAAGTCAGAAAAATGAATAGCTGTGAAGATTTTTAGGAAGAAATATGGCTCACATTATTGGGGTATGATTTTTTTTTTTTGGTGAGAAATATTTTGAGCCAAAGTCATAACTACAAACATGTGGTTTTTATTCTTTATAACTTTTGGTTTATGTCTTTCCACTCTTCTGAGGTGGCCGTACAAATACCCTTTATGGAGGTATTGTGAAAAATTATTTCGCTCTCTCAGGTTCGCATCGCTCCCTCGCCACATTGCCCGGTGCGATAGTGGACGTCAGGAACAGGGGTCTAATTTCTTGGCTTCTGTGCAAAGGTGCTGTGAAGCATCCGTCAGGACCCTCCCCTGGGTGAGTGTCGCATGTGAACTATCTCAGGTGGCAGCTGGGCTTCGGTTACAGAGCCGAGGGGCAGGAGTCCAGCGAATGGCCAGGAGAGTCTCGGGCACCGAAACATACGCCTGCATTCTGTGGGGACCCCTCCTCACACACACACCGGGGAAACCAACGGACTTTCATTTCTCCCGCCCGCGTGGAGCAGGGAGCGACGAGGGCTATTTCAATGGCTATTTTCAAGATCGCTCCCAATGCAAGGTGACCATCTGCCCAGCAATTACTTTAGGAGGAGTGGGAGAGAAATGGGGTCACACTCTTTGCACTAGCGAGCCCATTTCAGCGCTCATCCATCCCCCTGCACTGTATCCCACAACATGCAACACACACAGATGAATTTACTGCACCATCATCAGTATACAGACACGGACCGAGGTGTAGACAGACATACAATCTTTTCAGGGGGATATTTCACCTGCACTCCACCTTTTGAAAGAGTCCAGGATTGACTGATAATATGTGGGACACTCCTTGACCCCCCGGGAGAGTTGGGATGTCTCTGTAATGATACAGGCGGTCTGGCAACACATCATACAATGCCCTTGCTTAATTATTCATCACCTGACTTAAGTGGCTGCTCATCCATTGTAGACAACAATCTGTGGGCTCCCTGAGTTTCGTCATGAGAAGACGAAATGATTGTAATTTCATAATTACTTTCTTGCCAAGATGTTGCAGCAGTTTATTCTACTATATTCGCTCACTGTTAACTCTGTCCCGTGATCCATTTGTCTCTTTTGCTCGGAAGTCCAGATGTACAAAATTTGCATCCAAAAGGCATGGCTCCCAAAATGAATCCAAAAATGGCACTTATTCAGCCATTATGTCAAACTCCTCATGCATTTACAAATGTAAAAGAAACTGTTGCATTTAACCCTTTAAAGCCTAATGCAAAAATCCCAGCAGAGAATCGTGCTGCTGTGTTTACCAAAGTAACCTGTATTTGGGCTGAAGCACAGCTTCTTAGCTTTCAGGAACAGTTGGAATTTTTTTTAATTGCACAAAATTTACCTTAATTACGGTACTTTCAAAATTACGCGCAAATCTGTGTCGGCGACGACACGTTCGGCGTAAAAGGGTTAACACAGTTCACGAGGCAAAGAGCGAGGAGCGAATATAAACCTCATTCTTAAGCTGCTTTCACGCCACACGCGAAACTCATTTTTTGCACAACAGGCGTCTTTGCGTTTACCTGACCAAGCGTCCATATACGACGAAAAAAGAGGCTTTCGGCAATTTTATTTGACGTTTAATGTGAGGGTTGGGTTTCGGGTAAGGGGTTAGGGATTTGAGTTAGTTTTAAACTGGCATCAAATAAGAATGCCAATAGTTACTTTTTTTGTTGTATATTGATGCTTGGTCAGGCGGCATCACTGTATGAGGAGCCGAGAGGAGACTAAGTTCCAAACATTCTCAGAGAGAAAAATCAGAAAAGCTCAAATTCATTGTTTTGTTATAAAAATTATACGGCTATTACTTTCAAAACAACAACAGCAACAACAGATTATAAAGATAATAATAACTTATAAATATCTGGATTACGACAACTTTTTATATTTCTGCATTTGATTGGATGGGTCAGCTGTCAATCTGGGTGGACCTTTTAACCCTGCCTCTGCTCTATGAGACTTCAGCCATTAGACAGTGAGGAAAAGAGTGCTTCTCTCTCTTTCCCGTTGTGTTTTGAGTCACAGTTTTCTTTTTTTCCCCCAAACGTTCCTGTTGTGCAAGAAAAAAAAAACTCAACTATTTTCCACTTCACTGCAGGCATGGTAATTGGGGTTCAGTATTTAGACTGACAGAAGATGAAAGAAGGCAACTAATACAAAGAGGAAGTGTTGAAGATTGCTTATTAAAGGCCTGCCACAGTTTGCAATGTCAATCGTTTCTGCATAAAATTTCTTTGTGGGCAAGTTCCATGGGAGATTCACGCACACAATTTCCTTCGTTGAGTGTGAAGACTCCAGAAGTCGTGATCCTCCTTAACCCTTGTGTGGTGTTAGGATTTTCTGCATCCTCGGGGTGTTAAGGATCCTTTGGACCCCTTGGGGTTTCAGCCCATAACTCAGCCCCTGTGCCGGCTAGAGACATTCTGTTTTCACCGGAGGGAACTTGAGGATGTCCTTTAGGTCACTGACCTACCACTAGCTTGCTCCAACCTGAGGGGGCGGAGCCTATTCAAAACGCTCTTATCCACGCCACCAGCCCCACTTCTCAGCCTCTGTGAGGGCTAGAGACACACTGTCTTCACTGGAGGGTTACTGGTGCGTGGCTGTGACGTCACTGACCCTCCCTATGATGACTCTGACCTTGGAGAGCGGAGTTTTGCCATCATGCACGCCACGAATCCCACAACTCAGCCCTTGTGAGGGCTAGAGACACACTGTCTTCACTGGAGGGTTACTGATGGAAGGCTGTGATGTCAATGACTTTTCCTATGATGACTCTGACCTTTGGGGGCGGAGTTTCGCCATCATCCACGCCACAAATCCCACTTCTCAGCCTCAGCCTGTGTGGGCTAGAGACACACTGTCTTCACTGGACGGTTACTGGTGCGTGGCTGAGACGTCACTGACCTTCCCTGTACTGACTGTGACCTTTGGGGACGAGGTTTCGCCATCATGGATGCCACGAATCCCACAACTTAGCCCTTGTTAGGGCAAGAGACACACTGTCTTCACCAGGGTGTTGCTTGTGGGTGGTTTCTGACCAGTCCCCAATCTGCATTGCGTGGTAGCGAAGCCCCGCCCCCTTGGATCAAGGGTGGTTATGGGACAGTAAGGTGCGCTCAGGGCTGTCCCTATGAACCCCCTGGTGCATGCATCATGTCCTTGGCACACACAGGGGCTGGGTTGTAGGATTCGTGTCGCGTAATGGCGTGGTTGACCCCCTCGGGTCAAGTTCGGTTTGGGACAATATATCCCCCACTCCACCCCCTGTTCAGGTATTCTAGTCTCTGGTAGAAGGAAGGCAGGTAAAGGCAGGCAGCGATGTTTTTGGTCCTATTCCAATGTTCACACTCAAGCTGTAGAGTAGACTACTGCCCTATTGTTTTAGCCTCCGAGTGATGTAAATGTGGAGGGGGGGTGTAGAGTGGGGGCTCCCCCCATAAAAGTTATCCTCCATGTTCTTCACATAAAATAAGCCAAGGTTGAAAAAAGTATTACTTGTATGATTTTTATTTTAGGAAAGATTGAAAATGGGTCCAAAAGACCCTAACATCACACAAGGGTTAAAACAGTAGTTCAAACCACTGTCCACTGAACCTGAGAAAACCTTCATTATTATTGAAGAATGCTGAAATTTGCCTACTCTGTGAAGACATATCAATAATTTATATCACATTCTTGCATTGATTTATTTCTGTAGGGTTTGTAATAGACTGTAAAACCAAGCATGGTGGTTGCAGAATTGTTTGTTCCATCTGTAAATAAAGGCAAGAGCCACCAAAATTTCCAAGATCCAAGGCAACAGATTTTTGGTTCAATAGACAATCGATGATCAGAATACCGAGGCTGAAGGTCAAGAAAAGAAATGAAGCACGGGGCGACTTAAAGGGAATATAAATCTTTTTTTAGTTATTGAAATGCTTTCAACATGCATAAGGGACTTAAATGACCGTAATACTGATTTCAAAAGACATAATTTTGTATTTTGTAAAACCCTCACAGCAATACCAAGGACAGAAATTGCAGAGGGCGAAGGCTCAATGTGTTCTCAGGCTGTTGTGAGGCAAAAATAAAATAATATTAATGAACTTTCTCCATTCACAAACGGGGCCATGCTGTACTGTAATTTTAACAGATCGCCGACTTTTCTTCTATGGGTTTCCTTAAGGTTAAAATCCCTGAACCGGCAATACATAAACCCTCTATGTAAGTAGATCATGATCACCTTCCCAACTTAATAAAACTAATTCTCATCCCAAAGCTGCTGATCAGTCAGTCCTTCAGTTTAACCCCTAAGTCTCTGTCGTAACACGGCTAGAAGGAATGTAAAAGTGTTAGGAGTCACTGAGATCATGCAACTTTAAAGGAATAACAATAATTTATTCACCAGGTAGGCAAGAGCTTAAATCAAACAAATAAAAGTTAAATCAATTACATGTTACAAACAATTTAGAAAATGGGAGTGAAGTCATACCTGACGAAAAAGGCTATACACGGAACAAGCACGCGGGAAGTTCTAATTACAAAGCTTCCATACCTATAGACTACACACGCATATACTTATGCGAGGAGAGATCAGATATGATCTTCCATAATTAAAGAGGCTACACACTGCATGGAAATGCAGGTGTAGGAAGTCGTCTGCGATCTTCCCAGAATGGATTGTCTGTCTTTCATTTTAGCCAAATCACGTCTTTGATCCAGGCTGCATGGCCATAAATTACCTGGAAGGGGAGTCAAATCTGTATTTTGGGTTTCCACCATTTGTAGGATGTAATAAAACAATTTAGCTGAGAGAGAGGAACAGAATGATTACCCGAGTGGATTCTGACCAATTTTCAGGAGTCTCCAAAAGGGAAAGAACCATCATTTCAATGGGAATGAAACACACTCCACTCAACTCCTTGGATTCCCCTGAGAGTAACAAGACCAAACATCATATGAATATGTACTAAATTGATGCAGTTGTCATGAAAAGTTCTTAAACTGGATTATTGTATAAGCAATTTTGGTTATGAGCTTATAAGTATTGCATAGTAGTGCATGGGAATAGTGTAGTATAGTAATATTAGTGTAGTAATAGTGTATGGGAAGGGCTTGACATCACTATAGTGTCAGAAAATGTAAACAGATGAGTTTAAGGTCCAGTTTCATGAAACACACAGCCAGGGGAGAAGAGGGTTGTTCGGGGGGGGGGCTGTGAGTCACGACAGTCGCCCCCCTCACACCCCCGGAGACCTGCTGATTGTTCCCTGCCGTCATCAAGCCCCAGTCCCTCAGACACACAGCCATACACACACTCTGCCTCCCTGCACTCCAGCTGAACAAACATTCTGGGGGGTGAACGGCCCCATCATCCAGAGGACGTCCCAACAGCTGGTCATATTTCAGGACTCCTGAGGTCTTGAAGTGCAGGACCCGCCTCAGTTCCTGGGATCCCCTGTTTGCCAGACCCTTACTGCATCCCAGCTCCATCAAATTCCAATGGCTAAACTCAAGAAACATGTCACCTCAATGCCCAGACACCTCCACTTCGTGTTAAAAAGAAGAGGGGATGCTACACCATTGTAAACAGGCCCCTGTCCCAACTTTTTTGAGACCTGTAGCAGTCATCAAATTTGAAATGAGCTCATTTTGTGGACAAAATTGTAAAATTTCTCAGTGTCAACATTTGCTATGTTATCTCTGTTTCATTGAGAATAAAATAGTGGCTGGTGTGACTTGAAAGTCATTGCGTTTTCATTTATTCAAAATTTACAAATTAAAGTATTTTGGAATTGGGGTTGTATGTGTCACCTGAAACCACATTTGCATCCGACAAACCCCAAGGGGACTACATATTTATTAAAATCCACATAGACCTCACACAATAGGCACACAAATGAGAATAATAAGAGTAATGGGAAGGCCTACAGGCTCTGTGTGCAAAAGGAACAATTCCGTGACTTACCTGGCGAGCTGATTGTCAAGTGTAAATAAGAGCGTGAGTACTAATGTGATGTTTTCCAATGCATTTCTTTTTTTTTTATATATATATAAATTTGGCATCTCCAATCCCACCCGAATCTTCTGAAATGCCCAATTGGTGAACTATGTACAAGGCTTGCTCGTTTGCGACCCCTTGCTGCCAACTCAGGATAGTGAAGACAATTCACGGCTCTCCTCCGAAGCAAGCGCCTGTCAGCCACTGCTTCTTATACACAGTAATTGGTTGAATCTTTGCAAGTTCAGAGTGAGGGCGGAGGATACCCGGACATGAACAGACTTGGAATCATCCGGAAGAGCGCCTGTCTGGCCAACGGGAGGCGCTTGAGCAATGAACATACCCGTTTATTTATTTCCCTTTTTTCTGGCAGTCCCTTGCCAATTTGAAACCCTGTAGCGCGATGGCCAATTGTGCACTACTCTGAAAAAGCTGCCGACCACTGCCGGTTGGTACGACATGATAGTCAGTTCAGCACTGTAATGCAGTGCCTTTACCGAGTGAGCCATCCGGCAGCCTTTCCAATGTACTTCTATTATACTGTATTGTAATTCTGTATTTTCGGTAAACTGAAAATCTCACCCATTTTTGTGCGTAAATGTTTCTTAATTGCTACATCTAAAATTTTGGGGAACCAAAATATTTTATGCACTGATTGAAAAGAAAAATACATCCCCAACGAACTTTATCTGGAGTTGAGTGTTCAATTTAGCCCGGCTTCACTAAATAGAGTACTTCCGTATTTAATTATTATTAGGTAACTGCACAGTGGATGAGGGCAGTGGGAACAGGGGTACGGTTCAGCTGGGCAGTCAGGTCCAAGGACATCTGGTGTAACAGAAGGGTCCAGGAAAGCTGAAATGCAACTGGGGAACAGAGGCAGAGGCAGATTGTGACATTATGGATTATCTCCCTGTGGTTGATCTGAAGAAGCTGAAATTAATTTGACCTTTTAGAAACATAGATTTGCATTACCCTTACTGTACATACTCATGATTCACGGTCTGAACAAACCACAGTATTATTACTACACAGTTTGACATGACCTTGGGCGATATGTGTGCAGATGAGTAAATCATCTTTCATTTTGTCCCTGCGGCATTGTCCTGATGTATCTGGAGGGATTAGCTGAAAGTTTCTTGTTTCTCAGAAAAGAGGAGTTGGATGATTATACCGGAGAGACCGGTGAATCACTCCACCATGAAGAATACAATTTTCCTACTGGATTCATCCTGTTAGAGAGAAAGGTAGGATTGTAATTGATGTGTCTCTAGAACCTTCAAAGGCAAAATGAATGAAAGAGCTTGGATAAAACACAAACATCTTTCACAAAAGTTCACGGTCCGTTGTTATCCCAATAACTTCTTGAGACACTTTAAACTCTAAAGTAGAAAGGTTTAACTTTCTAAAATGGTAAAGGCGAAAAATCCTATTCATGATGCAACCATGAGGAAATTGTGCTTCCTGTTTCTCAACCAGCCTCATTTCTCACAGGGAGGATTAATGTTAAAACACCAGTCCTGTGAAAACAATTTCTTTTTCCCTCGGTGAAAGAAACACTTATTTTTTTGTGCTTATAGGACTGAGAAGAAGATTTGTGTTTCCTGGCTCTTGATAATTTTCACCACATCAGTCTCATATCAGAAAAATCTTTGGGACCTTCAGTGGCACTGTGAGAGTACCTTTCAGGGACAAGGTCATTGACTAAAATATGAAACTAACTAGTATACGTTACAACCGTGGTCAGGGAAATGCCAAATTAGGAGAGCAGTAAAATTCATTCTGTAATTTACTTACTATTGTCAAATACTGTACATTTACCTTACACACATTCTTCAATGAAATAGAACAGAGACCTCTATAATGCATAATTCAGTGACATACAGTATCGTTACCAGAGGATTATAGCTGAGCTCGTCCAAGATTGGGTCTGAATTGTCCCCTCTTGTAGACTCTTGGGAAGGGTTTCACAGAAGAGTGTTTTTTAGGTTTTTTCAGGATAATGTGCAAAAATCTCCTCTTGATTATTTAATGGGGCGTAGCTTGCAGAGCTGGTTCAGACAGAAACAGTAACTGAAGAAATGCCCATTCCCATACACTCCCGTGTCTGTCAGACATTACTCCGCCCCTCCGAAAGGCAGGCTGTTAAAGCTGCTTTCCTTGCACAGCAAACATGGCTCTGCCTGCTGCTGCATTACTCTTCCCTGCTGCTAGTTGACATTTCCTGCTGTTTAATATTGCTCAATGGTAGTGCATATTGCCTGCGGATAATTCACATTGCCTGCTAGTAATGCTTTCTTCTGGTGAGGCCACTGCATGTGGCAAGTCTGCACTTGCCTCTCTTGCATGCATGTTTACTCTGGCATGGCCACGTGTGGCTGAGCCTAACCTAAAAAGGAAAAACAGGCCATTTATTTGCCTGGTCTTAACCAAGCTCACTTTAGCTATGTCATTATGACTAACCACAAAAGATTGTGAAATTAGATTGTTCCCAAATTGGCCACACTGCTCATGAGCACTCAACTTGCTAATAGCCAATCAAATAATTTCACCCCCTTTTGCAATGAACATGGCCCTATTTGTTTTCTTATATTTGCTGCAATTTTCCCACAATTAAGTCCACATCATAACAATATAGATTTCCCACTTGCGAGGCATTCTTTGGGTTCATTAATAAATTGCTAACGTTAGTCTAGTGAGAGGAGCTCTCTCTCTCTTGTCCAATTTCAGGCAAGTTAAGTTTTGCCTGCAAATCGGTAATTCTGGTTAGGCAACGGCATCTCATTAAAGTGCCACAGAGGTTAGATAAGGGCATATTGATTGCTGTCTCTCCTTGTCACCTCTGGGAGTCTCTGATATGGAATCCAAAGGCCTTGGGATACCGGTGTTTAAGCAGCACTGTTGACTTTACATTGGAATTGACTGATTGGATCTCTGTCCTGGACAAAAAATGCTTCAAAGTGACGGCAAATCAATTATTCGGGTGGACCTACATCCATTTAAAAAAAAAAAAACATAGACTTTCAAGTATATGACTAAAAGTTATGTAAATAAATGAAGAACCTAGTGCTAAAAGTACTTAAGTCACATTTTCACCCATCATGAGGTGAGCGTGGGGAAATGTCATCTACACAGCAAAATGATCTGAGTAAATTTGACTCTTATGGAGTGGAATTTACTCTTACAGAGTCTATTTGAGACCAAATAGACTCTTTAAGAGTTGATTTTACTCTGGAAATTTTGCTGTGCATTGTCACCCAAGTCAATTTTCTCAAATATGGAAATTTTATGAGTACTTTTAGCACTGGGGTCTTGAAATCTAGAAAAGTAAAGGTTCTTGCCAATACATTCTTCGTGTGATCAAACTCTTTTCGGCCACTGTTCGTGTAACCTTGCTACAGCCAAGGATGGGCGGGATTTCACAATGGGGTGACTGGTTGAAATTATGATTATTATTTTAATTTGAATGATGGTCAGGAGTGTAACTTTTGAGTGTTAATTGCTGCTTTTATGCCATGGTCACTTTCATGTCTGTTTGGGGAATGTTTAAATAATAAGACGGAAAACCACTTCTGCAAGAACTAGGGCTGCCCAGATGCGTGCCTTCCAGCCACAAGGTAAAACTACCATCAATGTCTTTCTTCTACAAAGGTATAAGTGGCAAGATTGGCACTAAATCAGACAATGAAGGACCGTGCGCTTGGTTTAATGTTCCAATAATGAAAGCAACAAAATTGGCAAGATTAGCCCGTTCCAATCACCAGCAGGAAATATGAAAAAAAAAAATGGCAGATACTTCACAAAATCAGTCTCTAAGCCTTGAGGGGCATTAGTCCCACAAAAGATCAATACTAGCACTGGATTCTATGCTATTATTCATGCCTTTTGTGTGACTTTTAGTGTGATTTTTACACCATAGCATAGACATTTTTGACAATGAATTCCTGAATTTAAAAAGTCTCAATCAATCAATCTGCCCTTACTGTTGTCTGTTTTCTTATCTTAATGTCAAAATGGATGTTATGTATGATCAAGATATTGTCTTTTCCATTTGACTATTTTCACCAGAGGGAATCCTATCGCCGATCCTGAGAACCCCTCAGGCAACATTTAACAGTCATAGTCTTTGTTATGACTCTGCCTCATGTGTGCGGTCTTTGTGTTTATTTCTGCTTGTGTCTGACTTTCATTTTATTTTTCTGCTCTCATTTCGGCCGTCTGATGATCCACTCCCTCCCTGCCAAACTCCAGTGATGTCGCGTGGCAGCCTTCAGCGTGCCTGCGTCTCGTCGTCCAATCACATTTCCTCTTTCGGTTTCGGCTGTGGTATTTCATTCATTGCTTCCACCTGTGCTTGATTCTGGGTCTCGCAAAACTCTGAATGAATGCGCTCCCTGATAGGATAAATACTAACCCGTACTAACCAGCACTTATTTGAAGGTGATTGTAAATATTTTGTCACGTAGTTTTAGCCTTAATTAACTCATTAGCGAGTGCATGTGTTCCTAGCTTTAGTATTCCTGCCTTAGCTTTCCCTGATTAATGCATTTTAAAGCTGTGCTTTATTTTGCTTCTCTTGTGGTGCTTTTTACTCGTCACGTTTAGATTACCTTAATCTAAACTGTCAAGTTTGATTGATGTTCTCAGCGTATTTTCTCAAGTCATTATTGTTAACCCGGTTCTCGTGTAATTGTTTATTAATCCCATTTGGTTCTGTTTCAGTTGAGATTGCATTCCGAGTCCCCGCCTCCTCTTGTGACTATATGTGGCAGTATTGGGAGCGGTCCTCGTATTGACTCTGTTCTACTTGGTGAAATCTCAGTTCTTTGTGCCTTCCGAGTTTCTCCTGTGTATGATTCCTGAGTTTTATATTTTGCTGCGTCCTTGTCTTGTCTGCAGCGTGTTTAAGTCTCCCAGTGTGTCTGTCAGTTTAGTTTGGTTCAGTTTTTGTTCTCTTAGTTTATCCTCTCTTGGAGTGAGTATGTCTGTGTCCCCGGTTTTTCCCATTTGTTCAGTGCATGTGCTCGGTGTTTTATTTCTGGCGTGTCTGTCTGCCAATTTTCTCCTAGTGTTTAATAAATACTTCTAGATCCTGCACCTGGTGTTCTCCTGTCGACTTCCTAATATACTTGCTGTCCTGAGATCAGTCATGCTGCTGTTACTCATCAACAAACTATTTGAGTTGCCTAAAAAAATGAAAGCCAGAGAATATTATTGCCCAGCAATAATGTCTTATTATATAGCTTATAATAGAATCACAGGATTTTTATTTATTTTTTATTTTTTTAAATATGATATTCAGTAATAGGTGCCTCCAGGTGTTCAGACTGGATTATGGAATCTTTGGAAAAAAGCTGGCAGCCCAAAACGTGTGTGAACAACTTACTTACTTAATGACATGAACCAGGTATTAAAATTCCTGCAACTGCAATAAAAGCTGAAAATTACTTCACTCATCTTCACTGAATTTTGCTTAGCATAAAATGTTCAAAAGCTCAGATTTCATCAATAAAGAATTTCACCACCTGTGAGAAATGTACAAAAAGCAAGAAGACTTGAAACTTCCATATGATGCAAGGTCAAGCACTTATCTCAGCCCAGACGCTGAGATGCTGCACACATGCTGTGTGGACAAACTCTACCCTGCAGGAGGATCCACTAATCCTACTGGACATTAAAAAAAAAACTGTTTTAAATAAAACATTTGCATTTGCCTGGAAAGACAGGAAATTAAACTGAATTCCTTGGGGATAATGCTGACAACAGTCAGCTCTCCATCATGGGGTGAATGGCGCAGTAACATCTTGACTGCAATTACAAATTTGATCAGAGTCCTTCAGTGGTCATAACAATGCACAGTAAAAATGACCAGCAGAACATGACTGCACTGGAATAATTTGCAGATGAGTGGAAAGCGGTCAGAATGAGGATCAGCACCTCCAAATCTGAGGCCTTGGTTCTTTGCCAGAATAAGGTGGACAGTCCCCTTCGACTGGGATGTGAGCAAAAGAGCATAAGTATCTCGAGGTCTTGTTGACGGTTGAATGAAGCCTGAGATTGAAGAGTGAACTGGTGCAGCATCTGCAGTTAAATGGCTTTGTACCGGACAGTTGTAGTGAAGAGAGAGCCAAGATCAAAAGCAAAGCTCTCCATTTACCTGTCAATAAATCTCCCCTTAGAGGTGTTCTGGGCAATTCCAGCTGGGAGGGGGCCCGGAGGCAGACCCTGGACATGCTGGAGGGACTGTGTTTCCTGGCTGGCTTGAGGTACAGGAGCCTTCAGGAGGAGTTGGAGCAAGTGGTTGGGGAGCAGAACTCCTGGGCCTCACTGCTGAGTCTGCTATGCCCCGACCCAGCCCTGGACAAGCAGCAGAACTGGATGGATGGATGGAGGGATAGAGGGAGGGATGGACATCAACTGTTTCAAATCACATCACACTGTTGTTTTTTTTTTCTTCATTACTCGTCCGAAATTATTGTGTCACAAAATTTTTTTGGAATACATTCCGAGCCTGAATGGTGGGAATAGACATATATTTGCTCATGCACTACCTGGCTAAAAACGTCACTGCTTGGATTGAAATAGGCAACACTTCAGAGCCTATGAATGGATCATTATAACTTTGATTGATATGTTTCTTAGAAAATAGTTTCCCCGGTGAGGCTTTCTCAGAAATCACAGCTTTGCCTAAATGTTCAACACTTCGGCACTAAATCAATCCAATTACCTCTGCCTACTTTTTTCTCTCAGTTTTATATGGATTGCAATCATGTGAAATCACCTGCTTTGAGGTGTTAGCCAGTAAACTTCTTCCAACAAAAGCACTCTGCTGATCTCAAAATCATTCTGAATATGTGTTAAATTTTGCCTCACGATCATGATATTAGACATTAATATCGCCATACAAAGCTGGGCAAACATTTCATCAGTAAAAAAGATTTTAAAAAATGTGGATGAAGCTGCAGTTTGCACAGATTATTGCAGCTATCCAGAGGAGTGCTAATGCTAACTTATGCATTGCAATACAGGAACTGACACTATAATGGGCTGATTTACTGCTCTTGGGCGGATCATCAACAGATAAATTACTCGAAAAGGAAACTGGGGGAAATAAGGTATGTAAATGCAATGAAATCTACAGGATGAAGCTACGTATAATAAACTTGCGTTCTTACAATGTTGAATAGCAAGTGTCCATACTCCGGTGGCTTGGTAGGAGTGTTTTGCTCTTCGGTGAAACACCGTGAACTGACTTTGGTAGCGGCTACTTTCACCTCACTGAGATGACCTGTCATACGCATCACGAATGCTACACTATTAACGGAACAGATTTAGACAGGTTAATGCAACAGTACGTAGTCATTGCATGTCTGTTTTCAGAATGGAAAATGCAAACAACTTCATGTACAGGGCTAATTCATCAGTCAAACGAGCTCAATTATTACTGGATCAGTACTTTGATAGAAGTGCTTGTGCTACAATAACACAGAATATTAACACTGTCATCTGAAGCATGTACAGCACCGTGCTCCGAAGACGACCAAATTTTTTATCTTCACCCTGTGCAGTCACTTGACAGATCAAAAGTGAAATTGCGATTATCTTTCTTGAGCTATTTTTGACAATTGCTCATAGTTGCAAAAACAACGGATGCCACTTGATCCTCGGTATAGCAATTTCATCAAAGTTATCTCCCATGAGTACTCGCATCACAGTCATGATTTTGGGGGGTTTTTTTTCTGTCTGCTGTCTGTCGTAAAGAGCCCCTTTGATCTATCTGAACTCTTATCAAATGTGCTGTCTGTTGATTGGCTACTTCCCTGACCAGTAAACCTATTGATCTCTCCATCTCACGGAAACACAAAATGAGATGTCAACACTGACACTGCTGCCTGTTTACTGCGAAGGAGAAACAAGCACCTCTTCCTGTTTTACCCTGTCCTGTGAAAAGTGATGAGAACCAATAAATTATGCACAACAGGGGTATATTTTTTCCACATTTCAGATAACTGCTGTTGTCTCAGGCCTCTCTCTCTCTCTCTCTCTGCTTTTTTTTTTTTGCTCATGCAGCGATTAGTTTAACAAAGCAAAAAGCAATACGTACTTGCAGCTCTAAACAAGCTTCTCTTCTCTTTGAAGATTTTCTGCAGCCCAGACATGGAGGTGAGACACAGATACACACCACTCAGTTCAGACTATGAGTAATAAAATATTTGAATGACTGAACACTGTTTGTTCTGCAATACTGAATAAGTGAGTGAATGAATTAATAATTCAAAATTCAAGATTTTCAAACATCTCTGCTTGAAATAATACAAAAGACATACAAAACACTGAAGGAGTTTTGTTGTTGAGAAACAAAGATTATTTTCAAGGGCACACAAATGTAGAACGCCAGCTCCGAAAAGAAAATGTAAATTGGTTTTGAAAAGTGATGTGGTTTGAAAAGTCTATTCACCTGCTACTATATTGCGAACACGGCAACACATTGTTTGACGCTTTAACTCGTGAATTAATTTGTTTAATGAAAATATGTGTTTATTTCAAATCTAATGGTCGCAACAGAGTGTAAAAAAGTCATCGCAGGGGCAGGTAAGGATTCACAATGATGTGACAAGTTGTGATAACGAGGTGATGTTAAATAGATGAGCTGATCATATTATACTAAAAAGGCAGAGGCACACCAGTTTTCAAACAGATGCACAAGCTTATAATCAATCACTTTGAGACCAATGTTCCACAGAGACAAATCAGCCTGAACAGTACGTAGTATAATTAAAAAGTGTACTTTCTGTTCCTAGGAATGAACATGGCAAGACAATTTTGGGAAAAAAAGACAGCTCCTGTGTTCTTGAGAGCAAAGACGACAAGGGCAGCCCAAACTGTTATTAGCGTTAGTTCCCACCGCCAGCGTTTGTCTAATGAAGGTGTGTCAGTGCACATGGTATGAGGGACTTTGCAGATATTTAAGGGCACCATTAATCCATAAAGATATATACAAAAATTGGAGCAACATATACTGTATTGCTATGTAGATGCCGTCTGTTCTAGGGACATCCCTGCATTTCCCAGCAAGAATATTCAAACATACATTCTGCATGAATTGTGCATGGCAGCACTGAAGTGTGGGCATCAGACTGGCCTGCTTGCAGTCCTGATCTTTCTCCAATTGAAGATGTACGGTGCATTATGAAGCAAAATTTTCAAAAAGCAAATAAATTTGTTAGAACACCAAATACTGTGTGTTGTAGAGTTGTCAACACAGTAGAGGGTGAATGGACTTTTCAAATATTAATTTTTTTATTTTGTTTCAATTTTCTGATGATGACTTTTTTGATATTAGGGGTGTAAACAAAAATAATGACATACATAAACTGAAAACAAATATAAAATACTGTATAATATAAATGTAAAATAAATGTAAATGTTGCTGTTGAGTAATTTAAGTTAATTGATACACATGAAGAACAGAGGCCACTCTGTGGTTTGTGTGGCACTTGGTATTATAGGGGAGGGTTAAAGTTGAGGTTTGATCAGGAACCCTGGTGAGATTGCAGCTGAAATGCCTCAGCTTTGCACCCGATGTTTCATTACTTGTATTATGAACAAAGTAAATTGAAATCCACAACATCACTGAGTGAAACAAGACATCATCACATCATGAGCATTGATGCAGAGGACCAAAACATAAACATCACAATTTAATTTTTTTGCATAGATACAAGTAGAATACTATATATATATATATATATATATATATATATATATATATATATATATATATATATATTTTTTTTTTTTTTTTTTTTTTTGCATATCACAGCAGCAATAGAGGTTTCATTTTTCAGTGTGTCAGTGTGTTGACCTTAAAGGGAAAATATCAAAAGCACAGGATTGGGTCATGCCCTATTCATCAGTGACAACAATGCACATCGATCCATTTCCATAGCACAGCTGAAATTATGCAAAAAGCATATTTCTCAGTCTTCCGTGTGTGGTTCTGTACACGTGGTATGTTCTGCATCACAGAGGAAGAGGCAGGTATCGCCGAGCCTGATATGGAAATGAGTTTAAATGAGATGCAGTGAGGACAGGCATCAATGTGTCTTCAATACCGACTGAAAGGGGGACCAAATGACTGAATATGCTTGTACTGTAACCATAAATAAATAACTGCTAAAAATTCTGCAAATTCAGTTCCATTATTTACACGCTTAACCATATCTTGGTATCCTGACAACTGTGTTCCGTGTGAAAGAAAATGTGAATTAAAAGTGAGTAAATAACGGGGGGAAAGATGAAGGAATTACTGAATGGACTGTAAGCAGATTATTTATTTGTGTGAGCTTACCCAGCATGTGAGGAGTCATGTTCACAGAGAGAGAGAGAAAAATTCACAGGCCTGATATTTACCGAGGATTCCCAGCTATATTAGATAAGTAAAATGTAATTTTCCTGAGCAAATATGTGTGAAATTAAATACATAAGAGGACAGATTTACAGTGCTTGGCTTCTCCCTGACTGTATTTAGTCACAATTTCATTGCATGTTAAGTTAAGAAGAATTCTGCAAGCGCATTCGTGGCATTTCATGTCTGGGCGATTACACATTTTGTGGCTAATAAGATGCGGAGGAGATAAAAGCCATTTTGAAGCCAACACATCAGCCAAGGAGAGTGAGATTAAAATCTTCCAATGTTCCACTCCTCTTGAAATATAACCTCAATCTTATCGTTCAATCTTTTAAAAGGTGCCAAAAAAACTGTAGATGTATGGTGGCCATCAAAATTCGATCTGCTGGGGCCACTGAGAGGTTTGTAGCAAATTTTACAGAGCTTGAGCCAGTGTTGAGACTTGCAGTATATGAGTTTGACTTCTTCTCTTGGAGTTAACAAGTGCTGGTGACTTTATATTTCTGATTTCATGGTCTGTCATTTTTTGAACTTCCTGGATCCATGTTTCTCATTAAAAACTGTGAGTGTGTGTGTGTGTGCGTGTGTGTGTTTGTGTGTGTGTGTGTGTGTGTGAACTTACAAAGGGTAAGCAACTGCATCGTATAAAGAGATCATCTAAAAGTAAGCCACAACTTTCTTGTGATTATATAATTCTGTTCAGTCATCGAGAGAGAAAGAGCTTTTTGCTTCCTCCATGGACAAGTGAAGAGTCTCAATCACACACACGCGCGCGCACACATGCACACACATGCACGCACACATGCACACACATGCACACCCCTTTTCTCTTACCCCAATACTAATCAGTAATAGCAGTACAAGTTGTCTATGTTAATTTTGGTTATGTCTTAAGTTGTGTGTTCCCCAGTAAATAAGGATCCAATTGAGTAGTGTAATTCCTATCTTTTTGTTGCCATTTTAAGTAGATAATGCATATAATTTTTTCTTTTTTTAAGCTCTAATCATTGGATTCCCTTTGAGGTGCACTTCCTGGTAGGGACAGAGCAGCAGCCAATTGCACCGGGGCCCAGGACTGATTGCTGCTGACACACCACGTGCCTCATGGGCGCCTCAGTTGGCTACAGAGGGTGGGGATGTAAAGGGGTGTGTTTGATTAAGTGTGTAAGTTTCTCCTTTTGTTATGTCTATCCTAGCGTGATGCTCAGTAGCAAACATAACTTTTTGTACAATTAAGTGCAGAAAGGTATGTTAGTCGTATTAATCTGTGAGTCCTGGGGTGACTGACTACTTTAGCACTGATATTGATTCCCCTCTATGTGGAGAAAATGGTTTACTCCACTCCTTACTTAAGCTCACAGTATAACAATGCCCCCTTGCTCTTGGGGATACTAGGTCTGTTTTTGCTCTAAGGTCTGCCTCCTTTATTAGAGGTGGCAATTTCAGACCTTTTTTGTTTTGTTTTTTTCCTTTCTTGATTGGAGATGGCAGTTTCAAACCCCTGAAACCCTTTCAGGACTTTTGACACAACTGCTGTTCCAAAAACCTCCAAAACAGCATTTGTACCAGTAAAGCACAGCCTACTGGAAGAAACTTTTAACGCCACTATTATAGCTGTTTCAAACAAAAAAAAGGTATAAATAATTGTTGATGACAAGCCTCAACAAAATCGCCATTACTAATGGTTTTTCTGACCAATATTTATAATAGGATTTACAAAGATGCACAATATAGGTTATTTTGCTTACAAACCAAGTGCCCATCATCTCAGCAACCAAACTCAATTCTTTATTGAATCAATCACATATTGTAATGGTTTAATTTTGCTGTAATTCCATTGGAGGAGTCAGAAGATCAGTTATTTTAAACCACTGCAGTGCTGGGAGGGAGGAGATGAGGTAGAACCTCAAGTTTTGAAAGTCGACTCCAAAATGAACCGTGGCGAAGTTTTCATGATACTGGACCTGTGACTCCAAGCCAAGAGACGTTCATTTTTCAAATCCAGTGCAACAACGCATATAAACTATGTAATGAAGCTAATATGTCGACACCTAGCCGATGTGTATATTTCTTTCTATATGAACAATATGTCTCAAAGTTAATCGCAAATCAAAAGCTGTCCCTATTAAGCAATTTCACCATAATCGCTGAACTAAGCATTCAAACCTTCCTGCGGGGAGTAAGGACTTTTTTGTTTTTTTTTTCCTGGGATGAATGTTACTTGGTCATGCGATTAAAGTTTTGAAATTGCTCAGTAAATTGTGCCGATAAGTGTAGAATGTGTCAAATGACTTTTTTTTCTTTGTTTACCTTATTTAGCTGTCATTTGATCCTGGATGTGTACAACCCCCCCCCCCCCCACCCCCACCATTTTATCCTAACACTAAAACAACAAATACAGGTAGTTGAACAATGCAGCTCCTTGGCAACAAAAGAAGTGACAGTGTAAAAAGCAGTAGCTCATGCCTATAGCCTTCTGGGAGCTCCCGAGACAAGGAAAAATATGGCTCTGTTGCTGCAGACATGATGCATTTGACACCTACAGCATTAGCCTGTGATTCAATGGAGATGGCGTTTGCGGCCGCCAATGCGGGGAAAATTGAATCGTCCAAATTCCAAGTGCGTCAGCTGTAGATGGCAGGCTGAATCTGACGTCAAAGTGTTAAGGGTAGTTATAAGAGAAGGAATTGAAGACTTTGTTTTTCTGTTCTCACACCAACTGAATCACATTTATTTTTAGCTTCTCTTACTTGAAGGACTCTCGTGACTAATTGCTTGAACATCTCTCTGTACCTTGTAGCCATATTTGTGCAACATACCGCTTGTTTATGAATCACGTTTAATACAGAAAACAGAACGTGGAGGCATATATATTTCCCATTCAAGGGCTAATTAACATTTAAGAGATACCAGTTCATACTAGCAACTTTCTTGATATGAACGCATTAGGTTTAATGCCAGGACAAGCATTTTCCTCCCAATCAGTCGCACCAATGCTGCCAATAAGTAACAGTCTATTAGGTGCCTAATCTGGTTTTGCATATCCCCACCACCTGTGTTTAATATCCTTACAGGGCTTTGCTGATCTTGACAGAACCAATTTAAATATCACAAAATGGCACTTAAGTTTCACTCTCTTAGCTTCAAAACAAGCACAGCTTCAAATGTTTATTCTTAATAGTGTAACAGGTGCTGAACATTACCATCTGCGGCAAAGTTAATGTTGTATGGATGCATATCATCCAAAGTTATTTTGAAGAAAAAAAATACTCGATGTCATTGAAATCATTAGTATTCTACTTATCCCGCAGTGTGTGCCTCTGTGCCGTCTACAGTGATAAACAGGTTTTTTAACACCTAAAAGAATGTCGGGAAGCTGATGCCATGAGTTGCACAACATGTTTTTCTCTGCATCTGTGTCCTACTTTTTATCACAAAACCCAATGTAATGTGGAGGCCATGACTTTTCACAAATGTTCACACTGTTTGGGGGGGGGGAACCGGAACTATTTTGTTAGTCCATGGATAGTGCTGTTGGGCGTCGGGGTGTGTGTGTGTGTAATGAGCATCAGGGAAAGTCCCGGCCTCAAATGAACACTGCAGTCCCTCAGGGTGGAATTTGAAGGCTCTCATTGCGTTTGCTGGGGGGGTTTTGCGCTGACTTCTCCAGTTTCTGCCTTAAAATCATAATATGCAAAAAATATACTTTGGAGGCACAGTTTTTTTTTTTTAAAGCTTTTATTGGCACATTTTCTTCCAGGTATACCGTACCACTCAGTGATTAAAAAAAAAAATTATTTATATTTATTTACTATATTTGTTTTTAACAAATAAACGGAAAAATTACAATAAAGTGACAACAATTCTTTTTATAATCAAATAATTCTTTTTCATTATTTTAAAATTACTGTTTATTTACCATATCTGCAGATTCAATTAAGCCTTCAGCAAGTGAATGAATTGGTGGTTTCTCTAATCTGTCACATTTTGAATACATTTCTACTCCCAATTTGATTCAGTAGCGATGCTTTTCAAAGCACTTTATCCAACACTACCCAACGTAGCATCCATGACACCGTGTACTAATTCAGGTGCTTTTGTATCCAGCTTGTGCATATTCCGCCCAGCCAAAACATCTCATCCTCTCGTCCTTTGGGATTATTCTGATGAAATGCCTGGCAAATTTTCTCGCTGGATGGATCACCAGTGCTGGACCTGCCAACCCTTTTGCACAAGTCCTTAAACCCACTAATAAATCCGTCCATAACTGACATGATGAATTTTACAGGAGGTCCCGGTAAGTCTGGGTTCATCTATAGGATACAAGCCTTGTCAGGGTTCTATCAAAAAAGTTAATAACCTTTCTCCAAAATTTTCAACTACGAAGCTCATAAGCATACTGATCAGTCACGTGATCTGGTTTATCCACGCTGCCCATATCAGCACAGTGAGCAATAACAACATTTGCAACATCCCTCTGAACTTGCATGTGATTTTCTTTCTAAAATGTACCAGAATTAACAACACAGTACAATAGTCCCACCTGTTTTCTGTCCAACCAGTTTATAGCTTAAAGCTGCCCTTTGCCTTGGCAAACCAAAACACCCTCTCTGTTTCACTGTTTCTTGATGGCGTCAGGTCGTTTGACCTGACAGTACGGGGGGCACAGAACAGTGGCAGATTAGCTTAGTGGGCATTTATTCACTCAGTAGAGTGATTCTGTTGTGATCAACTACAAGGTGGTAAATTTCCCCACCATGATTTTCTAGCAACTTCTATATATGAAACCTGGGATCACTATGTCCATGATCAGCACTGTCAACAACAATTTCCATGTCACCTTCACCAGTAGTAGGCCTACTTCCTCGTTTGCTACTTCCTTGTTGACCTGTTGCTTCAGACGCTGATTCTGCACCAACAAAGTCAAAGTCATTTACATATCAATTGCTGCCAGAAACTTTGCTATCAAAAGAATCACCAAATTCATCAGGGGCTCAAAACCTGCCGTAGATCATACACAATCATTTTGAAAAACTGATCAGCAAATTCGGTTATATCTGTTAAAGATAGGACACTGCTGCCTCCTTTTGGCTATACAGAAATTGCATCGGACAAATAAAGTATCTAGGTGCCATGTAATGCCAAATTAACACCTTGGGCTCTAAATTCGTTGACCAGGCGCAGGCGCGGCGAATGGGGGGAGCGCCGCACCAACGGGGTGTATCTAAGCGTATTTTGCAATTTCGTGCCCAGTGCAGCCCGGCACTACTACTCCTCTGTCCCGCCTCTGTCCCCTCCTGCAAGCACAAGTGGCAAAGAGGGAGGAGAGAAGGCTGAGTGGGATTAACGCAGCCGAGTCAAATCTTCACCAATCAAATGAGCTCCTCTCCTCACCTTTAATGTGTTGAAATATAGAAGCCTCTGTCCAATATCTGCATGATGCGTTAATGTTGCATTTTACTTCGCTGCTTCAGGCATGTTTTCTGCAACGCTTACGTCTATATTACGCATTATGAATATGAGTTAGATGGCTAGCTAGGGCATTCGCGAATTATTACCATTAGCAAACTTGAATGGAATTTCAATCAAAACTATGACAGATCATTCAAACTTATGGAGTTGGAGTGAAATACGACGGTTGCTCATTTATTTCTTCTGCCTGCATCATTGGGAAGAGAAGCGATGGATAGCGTGTTCCTGTTATTACACCCTTTTGCTGCTTAAAATTTTGGGATTAACATGAATGGACAACAATGCAAAATACGTTACGCATTTATTTTCAATATGTGATCTTAACTCAGTACGAGATCATAGCAATCAGGCTGTATTCCTTTCTCCCACTAAAAACGATAAAACCTAAGTGACAATAATAGTATTAAGCCATTTGCACACTGGACGCGAAACGAATTTGTCGCACGACAGTTTACATTCAAAGTCAATGCAAAGATGTGAATACACGTGTCTTTGCATCTTGGCATTGACTTTGAATGTAATCAGTCATGTGAAAAGTTTGTTTCGTGTCCGGTGTGAAAGCAGCTGAAGGACACATACCCACATAGCCTACACACGTACTCACGCACCCACATGCACATATCTCTCTCTCTCTCTCTCTCTCTCTCGCACGTTGCAGACTGGGGGTTTGGGGTCAAAGCCACTGCCACAAAAAAGCGGCTACGGCGCCCAAAGTAATTTAATATCAATAATCGCGTTTCATAACAGAAGTTCAAAGTTTTGATATAACATAGAAAACACATATTTAGAAAAAGTCAAGGACGGATGGACTCATATCTTTAACTGACATGAAACACCATGCATTACTAACATCAGTGCCGCGGTTCTAGTGTTAAGGACAGAGCTGTGCAGCAGGTGGTCTCTCCTCTCCCTGCGCTGCTGCTGCTGATACAGCACATGCAGTTCAGCCTCTAACTGTCTCAAGTCCTGTAATGTCTCCTGCGTGAGGTCAAAGTGACATCCATGGGGTACAGCTCTGTTGTGTAGCACGCAACATGCCACAGAGAATGCACTGACACTCTGAGGGCTGTCAGGTCGAGTTTCCAATACGCGTCCCAACTGCCTTTAATCTGACATCAGGACAATCGATATAGATACTATCATTTATGTCCTGATTCAGATAGTTACATTAAATAGTGGTTGCTGTAATTATTTATTGCACTGAAATGTGCCTGCCTGTGAGGTTTCGGTGACATGCGCGCACTGTTCTGTACCACTGAACAGGAAGTAAACCAGGTTGGAGCTGGCGAGCTCTTTGCACGCTTTCGGCGGAGCCTTTTGCCACAAAATTGTCACTGCGTCATGATGAATATGTGACACCTCCCCCTACTACACCACCACACCCATCTCGGCGCACCTCCGTCTACCAAATTGCCAAAGTGGCTGTGTATGGTGTTGCACCGCACAAAATTACCACTGCGCGGGCTGCACCGGACGAAATTACCACTGTGTAGGCTGCGCCACACTGCGCCACCCTGCGCTGTGCCAAGAAATTAGAGCCCTTAGTGTCAGCCAAAGTCTACTCTCAGAGTTCATTTAAATAACAACAAGCAGAAACTGAAATAATGTCGCTCTCCCAGTAAGAGAATGGAGGCAGAAATTTGGTTTTATTGGTTGAAGGGTTATAGAACATACTATGTGCTTCCATGTGTAAGGTTCGCGTAAGGTGCCAATTTGGGCAGACTTGGGCCTACAAGATGATCCCCACCTGGAATAATGTTTTCCCTTTGAGGAATAGTGGAATGGAGAATACCATTGTGCTACTTATTAGAAATTTTATTATAGGGAATTAATTCGTGAAGGTCAAGCCTGCACACTCTTTTCAGCATCAAATAAACGCTGAGTGCTGTGTTTCAACACAAAGGCATTTTCATTCCGTATCCTGGCATTATACTGTTTTGGTAACATTTCTCAGCTTCTTTGAACTCCTGTTTAAACAAAGATACAAGCTGAGCAACAGCTTAAACAGGTAAAACAATGAATGAGTTCATGTACCTCTGTGCGCGTGTGTGCTGTACGTGTGTGCCAGGGCTGGGTGGGTGGTTGTGTTAGTATAGTGCGTATTGGTTTAATACTCCGCTAATATAGCGTATCTGTTTATAGTCTGTTCTGTTTTTTTTTTCCCCTCTGCATTAATTCTCTGTGAAATTTGAATACTCCATTCTCATGAAAGCAGCGAAATGAGATTTGCATGTCAATCATCCTCATAGATATTAAAATATTCCCTTCACTCAATATTCTTGGGCATTTTGGTCCTTTGGGGCAAGATGCACTTTGCATGGCACAGGTATCAACCAACCGTGACTCCTAAGTGACAGACAAACGTTTATACTAGCCATATTTAGTGCAGGAAATGCCAGCAGTTGGCCCTGATTTCGGCCTTTCTGTCTGGCTGGACCAGTGCAGTTGTATTAAGTGTAACTGGGCAGCGCTTTAACAGAATGTCGAACGGCCTTAGCGGCCGCCTCTGGCCCAGTGACAGAGGAACGGGCAGTCAAGTGCAATAAAGATGATGAATTGAGCAAAGGTTATTCTACCTTTAAAATGCTAATTGTTCTGTCAACAGTGTTTGTTTTCCGGAGCTGCAAAGGGCAGCATCCATTACGTTATGGCTTTCTGGCAGTGTGTGTGTGTGCGTGCGTGCGTGCGTGCGTGCGTGCGTGCGTGCGTGTGTGTGTGTGTGTGTGTGTGCGCGTGCGCACGTGTGTGTGTGTGTGTGTGTGTGTGTGTGTGCGCGCGCGTGTGTGTGTGTGTGTGTGTGTGTGCGCGCGTGTGTGTGTTTGTGTGTGTGTATGTGGGCAGGGGGGAGTGAGTGAATGGGAATTGAAATTAAGCACATATTTTATTTTTCCCTCTAATTTTTGGTTTTCATTTTACTTTTTTCATTTGAAATATAAAATATGGACTGAATGGATCACTCTACAGCCGTCTATCTCTTATTATAGATGCATCCAAAGTGGAAATTAAATACAGTTCTAACCAAGTCAACATCATGCAGCACAGTATCATGAGTGAAAAAGAGTGAAAAAGTTCAAAAGGCACAATGACCTGAATCTATTATTATTTATTAATTTTAATAATGGAGTTTTGTTGTAGTGAGGTTTCATGGCAAATTTATAAGGATGATAACATGACGGTGCTTAGTAATGTTGAATGCTGCAGCACAAAAGGTCAAATGAATATTTTATCTCAGGCCAGAGCTGGATATATTGAAATGTTAATGTAAATGCCAGCAAAGCTTAAGCGGCAGGAACGCTCTGGCAGCAGAAGTCCTCAGAAAGGTCAGCTCTTCCCCCACCTGCCACCCAGGCACCCCACCAACCTTCAGTGGCATCATCTGCTCTGGCCGGGCCAAAACCGGCACCTGTTGACAAACTTGGGTTGGCTTTGCAAGATACATTGAGTAAGTTTGAACGTTTTATCAGAGTTTGGAAGATGCCTCACTGACTTTGCATCATATGATATTGTCCTGAGTATCTGAGAGTTTTTTTTTTAAAGAATGGTGAAGTCTCCTGATAATGTGCTTCAACACATTTTTTTGCAGTTGGGCTGCTTATTATCAAAGTCAGAGATTGACTAGCATGTTATTGTGTAGTTATTTCAAGAGTTTAAAATACAAATGTTGCAAGGAATAAAATACTGCCCGAGTTAAGCTACCAAAAATATGTTTTAAACTTGTAAGTGTGATTTACTTTAAGTTACTGTCCATTATATCTATTACCCCAACTTCTTTGTCAGACATATGTTGTCCATGTTGACCCTCCTGAGGGAACTAAGAAATATTTAGCAAATTTCACTTCCTACAGAGGTAGAAGTGTGCAACACATTAGGCTTGAAAAAGTGTAAACTCAGTTAAACTAATAGGGTAAATCCATATGCAGCAACGTTAGGCATGAGCAGTTGGGCCGGCATAAATTTACACAAACCTATGCATGATAATTGAATCCACAGCTCCCCGCAAGTGACAGTTAAGATCAGACACTTTACTCGGCAGTGAAAATACGAGAACCTACACGTTCCATTTTGGAGGATTTTTTTGTCACCATTGCAGAAAACTGGTATATAGCATTCAATTGTTTATCTTGAGGTGAATCTACTTTTTAAAATATTGATATGTTCCACATAGGGACTTTTCTTCCCCGGACTTTTCTAGCCCAGATTTTTCATCCACAAATGGTTCCGCCACTGTTGACAGGCAGATGATTGAAAGAACGATGGACAGATCACCATGATATTAGGGTTAAGGTTAGGGATAGTATTATAATGCAGGAAGAGGGCAAAGCATTACTGGGGATGAACCATCCAGGGACGACAAGTCCTAGAGCCCTTTCTGACCTCTTTTTTTCTTTCAAATTTTTAGAACTTTTGCTTAGAAATGAAGATTTATGTTAAGGGATTTATGGATTGCACCATAATTCACTATTTTTGTACACCAATTTAGTAATATGTTCTTCATGATTGCACAGTTCATGAAATAACAACTCTGACAAAATCTAAATATAATTTTTTTTTTTAAATTTCATAATGTGCAACCCTACAACTATGAAGGAAGCATTCCAAATGATTTTACAGCCAGGAACATTTATAAATCATTACATTCAGTTAGGTTAAATGAAGTAACTAAAAGTAAAACAAAAAAACGTGCATGTTGGAAGTGCGTAATGAAATTTTTAAGTGTTCAAATTCCTTGGCTTGGAAAAGTGCACTTTTTAGTTACTCAACTGTATTTGAAATCAAATTACGTGCAATTTAAACAACCTAAAATAAATTAGAATGGTTTATTTAAATGCGATGGCTAAAACATTGTTTTACAATCGTTTTAGGGACTGTCCTTTCTCCTGTGTTCATTACTGTGGTTTCCATTAAAGAATAAGCAATATAAATGTTAGTAAATTAAATCCACTGTCCCGACCTTATGTGTGTCTGAGGGACAGGGGGTCCAGTTACTTTATCACTCTTATTTTCATAATGCAGACTTTAATGCATTTCTCATTCTAAAACTAGGATTCATATTTATATTTATATATTTTGTCTGACATTCAAATGGAATGTTTCCAAAACTGCTGACAAACTCTGATACCAAAATAAATTACAGCACAAACCTATTTCACTTAAGTTTGAGTTCATTTAATTTATCTGAGGGACGGCTATAATTTTTTTTTTTTTTTGAGGTTATATGTAGAAATAAACATCAAAGTATATTATTTCCATGCATCTCTTCATTTCCTACCATAATTTGGTTTGTTATGTGTAGCTCACTATATGCATTTATGTCAAAATTAATCTCTGTGTGAGAAAAGCACTCATTAATCTTGATTAAGTGAAAGAAAATTAATTCAACGCCACTACAACTACTGCTAAACAATGCGCAATAAGTTGACAGATTCAGATGAATCAGGACACAGGAACCAAACGCAGATCTCAGATGAAACCCCGTCTTTAAATAAAGCAGCTGCACATGTCCTGCACACGTCCATTTGATTGTACCTCTTGGTGGTGACTCCACTGTCAATAGTGCACAATGAATAATTCACTCCAGTAGAGGATATGTAAATTTTTTATTTGAAATGTATGCCTATTTCAAGTCCTTTGATGGCAACATGCTTCAAAAAGTTGGCGAAGAGGCCATTTAGGACATATAATGATGTGACAAGAGACAATAATAAGGTGATGCAAAACCAGTAATGTCAAACAAGTGAGTTCATCTCTGTGTAGCATAAAAGGAGCCTCTTAAAAAAGGCCAATCCCCTAAAGGGTGAAGGTGCGTTCAGGCTCATCGGTTTTGATTTTCTGACCATTTTGTAAACCTGTAATCCACCACTTTGAGTCTTTGAGGATTTAGGCATTTCACCATCTACAGTGTGTACCATCATTAAAAGATGTAAGGAATTTGGTTGAATCTCGGTGTGTGAGGGGCGAGACCGAAAGTCAAATTGGAATGTGCACGGCCTCCGATCCCTCAGATATGTCTGGCAAAAGAACTATCATGCGACTGTAATGAACGTCAGCGCATGGACTCAGAAGAGCTGTATTAAACCCTCTTTACTCTACACCATTTGCAGCTGCATCCAGAGATGCAAGTTAAAGCTGTATTATGCAAACCGAACCCCAAGCCGTGCATCAACACCATATAAAAAAAGCTGAAACTTCTTTGGGCAGATGGACTGTAGGACAGTGTCAGTGTGCTTTGATGTCTGCTTCAGTGTTCTCTGGACCCAAGTTGACATGGACAACCTGAGCTATTACCATCATCTCCTCCAACAGCCAGCATGTTGTGTTCCAGGGTCTTGGCCTTTGGCCAGGACAGTATTGTTTATGGTTTTAACAGTTCCAAGATTCCATAGTTCATAGTTTCATAGTTCATGTTCATGGTCATAGTTTTAACAGTTTCTTGTTTCAGGATTTTACACTTCAAGTTTCATTCCATGTCCATGTTTTTACTTTTCCATGTTTTTGTTCATGCCAGGTCTGCCATGCCACTCCACCGCTTGTCTGCGTTCCGCCCCGTGCCTTCGTTGCTGCACATTTCTGAGCTCTGGTTGGCTTTGTGGTTTCTCCCTTCCTTCTGTGCTGTGCTGATTCGGGGCTCTCTAAGCTTAATTGGCAATTAACTGTTTTTAAGTTACTAACATTTACTAACACTCACTGGGTGGTGTAATTCTTAGATAGGCACATTACTAATATTACTAATTTAGACAGGGAGTTTATTGTCATGATTCCTGCTTTGCTATTTCAAGATCTTGCTGTGCTTTTCTGTTCTGAACATTCATGCTTGCTTCCAAGCTGCATACTTAATTGGTACTTAAGCTGAGCACGCTCATTCTCTTAATGAGCAGGTCATGTCATCCAATCTCTGTCCATGTCTTGATCTTGCCATGCCTCTTGTTTCTGCTTCTCCAGGTGTTGCCCCTCATGTGTCATGATTACCAAGCCTTTATCTGGATGCGGTGGAAGTTGGCTGGCAGACAGTGTCTCGAGTTTCATTCCTAGTTTCTTTGCCAAGTCCATGTTCCAGTCTACTTTTCATGACCATAGTTCTTGTTGTTTTGTATATAGCGTTTTGTATTCTTAGCATCATTGTTCTTTTCTGTTTATGATCTTCTCGCCTGGAGTTTCCAGTGCCTTTTGTTTTTTGTCGTTTTGCATTCTTTGTTTATAGCTCTGTGCAGCATACTTTAGTTTGTCTTTTGCAACCCTTTGGGCCAAGTTTTTCGTTGGCCCTCGTGCCTGTTTTGTTTTTTGTTTAATAAATCCTCATTTCCCTTCACCCCGCTTTTGGTGTCTAACTGATTCCCTATCACAGCATCTGTCATGGTATTGTTTGGAGTGAGGATTGCTTTCACATTTGTGAGACAGCCATTCACGCAGAAAGATATACATAAAATTAAGAGCAACATGTACTGTTATGGCATCTTGAAGTTGTTAGTTCCTGGGATATCCCTGCATTTCCCATTGAGAAAATGTACACATTCTGCACAAATTCCATGCACATGGCAGCACTTAAGCTGTGAATGTGGGCATGAGACTGGCCTGTTTGCAGTCCTGATCTTTCCCTGAGGATGTATAGTACATTTTGAGGCAAAATACTGTATATGTATATGATTTTGAAGGCCCTTTACAGTTACACAGCTGAAAATCTGCAGAATAGAGGAATCGAGGTAAAATTCCATTTGCTAGATTTAACCAATATGCTGCCATCTGGACGTCTGTACCAGGGTGTTGGCCCATGGTGAGATGCTAACGCAAATACAGTTGACATACAGGGCTGTCGGACTCGAAATTAACAAAATCTGAGCCTGATATTTTTATTGATCTTAAGATTAGCTCTTGGGCCAATCAATTTAATTTTCTGACTTTTGTGGCTTTTGGCAGTTCCAAACTTTTAACTGAAATCAGTATTTTTTTTTCTCTCCCTAAGTTTTTAGTTCACACAGGATACTTTACTAAACTCTTTAACCAAACCCACCTAAAGGTCAGAACACTGGCATCCTAACCAATAATAAAATTAAACTGTGAGTTTTTTGCATAAATACTCAACAGGGGCATTTTTTTTTTACTCCTTATATGCTACTTGAAGAGACACTGCTGAGAGAGCGATTGGCTGAAAATATCCATCTGACACAAGCCCACTAATATTCTACAGGCTCCGTGAGCATATACAACATTTTTATACAAATTTGACCATATGGTATATATTTAAATATTCAACGACTGGATTAAACATTAATCTCCATATAGTTGAGGGTTTGCTCGATGATGTGCCCGTATATAAGAAAACAAAATGAAATAAAATAAAATTAAAATTACAATAAGATATAAAATAGCAGCTGGATGAGGAATAGGCATTACATGAGCATGTGCTTGAGGCTGGCTATTGCTATTTCATCATGAAAAGCTCCCTAAATAGAGGGAGAAATGTATTATTTCTTGCAAATTGCTATTCGTACATTACAACTTCTATGAAATGAGCCTCAATATAATGCATTTAGTCAAACTGAATATCAATTTGTCCACCTTGAAAAGTAATGTATTATTGTGTGATGAATATGTTGATATATTGCATTCATTTTCATTACTGTAGTTTTAGCTGCAAAGCCATCATTTTTTTCTCCATGTATTCTCAACATTGGGGGGGTGGGGGGGGGTTAGCAAAGGTGTACTGTAAAAAAAATATATTTTAAAAGTTGACTGAACTGAAAAAGTCATGCAACCAGTGGCAAGCCACGCTCGTCTTTAGCTTGTGAATACTCCACGCTGGTCTTTAGCTTGTGAATACTCCACGCTGGTCTTTAGCTTGTGAATACTCCACGCTTGTCTTTAGCTTGTGAATACTCCACGCTGGTCTTTAGCTTGTGAATACTCCACGCTGGTCTTTAGCTTGTGAATACTCCACGCTTGTCTTTAGCTTGTGAATACTCCACGCTTTAGTGAACACAATGAACTTTATACTAACAGCATTTTTTCATCTCAAGAGTTGATGCAGTTGTGTTTCTTTTGAACCCTGCTGCCTGTTGTTCAGCTCTTCAAAGTATTTTCTGTATATTGAATATCTACTCCTAATATCTGTTGAAAGCCTGTGAATTGAGTCACTGAAAAGCTGCTTATTAATATCGGTGTGAAAGTGGTTCTCGCGTAATAAAGCTATTCTCCAACAAAGGAGCTTGACAGTTATCAGGTGAGCTCACCATTTACTGAGCAATATATTCTGAAATAACACCCTTATTGCAAGAAGCCAAGAATCAAGGATTTTGCCAGCAGAGGCCTTTTAATCAGACCAGTCCCTGTGTCCTTCTATTCCCATACCTTTTTGATAGTGTTTCATGATATAAAACTGGATTTGGCATGAAATGGATCTTTTTTTTTTAAGCGAGTGCATTGTTTTGTTGGCATTTTCAGCTCATGCAACTTCCTTTCTGCCATGATTATTACTCAAATTGCAAAACATCAGATTATTTCTAACAGTTCAAAAAGTTTGATGGCGAGGCCAAGATCACAAAATATCTGAATTCCTTGAGATCCTATGTTCTAGGAAACCTAAAGAGCCATCATTTGGAAATGATCTTGAGATAATATTATTATTAATATCTTGTGAAATGAATAGCATCACTGGCACACGGGATACAAACAGTTTGACTGTTTGTGTACAGCTGGGTGCTTCAGGTTAGCATTAAATTATTTCCACAGTATGAGCATTCAGACCTGACCATGTCCCTCACAGCTTTTGTCAAAGCGCGATGTAGACGCTTTGAAAATGTGCGCTCGCGGTCCGCGGGTTACCAGAATCCACTTAGCACATGAGAAGTCCCATAAGGCTTGCACTAAAAACGAAAAGCATATCAAATCGCGAGTTACCGCTCCGCGGCTTCCCCCTCTCAGAACGCTCCATCCCATCCCTCCATTGTAATGAGCGATCATCTCCGACTCGCCATATCCTCTCCCCGTTTAGCGCTTTCATTTGAAGATAATCGGCATGTGCTCAGCCCTGCCATCCCGCACTCGGAAGAAAACATCAAATGTGTCTTTATTAGAAGGGCCCGTCGATTAGGGGGAAAATTGAGAGCGCGGATCACAGCTTTGAAATCTGTTGCTGGAATCCATTTTATTCAAATTGTGATGGAGGCAAAATTGAGAGGCTTTAACTCCCATCTGCACCTCAGAGATACGAGAGGATTGATGCCCAGTCAATGGGGCCGCCTGCAATCGGAGCTCACATTTCTGCTTCTAGTATACACACACACACACACACACACACACACAAAAATACACACACACACACACACACACACAAAAATACACACTCACACACACACACGCACACACAAAAATACACACACACACACACACACACACACAAAAATACACACTCACACACACACACGCACGCACACACACACACACACACACACACGCACGCACGCACGCACACACACACACACACACACACTCACACACACACACACGCGCACGCACACACACACACACACACACACACACACGTACAAACAGACTTCAAGCAAACACACACACGAACACACACACGCGAACAGACACACACACTCATGCCTGCACACACACAGTTAAGAAAAAGAGACCCTCGTGAGCTCATTTCAGCGGCACTGCTGCAGTACATGCAATCACACCTTCACTCTGCTCTGGCTGAAATTTTCACTACAGGTTACTGCCGGAATATTTCTCTTGTTGGGCCTTCCCTTGGAAGACTTCAGTGACTTTACACTGGATACTGGCCATGTCAGTGGAGGGGAAAAATGTGCCCAAAATTATTCACACTGTTCTCAACATCTCCGCTGACCAGTCGTCAGCGATGGTTTTTGTACCACGAAACTGAACAGACTCTACATGAAATGCAATTTGTTGTAGTAATGAGGGGTTGATGTGCAGACACCCTGCTAAAATATCCATCCATATGCGGTCAGCGAGCGGCTGTTCTTGTTGACAACCCCTGCGGTGACCTTCTCGGTCACAAGAGGAGTTCCGCTTCTCCTGCTCCTGATATGTCGCACAAATGCACAGGAGTGAACGTGCTCTTTCGACCACAATATCTCACCTTGTTTACTGATGTCACTCCTGTAGATTTTAATTCAGATGGCACAATAGTTACTGTTCTCACTGTAACACAAGCCAGTTGAGCAGTCTGACGTGGCAGCTTCTATTCTCCAGTGAATATCACTCTTCTGACGTCACTTTGGTCTTTGACTTCAGCCATTTTGACGCATAATGGAGGTGAACTTGGCTTGCTGAGCATTTCTTATACAAGCCACAGAGCATGATGGGATGTTAGCTTTTATTTGTACAAAAACAGCTGAAGGAATGTTTTCCGCTCTGTGTGACAGTTTAATACTGACTGGATTCAGAAGCAGATACTGACCATATTGATGTTTAATAAAAATTGCAGGCAGTTGAGGCAAACAATATGAAAAGCCCAATCTCGAGGACCGAAGAATAGAAATAAAATAATAAAAAGATGCTGCAAAGTCAAGAGGCTGGCAAGATGTTCTCGAACAGGGGCAGGAAACGCAATCGGGCAAAGCTGTCAGTAATCATGCTGCCGAAATGAGAACAATACAAAAATGGTCCAAATCCAAAAAGTAACAGGAGTACGAGGAAACATGCATGGAAGGGGGAGACAGGAAATGAGAGTTTGAGGGGGATTTATCTGGAACTGGACATTAAAATGCCTAGTGGAGAGTAGAGAATGCATAACAGATGATCACAGATGAAGCTGACAGGTGGGTGCAGTCATGTGACTGTGCCAATGAATTGTGCACAACTAAAGGCTGCGAAGGTGACCTGGAAAACTGACCGGACATATGCTGCATTCGGAGCTGCATTCAGAGCAGCGTCCCGGACGGAACAGGAGTCCATGACATTGTGGCTGAGTTGTGCAGCCAGCCTAGCAGCACAGCTGAAAGACATTTTGAAGTAATCATAGTATCATCATTTTAAGGAGTAAATACCTTTTATTTCACAAAAATAATTACATTTATCAAAATAACTTGTAATAACAATTCCTGAGCGAATTCAAAAACATTTTGTTTTCAAGGACAGTTTCTGAGAGTTTGAGGCTCAAAAGGTGTACAGTCATGCTGGAGGGTAATTTATCCTGACCCTCAATATGTCCTAAACTACCTAGAGTTCAATCAGCTAGTTCAATTCCTAAATCTTTTTTTATGGCCATTTATAAATTTTTTTACGTGAATTACAAGATGGAGGCACAGAAAACTAATCTCATAAGGTCAGATTAAAAAGAATCTTCTCCACATACAGAATGTACTGTAAATAACAAACCACTGATCACTTTTTCCACGCTAATCCAGGGACCCAAATGAGCAGAGGCCTTTTCAAATTGGCGGAGTCCACTTGGCGACTGAACTGAGACAGAGACGTCTCCTTCAGTGTTCTGGAGTGTTCTGTAGGGCAGAATCAGCTGGCCTGGGTCACTCAGACAAAGCGAATGAGCGCCGCTCCGCATCAGAGGGTGTTGCTCTCTCCCGCCTCCGGGACGGAGATATGCCGTTTCGTGACAGGAGATAAGACCACTGTTAGTTTTATGGGCCCTGATGGCTCAGAATAGAGTAGCTCATATTCACACTGCTGTGTGAGAAATCCAGCGCTCTGCCGAATGCATTAACCCCTGTAGTATCGGGTCTCAGCTGCTCATATTGCTACAACATTTTACAGACACATATAGCTATTTTCACCATAGATACAGTCCACTTACCGCCAGAACAACAGTAAGGCAGTATTTGAATTATGTAAAGCCATTGGAATCGGCTACATGAAGGTTCATGAAGTGTGTGTCTATACTGGCTACATTTAACCTTGTCAGACATACTTCAGTTCTAACCTCATTCACTCAGCCTTGGAAAGAAAGTCTGTGCCTTGAAATTGGCATATCCTTCTCCATTAAATGCAAGTGTCTGCTTTTCTTCTTCATTGCAAACACAATTTTCGTAAATGCAGTAGTTGCTAAACTTAGCGACATAATGTTAAGTGAAGACAAGCCAATGCCAGACTGCAAGCAGGGTAATTCAGAACCTAAAGTTTCACAGCCAGGTTTTTATCACCGTGTTAAAACACACACTATATCCTCATCATCAGCTGCCTAATCTTTTTAATTCCAGAAAACAAGAGGAAACCTTTTAGGAAACCTGTCCCGACTGCAGAAAATAACATTCACTCTCTTGTATCACAAGGTAGTTTAATACTACGGTTGCTAAGCGTACCCGTACCCAGGAAAATGTACTGAAATTATTGAGTAGCCACACCAGTAAGAGTGTAACCCCTTAGTGATATGGCAAGAGTCCATTATAAATATAATACAAAGTATATTATAATATATAATATATATACATACATATATAATACAATACAATTAATTATATTATAATACAGATAATATAATCAACTTACGTGGCATCCCTCAAATGCCCAGTACAGCAAGTAATTCAATAAAGAATACTATGACTTCAAGCCATGTTTTCAACCCTTTAAGAAGTGTGATCACAAAAACAATAAAATATTGAAAATTGATTGAAATATTTCAGCCGATGATTCCAGTATTTGGCTCAGGCGTTAAAGAATTAAATAAGGAATGTTCTTGCCTGATCATTGTAATGCTACTGTGGGACTGACCATTGCTTACTGAGGTCTAGAACTCCAAAAAAAAAAAACAAAAAAAACTGAAAACTACTTTGTCTCTAAAGAAATACTTACCAGGTTAAATGCACTTTAGAGATCAGGCTTGTTAGAACATTCAAATAAGTGATTCTGATCATGGAACAGGAACAGAGTGCATAATTACATTATTATTTTTTAAAATATGAAGATACTTATGAGAAGTAATTAAGTGATTAATGGATAAATTCATCAATTAATTGGCCTTTTTGCAAACGCAGCCGAGGGGGAAAAAGTGATTACTTGATGAAATCTGATGACCATTTTTTATCGCGTTCCTGATGCAATTTTAAAATCTACCTCAGCATAATAAGACACTATCAGATTTCATTTACCCTCCTATCGCTGAGAGCTTCCTTTGGGACAGCTAAAATATTATTCAATGCTAGCAGTGAAAACTGATGAAGAAGTCTAGATAATGCTGCAGACATCACACATGCATCAGAGCTGCTATTGACCCAGACCCCGTTAAAGGGACTCGCTCAGTTCAGAGCAGGCCGAGGGAGCTCTGAAATGCATATCACTTTCTCTGTTAAAGTTTCGCAGACGTCGACACAAGAAAGTTTCGCTCACCTGCCATAATGTCTATCTTCCTGGCCGATAGCGTCAATCAATAGTGGAACTCATTTCCTCGTTGCTGCTTGTAAACAAGTTGACCACTCCAGCTTCTAATTGGACGGCTCAGCAAACCGTACGACATTAAAAGTGTTTTAGTGCCGCGGACTGGGTCGATACGTCATTATGAATACTTCATGATTCTCAATTGGGTTTAACCATTTCGGGAAGGGCCATCAAGGAATGTTGTTGGAGTTTTTTGTTTGTTTTTTCTTACAGGAACTAAGGTCGACATTTTGGGCGATGTTTTTTTTTTTTTTTCCATCTGCAATAGCCTCTAAATTCTGCCTTGAAGGCTGTCACAGCGCAGACAGGATGCATTCAGCTGGTAGATGTTAGATTCTTACCCTTGAGAAAACACACTGAAAATACTTGTTACAGGACAAGCAGTGGTGGATATCAAGTCAATAGACTCCATAGGGACTGACGTTTCTGAAAATTGAACACGATATTAAAAGAAGACTCAGTCAATTACAACCCTTGAGCAGCGCTATTGACCATTAATTATATCCCAGCAATAAGTATGGAACCAATCCTTGACATCAAGTGAAACCGTCATATAGTGTTTTCCAAATAATTTTTTTGTTTAAACATTTCAAAGCCCCTGAAGGAATGCTTGGGTTATGGGCCCTGATGGAAAAATTTTTCCCAACTTCATCTCTCCAGGTCAAGTTCCCATTACAGGCTTGAATCTGCAACTTTTGAGTTACTAGTCAAGCAACCTTCCAACAGACTACCCTGCCACCCCTGCCTTGTTGGCGTAAACGCGAGTATGATTAATGACCAGCTCCTCAATACACTTGTGCGGCTTCAGATATCAGTCCCATTGACTGCGGATCCTCTAGACAGAGATATTTCATGCCAATGATAATTGTTAACATCCTAACAAGCCTGATATTGTCTTGTGTTAAATAATAAATATCAGTATGTGATTTAAGTTGTGATAGGGATGTAAGTTGTGATAGGGATGCACTGAGACCTGTAATCAGTGATAATGGATCCCTGCTGAGGCTCTACCACCTGCTAACACTGTTCTCATTCGCCCCATGTGACACGTGACACCCATCAAAGGAGCTTGTGAAACTCTATACAGCCTCTTAATCTCAACAAAAACTGGCATCCCTGAAGTATTAATGGTTATTGACTAATTATCAAGTGACACTACCAGTAATTAAATGATGGTGTCCACCCAAAAAAGACAAATAAATAGAGAGACAGACAGACAGCTTAATGTGTGCACTAATATTTAGTTTTTAGTTTTATTTTCTACACTATCAAATTAGCTATTATCTGAAAAATAAACTATTGCACTCAAATGGCTTTAAAAATGGGCTTTATGACAGTAATTTTCATATGAAATCACTTAAATTGGTGTCTGTACATAATCAAGACATAGTGGCTTGGGACATGATTCCTTAAAAAAACAAAAACGATTTGGCCATTTATTGTGAAAAAAAGAAAACAAGACCAATTAAACAAATTCACATGTATTGCCCATTGTATGCAGTATTTGATATATGCATCTAAACCTCTGCCAACTTTGGTTCTGAACAGAGTGATTTTTCATTAGTTGTATTAATTACGACAAGAAATTGATTACAAAGTCATAAGACCTTGAGCTCTAGTTCTGTAGATATTGCTTTCCGGTTGACGGAAATAAAAGCCCTGCTTCTGCTGACAGGTACAAAGCTGGAACTGAATTCTATGCATTAATCTTATTGCATCCTCCAAAACAAGTTCTGTTTCGCTCATCCACAAATAAACTGCTTATTTTGGATAGATTTACACACACAAATGTTCTGACAGGGCAATAGATAACATTTGTGAAAGACTGCACTCTGCTACAGTTCATTTGAGCAACCTTCAATTTAAGACCAGTTTGATTATTGAATACACAGCAAAACTATGGTAATATAAAAGTAAGGTGGTGGGATCTCACCCTGAACATCAATAAATATCAATAAAAACAAAATAAGAAGCTGAGGGATTGGTCAATAATAGATGAGAAACAATATGAACATAGCAATATTTAAGTTGGAGGCAACTTTGATCCATCCAGTGTTGAAATCCTAACCTTCAATATCACTGGATAAAAATCGACCAAAAGAGAAATGAGTTCACAAGTCCTGATGAGAGATGCATCATAATGAAGCCGCTTTCACATTGGACACGAAACAAATTTTTTGCACGACAGATTACATTCAAAGGCAATGCAAAGGCGCAAAACATGTGTATTCGCGCCTTTGCTTTGACTTTGAATGTAATCTGTCGTGCAGAAAATTCGTTCCGCGTCCAGTGTGAGAGCAGCTTGAAGCTAATGAACAAGACCATTTCAAAAAATCTTCTTTCCTCTTTCCTCTGTCTCCTCAAAACCTGGACTGCCTTGCCTTATCACCAGCAAAGGAAGTGCTTCTCTCTCAAATGCGAAATATACAGCCATTCTTTCTGTTCATGCCATCGTCCATCAGTTGAACTCACAACTCTTGTAAACCTGGAATTTTGATGAACGTTTGTGATATAACACCTAGCACTGAGGATGAAGCTGCATTTGAAGATCGGCCACAAAAATTCCAAAGAGGGCTGCAGATGATATTTTCACAGATACTTTGAGAAGAAAATGCTAGAAAAGGGTAAAGTCAGAGCTGGGATGCTAGCACTGCCTAACTTAGAACACTTTCATAACAAACACAACTGTATCAGGGTGTTAATCTGTTCTTCTGTAGTTCCGCATTGCTCCTTGCGATGTTTACCAACTGAATTACCATGCCAGTTTGGGAATTTAAGCCTCGCTGTTCTTTCAGAAGAACTCTGTTAAGAGGATGGCAAATATGGAGGCACTTTCTGGGAGTTAGAATCAGGAGGCAGTGTTTACTGACTGCTGCGTCAACCAATGGAAAGCCTTCCCAAAAACCCCAAAGTAGCCCCAGGGTTTGCGGTTGAGCGACTCGGGATAATCATTTCACAGTCATATTTCTGTCAGGGAAGAGGACCGCAGGGACTGAACGGAGGTTATGGTATCTGCCACCACTCTGTGTGAGATCGCACTATAGCTGCAGCTAATAACTGCGCTGTCCATTCTGACAGGCCAGTGTAACACTGCAGATGGATGTGAAACTGAAGACGGCGATCGGGGAGTCTGAGCGACACCGGGAAAACAGCAAATCCCTTCGGGGATAATTAGGCCTATAAGTCTAATCATTTGGAAGCAAAATGCAACCGTAGCTCGCTTTTTTCCCTGCTGCAGCTAGGCATCACTATCCATGCAGGAAATGATGGCATTCAGTGGCAGGAATTAAATTAATTAAATATGTTAAACTCGGAGAGTCGAGACAGCAAAAGACAAGTGGACTATGGTTTGAGGGAGGAGGAAAGAGGGAGATGTTTTGCTCCTTGTGGTTTATGCGTGGTCACTTCTTTAATTCCGAGTTTGGTTTTGAGATGGTGATGGAATCCATGCACAAAACTAATTATAATACCACATCCAGGTTTTGTGGAGGGACTCTGGGTAGTCATGTGAACATAATTATTTCAGTTTGAATAGTTTTAATAGTGGAATTTCTTTATGTGTAAACAAAGTCATTTATTTTCCTCTTACGTCTTCCCACTTCCTTGAAGACACCGATTCACTTTAACTGATGCCCAGATATCTATTTATAAGGCTTCTAAAGTGGCAGGCTGCACATACTGTTAATGGGAGAGGAACTGCAGTGGCAGCCAGTGTAAAGCTGAAGCTCAGAGCTGGTACAAGTAATGTCTTTTAATCAAGCCTGTCTGCGGGCCGCGGTGTTTGCAAGGGAAATATGTAACAAATGCAAGGTGTGGGTTTCGCTGGGCAGCAGAGCATACAGTAATTAGCCATAACAGGGAAATTAAGCTCTATATCAACAGGCTAAGAGAAGTAAATGTACTTAATTGTAGTGATTCTGAATTTCCTTAGGCAGTTTGGTGCCTGTTTAATTGGATTTTTTCCCCCTGCATATGTATTTATCTCCCCCCCCCCCCCCCCCCCTCCAAGTTCTAACACATCGATCATGTACGTGTTATCAAACACGTTCATAATTTCCTGATTAAAGTTTCTCTGAGTAATTACCCACCGTTGCAAGGATGTTGTGGATTAATTTGTCCCACATCTGCTGGAGTGCGTCTCAGTTCAGCCGGAGCGGCGTCGCAGCTCGTCAGCTTGTGAGCAGCGCTCTGGACAAACCCAGATTCACGCGTCTGCAGGTGACATCATTTTAGAATGACAGTGAGGAAAAAAAAGTAAATAAAATAAAATTAGGTAATTAAAAAAAAGCTTTGACTAGTTTACTGCTTGTTCAAACGTACACACTAAAGACAGCCAGTGCTGCAGGGCTGTAACCTGTAACACACAGAATAGTGCAGAGGTCCTCAGCCTCCTGCGACAGACAGGTTTCAGCTGCAGCCGACTGTCAGCAGGAGAATCAGGCAGCTTATCGCTGCAGTGAGAGGCGTCTGGTGAGGACGTGAATGCATGAGAGATACGGGATTTGGTGGCTCCGGCATCTCCATCGATTGGTGATTACAGGCCCTCACTCCTCCTTTTCATCTCTTCTTCCCTCTCCAGTTCTTTTTCTGTACCACTATCACGCTCTTAATTACTCTGCCTCTGAAGGACTATATCGCCTCTCCTCCCTCTCCCGCGTTTTCCTCTCTCAGTCGCTCCCTCCTTGTTTCCTACATTTACTGTACTCTTCCTTCCATTAATTCTCCTCGGCCCTGATCTGTCTTACACCTCCCACCCTGCTTTATGCTTCCACATCGCAGTCCATCTCTCCATCTCCTTCGCCCTCCACAGTACGCCTGCCTCCATTTCTCTTTCCATCACTCACCAGGTTTCACTCCATCTCCTCATTTCTCTCTCTTTACTGCATTCATCTACTCTAATCACAGTTCCTCACCTGCTATATTTGTTTTCTAACTCCATGCTTCACACCTCAGTCGGATCATTTTCTCCTATTTCTTCTTCAGACAGTGTACCTCCACGGCTTCTTCACGGCTCTGGTTTGATCACCGAATGTTGAACACTGTCGTACTTTTCAGGCTGGTTAAACTTGGAACCGAAAGGTCCCTGGCTCCTTTAAAAAATGTGAGTTTACTCAACTTGAAGACACACATTGTTTCAACTCACAATTACTTTACACAATGGATAACTTCAAGTTTAAGTTTGGAAAATCAATAAACTTGTGTTCAATATCTAAAACCTGTCATGACAAGTGGAGTTCAACAGAAGACTTAAGTTCACATAACCTAATGGGGACATCATTTTTTAGAGAACCGTTCAGGGTTGCGTTTCCCAATAGCGTAGCTACTAAGTAAGTTAGCAACTTACATAGTTGCGATGCCAGTGTTTCCCAAAACCAACATTCGAACTATCAAGGTAACTTACGTAGTGCAAACCATCGTTAAACGACGCAGGTGTTCCCCAAAACCGTAGTTCGAACGAACGTTTGCAACCACTGTCGTTCAGTTGTGTAGTTCCAACTACTGCTCTCCAGCTGTAGTAAGAAGCTTAGTTCTGGGTGTTTGCGTCAGAAAATGCAGTCCACAAAAGGTAAACATATGGTCAGTAGCTGAAAATGTTCGATGATCTTGTTGTACAAACATATATAATATCAACACAGTGATTAGAAAATGTAGCTACTCGGGACCTGCGGTCCTTTTTGTTGTATTTCTCTGTTCATGAGTGGGCCTATGGTTGGATCTGTGGAATTATATCTCTTGTAGCCTTCGCATGCGATAGCAAAGAAACTTTAATGTTCGGCAATGATTAACTACGCTAGTCTAGTAATTCAACACTTGTTTTTTTCCCGCTGTCATTAGTGCGGGAGGTGGTTAATTTGCCTACTTTACGGGATCATGGTTCAAGATGGTAGTATTGTTGAGTAAATCTGTAAAGCTCATGAATTCGTGTTGCTAGTCATAGGAAGAACATATGATCTTGCTGTTTACCTTCATGTATTTTTATGTATTGCTAGGAGAGAATGTTGTTTGCCCACTTGCAACTGTAAATATGGTAGAAATCATATATATGACAGTGGATGGGAAAGTGTTGATAAAAAGAAAAGGGGTGGGGGAGATGGAGATCTTTTTGCATAACATTTGTCATTCCTTGTGGTCTGTGGAATGTAGGGTCATCTTAAGCATCCTTTACAGAGATCGCCTGATCTTCAGGGAGCTGGACATTTGCTGTGATGGCCATGCTGCGCAGGACGTAGACGAACTGCCATTCTGAGGTGATTCTGGAGACTCAGGGGAAAGAGCGGCCCTGACACACAGAAAGCCATCCCAGAGGGGGCCCTATGTGGAGTGGCCCAGTGAGAGGATGGCCAATGTTGAGGGGTTCTGCATGTGGGTGCACAATGTTGGGGGGCCCTGGGAATCAAACGGACAAGGCGTAAATGGGCTTAGAGGAAGTGGGCAGAGGGGTGAAGACACTCATGTAAGGGAATTGTGCATAACACAGATATCTACACCCCTGGGGCTCCCGCCAGCACTTCTGGGCTTAGAATGAACAAAACTCTCCTCAGGAGTAAGAGGAGGCCAACAGACCGGAGCTCCCACCACCGGTCCTCTGTAGTAATGTCTAGATGGCAATCCCTCCTTCACCATTATTTAAGGTGGGTGACCTTAAATTAATATTTACTACAAATATCAAAAGAGACAACGAGACACACAAATCGTCTAAATTTAATGATCACTTGTTCATCGGAGCACATGTTGCTATGAATAAAAAGACAGCATGGAAAAAAAAAAATTCCTTTCTGCGGGAGTGGAATCTATGAAGTGGAGTCTATGAAGGCTGCGCAATTATGAGTAGTTGGCTTTATCACTACACCACAGAATTTACGTCATGTAAAAAAGCATTTGCCTGTTAAAAATGTTAATGATTAATGGATTTAAAAACTTTGTACTCGCTGGTGGAGCTCATCTCATTAAATGCACTGAAATGGCAAATCGTTCTTTAGATTTTTTTTTCTTCCAAAGAATCGTAGCCAAAAGTGTCTTTTCATTCAAATGGTAAATTGTATTGAAGCTAGTTTGTTTACGATCACAAAAAAAATGCCAAAACGAGGAATTAGTATTGTAATATCGATCACAACTGCTGTATTTAGGCACAGATATCAAGTTTATAAGCTTCTCGCGGTGAAGATCAGACCGGAGTGCTCCTGGTAACATTATTGTTTGAGCGACAATCGCTTAAACTATCATGGTTCAAACTAACGTCGTTCAAACCAACATGGTTCAGACTACTGTGGTACGAACAAGGTACGAAGGTTTTGGGAAGCCATTGTCTTCTGATGTTCGTAAGTTTAACGATGCATCGTACCATGTTAGTTCAAAGCTAACTTCCGTCGTTGTTCGGGAAACGCCTCACTGGATGTTCATCATTACCTCCCTTTTTCTCTCCATCTTCTTCTTTCTTCAAAACTATATTTCTGCCGCAGCAGGACCTCTGATATCACTGACAGGAGAGCAGTGAGTGACTCCCTCTCACCACTTACACACACACACACGCGCACGCACACTCGCGCACACACACTTGCACGCCCGCGCACACACACACACGCACCCATTCATATGCAATATTTATGCAATGTCCCTGACTTCCCCTCCTCTCCATCCCATCCTCCTCTCGTTCGCTCAGGTGCATTAGTTCAGAAATCACATTACACCCATTATGAAAAATGCATAATGCCACGAAAGGGGCGACTGCTGAATAGACAGGCCTCTACTGCGCCTGAAGTTCTCTCTTGTTGTTGGGAGGTCAATACAAAAACAAACAAACAAACAAACAAACAAAAAAAATGAATAAATAAATAGGTCCGACCAAACTTGTCAGACAGGACCTGAGTGTAACAAGCTAATAATTTTGCTCATGTAAATACCACTTGGCACAGCCATAGGCTGACAGACTTGAAAGAAATCAATGAAACTCAGGCACTGTTTTGAAAGTATTGATCCCTTTAATGGTTCCCTGTGCACATACATTTCATTAAAGGCTAAGACTTTCTTGAGATTCATTACAACAGGTTTGGATTCAGTGGAAGGTACTATACAGTATATCCTGCCACAGAAAACATTGCATGATGAAAAAAAAAAATAGATTAAAAAAACTACTTTATAGGAGCACAGTCTATGGGCTGTATTTTACCCGTCTGATCGGGTGGTCTGAAACATGTGGTACTTGAGTTTTTTCCCAAAACACAGTAAGTGTCAAAATTACAGAAATTGAGATTATACCATAAAGCATCTTATATGCCCTGTGCTTACACATGGTGCAAGAAAATCTGTTTTCAGAAATTCATACTATAATGTGTATTTTTTCATGGTCAAAGTTTGTGTTTTTCTATAAAATGCAATATGCGCCAACATAGAAAAGGCTGATTTACTGAAAATGAATGAAATGGATATATTGCGTTTTGGAAACAAACTCTTCAAAAATAGACGTCCAAATCTACCTCTGCTATTGTAACAATAAGAAATAACCTTAGGGTAAAGTAAGGCATGTGGTTCAAAGGAGTGTCAACTCCCGTTCCCTGTAATAATCGGAGGCACTTCCACCTTGTCATATTGATATTATAGTGGCGAATTTGCGAAGCAGTAGGAAAGAACGTGTCTCTGCAAAGGAAACAGATCTGCTCATGCAGAAGTGTTCCATTTGACCTCTGACCAAAGCTGTGTTTAAGTTTGATGACAGGGTAAAAGTTTTGACACTGTGGTGTTTGCTTTCTTATGACTCACCATAACGTCAGTTCTTATCACAGGCTTTTTTGCAGCGGACAAAGTCACCATCTTTCTTCTCTGTGGCGTGCTCTCCCAGCCAGAGGCACTGTCTCAGATAATTGGGAGCGTAGGACCTTTACGCCGTTAATTCTGCATTTCTATCTTGTTGCTGAGAGGTTTTTCCCCTGCCAGCTTCACATGGCTTTGTAGGATTTACAAACTAGTACTGAGGAACTAAAGAGGTTGTGAAGGAGCCTTAGAAAGTCAAAAATATCACTGACAGCGCGGAGGACTTGGTAATATCACTCACGAAAGGGTAAAGTCAATGGCTGCTGCAGTGAACACACAATACTTTCCTTTTCATCTCTGACAACTTTCTTTTGGACTCCTTGCAAAATGAAAAAATTTTGAGCTTATATAGCAAGCGCCATAATTCAATGAATTCAGAGCAGTGACACTTTATATTATTTCTTTATTTATTTTTAGTTCTGTGCTCAAGCACCGTGAATTTGAAAGGGTACAATTACTATGAGGTTGAACTGCTGACTGTTATCTTTGATTTGTTCTTTTCATCTATATCACTCAAACTGCTAAGAAATGATAGCACCTTTATTACATAGTCATCCCTTCCCTATGTTTGGTGCAACAAAAAATACTGGACAATTCGACAAAATGAAGAAAAATATTCAGTGGCACGTTTGGCGATTTTACGTTGTTAATTGTTTCACAGACCTCTCGCCTTCAACCTCTTCTTCAGCAAGTAAAATGAGTGACCTACATTAGTAAACTGCTTCCTTAAGAGTGTCCCAAAGAAGCTGGAGCTTATCCCAACCGGCTAGGATATATATCATATAAGGCAAGAATATATATCAAATGCCATCGGCAGTCACTAAATCTCTGTCACCATCATCAGAACACCAACTGAAGAAACAGAAAGATACACTATTCCTCCATAGACCTTTTACTCTTGCATACTCTAAGCCAAGGTGTGTTAAAGTTGATCTGGCACCTTGTGAATGGTGGACACCGTATTAAGACTGTTCATGTTGATTATTCCGTTATTCTTTCACCTGTCTTTAGATTTATAATTTCAACTGGTTGCCACTATCATCTGTAGTGAGGCAATTGTAATATTTTTGTACCACCCCAAATCAGAAAAATTTAACCTTTGGGGTTGTATAAATCACACGCGCACAGTGTAACTTGGTTGATATTGTGACAACGCTGCCAGCGAGTTTGCTGAAGTGAAGTTATAGCTGTACATACAAGATAGCTAAGTTAGCTCGCAAATACAATGTGCACAACAGTCAATATTATATGACCACTGCATTAATGAACTTGATTTGCATTCAAGCCTGAAAAAGTGATCGAAATTTATAGGAGCAGAGGGGCTGCCAAATTGTTGCTGTCCTAATGCCTTTCATTTAGAGAAAAATATTTGTCTGGATTATTTTCTGGCAAGTAACGATGCATGCCCTGACTGTTCCACATTTAAAAAAGAAAAATGCAGTGAGACTAACTGCATACTCTGTACTCCCATAGTGCAGTTTGAGTTGAAGTTCTAACATTGGCACATGCTCAGTGCGTGTACCTGGGATTGAACTGAAGTGTCCACTTTACAAGCATTGTGTCCTGGTTTGACTCATGCTTTGTTGCTCTGTTTTTAAATTTTAAACACTTCACTTCCATTACCCGAAGAGCAGTGCTCTGAACAAATCGCTATTTCGCTCACCGCCATAATGACCCTCATCCAAACTCACGTGGCGTTTGACCCGAAGATGCTTGAGTTGGTGAACATCATCTTTTTTGTATACTCAAATGTTTTTTGGTCCCATATTTTTGGATGATGTCAAATGAGGCAATAGATTCTAGAGATACACAGTAGCTTTGCAAAATATTCAGGCCCCTTAACCTTTTCAGAGTTTTATGTGCGATTTTTGTGTGTGCTTCGATTACCTTTCTTAGAAAAAGTGCTTTAAACATATGATTTGCTGATGGTTGGGTCAGAACTTGGTGTGAACTATATGAATCCATCCTTCAGTAATGCTGTGTATCTTGAGTACATATTGGTCTCCTTACCTAATTATTGTTGCTGACACCAAACTATCATTGTATCCATGTGTTATAAACTGTTAATGACAGCAGTAAGGGAGTCTGCTGACAAAAGTGAGAATGTGGTCAGAAACGGACACTCATATGTGACTCTCCAGCACCAAACCAGTCACATGGGTCAGTTTTTCAAATATGAGCCCAAACACTCATACTTCAAAAACAGTATCCTTTTCTGACCACATTCTCACTTTTGTCAGCAGACTCCCTTACTGCTGTTATAAACAGTTTATAACACATGTATACGATGATAGTTTGGTGTCGAGACACTTACCCTGACACACCCCGCAGACCGCTGAGCTGGAGGAGAGAAGAGCAGGGAACGTAAGGATCTCCCTTCTCTCCCCCCTTGGGGAAGATTCAGAGCCCACAGTGGGATGCTGGGGTGGAGGTTGGATATTAACAAGCAGCAGTCAAGTATAATGCTGCAGAGAGTGATGCAGCGCAGCAGCAGGCAGAAGCATGTTATTCAGCAAACTTGGAGCTGGAAAGCAGCTTATATGGGCGACTCACCAGAGGGGGTGGAGCAGTGCCTGGTATGTAAATGAGTGTCTCTGAGAATGTGGGCATATCTCGAGTTGTCTGCCAGAATTAGCTTGACAGCTGCACCACATACTTGTCAACTGCACGGTTTAAACAAAATAAATATAATGCAACAGAGCATACACCATCTTAACTCCTTCAGCACCGTGGGCAACTCTAGTTGCCCAATGATATAAGATATCAAAGTCAGCTGCTGTTGGAAGCCTATCGTGTGGCAACTTGTTTAAAAGAGCTCCCGCAGGGCAGCTCTTTTAAACAAGTTGCCACATGAAAGGTTTTCAACAGCTCAGAATAACTACATTTCTAATTGCTGGAAAATATATTCGGCGCAAAGGGTTAAGCCAAGTTCCTAGCTAGAGTAATCACACAAGTTATATTTAGTCAAATTTATCCCATAAAGCACCTTTTGAATGAGGGGAATAGGAGCTTTGCAGCATGAATGTGTGGCAAAGATGCCGAAACTGCAGGATGCTTTTGAGGCAGCATTGAGTGCTTATTCCATAGTCTGAATTAATTTTGGGTCCTCAACCAGAGGGTAAGTGCAGGTATGGAGTAAACAAGGAGTAGGGTACAGGCCTGAAACGATGACCTTTATAGAGATGGCGTCTGGTTGGTCTGTGATACTGTGGTGGACTTACTTCGCATGACGAAGACATTCGAGAGAAAGGCACTGAAAAATTCTTATCTTCCAGTAAGATTAACACAAAGAGTAGCTGTAGTTTAGAGAGATAAGATCTCCTCACTTGAAGGATGTGAAGAGAAATGAATTCCTTTAAGGCTCGTCTTTGTCTGGCAACAAAGTGAGGGATATATTCAAAATCCCATCAGAATTTAAGACACTAAAGATGCTCGTGATATAAAGTGCTTTCTCCTGAGCAATAAGCATCCTCTAAAGTCACCTTTTGTTTCTATCGCTGAATTGTAAACATGTCGACATTCGGCACAAAGCTTTCATATCCTTAGTATAAGTTTCTTTAGTGAGCTTTCATACCTACCACAGATATATGGGTTATGCATTACATTTCATTTAAAAAATCTTTCAAATCTGGCAGTAAACATAGGGTGGAATGGAAGGGTAGAACTGTAAATTTATAACTGCATCAAACTGCAATCCTCATGATTGGTGTGATGCCGATGCATTATGTTGCAGTTTCATTGCTCTGCTCCAGCAGCATAATTCTAAGCAGTCTATAAGCCAGTTTAATTTCACCACTTCACTTATTTTTATTGCATGGGATTGTGAGGTTTCCAAAAAAAAGTGGCACAAGTGAAGTAATGGAATACCTCATTGATGCCTTAAAAATGTAAAAAAATATTGTCTTTTTTTGTGGAGCTGGGGTATTGTGGGATATTTGGCCGTTTCTCACCTTTCCAGGGTCCGCCTTACATTTGGGCGCCGGTGACTGGTTGCGTTATCGCTGTTTCCGGCTTTGACGGCCGGCAGAGCGAGATAAAGAAAAGAGAGGGGAAATGGTCTTTCTGCCGCTAAATGTTTCCCATATGAGTCGCGATTCATGGCAGCCGATTCAAATGAATCTCAGAACTCCTCTGTTCTCCAGCTGCTCTGCAGCCTGGCATTATATCCGTCTACAAGAGCAACAGGAAGATGAAGGTCACAGGGAACCGCAGAACCGTATCTGAAGGAGGCCGCTTGATTTCAGGCCCGTGTTTCCTCACATTTGACCTCAGGATTCAAAAGGTCAATTGCATGTTAGCGATAAGAGCGAATGTGTCAGTGGCTGAACGAGTAGAAAGTGATAGAAGAAAAAAGGGCGAATAGTTGATGCTGAAACAAGCTGTGACAGTTCCTGTTACTGTAAATGCAGCAAGAAAGATCCTCTTTAGAGCCTCTTTAACAGCTAATGATGCCCCGTAACAAAAGCAGGACAGTGGTTTATTCATTTGTCCTGTTATTTTTCTCAATGTTTTTTTCTCCTTACATACAGGGCATAGACTCTTGTGAAAATTAATTGGATAAAGGTGCTCATCAGTTGAATGAGCTGAATGGAGTGCAAATAGCCGTGCCAGGTGATGGACGTTTTACATAAACACCTCAAAGATCACTGCAATAGTACCTTTTAGCCACGTTTCATTCATTTTCTTGACTTGTATGATGCAACTAATATGTCTGCATCATCGACATAGAACTGTAACTGTTGGTCTGGCCTTGTAATTCACCTGCCCTCAATCCCGCTGAGAATCTCTGGTCCATCATCAGGTCGAGGCTGCAGCAGAGGGGCTGCACACAAAAGCCAAAGTCATCGATGCAGGTGTCCAGGTGTGGCATCACGACAAAGAAATCAAGGCAACCTGCACAAACCTGGTTAGGTTCAAGCCAAAACAGGCAGAACTGTGGAGGACACGTCTCATACTGGGTGCTGAATGTAAATGCTATTTAAGCAATAAAAAGCCTAAAAACCTTTGTTTGGTTTTTCCCAGTCCAGTCTGCTTTATCCGATTTATTTACTCAGGACTGTATATATCGCATATATACAGATACTCTCAGATGGGAGATCTCAGACATGGCGTGGTCATTGTGCTTCTGAGGCAATGGGAGAAATATCAATGAATACTCAAAACAAATTAATAAACAAACCAAAAAATAAATACATAAATCCATATGCATGTTCTCCTGTAAATGAAGAATTCAATCTTTATCTCAAAGTCTAACTTCCTGTATTCTATAATTGTCCATGCTCCTCCACGTGGGGTTTTCACATGAACCTCAATGTTCTTCTTCCCATCTGCATAATAAAGTCTGCGTCACCCTGTCTTGTAAGATAAAGCACAGTAGTTCTCAAGAGCAAGACCATTATGTTTCGAATGACAGCAGTAAATTTGTAGAGGATGAGTATGTCTGCGATGCTATTGTGGAAGTAGACCTTCAACAGCCTAACTATAAATTCTTGGAAAGCACAAACTTAATTATTCGCCTTTAATGGCAGCCCTTCCAAGACGTGTCCTCAGTGGGTCTAGGACTCTTCGTCCACAGACTTTTTGGCCCCGAACTTTAAGTCTCTGAATTTTTCCTCCCCGGACTCTTTGTCCCCGAGGACTTTTCATCTCCGGACTTCTCATCCCCATGAACTTTTCATCCGCAGACTCTTCATTCTTCATCCATGACCTCTTCCTGTATTATAAAACCATCCCTAACCCTAACCTTAACCCTTATAATATACCTGGGGACGGAGAGTCCTGCAACCATTCTCAGTGATACCTTTAATAGGCAAGCAGACGAGCGGGTCCAGCCAGTTCCACAAACTCCGTTTGGCTGCCTTCACTGCCAAAGAAGACCACGCCCGACAGTATTTATAAAAATATATTTGACAAAGTAGGAAACAATACAGGGGTATCTTTGAGTACAATACTGAGAGTAAATAATGAAACATACATAAGTTTATAAGCGTCAAAAGCACAGTAGAAAATATGAACTGCAGATAAGACTACCTATACTGCATACTGTCGAGTCTACTGAGAACTGCAATATACTGTATTGGCACAAATTGAGTATGCACGCAGCTGTAGTGCCGTCTCAGATTCTCATGTGCAATAGCCTACGTGCATAGACAAAACTAATGCCTAAAGTAAAAGCTAAGAAAGTCTGCAGTAACCCTATTTACATGTACAACATATGTATTTTAGTCTAATATTATACAGCACTGCACAAGAAGCATGTCTGTATTTTTTCATGGGCTAAGATTACCGGTTTACAACTGCAGAAAAATTCAGCGTCAAGTGGTCCGATATCCATACAAACTTCTTCCAGCTGTTGTGCTTCGGTGATCACTCTGTATATACAGATCATATGCATAAAGCCCCCCCCCCACATCTCAAAACACCTGCGCATTTACATGACCGCATACTTAAATGACTCTATACTCCTATCCTGATACAGTTTGTCCCCTCTTGATATGAGTTTAGCTTTCCGTGTGACCGCGAGCTCTGTAAGAAGGTCCGTAGAATGAAACAAGGTGACACCCATTTCATACCTGTTACACAAAACTGACATTATAAAATGACGTTTACTTCACTTAAGAAAGAGAATTCCCTTTTAAGAAAAAAAAAAAAGAAGTAAAAAGGCCTCGTTTTTACCTAGCATTGTCTTTACATCCGATGGTCTTTTATAGGCTAATCATCTTTGAGTGTGCCGCACGCACTAGATAATCAAACAGATGAATATAAAGAATTGTAAAAAGCACGTCATCAGGCTCATTCAGTTTATATAACAAATGTTGCCACTGGGTGGGTATCAAAGAGTGTTAGAACTAATGCTTCTCGAGGCCTGTAATGGCATGGTATTATCTTTGTATGTTCATACTTACATTCAACACTGCAATGAGGATCATATATTGCTGTTTCCTTGTCGATTTAGTGTGTGATCTTAATGTGTAGCATTTTGTTTCTGATTGCCTGGACAATGGTCTGTTCTTGATTGGTGTCCTTCGTGGCCCGACCAAGCCAACGTCCACACTATAACCTGCAATCATTCTTCCAAGAATCCATATCTTCATGTTTCAGGCAGTCACAGTGAATGACAAAATACCTCAAATACTGCTAGACACTCACAGGTTCTAATTCACACCACAAGAATCATAGACCTCCTAATACAGACACTTTTTTTAAGTTTGGCTCAATATTACAATGCATTTGACGTGGTTGATGATGGTCGATAGACATTCCTCTATGAAGTCCTTTTTTTAATTTGTTTTTCTCATTTATATATTTTTTGAGTGTGTCCTTTCCATTTTTATAAAATGGTTGTTTATAACTGTCTATGACATCTGTCTGTAACCCCAACATAATACACAGATATGCGCAAACGATTTCAAAAGAGCTCTCGCTTCATCCACGGTCAGGTTTCCTTGTCACTCTCACCCACTGAGTACAACTCCCCCAGTCTTCTGAAGCGCGGCCCCCACTCTCTGAGGTAGTCATAGTTTTGGTCTGACTCAGAGGACGCTGTCTCTAGAGAGCTGAGCGAGCCAGCGATGGAGCCTCGCCCCTCGTAGCCATAGATCTGGATGGAGTCGTACGGCGGCGCTGTGGGGTCGTTGTCAGCCTCGTGGAGCCTCACGTTGATGAACTCGTCCACGTCCACGCCGTTTGGCCCCGAGTTCTGGCCCTGCCGGGGCATGAACTGCAGGTCGGGCTTGATGTCCTTCCGAGGAAGATAGCCGTTGATCCCGTCGGGGTTCTGCAGCGTGGCAATGTCGAAGGCCTCGGTGTCCTCCTCGCCCCCGCCTTCGTCATCGTAGCGGATGATGTTCTCTCGGACGTCCTCGTCGTCCTTGATGATTAACGGCTCATTTTTGTGTCTTCGCAGGGTCACAAAAAGCACGACTATGACTGGATGGGAAAGCAACAGTTAAAGCGTAATATTAGTCAGGGACAATGCTAACAACATCTCAGAGCATTTTGTATTTGTGATGGTTTTATTTTGTAGATAATGGACCAGTTGCACAACGTAGAATAACTCTGGTCCTGAGCTAAATGCAATTTTGTATGTTTCTCAAGAACTAAGCTAAGTCAGAATCTTTAATAGTGGTTAAAAGATCAGCGACGATAACTGTGTAACATCCCATTCCACCATATCCTAAGGTGCTCCACTGAATTCAGAACTGGGCACTGGGGCGGCCACTGAAGAACACTGAACTCATTGCTACGTAAAAAAAACAATTTAAGTGACTTTTGCTTTGTTTAATGGTGCAATATCATGTTGGAAGTAGCTTTTTGAAGATGTGTAAAAAACGGGATGCACGTGGTAAAAAAATACTGAGGGGGTTGTGGCATTCAAACGATTATATAAATGGGGTGCAGCTTGTGGAGCTAGTTCTGGCAGACATGCTTGAGACACACCCACATTCCCATAGACAGTCCATTGTATATCACTGCTCCAGCCCTCTGCTAGGTGGGCTGTAAAAGCTGCTTCCACGCTCCGCCCCTGTGGCATAACATGCCTCTGCCTGCAATGCGCTGCATCACTCTCTACTGCTGCAACACGCTGGCCTGCTGCGAGTTAACATCCCACCTTCACCCCAGCATGCATCTGTGGGGGGGTAAACTGACACTCCCTGATCTCTTCTTATCGTGCTCAGTAGGCTGCAGGGTGTGTCAGGGTTGGGCTCCGATGCCAAACTGTCTTTGTATCTGTTGCTACTTTTGCTGGTTTACACATGAGTTAGACTGCCAGAATTATATATTACTGGGCCCAAAATGTGCCCAAAGAATCTTCCCCAGGCCATTAATCTGCCACAATCAGCCTGTACCATGGGCAGAGGGAGGTTGAATCAAGGAATCACGCTGTTGAAGTCAAATTCTGATCCTAATAAAAGTGTGTCACAGCAAAGAACAAAATTCATCAGACCAGCCTGTGCCCACCGCAGCCTCGGATTTTAGTCCTTAGCTGATAGCAGTGAAAACTTTTCTGCTCTTCTGTTGTTGTTGCTAACCATCCACCTCAGGTTTCACTGGAATGACTGTTGAAGCCAGAGATGGTGGTTTAAGAATCTCAGAAATGGCTGATCTCCTGGGATGTTCACACACACAGTGTTTGAATAATAATAAAACGACTTCCTGTGAAAGGCAGTTCTTTGGGCAAAAATCCCTTCTTCGGGATAGCTGTTAGTGGAGGATGACCTCGCTGGATCTCATTCCAGTCAGATATGAACAGGGAAGGCAGGACTGGGCCGTAGAAATGACCTGGTAGATCGATTTCTGCTGTGACGTGCAGATGGTATAGACAGAATTTGGCATAACCAACATAAGGCAATGGATGCATCCTCTCTTCTGTCAAAGACTCACGCTGGTAGTTGTGGTGAAATGTGTGGGCAATAATTACTTGGCCACTGTCTACCTGGTTTCCAATGGCTACTTCCAGCAGGATAACATGCCACGTCACTACAGCACGTCATTTCAAACTGGATCCAGGAACCAGCAACTGTGGGACGCCATCATGCCAGCATGGAGCAGAATCTTGAAGGAATGTTTATTATTGTGCCATCGCTACAAAGAATGCAGGCTGATCGAAGGGAAAAGGGGGAGTCTTACACTGTTAGAAAGGCGTATATTTTCTGTTATTTTAGCTTGTTGTCTTAGTGACAGACTGAAATCAGCTACTGCATGCAAAGGATCTGCGCCCTGATATGAAACACGATTTATCTCACTTCATATTAAACCATCCAGTATTTTTGAAGGGTCTAAAAATAGGCAGGTCATGAACTAAAAGCAGTGTCATTTCAATTTTGTTTTTCAATTTGATATGGATGAACACAACCTCAAATGTATGCTGATAGTCTGCAACTCAACCTCACTTTAATTGCTCCTTTTCAAAATTAAAGTGATGACATCCAGAACCAAAAACGTGTTGCTGTCCAATGAATTATGGTGTTCATTATATAAGCAGAGATAAGTGGGACAAAATGCAGGAGGTTACTAACAGAATTGAAAGCAGAAAAAAGTATATTTTTGCTTAATTTTTCGCAGTTAAACTCCACAACCTTACCTAGTGATTGTTTATCCCTTTAAAAAACATTCACTATTTACTTTACTTTTCAACTGTTTTACATTGCAAGAACATTTGTCTGCAAATTCTAGTCCATTAAATGTGCCCATTAATGACTGCATATCGTTAGCCAAATAGCATAGTTGTCGAAGTCATATTTGAATGTTTTCGGAAAACAAGAAAAAACACAATTTTTAGCAAGCACTCTGATTTTTTTTGATGTTGCAACAGTAAGCCAAAAATTGACTTAGACAATTATGCTATGAGGCAAACGATATACAATATAATATTGGTATTTGTCCCCAGCAAGATTTATCCCGAGTATATTTGCTATTTTAAGTCTTCATATGGCATTAATTGGTTATAGGATATGACATGAGTCAAAGAAGGATACAGTAAATGTAATGTGTGTGTGTGTGTGTGTGCGTGCGCGTGCGCACGTGTAAGACAGCTCTTTAAGACTGACAGACTGAGCGAAGTCATACCTAAGAGTAAGATTATGCAGGCCAGTATAGCGATGAGCGCTCCCATGCTCAGTCCGATTGGAAGCACGTAGGCCTCCACGTTACAGGATTGGACGACGCCGTCCCGACTGCAGCCACACACTCGGATGGTCAGCGTGTTGGTGCTGCTCATTGGCGGGTCTCCGTTGTCCGTCACGATGATTGGCAGGTAGTACATCTCCTGCTTCTGTCGGCGGAAGGTGTCGTGTCGGGCCAAGATGCTGATTGAGTTGTCTGCGGTGGGCGAGGAAAAGCAAAATGGAGTCAAGGCTGAAACAGCCGATCATGCGCGACTCTAATCTTGAGGCTCCTGAGAATCACAGCTCTTTTTATTTCCACACTGACATTCAGCAGTGACATGGCAATCCATTTACTTTGCAGAGATAATGGCCACACAAATACTCAACTAGGGAAATTGGCATACATACCGCGCACTAGACAGATATTCTTTGTGTGTCAGCCTACAATTAGAAAAAGAATAATTGCGGGTGCATCCGGATTTGATACTAAGTTAGCGTCCTTTGTGCTAAAGTCTTGCAGTGATTGCCTTTCAGAACATTGCTCATAGCACTTTATGATTTGTGGGTTAAGTTAAACTTAAGCGGTGGAGGATCTGCCTGCTGCCGCTCCGCAGTTGACAGTCGGGTGACACCCTGCATTTACTGTCGCTTTAAAGTGCCGCGGCGGCTTTGTTTCCTGACAGCTAACATTTTCCAGCCCAGATCCACTCAATACAGAGGCAAGGGCGAGTCTGGCAGAACTACAGGCGACCTAAACTTACCGTATGAACCTGCTTCCTGTTATAACCTGCAAAATGTGTTAAACTGTGAGTCTCATTTTCAAAATACATATCGACCTTCAGGGTGGTCAACTGAAAAAAGAATGCTGAATGGTTACGCTCTCGCAAAAACCAATCAGTAATATTATTAGGCCGTTCTATTAAAATTCATAGCGCATGTACCGTGTTCATCACTATCAGCCCTAACAAAAAGCTTCAGTGATTTTGTAATCACTCCAGGCAAAAACTCATAAATGAATTCAGATTTTAAAGATGACAAACTAAATGGTATATTAAAATGCTTGAAGTAAAGAATAGTTCGAGCTGGTGCTCTAATGAAAAGTTATGGTCGTACGATAAATAAATCAAATTTGATATCGCACTATATACTGAGGGCAACGATCCAGGAAAAAAAAATTAGGGGGGGAAATGTGCTCAAATAATTCTCTTATTCTCAATCAGATTTCATGCCAGACATTGAGTACACAACTCATTTTAGAAAAGCCACTGTTCAGTAAGATAGAAAATAAATAAATAAAGAATTGATTAAATACATAGAGAGGCACCAGATACTGTGATCCAGTAATCAGATGTGCCTGGATAACCAAACCCATTAAAATGTGGGAACCCATCTACACACCGCTGTCTAATGGGTTTGTGGTGGCGTCTCCGGCTAAATTACAATTCAGTGGGGTCTTGACATCCCATTGGGGTCTTGACCTCCCTAATTGAATGCGACTGGTAGAGAGACGAGGTAAAAAGACAGTCTACAATAGTGTTCCCCTGGGTGACAATATTCTGTCCAAAGTGCTTCCACATCTCACTCATGGTTATGGGGATTCGCAGCACCTTGGGGTCTCTGCTTTAACCCAGAGAATGCGCTGCAGTGATCGAACTAGCCTGAAAAATACAACTGAAGCTATAGTTGGGAAATTATAACAACAATAATTTGCCATAAAAAATGATTCCAGGTAATATGAAATACATAAATGACCGTTGGCGACCGTTGGTTTTTTCACTCTTAGCAAAGCTCTTGAACATCACTGAGTACCTCACATGCCATCCATGCCCACAGCTCTATTTCTTACAATCCAGACACCAGCTACAAAATAGCTATAATCACTAGCGATGTTTTATGACAAGCTATTAAGCTCTGGAGAAGCACTGCGGCATTTTTATAAACGTAACAGAAGGAACTGGATGTATTGAAAGAACACGGCCAGCTGTTCGGGTGCCAAGGGCTCGGAAATGGCTGCTATAAGACGTTCTGTGTTCATTACCAGTGTCCTTGTGCCCACCTCTCCAGATACTTTTAAACTTCACTGTCCCACATGGGTCTATGTGGCTGAGAAAATAATGGAAATTTCATTTGGAAGTATTTTCCTGGAGGTCCTGATCTTTGAATTGTGGTGTATCTCATCTCTCTCTCTCTCTCTCTCTCTCTCTCTCCCGTTCTCTCTCTTTCTCTCTCTCTCTGTCGATATATTGAGGGGTGGAGAGGAGAAAGAAGAGGGAATATGGCATCAAGGATGAGGAAGTTATTAACCTGAAATGAGTTAAACTGGACGGCTGGCAAAGTGGATAATTGGCTGAAGTTAAATTTAATACGCGAGCAAGGGACACAGGACGTCTCCGGCATGCCCTCCAACCAAATGTCATTTTTTACAGCCTATAAATGTTGATTAGAATAAGTGAACTTGCAACAGCCCGCGCAAATAAAGGACACTGTAGGAGACAAATGTGAAGGAATATTTTACCGGAGCAAATATCAATAAAACAAAATACGAAGAAGCTTTTATTTGCACTCGTGAGCGTCGCAATGCATTGAGGGTAAACATTTCCAGACACATGGAGCAATCATTTGCATAAGGTCTGTGCTGATTTATCGTAACTGAGGCTGTTTGGGTTATTGCGTACCCTTAGCCGTCAGGGAGGTATATTGCCGACTGCAGCCCGGCCTCTGAAGCGGTATGAGTCACCGCCTCGGTGACATTCAGCGGCGTGCTGACAGCCTTCATAACTTATAAGCTCTGCAGTGTACTAAGCGCCTGTTTCAACTAAAAAGAAAAGTCCTAATAATAGTTTATTTCACTGTTCAATGGTTTACGCATAGATCCTTGCCCGGCGGGAACCATTTATTAGAGGGAGGAGAGAGAATAAAAGAAGTTTTGACTATTAAAAGCAGAAAGCGCTAAATGGAAACTTTGGATCCCGCATTCAGCTTGAAGCCGTGGTTCACAGTGTAGATTGCTGGTTACCCACCTAATGGAGGGGGTACGATCGGAGAGCTCATCAGAAAGAGTCCACATCGTAGCTCTAACGTGAGTCCCCGAGTGACTCTATCTGTCTTACTAATACATTAGCAGTGACTACTCTCTGATCATATTCAGCCCAGCTATTGTGTTTGTCATGTTCAAGGTTTTCAGTTCAGCATCCATATAATAGCCCCACCTCCATTTTAGGGTGATGTATCCGCTCCCTGACCCCAAAAGCGGTAAAGTAATATCTGTCTGCCTCTCAGATATCTGTGCATTTTTGTCGTGTATTTCAACCAGGGCTTGAACTGCAGTGATGAGCTGTTTATTGCGAGTTCTTTACCATTTTGTTGGATTTGGTATCTGCTTTTGCAGAATAACTTTAATAATTCAATAGAAATACAAAATGCCCGGGAAAAAGCAGTAAAACACAATTCACTAAACAACTGAATTAGATTTTAAAAGCACAGAGGGAAAAAAAAAAACACAAACACATTTGCATGCAGATGCCGCCCATATTCAGATTCAGGGAATTACATTTTTGCATGAAGGATGGAGAGGAATCGATCCTCAGAGCTCCTGATCTTTGATCCTCCAGCTGACACAACATTGAAAACGGACACATTTTACTGATGGAGAGAACCATATAGCCTCAGATGATTTTGGAAACCTTTGTTAATACAAACATTCACTTTCACAAATACAAATTAAGACTGCATTTTGCCCTGAGGTGGTTACACATCCAAGAAAACACCCACAAATAATGACTTCTTCTCTGGGCTTAAGCTTATCTGAAATGGACAATGCATTTTGGAAACATGCTGTTGTCAGTCCAGTCGACCTTTTGGTGATAATTGATAGAAGAAGAAAAGTTGTTACTAATGTCCATCTCAAGTCAAGTTGGCCTCCTTGTCTCAAGAGATGATGGTGTCTGCAGTGCATGTTACTGTCTGTTGTGGCTGAAGAGTCCTGTTCTGGGGAGGCGGTCCGTGCCGCAGGTGGTGCAGGTGTGGACCGTCGCTGACAGTGTGGTGTTGCTGCTGACTGCCCTCTTCTGTCTCTCATGGTTTTTATACCAGGTCGACAGGTGCTTTTCCTCACTGGCTTTCACTCCCTCAAAGACTGCGTCTCTCCTTGCGAGGCGGTCGTTAGCTTGTCTCTCAGGTGGACGGGTCAGTGTCGCACTGCTTCATGTCTCGCCTGCAGACATCTTTGAAGCTGAGGGTGGGGCTGCCATGTGTACTGTACTAATTATCAGTAAGCTAACGACATCAAACAAGACCAGGCAGAAAAAAATAACAATAAATGAGAAAGTGGTAGCTCATTAACTAAAGGAAGAATGATTCGAACAAATGCTCAGGCAGGTAACCTTAATTTATCATATTCAAACTTTACTGCTAGCTCAGTTTAGCTCAGTGGATTTTGGCACTTTCTTTTTGCAGCATAATTTGAAGTAGATGGCAACAACTGTACCCTGACAGAAAGATGAAATGTAATTTAATTATTTTATTATTAAAACTGGGTTTTAAGTTGGCCCAAAATTCTGCTTTTGAAACTCGTACGTATTTGCTTCAAAGCCGACACTGGCAAGTCAGTTTATGGTTTTACCATTAAATCCAACAAAATGACATGACCATTGCCATCCCCCGCCACAATCAAGGGCCATAACTCTGTAAACAAAGCGTCAACGTCCATTTTTGAACTCAATGTAGATCACGACTTGCTTACTAAGCATACAAAATTAGACTTGTAACAGTTACAGTTTTTCAGATAATTAGTCTCCATTGAAAGTGTGTTGGATGGACTGAAGGAAGGATGGACGGATGAAACCCAATCCTGTATCCCCTATGCTAGTTTGTGCCCGGGGATTAAAATTTACCACGCTTTAGCCCAAAAAGCTCAAATATAGCACTTTCCATAGTAGGACAAACACAGTTGTAATAGATGTAGTTAATAAACATGTAATTAATAATATAATTAATACCATTTTTTAGCTCCAGTTAGTCAACACAACATTCAAAGTTGACCCCTCCTTCCTGGCTCAACAACATCAGAAGCCCTACACAGCAGTGCAGCCCTATGTCCCGACCTCAAACACTGTTATTATCTTGGGGCGACACCCCCAAAGCCCGAAGGCTGAGGACCAGAAACATCCACAACAAAGGAAAACAAGATAAATACAGACTGACTGCAGCGTCTCTGCAGGTACGGACACTGCGTCACCCTTCTAGCGGGTTGAAAGTAATGATTGAGAAGCATTGGCTTTGCATGAGGCAATAAATTTTTTTCTCAGGAAGATTCTACTCAATATACCTTTAACAACAGAATGCATATGTTGCTTTTCTGTGGTGTGAGGAAAATTCTCCATGTCCCGGCTCATTTATTTTGACGGCCCGACAACCAACGACAACCTGCCAACCTTTTCCGCCCTCATATATTTTGTAAAACTATTCAGGTTTTGTATTCTCAAATCATATCAAAACATGAAGTTCTCCCCGCAAAATGTGTATGAGACATTTTTATCATCCTGGTACCTGACACAAGCAGCTCTCATGTCACGCAGAGCAGGTGTGTTTGGATGCAAAATGGTCACCTTGAGCTCCTTAAAAATACTGCATAACATCAGACTCGGCCAGAATGACTTCAGTGGGAGGGGTAAGACAGAGAGTCCACCAACGAATGGCAATTTATTACAAACAAATTCAGAACCATCTGTTTCTCTGCAGCAGGTCGAGATGTTCCAGCACAAGCAAATACCATGTATCAGTTTTTCTCAGCAAAAAAGAGAAGACAGTACTCTGCTCATTTGCTTATTTAAAATCCCTCAGCAAAGACTATACCTAATGTCCAATCGATCCTATTAACCATAATAAATGCTGAGAACTCTAGTCATAGCATTTACTCAGAAAACAACTTGAAATCATTTAGTTAGTTTTGGTCATTTTTACCCCCTTGGTACTTCTAGCTGATGGAGAATATTGATCCCATCTGCCATCCATCTGTTAGTCCATCTGTCTGTTTGTCTGTCCTCCCATCACTTGTTAATGCTTTAGTTGCTGATTTGTACAGATAGCCCTCAAATTTTAACAAGTTTCGCATATTAGGTGTCTCCAGAAGCCTCCTTGATGTCAAGGTCATCGAGACAATTTTGACCTCATCTTTCGTATGTCTAAGATCAGCAATTTCCACCTGTAAGGCTGTTGTGATTCCGTCTTTGCCATGCCTTGTCCCATGATTTATGCCCATGCCTAGTTTAAGTTCTGTGCCTGGCCTTGCCATGATGATTGATTCTGGTATTTAGTGACCACTGCTTTGTCTGACCATTCTTAGGATTATGTAATGTGTTATATGGTTATTTGGATTTCTGGTTTATTATTTTCATGTTTTAGTTTCCATAGTCCCTTGCCATGTTTTCTTTTCATAGCCATATTTCAGTTTCCCTTACCATGTTTATTTTCCATGCCTTGCACTCTTTCTCCCCTGTCTATGAGATGCATTCATCCCACTTTTCACGTGTCCCAACTCAAACCTGCTGTACCCCACCCCCTGTCCTCTGGACCTGATCCCCCACCACCCCCCCCGGATTATCGACGGAGGCGAAGCCTACATGGTCCGTGCCTTCCTGGATTGTCGTTGGCGAGGCCGGGGACTGCAGTATCTCGTCGACTGGGAGGGTTACGGACCGGAACACCGCAGTTAGGTCCCCTCACACCTCATCTTGGACAAGGACTTAATAAGAGACTTTCATGCTAACCACCCCAGACCATCAGGTTGAATCGCCCGGTGGCGATTCTTAGGGAGGGGGGTACTGTTGTGATTCCGGCTTTGCCATGCCTTGTCCCATGATTTATGCCCATGCCTAGTTTAAGTTCTGTGCCTGGCCTTGCCATGATGATTGATTCTGGTATTTAGTGACCACTGCTTTGTCTGACCATTCTTAGGATTATGTAATGTGTTATATGGTTATTTGGATTTCTGGTTTATTATTTTCATGTTTTAGTTTCCATAGTCCCTTGCCATGTTTTCTTTTCATAGCCATATTTCAGTTTCCCTTACCATGTTTATTTTCCATGCCTTGCACTCTTTCTCCCCTTTCTATGAGATGCATTCATCCCACTTTTCACGTGTCCCAACTCAAACCTGCTGTACCCCACCCCCTGTCCTCTGGACCTGATCCCCCACCACCCCCCCCCCGGATTATTGACGGAGGCGAAGCCTACATGGTCCGTGCCCTCCTGGATTGTCGTTGGCGAGGCCGGGGACTGCAGTATCTCGTCGACTGGGAGGGTTACGGACCGGAACACCGCAGTTAGGTCCCCTCACGCCTCATCTTGGACAAGGACTTAATAAGAGACTTTCATGCTAACCACCCCAGACCATCAGGTTGAATCGCCCGGTGGCGATTCTTAGGGAGGGGGGTACTGTTGTGATTCCGGCTTTGCCATGCCTTGTCCCATGATTTATGCCCATGCCTAGTTTAAGTTCTGTGCCAGGCCATGCCATGATGATTGATTCTGGTATTTAGTGACCACTGCTTTGTCTTACCATTCTTAGGATTATGTAATGTGTTATTTGGAATGTCTGGTTTCTTAATTTCATGTTTTAGTTTCCATAGTCCCTTGCCATGCTTTCTTTTCATGGCCATTTTTCAGTTTCCCTTGCCATGTTTATTTTCCATGCCTTGCACTCTTTCTCCCCTGTCTTGTCATGTGTGTATCTTTGCTCACGGTCCCTTGTCTTGCGTGCCACTCATTTGGGTGATTTATTGGTTTCTGGGTTTCAATCTACTTTCATATAGGCTCCAGCTCGCCCCGTGACCCTAGTGAGGAATAAGCGGGTATAGAAAATGGATGGATGGAATCTACTTTCATTATCTCGTGTTCTTCCTTCCTCTCTCTTTTACTATCTTACTAACACAGACTAACAGTTAATTGTTTTCGCTAATTACTAACCCACACTAACTTTGTATATTTTGACTGACTTAATCACGAGCACTCAGGATTGTATAGCTGCTCTTACTAATTGACTAATGATCTCTCAGCAGTCGCCCTATTCTAGTCTCCGCCTCCTTGCCTTTCCCTAACTATCTCTGCTGTGACTTGTGCTTTCCTTTCTCTAAACTATACACTTTAGTACTCCTTGACTTGAGCTGCTCTGTTCATAGGTTTGTCTTGTGATCCCTGCCTGCGTTTTGGCTACAGCCAAATTCATGTAATTAGTTTACTTCTAATGTGTTACTCCCTGATTGTTACCATTGATTGCACCTGTTCTCCCTGGTCATGTGTTCTCCCAGGATGCGTATATAAGATGTCTGTTTTATTCACTTTCTTGTCAGATCGTTCTTCCTTTGCTACGTTTTTCTCGCCTTGATTCATTGTAATTTATCTTTCTGACTGGACCGTCCTTGATATCGAGCTTTGCCTATTCTCTGTACTTTTGCCGCATTCTTGTTTTTTGACCTCTTTTGTCTGACTTCGATTTTTGTGATTGGTGCCCTGTGTATGACTCTGGATTTCGCCCTTTGGATTCTGATTTTGGATTTTGGACTTTGTACTGTTGCCAGCTCTGTTGGGGGGTTTCCCCCTTCAGGAATAAAGCCTCCTTTTGCATTTTACTGGAGTTTGCTCTTGGTTCATTTCGTACAAACCTCACAAAGGGATGCCATGAGAGATACTACCCCAAGTACAATCCAGTTAGGTGCTTTTACAATTGCTGGTTTGGCATTTATCTTACCTCCATTGTTTTTGATGGTGAAATTGGGGTTGTTTAGCATTTCGGGCACCAGGCTGTAGAGGAAGGAATGTCCATTGTGTGGGTCATCTCTGTCGACCGCACTGACTGTGTGAATCACCTGTTTGAGGAAAAGACAGAGACACTGTCTGAGGCCGCTGAGAGAAGAGCGCATGCAAAATAGTATTTTTTTTCGACCTTCAGAGAGTTGTTTGTGCGCGTTCAATGAAACTCATTTCACATTCGTTTCTCAATTTAAAAAATTCTCCTCCACGGGGAGCATCCTTTTCAGCAGTTTGTTTCCTTAGTTCATTGAAATACTCATCGAGCAAAGTACTTGCCAACAATTTGGAACCAGCGTTCAGGTCAAAGTTCTGATTCAGCAGATTCTGTTCAAATAAGCCTTTTGTGCCATGTCTTGTGAATGAGCTAAATGCGACCTGGGGGACCAGCCTGAGCACATGTTGCAGAGATTGTATTTAGGCAGACACAGCTCCTTCAGAGAGCTTTAGTGTTGAGAATAGTTTTGGGCATCTCTGAATATTTTTACGTCATCCCTTTCTCTCGCCTTTGTCAGCGGAGGATATGAATGGAAAAACTCCTCTTTTGGTAAATAACCAGGGAGTAAATCACTGTGGGCGGCACATTCACACTGATGAGATTTGTGATTGCAGCCAGCCATAGCTCAGAAATTACCCACCTGCCCAGGTCTTCCATTCTCACAAAGGTAGGCTTCAAATTCGGTCGCAAATTCGGGGGCATTGTCATTGATGTCGAGCACCCGAATGGCAACAATCGCTCGGGAGATCTGACTGTGATTTTCTGGTTCAAAAGAGAAATAAAGAAATAAACAGAAGAAATCACAATGAATAAATGGAAACCAAGTCAAACTTATTACTCTGCCCTGCAGGGGCAGGGCAAGGGTACTGTGATCAACTGGGTTTGTTAGTCTATCTATCTATCTACTTGTTTGATTGATTGATTGTAGGCAAGATTACAAAAAACCACTGTACAGTACATGTGTATAGATTTAATGAAACAAACTTTTTCTAATAAACACAACGAGGAAAGTGGAGGATGCAGTGCAAAAGTCTGGCAGCTCAAGCTCAAATTTGCTGTCTACCTACGGCTACTATGGTGAGTACACTGGTCCTTCTATTCTATAGCTAGGATTGAGGGAAAGCTAGAATCCACCACATACAGATACATTTGTAGAACGGGTCGACATACTCGAGTTTAGACCGGAGACCGTAGAAATCCAGATTATCTGAGTTTAAAAGGAAAGGTGGACAGTGAAGAGCGGAAAAAAGTGGACCAACAACTTAAGGACTGCTTCGGGATTTGTGTGCATAACTGTTATGTGTCTTTAGCGTGGAGCAATGAACAGCTTCTACGCTGGTATATGACGAAGGGGCAAAAGCTCCATGCTACAAGGCCTTTTCGGAAATTGCCAGTGGTAATGGTTTACTTATTGCGTCGGAACGACCAGCGTTTGCTCGTGGGAAATCGGCGCGATAAGCCGATTGTGAAAAGGAAACATGTGAAAAGGATGTGAAAGCTGCTTAATGCACCCATGATGCATGTATTCACATCTTTGCATTGATTTTGAATGTAGCTAATCCGTCGCAGGAAAAAAATTCTTTTTGCGTCCGGTGTGAAAGCAGCTTGACGTGTCCCTAACACGTGTATTCACGTCTTTGCATTGACTTTGAATGTAATCAGTTGGGTGAAAAATTAGTTTAGCGTCCGGTGTGATCGCTGCTTAACCTGCCCATAATGCGTGTATTCAAGTCTTTGCACTGACTTTGAATGTAATCTGTCCCGCAAAAAAATTGTTTCGCGTCCGAAGTGAAATCTGCTGTAAGGATAGTACGCAACAGCAACAGAGAGCTCGGTTATGTGATGAAGATAATACAGGTTTTACCGACTGTAAGTTCCGTTAGCGCGGACAAGTCGCTTATGTGGAGCTATCGAATCGATCACTTCTCCAGGAAAGAATTTCCTATTTAATCTCTGCCTTTTTTGGCTTTTTATTAGCCACAGCAATTTCTAAAGGGGAAATTGAAATTATGTGTAAATGAAATTATGAAATTACAGGGCTGCCAAGTTTCAGAAAATGACAAGAGTGAGACTTTAGTGCCATAATGCGCTTGGCCGCGGTGAAAAAAAATTTGGCCTTTTTTAACATCGATTTGGCCCGTTTCAACAACGATTTATACCTTAAGACTGATGTCCTCACCTCCATGCCAGCTGCTCTCCCTGCACTGTGGCCTCCTAATGCTAGTCTTAATTAACCAGAAATTAGAAATGCAAATTGTAACAAGAAGTTTGACAAAAATACATTTATTTGTCAATATCATTTCAAAGGCTCCATCATTTAGCTGGGGACATGTCTTGTGTTGTAGGTGTTGGTTGCTGATTTGGATGATTTGATGACTGAGGCAGGGGTCTCCCACTTAAAGCACTGTGGCTCGAGGCTCGCCATCTTCACTGTCATTATTGATGACAGGGTTCCCTCGAGAGCCAAACTGTTGTGGGTCTTGGTCTTGTTCAAACCAACCAGAGAGAAGACTCGTTCTGCATCAGCATTTGAATGAGGAAGTACCAAGACCAACTTGGCAATACGAGACAGCCTGCCAAATCTGTTAGTGTTACTGTTTGATTGAATACTGTTTTACATTGAGACTAACGTTATGCCCTGTTTACACCAAAATACGACTGAAATGGCGACTGCTGCGACTTGTGAGATCACAAGGATTTGATGAACTCGCACAAGTCTCGTATACTCTTGTATACTCTTGTATACTCTCCAATCTAATCGCTAATTTGTGTTCACACTAAGCTTCCAGTGAGACCATATTTGAGATAGATCGCCTAAATTTTATTCATATAGGCTATGCGACATGAAAAATAGACCGAGTGTGGGACCGAGTTAAGAGTGACTTGAGAGTTATATAAAATCATTACGATTTTGAGATTGCATTTATTTCTGACCACTCGTACACATTTTTTTGAACAGCTCAAAACAATCGTAAACCCCTACAAGATCGAAAGAGAGTGAAAGAGATCAGAGAGATTGAATTTGAGACCATAGAGAGTTTAATGAGAGTTACTTGCAGCCTCATCAAGAGTCAGTGAGAGTGATGGCGATTTTTGTCCATTTTTCGGTCGCAACCTGCTCGCAAGTCCGGTGTAAACAGGGTTTTAGATTAACGTCTCTTTTTTTGTGAACTGGCCAGGAGAAGAGGCAAATGAATGTTACACAGCTCTGCAACAAATAGAGGATAATGATAGACTTATAGCAGCCTTAAAACAGAACATATTAACAAGGAAACTCAAGGAGAAACAGTGAATCAGCAGTGAACAAAACTGGGTAGTTACCTACCGTCCGTCTTCTAGCAAGCAGAGAATTTTATATGTCGGGTTTTAAATGTCGGCGCGGTTGTGTGTGACAATCACCATGGTGACGATTGTTAGAGACGCCAAGACCCGCCCCTATTCTTCTTCTTCTTCTTCTTCTCGTTTTGGTTTTGATTGGCAGCTGGCATCCAACTTCTGATTGGTTTATATTGCGTGGTGCCTTCCGTGGTTGGTTAAATTTAGGCACAAAGGTAAATATAGAGTATTGAATGGGGAAATATAAGCGTGAGGAATGTCAAGTGTGGCGTGTGGTGTGAGAATGGGTCAAATTGCGTGACTGTCACACTCAAAGCGTGAGGCTTGGCAGCCCTGGAAATTATGTCAGACAGCAAGTACAGCAAGGTTTTACAGACAGCAAGTTCCGTTACCGTGGACAGTTGTACCAAGCATCCAAATTACAAAAAAGTATTAGTTTCAAATGCAGTTTATGTTCACACACCTTCTGTAGAATTTCCCTGATATTATTGTAGCATATTTAGGTTGCAAACATTAGCAACAATAACTTGGCTACGTTAGCTGCAGTGCTACAGCCGCAATTAACTGGCTATCAAGTCAGGTTGGCTTATGCAGTAAAAGCAACTAACAGCTTCTGCGTCTATGAGTCAAGGACAGTCGCAACAGATCCAGGATTTATCTTAAGATAATTAACAAAGCCTGCATTTGGGGCCAGTTGTTAGTGCTAACTATCGTTAGCTGTCCTGCTAGCCACCCGTATCACGTTACCTTCACTTACATTATTTGCTGTTATATCGTTACTTACAGCTTGTGGCTCCAAGCACTTGATCGTTGCAGCTGCTTCAGGTTTGAGAAGCAGCTGAAACGCTTATTCTGGGTCAAATTATCCTTTATTGACAAAGCTGTCTTTGGTGAAATGCTGAGCACAAGCAGCTAACGTTCCCTTTGGCCGTGGCTGATTGCTGCCAGCAAACAAAAAAAGCTACTCACTAATTTCTGGTGGCATCGTCTTTTGGAAGAGAAATAGGTTCTTTCCTTCACGTCCAAAAGTAAATGCACAAGCAGCTTTGGGAGAGATACTGACAAAATTGCACCTCAAATGATCTGCGGTTCTTCTTTTGTATTTCCAAAAGTGTACATGTTACTAAGGCATAGTATGATCTACCGTTGTTAGTGCCTGATAGAATAGTTTCCGGTGTGGATAGGGCCAGTGCCGTGATTGGCTCTGGCTAGGCCTGCATTAATTGAAGATTCATTGAAGATTAATTGATCCTCTCGTGAAGATCTCGGGAGGAGCTTTTCAGAGAGGAAATCACGTTCACGATTACAGCAAAACCCCTGTATCTTATGCTTTCAGAGGTTGAGTATGGACATCCAACATTATAACATTACCGATATGTATTAAAAGAAGGATCAGCATAATAGGTCCCCTTTAACCAAAATGTTTCACAGATACAGGTTGCCTGGTCATACTTTTTTGTTTCTATACTTGATGACATTAAGGATGACATTTAGCCTGCAACAGAAATATGCTGTGCCTACTTTCTCAAACTGTTTTCAACTCTCGAGGTTCTCAAAACTGGCTCCTTTCAGACAGCTACTGCCGGTGCCTCTGGGCTATCAGGAGCATCCATCAACAGGACTAGGTGGGATGTCGAACTAGCTACTGCTCACAGAGCGGTAAGATACATCAAATTTCCTCAAAACTATCAGGAAATTAAAAAGACGAGCCAAGAATGATTTAATGATGCCAGATTCCCCAATTTTGCGGGCACAATTGACCTTATACAGTACAAGCCCTTCTATTACCACAATAGGACAAAAACAATGCTTTTTGAAGTAGAAGAGACACTTACTCAATCCACATTGTTTGCAATACCAATAACATCATCACAAATGTAATTCCTTGGGTCTGTGCATGACTGCTACATTAAGAGAAATGTCACAGAATGCTGTGAAACATGAATGACAACCCCTGGCTTCTGGGAAAGAAAGTATTTTGAAAAAAAGTTTGTGCAATTACAAGGGCTTGTTTATCCATTCTGTTTAAATTACATATTTTTTCACAGTTGTCATTACAGATTAAGCTACCCTGATATTATTACTAGAGTACTATGTTAGATTGCAGTTGCTGCTGCACAGGACTGTTTATGACTTGCATGATATAAACATCTCCAATGACTACAGTGTTGTGAAGTCCAAAATTATAAATTTATAGAAAATGGTAACACTTTACAATAAGAATACAACAATTAACATGAGTTAATGCAGTAATTACCATTTACTAACAGGTATTTAACATTTCACTCGGAATCATTTACAAATTATGTTCACATCTACTAAGCTATTAATTTATACATTATGGTTTAATAGTTTGAAGTGCTATATAGGGCATACTTAAGTGATGTTATCAACTTCACAATAAGGGAGACACTGAAAATGATTAAATGTTCAATTATGGTTGCATAATGCTTATTACGCATTAGTTCCCCACTAATTAACTGATAGTTAATGTACTAATGTTCATTAATATTAATTGTTGTACCCTTATTATAAAGTGTTACCTAGAAAATGATAAATGCAATAATTTCTAAAATTCAAAACATGTTTTGGTTACACTTTACTTGAAGGTACCGTTATAAGAGTAACATGACACTGTCATAACTGTTACATGTGACATGTAACAGTTATGTTAGTGTCATGTCACTCTTATGACAAATCAAGACAACCCAAACAATTTCAACTTGTCATCTGAAAAACCGAATGGAACTTAATGACAACGTTTATGACATTGACATAATGTTTACGACACATTCATGACTGTGTCATGTCACTCTTATGAGGATACCTTCAAGTAAAGTGTTACCATCTGACAAAATACTCTGACGCAATTTATATTTTGTTGACATTTAGCCTTTCAATAACAGCATATCCACCGCGGTCAAAAAAACTGCAAAGCAATGGGAGGCATACACCTGTATTAACAAAGCTTTTTCGAAGTAATCTATCAGCACCATAAATTGCATTTTTATAACCTAAGTAACAAAAAATCTATTTTGCCTCTAGAACTATTATAGCCTGTAATATTGATTGCGAATGTGTGGGAAATAACGTGCTTTTCCTTTCCTGGTGTTTAGAGGAATGCCTCTGCACCTCGTCAGTCAGGAGTTGCAGCTCGGGTTCTCAGAATTTCGTTTCTCCTCTCTCTGCATTCGTCTGGCCTGCTGCGTTCTTGGCACGAGGCCACTATTTATCCCTCGCCACATGGCGCAAAACAAGCGCAGATTGCACTCCACTGCAAAACTTTTATGGGCGTGTTTCCGCTGACATATCATTATCTTTTTTCAGTAGCACTTTGAGTTGGCGAAGATAGCGAGTGGAAGTGTTGTGCAGTTCACGATGCTATCAGCGGCCACAATCCGTAATTTGTGAATTTGCCCCTTAATGTATATAACTGAATTGCAAATGGCACACTGTAAATACAACAAACAATTTTAACTGTCATGGCTGTTCATTTATTTACTGCTAAATGGCGGGATACGTTAGTTATGCACCAGAGTAAATGAGGAGTCCACTTGCAAAACCTGCTAAGTCAAGTTTTGGAAATAAATAAAATAAATATCTCCCTAAGCCTCTCTTTCAGGCACCTGCGTGTGTCCCACTGATAGCTCAACTTTCAAAACGTACTAAATAATGTTATAAATTGTAACGGAAAAAGCAAAGCTCTGTCAAAAGGAGTCTGTGGACTACGGTGGTATAATGTGATGTGCCACTTTACCTTTTTCTACTCCCTGTTGATCACCTGATCATCTTGGGTCTCTATTCCCCAGAGTGTATATACATACATTTTAGTGTATATAAAAAAAAAAAATTAAAGAAATCTTTGTCCACACAAAAGCAAAAAACGCAACTGAAGTGCTATCTCTAGAGAATACCAAACCAACAAGCAGCGATGGAATAATTTCATACAAGATATCGGATACGGATATCAATCACAAGCCGTCGTAGGCTCGTGCGCACACTCAAAATATTGTTGTTGGGGGGGTGCCAGCAAACTAGGCGGTGGCGGCTGCCAGCAAATTTTCTATGTAGGAAAAATAAGGCGAGCGCTTCCTGATGTAACCAAAAACTGTTATCCCTGTTCGTACATAAAAATGAGTAGAAAATCTCACCTTGGTAGGTATTTCTAAAAAGCTTCATTTTCAGTGACCGAAAACATAGTTTTTGTGCGGCCGAAATGCCAAAACTCTTTGAAATTTCTACGTTTTCAAAAATGCCCGTGTGCAGGGACAGGTGCTCCAGTCCATTGTCTGATGGACCCCAACCTCCCGTGGAAATAAGAAACTCTGGTGAAGACTGAGGCTTGATTCACCCTGTGATTTCACCTCACACTGTCTTTTTTGCCTTTTTTGTGAAGGTGTTTGGACTATTTTGTTTTACTTCTCATTTATTTACTTATTCATTTATTCCAGTACAATTTCAAAAATGGGAACCCATGATGTGGCTTGTTTGAACAAACCCCCACACAATCTTCAGGTTATATCCAGACGGTATGGAGGCAGCGTACAAAACAGCTACAAAAAAAGGTAAGTGAGTAAAGAGGGTGAAAATTGTGGTTGAAAGGAGAAAGGACATGAACCAAAGCAGAACCAAAGTACATCCATCACCAACCATCACCAACCTTGATGGATAAACTTGCTACTCTTGGACAAAAGAAAGTGAGCCCAATACAGTAAGCAGTCACACTGTAAAACAATGAAAGTGGGCCATGCATTACACACACTGTCTGTTGTGTGGACAGGACCAAGACAGCTGTCAGTGGACTGCGAGGGGGGAAAAAAAGCCCATCAATTTGACCATTTTGACAAAACAAAACTCTCCATAAAGCAAGAAACGAGGCCTAGCTGATGGACGAAATGAAACCACCCACTGAGGGCAGGCAGACAACCTAGCCTTAATGGTAAGCAGTAAAGTTGAAACCTGGACTAAATACTGCTTATGTAAAACAGTGCGCGGATTTGTAATCATTTATCGGTTAGTAAATTTTTAGCATGTGTGAAAATGACAACGCTGGCCACATGCACGCACATTCTGTAGTTTGCTAATGAAGTATACAGCTTTATGCAGCTTTCAGGGAAGATAGTCCATTGACATTACTCATCAATTTACATGTAAACTGGACAGACATTGAGCAGGAAGTATACTTCCAAGTGATTCTGCTAATAGGTGAAAGGTGCTCTGGAGAGAGAACTGTAGAACCTGAATATTTGATTTAGCTCAAAACATGGGTCAAAAATCCTAGTGTTGGAACACATGCTCATTACGCTGGTAAAATCTGAATGTTTGGGTGATCTGACACAATCCAGAGCGAGCAGTACACTTTTACAATCCTACAGCCTGCCGGTGAGAGTGGCATCCTTTGTTCCCCACGGTGGGGGGTGGGAGCCATCAAGTCTAGCAGGCCCAGCATCTCTGGAACTCAAACTCACTGGTTTCATTGAAGTTAAAGCGCAGCTACTTCAATTGGCTTAAAACAACTTAAACCTCTATCAAATTCATATTTTGTTTATGTTCAATATCCTAAAAGGAAACTCTCATATATTTATCACACTATTGGGCTATAATATTCCATTTTAAGACTTTTCCATGACAACTGCATCATTTTAGCACACATTCCTATCATGTTTGGTCTCTTTATTCTTGGGGGAGTCCAAGGAGTTGAATGGAACATGTTTCATTTCCCTTGGAATTATGGTTCATCGTTTGTAAGATTCATTCGGGCGACTATCTAGTCTCTCTATGCAATTAGTCTTATCACCTAGGCCAGTAAAACTCTATTCGGCCAACCTTTCCTCTACCTTGTTCGGAGGTGTGGTTTGGAGTCTTTAAAGGTACGAGATCCTAAGGGGGCGGGGCTCTTCTTTTTCTGTCTCTTCTTGGGGTAAGTCACCTGTTGCCTTGCTCTGCGGAGCGGGGGGAATATTTGAGTTCTCCCCGACCACGTGGAGCGACTTTAGCTGCACGTGGTCATTCATCTTTTCCAGGTATGAAAATGCTCTAAATTCTTCTAAATTATATGTAACGGTAATTGGCTTATCATTGATTTGTTTTATTCAAGTTGTGCCTACCTGGTGAATTAAATTATTGTTATTCCTTTTATAGCTTGCGTGGTCTCCTGTCTTTTAATCTTTTTATTCTTCTTAGCCCCGTCTCGGCGAATACCTAGGGGAATAGTTTAACCCCACTGAGGAACGACTGGCCAGCGGCCCGGTGTGGGAATCGGTTGGTTAAGATGATTTAGGCAGCCAGGATCTACCAATATACGGATTCATAGCCCAAGTGTGGAGTGAATCTGGGTTCACTGTAATTCAAGCCAAAAGATGCTGTTGCAGTGCTGGTTGACTTCAACCTCTAACCTGACCAACGAACCTAGGATTCGAACATGGTGTTCATGCCCAGGAACATTAATGTAGCGGCGGTGGTTGTCTGTTTGGAATTCAAGGTATAGTCACGTCATTTTTGTCCTTAGAGTTTAAGTTACTGTTATCACTGTTTCGAGATTCACGCAGGTGTTCCCTAAATTATCAATTCTAATTCTAATTTGGAGTCAGATTTTTAACGAGATTATAGCTAAATTTTGTATTCTAACTGTTATATGGAGTCAGATAAATCGTAACCATTGCGCTTTCATGCCCCGTCCTCGGACGGTGAAGATTATTCATTTTATTGTGATTCACACCAGCCAGAAGAATGCTCTAATTCAAGTTAGACTAAGACAACACGTAAGGCCTTCAACCCGGGCAATATCCGGCGTTTGGTTATTGCTTCATTGGGGTTTTACAGAACCCTATGAAGAGGCAGTGCTCGCTGTGTGCTCACGGGCAGGGGGCAGAATTTCAGCCCGTGACCATGGCGAATTAGGCCAAATAAGTTACCAAGTACAGCACTACAATGAGCCACTTACACAACTGAATACAATAATAACCAAAGCTATATAAGACGGCTGAGGAAAAGAAAGAGGGGAAAAAAGCACAAAAAAGCGACAAGAGTCGTGCAAGGCATGCATTCACATCGCCGTGGCCTGCAATCGGTGGAAAAACCTAAAAGTTTTGCAGGGAAAAATGCTCCTTAGTCATGCAAATGAAAGGATTTTGAAGAGGAGGTGACACAGAGAGAACTGATTTGACATCTCTGCGGGGACTCTGAGGAAAGTTGTTCAGCAGGAGGGCGGTCAATCCCCTGTGGCCGGCAGTAGTCGGTGTTACGAAACAAAACTTAATTCTGTAGCCTATGTTTTGCTCAGAGATAATAATAAAAATGATGGCATGGAGACTGAGCACCTATCACCATCGACATATTTTGCGCTATTATCAACATTTAGGCCGAAACTGATGTGCTATTACGGAATTCAGGCTGTAACTTGAAATCCACAGTTTAGTGAGACGGTTGTCGGTTTTGAGCCTTAACCCTTAGAGCGTTGAATGAATTTTCTAGGAATTAAAAATTTAGTTATCCTGAGCTTTTGAAAACTCTATTCAACAAGTTGCCACATGATAGGCTTTCAAGTGTCTGATTTTGATATCTTACATCATTTGCCCACAGCATTGAAAGAGTTAAGAATTGGTGCTGGTGTGTTTGTGTGTATGTGTGAGTGGATGGGTCGAATTGCGCAGGATAAATAGAAACGGGGTGGGGGAGGGGCGTGAGATAGACACTGCAGCACTTCAATCACTGCCTCTCAGTGTGGAGTGCCTTCCACTCTGCTGCAGCAGGGACGTCAATCTGATTAGTCAGATGTCATCTGGGGGGCAAGTGGCGTAACACAGTGACATCTGGGTGGCGAAATCTTGATCGAACGCTACAGGGGAACGCAATTCTTCCTGCTTTACGACGCTGCGCCTTTTTTCGCTCGTTCAGTCTCGACGCCGCAGAACAAGGGCAAACAAGGGCGTATTTATTTGAGCAAATTTCTATTAGGTGCGCCGAACGACGCCGTTATCGCCAGTCGCAGACAGTTTGCCAAAGGGCATCAAAACAAAAGCAAAAAATAAAAAAGGCACACGTCGGAACGTGATGTGACAAATATGATATTCGGAGTGAGGCGAGCGACAGGGAGTCGTCTCTTATCGAGCCCACCAGCTTTATACTGTCACCAAACATGTCGTGGAGACACTGACTGTTACCAGCATTTTGCCTGCTTTTAATTGTACGTGACAATGACAGTACCTCCAGTGATTTAGAGAAAACAAGGTTAGCAAATTTATTTACACGAGCGATGACTAAAAAGGGGTAATTTCTGCATTATCCTCCCATGCAATTCTCAGATACAATGAGAATGCAAATAGTGCTTTTGCATATCTGTAGCGCGTTCCAAAGATAAAGTTCAAGCCATTTACCTTGTTGCATCTTTTAATCCTCTATGAACAGTGGAATTACTGAAATTGACTCTAGTGTGGATGTTTATTAAAGGCCCATTAATGCACTTGCAGTTCCATGATTTTGAGGTGTGTGCGTCAGTTGAAATTCCCTGGATTTGTGTGTTTTGCATCATTCTCCCTCAAACTTTACACTTTCAAAAATTCATGACTAGAATCTAAGCTCCACAAATAGGAGACAGAGTTTAATTTTGATCTGAAAATGGGCGTGGCGTGTGCATAGAAGAATCCTGTTTAATCAACAATAACAATAGGTGAGCTATGCAGAATGAGATTATACCATCCAAGAGAACTCTTACATATTGTTGGAAATCATTTGCTCAAAAATGTATTTTGAATGTCGAGCACATAAATTTAAAGCTTAAAAACTTATTCCAAATGAGCTTAACCGTAAGGACGCTGAAATAAATTTTCAAACACTTCAAAATTGAAATATCTTAAGCTTATGATAACCAACCAAGTGGCGACCTCTTGAAAAGAGCTCGAAGCTCTTTTCAACAAGTCGCTGCATGATAGGTTATCAAAAGCTTTGATTTCATTTCATTTTATCAGCGAGCAGCAATTGGCAAGTTTAGCACTTTAAGGGGTTAAAAAAAAAATCGCAGACAATAGTGATACTTACTGACTTCCGTGGCTGTCACTGTGATGTTGTGCCACATGTCCGTCTCTCGATCCAAGGGTTTGGCCAGCGTTATCTTTCCATCCTCCACATTAATATTAAACTGCCTCTCCAGATCTGTGTGCCGATCAATAAAATACCTGAAAAAATAAAAGAATAAAGAAACGGTTCGTGCGTGGTGTGTGAATTTGATATGCATCCCACTAAATCAAGCCTTTAGGGCCCATCCTGAGAATGGCTTATTCATCAACTGACTCCTGCGGTTGGAAATTTGTTAAATGCCATGGGAACTCAATAATTATCACCTTAGGATTAATTACCTATTTTAGATTCACGGGGGAGCACATGAAATCGCTGTCAGCTTTTAAAAACACTCATTTTTCTCTCAGGAAAGTGGAACAGATGAGAACCTGTTGACTCCATAAACGAAGCTCCAGAGTTAACCTATAATACGCATGAAATCGTCCATCCCCCAGCATGGCAGCGCTGATATCTGGAAACAAAATGTGGACAGATGGATAGGAAAATGGATGGACGAATAAAAAGGGACATCGACACTATGACTCATATCCACATATGAAATTTTGTTGAGACCTGTTGAACAGTTCATGAGTTCTGGCCTGGAAAAAAGCCTGCGGGACAGATGGACGGACACATGGAAGGACAACGGTTACAGGACTCAGCGGATTTTTTTTTCCATCCTCAGACTTTTCATCCCTGGTCTTTTTTTCTCCATGGACTTTTCCTGCCCGGACTCGTTATCCTTGGATTTTTTGTCCCCAAATGATATCAAATGTCTCACCATTGTTGACAGATGGATGGACGAACAGATGACGGACAGATCACCATGACATAAGGGTTAGGGTTGAGGTTAGGGACAGTGTTTTAATGCAGCAAAAGAGCAAAGCATTACTGGGGATGAACCATCCGCGGCCGAAGAGTCCGGGGACGAAAAATGCAGGGACAAAAAATTTGGGGACAATGAGTCCTAGAACCAGGACACCACTCATTCTATATCCCCATCCAGTTTGTGGCAGGGATAACAAAACTCCATAACAGCAGAACGCAACACCAATGGCAGTTTTGTGACAGCATGCAGTGCGGTAGAATGACCCGCGGATGTCCGCAGTCACTGACACATGTAAGCCATTAGTTTGTTATCTAGCTAGCCAGCTAACTTCTGTGAGCCACACAGTTGACTGACAATTTGGAAACCATTGCTGGATCAAGTGTAGATTTCTGTGACTCACTGACTGAGTAACAGAGTGATGGAGTTAGCTCAATGCAAACAGCTAATTGGAATTGCCAATAAGGCGCTAACGGAAATTAGGTTTGCCAGATTACGTAATTTCTTAGTTCTTCAAGGTAGCTGAGCTATTTTAGGGTGAGGGGTTAAGGTTAGGGTTAAGGGTAAGGTTAAGCTTAGGACATATTGTTTCTATAATTAAGGACAGGGTACGGGTTTGGGGAATAAATTTAAGTCTATGGGATTTCTCCACAAAACATAAAAACACGTGTGTGTGTGTGTGTGTGTGTGTGTGTGTGTGTGCGCGCGCGCACGCGTGTGTGTGTGTGTGTGTGTGTGTGGGGGTCTGCCTGCATGTGTGCGTGCATGCGTGCGTGGCTGAGAGTGAACTGCGGTAGGTAGAGCGGATGGAATCCTTAAACTCATTGCACAGTAAAAGGAGGCTGTCCATGATCTGGAGGTGCTGGGATTGATGTACGGCCTCCGGTCATCCCGGGCCACTGCTCAGCATGCAATAGCCACAGGTGGTAGTGGGGAAACTGGAAAGTGAGTGATGCACAAAAGAGACCCCTGATTGACTCTTTGTTCAATATCATCTCTGCCTAACTTTGGGGTGATTTCAGCATTAGCACGTCGTTACAGCTATAAGTTGCAATTAACGACGTGTCATTGCGGTAGAAAGGTCAGTAAATATCACCTGTGCTACTTTCTCAATTAGTACATGTAGCATTTAATCCTGAATTCTTCCCAGATATAAATATAGCCAAATCATGTATAATTAGTTAACCTTTGGAAGAATGTATTACATGATATATATATATATTAGAATAGGTCAGTACGACTAGTAGAATGAAGTGTCACTGCCGTCCATAGGCTAAACCACCATATTTCTCCGATGCTGTATTGTTCTGTCCTACTGTGTGTACCTCTGGGCAGTGATTAACATATCTAATACCAGTGTCATAGTTTGTGAGGTGTGCTTGTTGTTTGGACTTTTCTTTACTGCTCTCGTCCCAGGACGATATCTAATTCCTGGGCCATCGAATTCTTTACCCAGCTGGTTGATTTAGCTGGGGCGGCGCTTCCCCAGAATCTATATTAGCAGGAGGTCCGGCACGCCTCCCTCGCTAGAGTGTCTGTTTTTAGATTCGCAATATTGCCGAAGATATCTGTTGTCAGGTTTTGTAAGAATTTTTATTATTTTTTTAAATAAGTAAATAATAACATTAACAGAAATATCTCATATGGGAAACGTCTCTCAGCCCTCATCCATGTAAAATTCACCGGTGCAATCAGAGAGGTATTTAAGTATACACTGTGTTTCTTTTCCAATCAGAAGTATACTGGCCTTTCAGCAGTGTACATTTAAGATGTGAAGGCAAGTAATCTAAGAGAGGATTCCAGATCTGAAGAAATAATCCTCATTTTTCTTAAGGACTGCACCTAAGACCCTTTGTAAGTCTTTCTATCTTCTTATTGTTGGAGTTTCTTCTCCCTTTTTCTGTCTCGCTTTGCTTCCGTGGTTCGGACCATTATACGTCTTTTGGAAGTGCGAGTACTTGTGCTTGGTCTGTATTATTCTCTGTGTTTGTACTGTGTCTGCGCTGCTTTCTTTCTCTCTGTCGTTGCGCTTAGCCTCCGTATACTACCGGCCATTACAACCAGTCATTGACAAATCAGAGCGTTATAACTCTCAAGCTCTCTCACACCTCGTAAATATCAAAAAAAAAATTTTATTGATTTTACAGGTATAATTTTTCATTTCATCAGTGTTTATTCTCCAGTGTTGTAAATTACAAAATTTTACCATGTGGTCCTTTTACCTATATCGTTACCATCTGTTAGTTGAATTGACTGACTGACTGACTGACTGGCTTACCCAGCTAAGTTTGGTTGTGTGTGTGCGCGTGCGTGTATGTGGGTGTTTGTGTGGACCTTTTGTTGCAGCATATCTTTCAACATGCCATACATTCTCAAAAGGAGACAGACTGGGACTGCAGGCAGACTGATCTAACACCTGCTGTCTCAGCTGAAGCATCCACGTATTTGTTATCTGCGCAGAATGTGATTTTGTTTCTTCCAAAATCACTGGAAATGTTGATTTGTCCAACCATGAAACACTCTTCCATTGTGTCTTTGTTCATCTCAGATGATAAAGAGCCCAGAGAAGTCGGAAGCACTCTTGGACAGTGTTGGTGTATAGCTTCGGTTTTGCATTATAAATCCTTCGACTTGCACCGTTGTTTGCTGCAGCAAATAGTCTACCTAAAGTATCCCTGAGTCCATGTTGGGATGTCTATAACTGTCGTATGACATTTCTAAAGTCAGTGACGTCTTAGGGATCAGAGATCACGTGTTTCAGATGTGATTTTGGCCTTTCCGAGTACCAAGATTTGTCTGGATTCCTTTTACCTTCTAATCATGGCAAGTGCTGTAGAGGGTGAAATTCCCAAAATTCAACTGATTTGTTTCTGAGGAATGTTATTCTCAAAATGCCGAATTAGAAGCTTATGCATCTGTTAGCTAATTGGGAAGCCTTGGTCCATTTTAGCTCCTGAGGAGACTCATTTTCTGCTAAAACACGATTAGCTCACGTGTTCACCGACACTTTGTTACGGCAAGTTGTCACATCATTATTAGTCCTAAATTACCCCTGCGCCAAATTTTTGGAGCTCATTGCAGTCATTAGATTGAAAGAAGCAGATATTTTAAATGAATATTTGAATCTGAAAGTTTAAGAATCAAATAATATTTTGTAAGGTTTAACAGAAGCGATGCGTGTATATAGATGTGCTTAAAACTAGATACATTTTATTATCCTGCCAGTCAACGTTGTGATTGTCAGTATGTTCACTTATGTCATGACCACGATAAACAGAGTTGAGTGAATCCAAATGCACATACAGTGGCGCTTGAAAGTTTGTGAACCCTTTAAAATTTTCTATATTTCTGCATAAATATGACCTAAAACATCATCAGATTTTCACACAAGTCCTTAAAGTAGATAAAGAAAACCTAGTTAAACAAATGAGACAAAAATATTATACTTGGTCATTTATTTATTGAGGAAAATGATCCAATATTACATATCTGTGAGGGGCAAAAGTATGTGAACCTCTAGGTTTAGGGATTAATTTGAAGGTGAAATTTGAGTCAGGTGTTTTCAATCAATGGGATGACAATCAGGTGTGAGTGGGCACCCTGTTTTATTTAAAGATCAGGGATTTATCAAAGTCTGATCTTCACAACACATGTTCGTGGAAGTGTATCATGGCACGAACGAAGGAGATTTCTGAGGACCTCAGAAAAAGCGTTGCTGATCGTCATCAGGCTGGAAAAGGTTACAAAACCATCTCTAAAGAGTTTGGACTCCACCAGTCCACAGTCAGACAGATTGTGTGCAAATGGAGGAAATTCAGGACCATTGTTACCCTCCCCAGGAGTGGTCGACCAACAAAGATCACTCCAAGAGCAAGGCGTGTTACAGTCAGCGAGGTCACAAAGGACCCCAGGGTAACTTCTAAGCAACTGAAGGCCTCTCTCACACTGGCTTATGTTAATGTTCATGAGTCCCCCATCAGTAGAACACTGAACAACAATGGTGTGCATGGCAGGGTTGCAAGGAGAAAGCCACTGCTCTCCAAAAAGAGCATTGCTGCTCGTCTGCAGTTTGCTAAAGATCACTTGAACAAACCAGAGGGCTATCAGAAAAATGTTTTGTGGACAGATGAGACCAAAATTGGACTTTTTGGTTAAAATGAGAAGTGTTATGCTTGGAGAAAGGAAAACACTGCATTCCAGCATAAGAACATTATCCCATCTGTGAAACATGGTGGTGGTAGTATCATGGTTTGGGCCTGTTTTGCTGCATCTCAGCCTGGACAGCTTGCAATCATTGATGGAACAATGAATCCTGAATTATACCTGCGATTTCTAAAGGAAAGTGTCAGGACATCTGTCCATGAACTGAATCTCAAGAGAAGATGGGTCATGGAACAAGACAGCGACCCTAAGCACACAAGTCGTTCTACCAAAGAATGGTTAAAGAAGAATAAAGTTAATGTTTAGGAATGGCCAGGTCAAAGTCCTGACCTTAATCAAATTGAAATGTTGTGGAAGGACCTGAAGCGAGCAGTTCATGTGAGGAAACCCACTAACATCCCAGAGTTGAAGCTGTTCTGTACTGAGGAATGGGCTAAAATTCCTCCAAGCTGATGTAAAGGACTGATCAACAGTTACCGGAAATATTTAGATGCAGTTATTGCTGCACAAGGGGGTCGCACCAGATACTGAAAGCAAAGGTTCACATACTTTTGCCACTCTCAGATATGTTATATACTGGATCATTTTCCTCAATAAATAAATGACCAAGTATAATATTTTTGTCTCATTTGTTTAACTGGGTTCTCATTATCTACTTTTAGGACTTGTGTGAAAATCTGATGATGTTTTAGGTCATATTTATGCAGAAATATAGAAAATTTTAAAGGGTTCACAAACTTTCAAGCACCACTGTATAACTACTAATTACCTTGACATTGAGAATCAAAAGCTGCAATCTTGTCTACATGGCAACCAGGAAGTGGTTTGAGGTGCAATCCATGTTTGCTGTTATTTCTTTTAATTAATTTTCCCATAGGATATACATTAATTATTTTCTTGACTAGGCATTTATGGGGTCAGGGTGAGCCCGCTCTATTCGCCCTTTCAGGATTCGCACCTCACCTGCACATTTTTTTTTTCATTTAAACTCACTCTTCTAGAGTGATCTGTCTCTTGTAATGTGTCTTTCACATGTGCAAATAAAAAATAAAAAAAAGGTAAACAGCCCTGGTCGTCTGAGCGCATGAACTACGCATGACAATTTGTTTGTTTTCATTGGGACTATTTTTAGTTTGGTATTTTCTGAAAACACATTCATGCATCCTCCAGTAATGCTCTTGGAATCTTATGACGAAAACAGATTTTTATTTATTTATTTATTTATTTATGATACGGTCATTATTGTGATTGGCGAGATTAAATTGCTTGTACTTCCTGACTGAACTGAATTCAATATAGCTTTAAAAAAAAATAGAATGCATCACACTAAACAGGCACAGAAAATCTTACACTCAGGAAATGATGAGAGAAGAGGCACCATTTGTTTCGTTTGGTGAATACGGCGGGTCATTTTGTTCTCGGCTGACTGCGCGCATAGCTAGCTCGGAGCCTTGAGTAAGACGGAGAAGTCACAGTCACCCAGCTGACCGAGAGGAATAATGGGCTGGAAACTGAAATGTGTTGCTGTTTTATCTTCCAGTCTTTGAAGGGCCGTGAGGCTTTTCAGGCAAACACCTGGCTTTGATTCACATCTCAGTGGAATACAGGATGCTCTTGCCTTCCCTCCTGCACTGTTTCAACGTGCAAGAGCTTCCATCGGCTCCGAATAGGAAGACCAGTCACGGCACTCATGCTAGTCCTTCAGCAGAGAGGGTCATGACGCATTCCTGGCTTCTGGCTAACAGGGATTGACATGCTAGTGCAAGGAGTGGCTTTTGCTAAACACCGTAAGTGGGAAAAAAAGAGAAATTAATTGAAAATAAAAAAAGGCCCGCTCTTGTGCTCTGTGATTGGACGCATGTATTACTCTTATTTTATAGTTCCTTTTTTTTTTGTTTACTTTTACACGCATATATTTGTGCGTGTGTCTTTGTGTGTGTGTGTGGTTCATGTTTACCTACCCTTGTGGGCAAAAAATGTCCCCATAAGACATGGAATTCCAGATTTCCTTATCCTTCTGGGAACATTTTCAGGTCCCCATGAGGAAATTGAGCTATTTTAGGGTTAGGGGTTAACATTAGGGTTGGGATAAGGTTAGGGTTATGTTCAGGTTAGGGTTAGGGTTAGGTATGTGCTGTTGAGGGTTAAGATCAGTGAAAAGGGTAAGGGAATGAATGCAAGTCTTTGGAATGTCATGAAAACCCAATGTGTATGTGTGTGCGCGCGCGCGAGTGTGTGTGTGTGTGTGTCTGTCTTCCTCCTGATGACATAGGAGTTTACAGTTCTGATAGGACCCAACCACCTTGTTCTCCCCCAGTTCCCCATCCTCCTGGACGGGCCCAGCACTAGAACAGGGAATTGTGGGGGCAGAGACACGTCCCTTTAAAACAAGAATTAGTCCTGGCAAGATCTCAATCATTTTCCTTTATTGACGTGTTTTCCAACTATCGTAATTGGCACCCGAAGACACGGTTTCTTTCCATATGCGATGTAACAGTGATGAAATCATGGGCTAAATTCAATACAAAGAAATAATTTACTTATAAGTAAGCTAATGCTTTGCGTTGATTGAACTGGTCCGGATTCCAATAAAATATTGCCTTTCACTCTTGCGATTGTGTGGGTTGGCACTTGGTAGTTAAATAGGCTATTAAAAGCATGCGGCTCAAGCTATTTCCTCAGGTATGAAATTTTGAATAACATTGATTTTGAAAAATGTTGGGCAGTTCCAAAGAGTTTGGAGAATTTGTGAACAAGATGATGCGTTTGAGAGTAAATCTAAGGAAATGATGTCACGATTTATGGAACGTTGCTACAAAAGCACTACTCTCCAGAAGGCTCACACTAGAGCCAAACATACTGATAGGTCATCACTACTACAAAGAAATACACACAAACAGACAAAAGACAGACTGATATTTATTAATATGTGCAGTACAGAGGCAGAACAAATTAAGCAAATTATAAGAAAGAATAGGGGTATTATTAAAAGTGATGATGTACTTAGCCAGGTCTTTCCAGAACCACCTCCGGTGAGCTTTAGAAGATGCCCTACACTACATGATAAACTGGTCCACAGTTATCTGAAACCAGCTGGTAAACAAACATAGTTGGGCTCCAGGCCCAGAGGTTCTTACAAATGCCATCACTGTAATCATTGTGCAAATGTAACACAAACTAAGACTTTCCAGGATGTTGTATCTCAACAACAGTTCACTATTAATCATTTTATAAACTGTAAAACGTCATTTGTCATCTATTGACTGGAATTCCCCTTGTGCAAAGTTTTCTATGCAGGATGAACAAAACGACGTTTCAAGACAGACTGGCTGAACACATCTATGCAGTCCGTACAGGCAACATAAACCTCCCCTTGGCAGGACACTACATCCATCATCACAACAGTAATCCATCCACCTTACAGGGGTGTGGGATTGATCTTACTCCACTGTCTTGAAGAAAAGGTGATAGACAGTGGCAGCTGAATCAGCAGGAAACTTTTTGGATTACAAATTGCAGGCTACTAAATATCCAGTCCTGAATGAGGACCTAGATTTCAGAGTCTTTATTTGATTGCTGGCTTTGCACTCGCACACTGTGTAGTTTGCTTTTAACTTGACTGTAATTTTTTTTTGAATGTTTTACGTTCTGTATGAATGTTGACTGTTTATTTATCTCTGTGATGTAAGGACTGGCACCTGCTGGATTTTGTGTATAATTACACTTGTCACAAGAACAGCACATCTGCCAGGTGGGGGTTTCTGATTGGTGGTGATAGATTTGAGCTACTGGATTCAGGTTTTTCTCTCAGCACACACAGATCCACACACGCACCCATTCCCAGCCCCCTTCCCTCGCTTACCACACACACGCACGGACGCACGCACGCACACACACACACACTCATTCCCAGCCTCCTCCCCTCACTCACACGCACTCACATCAATATCCTCCCACAGTGAGGGGCGCCTGGCACCTGCTCACACTTGGTAATACTGTATTGTGCTCAGAAGGAAGCTACATGATCAAAGGTAATATCAGCATTCTGTAAGTTTGGCTGAATGTCTGTGGGACGGTGTTACATCCACCGTTTGCTCTACCACTGATCTTGTACTTAAACCCCGAGATGTGAACAGGTTGTTAGGATTCTCTGCGAATGTTATGTCGGACGCTAGAATCCTCCCTTGCACATTGTAATTAAACATTGTAATTAAAGCCTCTTCAATTGGATAGTGGTCATTGGTGTGTCACTTCATCGGTCCCAACTTGACTCCACGACAGAAAACAGTGGACTGGTACTTCTTAACAACCTCTCCTTCCTTCTGAGAACTGTTTGACTCCCTGATGAAGGCTTGATGCCGAAACGCATAGGAGTTTTTTAAGGTTAATATGACCAAGCCGTGTTAATAAAAGCTTTTTAAATTTTGTTAAATGAGAGTGCCTTGGAGTTTTTCTCGGTGTTGAACATGGATTTAAATACAGCAAATATGCGTGCAGATGAATGATTGTCGTCTTACCTAATCGGGGAGAACATGCAGCACCTGTTAAGTGTGGAGCGCTCTCGGAGTGAACCCTCTGTTAATCATGAAAATGTCAGGAGTCAGGACTAATAATTTTTTTAAAGGGATGTTTTGTGCACCCCAATGATCATTTCTGATTCAGCCACTGTACTGAATTTAGCCCATGATTTCATCGCTGTCAGATCGCATATGGAGAGAAACCGTGTCTTCAGATGCCAATTACGATAATTGGAAAACACGTCAATAAAGGAAAATGATTGAGAACTAGCCAGGACTGATTCTTGTCATAGAGGGATGTGTCTCTGCCCCCACAATTCTGTGTTCTAGCACCGGGCCTACTCGTGGAGCCCCTGCCTTCATGAGAGAACATTGTTACGTTTTTCACAGAGCCGTGACACAAATTTCGCAGAGCCACACTGGCGTTGCTAAACGATCACACACACCCTCCTGTACAAAGCCCCAATATGTCACCTGCTTTTGTCCCATTTGTCTGCCATCGTGACAAAAGCTCGCAGGCCGGGATCCTCGATCAAAGGCAATTAACTGTCAGAGTCTTTCACGCAGCAGAAGTCTAAAAGCCATGCTTGTCTACTCAACCAAACAGTAGTATTGTACTCGCTGTGATGCCAAAAGTCATGCATGGCTTGATGGGCAATGCGGAAAGAACACTAGGCGATTGTGCTGATCTGTGTTACGGGAAGACGACCTGAAATTACAGTTGGCTGAGTGCGCATACAAGAGCCTGATGGTATTGAGGGAGAGAGAGAGAGAAAGAGAGGTGAAGACGGATGTGCTGAGGATAGGAATTTAAAGGCTGAGGGATATTGGGCGGTGCGTACAGCTCTAAGTGGCTCTGCGGCTCGACGGTTTCCCATCACTGCACTTGAGGCCCCATTCACCCTGGGAGTGGGCCCGATTACAGCCATCATGACAAACAAACTGCCTGACCGCCATAAAAGCATCTGCCCCTGCTCTTGTCTGGGTCTATAAGCCCTCAAAACACAGGATAGAACCCTGCAGAAACTCCGAAAGCTAAAAATAAAGCCTATTCTTATTATTTTGAAGTTGTCTGTTTTTTTTTTTTGGAAGAGTATAACTGTCATCTCATTTATAGTACAGTACTTAATATTAGAAATAAATGGCAATGGCATCTCTCAACCTAGTTGCAGTAATTATGACCAATATCGTCTGCACAACCGGCATATTAGCAATATGTGGATCAGTTATACGATAAACAATTTTGTTACTGTTTTGTTAAGGCCACTAATTCAACACAAGACAACATAAAGCAGGTAAATGTCACATTGATTTATTTATTTATTTTTAATGTTTCATGTCAAAAGCGATTTGATTTCAGCCTTCTGAAACAGACAAGATTTTTTAAATTTATTAATATCAGATAGTTCACGGTAATCACATTCTAGCAATGGGTAATAGACGTCTCTGAGGGTGGAACGGCACATTCTGTGGTGGGACAATCTATCTGCTGTGGGAAAGCACAGGACATGGCAGGGAAATGTCAGGTCATATCAGAGCCATTAGCTTCAAAGTCACCGTGTCTCTTGAAAAGAACCATCTCGCCACTGGACGCTGGCAGATACGGGCCTAATGTGAAAGTAAGCACTTTCTTCAGCTCAATCTGTCCTACTATTTCCATGCTTAAAATGTCATTGTAAGAATAATAATAGTAAAAAATATCCTCACTGCCTCTAAGCTGGTTCTCTGATGCTCTCCCTGATGTCTGCCCAGACAATGGCCTAACCCACTCTGTGGGTCTTCAGGACTGAGAACAACTTATTCGGTTTATTAATCCGTCTGCAAGTGTGTTAAGTACTGCATGTTTATTCTAGAGACAGCACAGCTTTTCGTTTCAGTGAGGAAATTGGTCGAAGGCAATTCATTTAAAATGACAGTTTGCCTCTTTAGATGTGCAGTTATTTATTGTATGTATTTATATTCTTTAAAAATCCTGAATCAATCCAACACCTAAGCCAAAATCAAACAAACCTGATCAATGTTATTGACAATAAGTAGTAACAGGCTATACATCTTGCAAACTGCATTGAGGACCACACCAAAAATGCAGTAACCTGATTGTGAAACACCTGACTAATTGATTGAAAAGATAAAAACCTAAATTATGATTTTGGCGTGGCTTCTGGTAAAAAAAAATCTGAGTAATTTTCAGGCTGGATCTAAAATTGAAAGAAATGTACCATTGCGTGTCATTCATGAAAGCTGGTGGTGCTTCACAGAAGAAATGCAGCAAAACTTAGCATTCTGGGTAAAATAGAGAACAGGATTGTGAAATAGCCAGTAGCATGCGGGGCAGCCCACCTGGCAATTCCAGCACAAATGACAAACAGCAGTGTGAGGCTGAACGACTTCTGGGATCTACCGTTTGCAGAGGGAAAAATGCTAATATTTCTACCTCCTGTGACAAAAACTTTTTTATTGGACAGGCTGAAATAAAAGGGACCGCAGCCATCATATATCAGCAGTGCCTTTGTTTCCTTCTCTGTCAGAGCAGAATTATTGAACTTGTTGAGATTCGTCACCAGAATACATAGTTTGTGGGGATAGAGGATGCTGGGGAACTGCTAGCCTGACTGAGCCCCAGGGTGCCCTTCTGTCTGTTAGAAGGTTCTTTAGGCAACCGCTGAATGTGACATTATTATTATTATTATTATTAGTAGTAGTAGTAGTAGAAGTAGTAGTAGTAGTAGTAGCAGTAGTGTTTAAGATCTGTTTCATGTAATATAATTCATTTCCTTGTTTATAGCCACGCCCCTTGCGAGGCTTTCTGTTTTCCGCACACCTGTGATCCCCTACCGTTTCCCCTGGTGTCTCTAATCTACACCCCATGAATTGTTTCCCTCTTTGCGTGTTTGTTTGCTGTCTGACTGTAAGCACTACGAACAAATTTTGGATTACTGTAAGCTTCCTAATTTTGATTCTGTTTTGTCTCCCCGGGTTTTCAAGATTGGATGTCCAAATTGTTGAATTCTGGTCACAGCGATGGCTTGTCTTTTTGGATTTATGATTTAGATCTCCTCTGGCTCTGGCAGTCTTCCTGTTGGGCATTTGTAAAATTTTCCAAGGTCTTTACCCCACTTTTCTAACATGATTCCATAGGGCGTTTTTCTGAACACACAAGGATGAGCCTTTGTAAAGGCCATCTGCGATTGGTTCCAGGCAAAATGTTGATGCCTGTATCCTAGCTTTCCCTGGGAAATCTTGTGAATCAATATGAGACCTGAGGATATTTACCACTGTATTGCTAAGTGAGGGTGAGGGGTCAGGGCATCCTGTCGGGGAAGTGTGGAGAACACTCTTACCCATGAGTACTGTGGATAGAGAGCAGCTCTTAGGGACGGCCCAGGTGGGGTTTGACTGTCCGACTGGATGTTATTTTGTCACCATCTGAAAATAAATAAACTGCCTGTTCCTTTGTTCTGTGTGTGATGTTGACCTCTCTGGGGCATGACCGTTTTCCACCGCAACAGAGCCTCCAATAAAGTGATTCACGTCTCATCAATACCATTGGCTCCATATTCATGTTTACATCTTGAAGTCACCTGTAAATTAAACAGCTGTTTCGACGCACTGATTCGGCAGTAAAAGAGGAAACAACAACAGAGATTTTCTTCACATTTGACCGATAGACTTTTGATTATAATTTGGATTACCTTCTTTATACCATATTACCACTGATTGGCATTCAAATGCACGGCATGACCCTCATTGAGCTCACAGATAAATCTGTGGAACTATTCTTGAAAATAAATAAAAACAAAAAAGCACTGCTGAGCTCTGGAATACAAAAGGCCAGCTGGACCCAGGATGATAACTATGGTGGAGGACAGAATCATTGAAGACCCCAAAGCTAAAAGCACCTCTGACAAAAAATGTCAATTTTGAGAAAATCAGGGAACAGCACTGAGGTAACTACAGAAGGTGATTTTCTAATCTTTACCTCACAGCGGGTGAAAATGTGACTTAGGTACTTTTAAAACTAGACCCTTCAATTATCAGAGAATCAAGTATTAGAAAAATCCTCTTTGGGGCAGGTAGCCAGATTGAGAACACACTCTAGAGGGTAGATCCATCAGTGCAGCAATTAAGAAAAAACTTTGCCAGAGTTAAAACCGAGTGTGTATCTCAGGTGCAAACATGGAGCTTGACGTAATTTCTGATAGGCACGGAGTCAAGCTTGCTAACTTAGAGGAGCCGCTTCTCATGCCAGAGAATCACCTGAGTGCTCATGAATGTCATCTGATTTGCTGTCACATGATTGCTTGATTGATTATATGCTAGTTTACTTAAGCTCTTATTCTGAGAAGCGGCTCCCCAGCACATAACATCCCACCTCTTCCCCAGCTCCTCCCGTCATTTCTAACATTCTGTTATCCTGTTCTTTCATGACTAAACTGTCTTTCAATTACAATGTTTTTTCTGTTTGAGGTCAATGTTGCTGTTGGCTCTGTTCTATGGAAGGGGGGTTAATAGCAGCCTCCTGTCTTTGGTTCCACGCTGGACGGGCAGGGATCTCTCGAACAGAGCTATGTCGCCAAACTCAATGTATGCTTTTGTGCTTTCAATAAATATTCTCTTTGACAAAGTGTCCGGTCAGAACTTTAGTAAAGCTCAACAACATAAGAAAAAAAATGCTAAAAAAATCTCAAATACTTGTACAGTTCTGGAACTGAATCCCATAAACAAATGAGACAAAGGTCAACTTTTACTCTAAATTTTGCAAGAGACACATACACTGTCAGAAATAGGGGTACAGCAGGAGTCCATTTCTGTTCCCCATGGTACATTCAGCACTTATGTACCCTTTAGGGCTAATTATAGGATCTCAAGGTACCTTTGTGAACCTTTTTAGGGTCTAAAAGGTACTTTTATGTTCCAAAACAAATAAAAACCCACATCCAAGTTACAACAGCAGTACCTTTGAGGGTACTGCCCCAGTGACATCCAAGGCTCGTACCCTCAAAGTTCCTGCTGTTGTACCTTAGAAGTGGGTTTCACTTGTTTTGGAACATAAAAGTACCTTTTAGACCCTAAAAAGGTTCACAAAGGTACCTTGGGGTCCTATAATTAGCCCTAAAGGGTACATAAGTGCTGAATGTACCATGGGGAACAGAAATGGACTCCTGCTGTACCCCTATTTCTGAGAGTGTATGAAGCAGAGAAGGATCTGGTGATGGTCCAAAGCACCTTTACTGCAAAGCGTGATCATATGTGGGCATGTATGGCAGCCATTTGAGTAAACTGCCCTTAATCTATACTGGTGATGTGGTTGTTGACCAAAGCTGGAGGATGAATTCTGAGTTGAATATGGCCATTTACTTAGTATTTACTTACATTCTGCCAAATGCATCACAAGTCATTGGACAAGGCTTCACAGTGCAGATTGACAATGACCCGGAGGGAGGTTGCAACAACAACCCAAGTTTTTTTTTAAGCGAAGAAGTGGAATGTTCAACATTAGACAAGTCAATTGTACGTCCTGAATCTAATTGAGCATGTATTTCACTTGCTGAAGGCAAAATGCACAAAGAACAAGCAGAATCTGAGGACAGCCATAATGAGTGCCTGGCAGAGCATCTTCAGGGAAGTAATCCAGCGTCTGGTGATGTCCGTGGGCTCCAGACTTCAGGCAGTCATTGACTACAAAGGATTCTCTGCCAAGTACTAAAATCTTAAATGAAATTTATCACTTAAATGTTAGCTTTACCAAATATGTTGGAGCTTCTAAAACAAATAGTGAATAGGGTGGACTGTGTGTAAAAACGGTCACGACAACATATAATATTTTTGTAAAAACCCTTCGAATAAACCTAAAAGTGTTCCCTTCCAACACTTCTTAACCATTTCATTTCAAATCCATTGCAGTGGCCAGCAGAGAAAAAAATTTTAAAATGTTCTCACTGTCCTAATACTTCTGGCCCTGAATGCACAGTATATGCAATTAACCACATACTTGGAAACACATCAGATGCTACTTTGCTCATGGCTGAGCAGTTATGAACCCAAGTCCAGTTCGCATTTCCATGGTGATGGCAACAATATTGTAGGAAAAACAAAAATACAAGACAAAGTACATTGCTTTGATTGTTCAGGTTATTCCATCAGAAATTTATGTAAGAGGAAAGAAAAATATTCAGCGTAGGATTGATTCAATGAAATAAGGGCAAACTAGGTGAAAAGTCGTGCTCTGTTATGGTAAGGTGGTGGGTAATAAAATAATCGCGTCTTACCTGACTTGACTTCCGGTGTTGTCCGGGTCACGGGCGTCCACCTGTCCGATGATGGTGTTGACGGTGGCGTTCTCATGGATGTTCAGTGTGTAAGTGGACTTGGTAAACACAGGTGACTCATCACAGTCCTCCACCATAATCTTCACTGTCGCCGTGTCCTTAAACTGGCCGACGCCATCGAGCTGTGAGTTCGGTTTGACATTAGTCGCCTCCACCTTCAAGGTGTAGAACTTTTGCGCCTCAAAGTCCAGCCGCTGCAGCAAAAGAGGAAGGCAAATTTGTTTCACTGACAATCATCTCAAAGAGAACAAAGGGATATGGTTGTTGACACATGGTGGTATTTTGCAGAATTTTGCCCACCTTCTATCAACCTCCTGTACAGTTTGATGGGTGAAAGCGGGGAAAAATACTGATGCTAAATAAAATCCTTACTTATTGTAAAGAAAAAAAAAAAAGAAAAATAGTGTGCCATAAATGATTAATGATTCATTCACTGGAACACACAGTAAACTCTTGTTCTGAGCCACAGATATTCCCTAAATTTTAATCAAACAGCATTGTCGTGGACCTGTGGGACATTTATCATTAATGTATTTGTTCTCGTCCTGATTTCCTTTGGCGTGCTTTCCCATGCCAGCTTCAAAACAAACAGCGAAAATAAACTGCTGCGGAGAAACTGTCACATCGTCTATGCGTATTTCATAAATACTGACCACCCTTGTGAATAACATCAGTGGTGTTTAAAGACAAATTCGTATTATTGCTCCATCACTCACAATTGATGTCAGGAAAAGGCAGGATGAGTTTTGCAGAGGCCCAGCTTCATTATATTTGCTTGCCATTCTCTGCATGCACAACCCGCTGCTTTATCTGCGGCCCTTTAGACTCTACATACCCTCTCGGATGATTGTAAAATGGAGGGTCAATTCGCGTCTCTACCCCATGACCTGGTTTTATTGGAAAGGCAAAATTGGGTCCTCTCACTGGACTGAAGCGGCTAAGCTTGGGGACTCTTTTTTTGGGAAGTACAAAGGAGAGAGAAATCATCTGGAGCCTGGTTTGTGAGGAGAAAAAGGGCAAAAGCGAATACATAAATAAATATCGTGTCCCCTGGGCCGAGCCGAGCCGCAGTCTGGCTCAGATGCAGCTGAGTCGGGGCAGCAGCTGGGTACTGGGACTGAGGGGGCACTTTTGAAGTCCACTCGCCCAGGACCGGGGTGGAAAAAATCCCCATACTGCAGTCGGCGATGCCGTTAGAAGTGCTTTTTTTCTCTTTTACTCTCCCTTTAATAACATTAACTTCCTAACTCCCAGAGTCCAGAACTGAAAAGGCGGAGATACAGGGGGAAATGGCTTTGGATCTGGGAGGCTGTATAAAGTCAAGGCTTCCTTAGGCACTGAGGGAGGTGGCCTGGGTGCTTTTGGACTCTGTGCCGCGATTAAAAAAAGATTCCCTCATCTGTTTGCAGGAAAAAACCAGGCATCAATTTGCTGCTGCACTAAAGAAAGGAAAATTAAAAAAGATCAGAAAATGGCTTCACTTGCGTGATTGTGGATTCCATGCACCGGCATCCAGATGGAGCTCTGTTTTATCAATAAATATTCACATGATGATTGCACACATTGCTACATTTTCAGCCAATTTACACACAGAGTGATCTCCGATTCTCCCACGACTCAAGTTGCTAAGATGTGGTCTGGCGGTTGTCCTCCTATATTTTTTTTTAATATTTTCCATTATATTCCTTTCCTTTCTGTCCCCATAATAATAGTAGCGATGGCTCAGTCTCCACAGGTCCAGATTGTAAGTTGTAATGTGGAAAAAAGCCAGCTGGTTGACTATTTCCCTTCAATTGGAGGAGTTGAAGCTGAACAGTTCTTTTGCTTCTGTAATGCAGTGATACGTAATTTGCTTGTCAAGTCGATGGTGCAAAAACTGAGTGAAGTGCGAGTCCATAATTGTGCTGATCGTGAAACAGATGCTCGTGCTCTCCGACAAACTTCAACTTGTCTTGCAGAATTATTGCTCGCCTGATCTATCTCTAAATGCCATTTGTCTAACTTCAGTTTTTGGGAGGGGCGTAACGCCTTTGTGCTTTTTGGACTAAATCCTTTATGTACCATTACATAACAGAGTGGGGTTTTACGGTTTCTGAGGAGTGCAAAAGACAGCAAAATTGTACAAAATAAATAAAAAGCACTAATTACAGAATATATCAGAGCAATGAACAACTCTGAGAAACCACGACATTCCCTAAAAATGATCCAAAGCAGACAATCATGATATTTCACTTAAAAAAACTTGGAAAACACAAAGTTGATGGAAAAAAAAAAAAGAAATCAGAATTCAGAGGAGGTGCAAGTGTCCCGCTGCTCACTGACTGTCTATAATGTCACCTTAGGATAAAGGAAGTGGGACAGGCACCTTCTATAATGAGATAATTCTGCTGGTTCCACATCTGCACTCAAATGCTCAGCTACTCAGAAATTAGTTTGAGTCAGAATTGATGCAGTGGAACCGGAAGAACTGTTTTCAATTAGTTTCTTCTCTCTCCAGGAGATTAAGATAATTGATCTTAGGGCTGGCCTGGGACCCAAAGGAAAAGTAAAATTTTCTCTGCGCCCGATCTAAATCCAGTGTTCGGGAGATTAAGAGAAGTAGCAAATGTAAACAAGTTAAGCATCAGATTTCTTTTATTAAAGCATTCTGACATTTACCAGCTGAAGGTTCCCTGGCCTTAGAAAGGTCAGAAATCAGAAGAGGTGTAAATCCCTTTATATTTCTCTTATGGTGAGTGTATCGGATTCCTCTATTCCACAAAGGACTAAGTTAAAGTATAATATCTGCTCAATCGCAGACCTATGAGTAAGCTTTCAAGTACTACTCTCAACGCAGCACTTAGGTTTCCCTGAAAAGGAGTTTTCCAAGCACTTCAACTGCAAAGACTTAAAGTACATTACAGTTGGATTGATCCAGATTCATTGCGATCATCTTTTACGTTTCATTTAATGCAAAATACAGATTTTGCATGTGTAGGGCAGCACGGCGGTGCGGTGGGTAGCACTCCTGACTCAAACCAAGAAGTCTGTGGGTTTGAACGCAGCCCGGGGCCTTTCTGTGTGGAGTTCTCATGTTTTCACTGTGTTCGCGTGGGTTTCCTCTGAACACTCACAGCCCCTCTGAAGTGGTTAACAGCTATCCGCATTCCACATCACAATAAATTTTAGCACGCCGCTTGGCGGTGCAATTAGTTTTTGGTATTATGGACAGCATATCAATGTTTATTACATATTACATTTTAGAATGAAATTGTTTGATGCTACTCAGTTCTGAAGTTTTTTTGCTTTGTTGTCTTCAACTGGTTGATTTTATTTTTAATCTCTCATCATGCTGAATCCATAAATTCATCACTCCTCATGATCTATCGACTTTATTAAAACGTTACTGCTAACTTTTATTCTCTGTTCCCTTCAGCTGCCTTCACTTTGGTTGAGCACACAGCTCTTCCCCGTTAGGTTTAAGGGATAATGCCCTGATCCAGGAAAGGAACAAAAGGTTTGTAGCCTGCAGACAGGCGCCGGTAGTTGAGTTTACAAGAGCAAGCAGGTCTTAAGCTGAGATTGCGAGACTAGTGCCTGCAATGATCTTTGTATTGTTTGAGTTTTGCCCAGTTTCGAATTAAAGAGATGGGGCTGTTTCTTGTCTCGTTTGTTTATACAAGTCTCACGGTCACATGCTCTAAATTGACCAATCAGTATTTTAAGTTCCGATCTAAACGTAGATATTAAAATCTTACATAGACCATCGCTGGCGCTCGTTGTCCTTGCTCACCCCAATCCCCAAACTTCTCACCATGCGCCACAGAAACTCCAATTTTAAGAATGGACACCCCTGAAAGACCAGCCGAGAGCCTGTTTGCAGGCTACTGTGTTTGCCAACATACAAATTAAGCTAGTAACATTTCTGGTAGCATTGCCAGCCTTGCATAATTTATCGGAATTATATTTGAAAAATCTCAGTGAAAAAATGGTGCAGTACCTTGTTACAGGGCGCACTATTTATTTATTTATTTAACTATTAATTTTTATCACGGACACACTTGAGCTTTTTATGTGTCTTCCTACAACCCATAAAATATTATTACTTTGCAAATTAATTTTGCCCTGAACATTCGTCTGCAGCACATGATGTACTGGGACACGGATAGATGAAGTCAAACATAAATAGTATCCTGTGGAAAATTCAAACTCAGGTGGACTGTCACCGTTTCACCTGCGACCATGTGGCGGCCTGCTTGTCCTGACTTGCCACAGCAATAATTTCAGCCAGAAAAATTCCCTCCTGAGCCAAAACATCACGTATGTTACCAGCTTTTTATACTGACCTTAAAAGATGACTGTAATTTAATAAAAGGAACCCTCTGAATGACTGTAAATCACTACATTTGGACTAAACGAAGGTAAATCATTCTATCTACTGTAATGCTTGGCATCAATACTGCTAACGCTGGTAAGTACCAGCCCATTGTCAGCACTTCTCTGATATACAGAACATGCTGCACCTCAGGTGAGATTTGTCGCAAATTTCAGGACAAGAATCAGAGGCATTTCGCACATAAAGCTGAAATGGCGTCTCTTTTTCACTGGAGGAGAATGACTCTGAGGTGATTTCGAAGAGGGTCATGAAAAGACATTCCGAAGTCAGGCGCGAGTGAGCAGGATCACTGGCGGTTAGGCAAGGCATAGTTGAAAGGAACTGTCAGAAGTCAGTAACCTGGATGACAAACCAAATGAATTATTTTGAATATTTATTTTTGTGAGGAAAATACAAGAGCAATTTTAGACTCTAAGGGCCTCATTTACTAAGACCTCTAGCACATGCAAAATTTTTCCTCCCATGCAAAACCAATAACATTGCCCATGATTGGCCAGGGTACTTGCCTTGCACCAATCAGTGGCAAGCTTTCTGGTTTTGAACGGGCAAAAAGATTTTGCATGTGCTAAAGATCTTAGTAAATCAGGCCCCTAGTTTTTTATTTCTCGTCGTATAACTGGCCACATCTGATGGTGTTGAGTGTTTGAGAGTTCATTATTTGTTCATAATTAAAGAAAAAATTTAAAACAGGTCATCAGAAATTTTTGTGCTGCCTCTCTTTTCAGCTCAGCTTACCGCTACTGCTGTAGGCCATATCTCAAAAAAATAGCCGAGCAGCACCTTTGTTGCTGACACCCAGCCACCGCTGTTCACTTTTTTTTGGACACTTTTAAATATGGTCCCCTTGCATAATTTGGCCATAGCCCTCTTGAGCATTTGACTCTCATACTTGATTGACTCAATTAAATTATTAACTTGTACGGGACACACCTGAGTAATTAAAACATATGGGACATGCGCAGGTATGATAACTCTCTGGGTAAAGAAATAAATAGCTGCCTAAAAAAGCATGTATTTGGTGTTTATTGAGTTATCATTGCACTTTCAGGGCTCCCAGTTCTGCCGCATTCCACGCAAGATTTAGTGGCACATTCATGTTCCTGTGCTGTTTGTCAGCAATTATTCAATCGACGCAATGTGTTTCACGATCGTTCAAATTGTATAAATGAAATAAGACCATTTGAAACGTTTTTATGCAATTCTGTTGCTTTCAGCCCCTGAGTGAAGAAAAGCTTGAGAAGTCCGGAGTCATAATTGATTTCCATGTTACGCGTGGCGAAATCCACCATGATGCATGTGAAACTGATAAAACTCTGTGCGTAAGGACTTCAGTTCCACCTAAGAATCCATTACAAACACGCTGATTGAATAATTGCGGGCTACGGCACAGGAACGCGAATATTCCGCTAAATCTCACGCCAACTGCGGGCGAGTCGGGTGCCCTGCACTTTTTCCCATGAGCTACTGTGTTCATGTGTTAATGCCTTCAGCCTTTAAGTGCAGCTACAACATCCAGAAGATCAGAAATGCATTTTAAAGACCATTATGAAATAGTTTCCTTCATAACACACCAGAAAAAATAGCCACCCACCTTCTTTAGCCGAAGAATTCCTTCCTGCGTCTGAGAATCGGTGGTTATCTCAAAAAAATCCTTCTCGTTCCCTTCCATGATGCTATACGAGGAGCGGCCGTTTTCTCCAATGTCCCTGTCATTTGCTTTCACTCTCCCGCCTGGTTTTTCGATTTCCAGATCCTCTGGTATCGTGAATTCATACAAATCTAACAGAGACGAAGAATACAAATCGATTACCACCATTATATTGATGAATCATAATCATATAACATGAATATTCAATGATATAGTACTGTCAAAAACAGCAGCTTACTTTTAGAGAATTTGGGCGGGTTGTCGTTGATGTCCGTCAGCGTGATGGTGACAGTCGTTGTCCCTGACAGCCCTCCCATGTGACCCCCCATGTCCTTGGCCTGAATCACCACCAGGTACTCCTCCCTCATCTCACGGTCCATGGCCTGCAGGGCCACTTTGATGTCCGCTATGAGCGAATCCACAAATATATCCAAATGAGCGCTTCGTCAGTATTTCAATATTGCTTTTTTTTCTCCATACATCACATATTCAAGGAGATACAATAATACACAGAAAAAAATAGAAATAAACAATGCAATATTGCAAAAAAAAAAAAAAGTTGCAAAACTATTTGTGTTTCTATATTGCTCCTGGCAGTGCATAATGTACTGGAGCATGGTTAAAACTGTAAATTTTGTTCCTGTAGTGAATTCAAATTCTCATAGACTGTCAGTGGGTTACCTGTCAGTCCAGATTGGCAACAGAAATAATTCCATCTGGTCAAATATCCTCCTGCTCCAACGAATTATGTTACAAATTGAAGCAACCTAATTTACTGACTCTAAAATGTCACTTAATTAACAGAAGCCTCAGAGTGAAGGTAAATCACTATATCAGGACCCAGTGGAGCTAAATCACAGCTTATAGTGACACATTAAGCATCAATACAGCAAAATATGGTGACTACAATACAATGTTATTGTACAATATCTGGTACAATACTGCTATACCCACTTTTCTTTCGGCAAAACTAAATCTCTACCTTCCCTATAGATACCCTTGAGATGTTTAAAATGATCATGTTATATATCAGCTACATTTAATGACTTCAATTACAGACAAGGGAACAGGTGGAATGACACAGCATCACAAAAGCCATGCGCACCCCTCTGAATACTGCAAACCCGAATCATGAGACGTGTCCAGGGCGGGGTGAAATGACACATGGGACTGCACACAACTGCATATCGCATTTAATGCCTCTGGGGTACGGAATCACAGGGATGCTTCAAATTCAAAGCACAGAGGCTGTCCATCATCCAAAATATTTTTTAGCGTTAATAATGACTCTGTGTCTGTAGATATTTGCTTATTGCTTGACTTTAAGAATATTGCCTGGAGCGCAGTGCATTTATTTCCCGTGTTTGACATTTCCATATCAAAATACCCCATAACTTTATTTCCTCTCAGTAAAATATTTTACTGCGATTATAAGACATGGAATGTCACGGCGAACATTATCAGCCATTTCCTGTTCTGCAAGCAACGTTTGATCATATCAAACGTGGCAATTTGAAGTTATTTTAGCAAAAAACAGATAATTTTAAGTAAATTACTTTCTTCCTTTTCTCTAAATGGTCTCTGTCCAACCACAAAACTTTGTGCTTATCACAACCTCGATTTATCTCCAGAAATCATTTCCCAAAACCATAAATATACTGTAGTCAAATAGTTCATGGTAATCTACCGTAATAACACTGATTACAAGCCTAGCAGCTACACAGCACCTTGCTATTTATCTTCACTGCAATTACAAAGGTAAATTGCCTTGTGCCTGTAGAAGAGAAATGGGCCGTGGACTTTATTTCATGGCTGTATCCAATGTGCTCTACGATGTATTCCACTATCAACCCTCTGTGAATTTAAAGTCCTGATTCATAGTGCTTAGATTCAAGAGAAGCTTCATAATCAGCACTGCTTTGGATTTTTGGAGAGGACTGATGCATATTTTCAATTTCATTAAAACATTTTTTGTTGACTATTGTTCCCCCTTAAATAGTCAATGCAGTATTGTCTTACCTTGTAAATTCACAAACAGCCAGGACGTCATTTATTATGTTACCAAATTTAATGGTGTAAGAATCATCTGAGGTGAACTGACGTTTCATCAAAAAATTTCCCCAATTTGCTATAATTCACGACCCATTGAGCCAAATAACAACTGACAGAATTTTCAGAGAAATATTCGACACCAATCGCGTTTTAATTGAATTTTGTACACGAAAAGTGCGCTGAATCAGGACCCGGAAGCGTGACGACATACCAAGAGGAAACAAAAAGATACAACAGTGTGTCTTACTTTGAATTAGCTTTATTTAGCAGAATCACTAACGTCGTATATGCGATCGTGCTCTGATATTATTTAAATTCACGTTTTGCAACATGCTCATTTAGCTGGTCGGTACTTAGCTTTTAGCGGATGTGCTGCATGAGTATGCTGCTGTTGTGATCCGTGGTCTGAGTGTCTGGTTAGTCAATTTTAGGTTTCTATTACTTTGGGTATGTCTGTTTTTAGTCCACGTCAGTGTTCACATTTCATTCCTCTCCCGTGTTAGTCCAGTCCACGTTTTACCCATGTACTGTCTTTGCTTTCTCCCCGGTCGCGTCATTGTTTGTAGCAGTTTCTGTGTTAATTGATTGTGACACTATTTCGGGTGATTTAATGGATTCTGGGTTTCATCCTTCCTTCTGTTCTCGTTTGCTAGTTTCCCCTTGCTTTTCTATTCATACTAACATAACTAACAGTTTGTTGTTTTCTAAAATTACTAACCAAACTAACCTTGTATATAATACTAATCCACTAACGAGCACCGGGATTGTATAGCTGCACTTACTAATTGACTAATTATCTCCCAGCAGTCGCCCTGTTCTTGTCTCCGCCCCTTGCTTTTCTATTCACTGGCTTTGCTAAAATTTCTGCAGACCCTCTGCATTCTTATCATCTATTTTGGCTCTTATTCTGTACACTTAGGAGTCTTTTTATCCAGTTTATTTATCCCGTCTTTGGGATTGTCTTGTGATCCTTGTTTATGTGTTAATGTTTATCTGTTTCCATGTAATTGGTTTCCCTCATGTTCCACCCTTTGTTAATTACATTAAATTTCAGCACCTGTGTCTGTGTGTGCCCCTGCCCTATATCAGTTTCCCTCTCCAGCAAGTCCGGCAGATCTGACTTCGCTTAGGCTTTGCTCGCTTTCACCACTCCCTGCCCTGTGCACCTTCCCTCTGGTCCCCTCATCTTCTCTGTGTTTCTCGTCAGCCGCATTACCCAGCCCAGCCTTCCCTTCCGGCCGCCTTCAAGCCCCTGGTGCCCCCTGTCGTCTTCTGAGCCCTGTGTGCCTCCTGTCTTCTGAGCCCTAGTGTGCCTGCCTGTCCTGAGCACCAGCATCCTGCCCCCTGAGCACCAGTGCCCTGCCTGTCCTGAGCACCAGCATCCTGCCCCCTGAGCACCAGCGTTCCTGCCTGCCCTGAGCCCCAGCATCCTGCCCCCTGAGCACCAGCGTTCCTGCCTGCCCTGAGCCCCAGCGTTCCTGCCTGCCCTGAGCCCCAGCGTTTGCCCTGAGCCCCAGCGTACTGCCTGCCCTGATCCCCAGCGCCCTGCCTGTCCTGAGCACCAGCATCCTGCCCCCTGAGCCCCAGCGTTCCTGCCTGCCCTGAGCCCTGTGTCCTGTCTGTCCCCCTCCTGATGTTCTCCCTGACCCTTTTCCTGGCCAGCTGTGCTACCCGAGTTAGCCATCTGCCAGCTGTGCCAACTGTCTTGTCTTGTGAGTATTCCCAAGCTTCCCGAGTCCCGTTCCTGAGTCTGCCCCCCTGGTGTTCTGTTCTCGAGTCTGCCCCCCTAATGTGTTGTTCCGAGTCTGCCCCCTGGTATTTGTTAGAGTTTTTGGATTCCTGGGTTCTCCCGTTTCAGTGCGAGGCACGGTGTTTTTGTTGGCCGGAGTGCCCCTTTTCCCCCCTGGTTTATTCTGTGTATATTTTAATAAATATTATTTTGGATCCCCGCATCTGGTGTCTCACTCCCCTTTTGTGTCTCCCTCCTGTTTCGAGGTTTTCCGAGTTTCCCAGTGTGTCTCCCTCTCGTACCCTTAACAGCTGTGGTTTTGTAACACACTATTTTTATGGTGTTTCTTCTGATATACACAGCGAGCACTCGATACTCGAGGCTTTTGGGGTTATGGGGCCAAATTAAGTCAGAGGGATGATTACACATGCTGATAAAAAATAATGAAGAAAAGTTTTGCATTAATTACAGTTGGTGCACTTCATTTCAATGCACTTCATTTCAACCTGAATGCTGTTCTCAAAGCAACTCCTCTCGAAGTGCTTTATGTGAACACTGGTTGCTGAAAGCTCGCAATTGGTTTTGACAAACGTGGTCCATTTCTTTGCTGACAACTTGTCCTCATTAAACTCAAACAGCCCATTGTCCGCAGAACATCGTGACACATTATCACGGCATTGTTATAATTATCGATTATTCAGAAGGGTAATACTCAATTACATCTGTGGCCATTTCTGGCTTTATTGTTCTCAGTATGACATCATCAGAATGGCGGTGCATTTTCAGACGGTTTCTAAGGAAAACGATTTGGCCCATAATCAACAAAAGCGATAAAATTTTGTTCCAAGATGAAACTGGTCACACTTTAATAGACATAATTATACGGAAATTCAGTTTAAATTTCTCTTGAGCTTTAATGTGCCTAGTCATAAATTATTTTTAAAAAAGTGTATAATGGAATGCTGCTTCTTTAATGTGATTAATTTTAGCAGCATGATATGGTAACATAGGTGCACCACCCAACTGCATTTGAGACAGAGCGCGCAGCTGGGGGGTTAATTGAATGAATACTAAAAACCCTTCCAATATCGGTTAACCATGCTGATAAACCCCACTAAAGCCCTATGTATGCTTATGATTAGATGGTTTTGCACCAACCTCTGACATGCATCATAAAAAAAAAGACCTTTGGCCTGGAAAATGGCAGCGATTAATGATAAAGTCCCTCCCCCTCATGTTGCTCATTCGTTACGATCCATCGCAGTAGTTACATGCGCAGTATTAACAGTTCATTTCGAACCCCAGCCAACTGATTTCGAAAGAGCTCCATTTTCTCCCTCTAATGTTCCGACCGGCCCCGTTGTTGTTGGGCTTGCAGAACGGCTTTGTTGGACCACACAGACTTCATCCTCCAGTCATTGCCATATACATACAAGCTCTTTTAGAGGAACCCCGCTTTCTCATGTTAGAGAGTTATTCTTCCACCAAAGCAAGGCTACAATCAAAGGGGTTTACAGACAGGTTGCAGCCAAGGCTTTCACCGTCTCAGAATTGGACATATAAGCACCGCTGCCCTACTTTCCCCATCCTTTGCCCATTATAGGACCAAATTATACGTAGGAAACAAAATGCTCAATGTATTTTATTCCCTGGTTCAAAATACTGTACTGGTTGTTTTCTTCCGTACCTGTTGTTCTTCATCGCAACTCATTAAAACATCTGGTTTATTCGAGCACACAAATGACACATCTGCTTCTGCTCAATGTTCACACAGTCGTTATCTCTGTTTGCTGGATGAGAAACATTTTTTGCTTTCGTTTTGTTTACACATCAGAAGGTTTTGTAGATGGGCCACCATGATGAGGATGTGCAGGGCACCCAAAGATAAACCACGGAAACGCTGATCTCTTCTCATCCGGCTGATTGTTTCTGCCTCACTAAATCAGGATTGTCACAATGATTCTCTGATTTTCATCTGATTGCATATGAACGTCATCACCATTATTTCTCCATGCTGCACGCAGATAAGTATTCTGAGAATACTATTTGGAGAAAATCCATACTGAAATTGTGCACTCTCGGGAAGGACCTCCCTCTTACATACAGCACTTATACTACTTAGTATACATACTGTTAGTGCCCTAAACAATTGTTTGCTCGATCAGCTCCAATGATGACAAGTAATAGGGCAGCCCTTAGCCAAAATATGCACTCTGTGAATGATGCAGTATGTGTGCAAACTATTCTCTTAATTCAGATTTTCCTTCAGTATTTACTGGGGCAAAAGCTTCAGAAGTGTTTGTCATGCTAAGCAACGAAAAATGACCACCCCAGGCAGTGACATCACTCCATATAAGAAATATGTGCTAGTTAATTAGTTAGTTATTTAGTCAGCTTCATGATCATTTGATCATATAACCACAGCCCCTTCTCATTGGGAAGTCGCACCTTGTGGCTCTGGGTAGTTGCATGCGACAGGATAATTAAATCTTTCAAAAATAAACCATGCTGACCTTTTCTCTCTAATAAAAAAATGCATAATTGGGGGTTCACACTTTGAGAAGTGACTGCAAGGATGTGCACTTTACTACAAGACAAATTTATTAAAAGATCCAAGGTGGCAGACATGGGGAGCCATTTACCGCTGTTGGGGTCAATGGAGAAATAAGGCTGTCCTTCCAAAATGCTGTACACCAGCCTCGCGCTGTTCCCGTACACTGGATCATCGGCGTCTGTCGCCGTCACCTTGGTGACTGATGTGCCTGTGGATAAACAACGTGAGGAGAGTGTCAATGAAACTCTGTGGATGGATTTTTCCTGCCAAGAAACAAAAACCAAACCACATGAAATGAGGGAATTTACGAACATAGATACACACTCTATGTTTTCTGACAAGAGAAACGATTGATATACTGAAACACTGTTGTGTCAACTGGTTGCACATAAATGTTTAACATAACTTTGAAATAAATTTTTGATTTTTGAATTTGATCAAATGAATTGGAAGTTACTTATTTTTGTGCAACCAGTTGACGTAATATTTTTAAGTAAAACTAACATGGCACTTTCAAGTCAGACTTATATTTCAGTGTACCCACCCAATGTGTTTTGTTACTCTTCGTTCATTAAATTCTGATATTAATGTGTACGGTTTGCATGGCCCAGACAGGGAATGTGGTCTCTCTGCAGGCAGATCTTGACCCAACCTGAATTAATGACCTCTTCAGCCTGCTCATTATCAGCGGCGTTAGAACCGCCTGCAGAGCCCTGATAAGGGCGAGTCGGGGATTTACGGGCTGGTAGAGTCTGCCTCACAGGCTTCGCTCGCTCCAGCCCTCTGCAGCACTGAATTTCATGGCCTCTCCAGCACATTCCGGAAGCTTATTGCAACCAACAAACAGCGCAGGGCCCCATCGACTCGATACGAGGGCGCAAAACAAAAAAAAAAAAAAAAATATGGATTCCATTACGTCGATAAAGTTGGTCGAGGAAGGTTTAAGGTCTATACGTCACTGTAATCGCAATATGCTCTCATTGAATTCTCCCATTTATGGACGTTTTATCGCATCATGGCATCAGTGCAACGCAACACGTTATTTACCAAGGATATCTATATATGTACGGTATATATCTACTTTTTTTTTGCCTTACAGAAATCGCTTGGCATATTAAAATCTACGATCTATAGAGCACACTAACTTAATTTAGGATGCATTATTGATATTATGCAATATCTAGTATTAATCTGTGCGGTACTGTCTTGCTGGGTCTTGACTCATCCATACACTCACGAACCCTGCGACCCTCGATTCAGCATGTGCACTGAGGAGTTTCTCATGCAGTGAAATCAGCCATCATAAATCAAACGGGAATACACAAGATTACTCTGCCAAAGTGTTTGTAAAACAACTCAAGACTATTTTTTTTTAACATCATCGTCGCACCACTGGAATGCATTAACACCTTTTTTTTCTATTTCTTTTTTTCATAAAACCCATTGAACAAAAGCATTGGTACCGCAAATTAATGGCATCTTAATTTTGATCTGGAGCATGCTTATTTTTATTTATTTAACAAAAGAGACATTAATTGTTTTGCAGCCAAAAAGCTCAAAAGATACATTAATTTCTGCTATTTGTGACCGATCCTAGTCAGCAGGCGAAACACGCTTACAGGATTTGACGCTGTAAATGCCGCTGTAATTGTTTGTGAATTATGCTTTTAGGTGAGTTGGCAAGGCCTCTAAGTGCTTGTTGCGTTCAGCAGGCTCCAGTCCCAGCTGTACGGGCCTGGAATTATCTACAAAGGAGTTACGCGAAGCTTGCCAAGAGTCAACTAGGACGCCCCTTCTGAGTGTAATTTTAAGCCTGATTGACCGAGGGCTTTGAAGCAGGTGGTGACCTGGCCACCCTCAACACGAGACCTTACTCGGCTGAATGTAGACGTAATGAGCGTGATGTGGGGAGGTGCCTGTAGCCGTGGGGAGGCCCCAAAACGGGATTAGCTGTTTTCTGGATGACCCTGAATCTGGGCGAATGTGCGAAGATAGGTTGTGACTGAACTCATAGCAAATTGTAGGGCAGGAAAGCGGCACATCCTTTGTTTGCTTCCTGGTTTAGCCACCTCCACGCACCTCCCACGTGAGGTAAACTGTACCCGACATCTAGCAAGCATGGTTTAACACACATGGTTCAGTCATCGGATGCAATTTGTGGGTTTAGCGTGTGACGCAGATGTGCAATCAGACAAAGCACATCCCCAAAAGTTTGACATGAATTGAAAACCAAATGATGCATTTATTGCAAGTATAAGTTCTGCAGAATCATTGCATAGTGACAGAGAAGTGTGAGGCGTTGGGGCCTCAACTGCAGGCTTTGCTTTGCCCTTCAACGCAGAATTAAAACTTCAGAAAATTATATTCTTTATCCTATAGCTCCAGGAACCAGCTATATAAATCATTAATAGACTAGTTATTACACTGAAAAATGCTTTGTCAAGTTTCTCTCAATAATTGCAACAGCAAAGTGAGCAAAGAATGTTACAAATAATGCAATGAATTACAGAGTAAATGTATCAGACATGTAAACTGTACCCCAGGGCTCTGCAAAAATACTCCGGCTCAGCCTTGGTATTCTCACAAAGATGTATTATTTCTTCTTTGGTCTTTCTAGGGTCAAGTGCTGATCAATAACTACCGCACTGTCCTCATTCTTGCAAACGTTCTGTTCGCTTCCCGCAGTCTCATCAAACGGACCGCAGGCACCAGTACAGTCTGACCCCAGAACCCAGTTTAGCATCACAACCTTATTATTTCCAACTGAAAGCAACTCAAACAGGCCGCAGAGATGCACATTTGTGAGTAATTCACATGCCTGAAGACTGCCCACAAAACACAGCTCTGATGTAACCGTGACTCCTCAGCCCTTTGTAGCAGGCAAGCGAACGTGCCCACAGGTATAGCATGATCTAAGACAGGCTTTATTGTGCATTTGTTGTGGAGAGGGCAGGCAGGTGGATAGCTGCTGGTCTGCTTTTATGCCTTTAATTAAACTTTCAGAAGACGGTGGAGAACATCTATTTCTTTGAAGGCATTGGAACCAGGCATTCCGCATCATACTGCCTTGTAAATCAGCAACATCTCCACTCATGGTAGCAAAGTTAAAATGATAAAGAATGTATTTTTCCCATGTCTACAAGCCAGTAGTTTCTTTGTGGCAGTTCCCATACAAACAAACCAATAAATTATTATTTTATTTTTCTACACAGACAAAATGACTCATGGTTGTTGACACCACTACCTGGAGCCATGATGTTGGACAAAGCACCTGTAAATAGAAGCGCACAAAGGCAGACCTTGTAGGCAAGAACTAAACAAAACAAAAAAATCATTGGTGACACAAGTTTCTGCTTTCCAGGAGGAGGTCTGAATGTATTTATTGATTTAAAAAAATGTATTTGTTTATTTTTTTTTAGGTTGTGCGTTCGTTTGGTTTGCAGGCATCATGAGTAATCGGTTTTACTTGGCCATTGCATGGTTCCAAATATCGGCTTGCTCCACCTGAACACCATGGATGCTAATCTTTGATATGTAGACGAATCAGACTGTTAACATCATCGAACTGTTGGGCAACTGAATAAATAATTGTTAATTGTTTTGTTGGTTTCAACTTCTTTGAACTTGCGACAACTGATTATTTCTTTTAGTTCTCAGTTCCGAAGGGAGCTTGGTTTTTTTCCTCTTTTTTTAAGGGCTTCAAGATTAAAGCTACTTTTGACAATATTTGATACTGTTGGTAATTAGGCTGTTCATTCACATGGCCTCCATTCCTTTTGAATGAATACATAAGAAAGTGCTAAAAGATAAAATTGCTACTGCACAATCATATTGTGGTAAAGTGAGCACAAGTACAGCTCGGAATAGCAAATTTTTCCGTAAATTTGATTTGTCGACTTATAATTGAGTTAAATTGTAGTACAATTGAGCTTTAAAGAAGCTGAATTATAACTCACTACATTTTTTAGCATTTTATATCTTAAGATTAACATTTTACATTTCTAACAATAACAGCAAAAACAACAACAAAACACTATGACAATTGCAGGTTTTGATCTTTTTTGCTGGGATCTAAAGCAACTCCATTTGGTCATATGTGAGAACTGTGCCAGTAACTGGCCTAGACAAGCACCGATGGTCACAACACGGTTTAATTATTTAAACTTAACCTTATTCCCACTATGGAGAGCACGTAACGGTTTCACGAGTCATTTGAACCAGTAGGGATCTTTACCTCAGTATGCTGGCAGAACAGTGGGTAAACTGAAATTACGGGACCGTGAAAGTGTAAAGCTGTAAGACAAGATGAAATGATCTGAACCCAAGAAAAGCATGTTTTCTGCAGATCATATCCCAGTACAGCACAAAGTAGTATGAAGCCAACAGCAGCAATTACTCAAACGATTCTGACATTCTCCTCTTTTATAAAAGTTTATCTTCAGTTTCAAATGATGAAATTATGCAGGATTACTATTAAAGAAGGACCTTAGGAATTAATTCCCAAAAAAGAATTAAATTCATGCCATGGGTGGTTCCATGATTTGAGGGGGCTGTATCAGTATTTCATAAACCTAATTAATGAATAACAATGATATTATGTTCTCCACATTATTGCAGAGAACTGATTGGATTTCATAAATTCATGTCTTACTTCATGTTTTATCCAGTAGATAGTTGTTATTTTATGGTATGTAACCTAACGCAGTGTCCCCAACTCTCTCCTGGAGCCCCACCTGTCCTGCTTGTTTTAGATCTCTCCCTGCTCCAGCACAGATGATTCAAATGATCAGCTCGTTAATCACCCCCTAAAGCTGATTGATGACAACCTGATCATTTGAATCACCTGTGCTGGAGCAGGGAGAGATCTAAAACAAGCGGGACAGGTGGGGCTCCAGGAGAGGGTTGGGGACACTGACCTAATGGGTAGCAGTTGTTCTTGCTCTGAGAGAGCTAAAGCAGGCCTTTGGTCCTCTAACATGATGATGCCATTGAAAAGTGGAACCTTGTAAAAGAGGCTAGAACCTTGGAATAGATGGTTTTACCCCAGGTAGATGCAATCCATGGGGCCCGTCGCTTAGATTATAAACTCCCATAGACCTAATTCAGTCTTGTACAGTCTATAAACTTCACGTGTGTTAATAAGACAAATAAGCAGTACATTTACAGAGGGTTAATAATCCTTTACAAGCATTAAACCAGTCATTTTAAATTGGGATGCATCTAGGAGAAAACTCGGCCTAAAATCCTGCTCGTCTAACTGGGGCACATCTATCTGGGATGAAGTTGAATAATAAAGAGATGACTTGACAAATAGAGTTGCCAGTAAAGCTGAGTACTATTCAGTTTGGTCTCGCCACACTCGGAGATGAAAATGTCTTTTTGTGAAAATCTCTCTATGCTGTTGCTACTTCGACGGCCTCCTTTAGTGCAGTCCAGAACATTCCGCAAGTGCCTCTGCTGCCAGGGCAACCGGGCACTCAGAATGCTTGATACAGCACTTTGAGAAACTTGACTGCCCGGCTTGATTCGATGCTTGTCGCCTAGGGCCAGAGGCGGTTTTTACATCAGCGAATGTGCTTGAGGAGCCGAGAGTAGAGAGGTCGGCTTATAACCTGGAGCCAAAGCCGATTTCAGCCCCCCCGCTGTGAGGGAAGCGGGGGCTCTCAGGATCACCTCTCTCCAGCGTCACCACATTTATTTAAGCAACGCTGAGAAGGAGGTTTTCACCCCCCGAGCCTCAGCGCCAGGCCAAATAATATCACGCCAAATGAGATCTAATGAGATTTGTTGATCTTCCATTTACACCCGTGTTTCAAAAACGGCCTACTGCTTAGCTTATGATACTGCCTAAGTGTCACTATAATGTATGTACACAAAGTTAATCATGTGCAGTCGATTCTCAGAGAACAAAGTAGTTTGGCAATTCATTGAAAACGGGTACATTTTTTTCATATATGTTTTGCATTAGAATACGGCCCTACGTTTTGCATAAGATTTCAGGGTTGCATTTACAGTATATGAATTTTATATCAACTACACTCTTTTTTGAGGAACACCCTTAGGGGCTATTGCCATTCTCTGAAATAAGATATGCACCGGAATGCACACTGAAATGTAAAAATGGAAGATGAATAAGACTGTCTGCGGAATGCAATGTTATTGAAGCGATTGGATTTGTAATTATGACTCATCGCCGTAACTAGCGACACATTTAAAAACCTTCCCCCTTTGAAATTTTATGAGGTAAAGAGAGGGAAAAAACAAAGTCTTCGGCTGCCAAATACACAATACAAACAAATGCATTAAGTCCCCCTAGTGCTTGGCAAGGACATTTAGTGGGCCTGTAATGTAAATGATGGAACATGTAGCGCCACAGAGCTGTTTTCCACATCTCCGGTTTGATACGGCTTCTGCAAATCTTTACAGCAGAGACCGAGGCACAGAGGCAGGGAACGAATAATGTTTTTTTATTTTCACAGAGAATAAGCCCCATTTCACAGAGACCAAAGCTGCTGGGATGTTGGGTGGCCAGATCTGTAGCGGGTTGTGTGTACGGGGCTCATTAGGGGTGCTCAGCCCTTTGCATGGAATGTTCTATTCACCCTGATTCCGTAGGACTCATGGCTGCTGCACTGGGGTCCACACCATGACGAAACTTCTGTTGCACGCGTGCCTTGCAAATGAGGCATGAGCTCACGGCATAAAACAATATTGCAGGTGCTGAACAACAATTTCATATAGCAGCGATGAATAAAGTGTTTTTTTTTTCACTATTCTGCTCAGAATATATTCAATGTATTATTTATCACGCAGAAACATACACGCTCACGCGCCCAGGCACACAAGCACACACACACACACACTGACTCGGGTGATCATATCAGCAGGATCCTTATGCAGAACAGCATGCTGTATGATGGAGAGAAACATGTTAGACAGTATTTATGTAAGAACAATGTTCATGGTTGCATTAGCTCTAAATATGAACATTTATGCTGATGTACAGTATATTATTAAAAGTAAAAGACTGTGGCGGACTACTTGCTCACCATGCATTATATCACAACAAACAGCAACACGTCCTTTTGTTAAAACATGTAACCTTTAGACGTCATACAAAGTGATCACTTTTCCGCATTCACTCCCTACAAATGTAACCTTTCAGACTCCCCTGTGCGTCGGACTTACGATGCGTCAATTACGATTGCAACCATGTTTAGTAATGCTCAAAGTGACCGTGGGAGAGCAGTAACCAGTCAGTGTGTAAAAATGTTCAAGTTTCAATGCAGCGATGGCATTTCAAAGAAATTGCAATGTACTATTTTTAAAGGATCTTTGCCGATACTCTCCACACAGTATTTCTGTAATATGGCCTTGAAGTCGTAAGACTTGATCACATTCAGTATTAAGGACGCACTGTAGCTGCTGACAGTAATCCGCTTCATCCGGTACCCAACCCCCCGCGTCACAGCCAGTGTTGGAAAAGCAAAAAAATCGAAAGGAATGAGGAGAGAAGGACGGGACACCAGGGTCTGCTGACACCAGGGGCTAAAAGTGCCTTTTTAATACTTCAGCTTAATCACTTGTCCAGAAATTGTGACTGGAGAAGATCCGGAATCTTCTCTAGCCCTTGAAGAGGATTATTTCACATTCTTATTTTTTTCTATTTTGCTGAAGAATGTTTAATAGTGTTTAAGGTGGATAAAGTGAGCCTTCCTGTGACACTATATATGCAGTAACATGAATATAACTCACGCACACTGCTGATAGAGTGGGTCCTGCGCATTGTGAAGACCCAGGGAGCGTCAGAAAATTGCCTACAATGTCTCGTTAATGTTGCAATTAATGCTCATTTATAAGGTAGAAGAGGAGGCCTATCTCAAATTGAAAAATAAAGTGAAATTGGGGTAGAGGGGGGTGACAGATTACTAAACAATACATAGGAGCTTGACAAGCCTTTTACGAGAAACACGAAGCAAAACAATTAATAGCCTCTTTTCCTCTTGATTGTTTCCGGAGAAGCCACCGTTTCAGAGTGGGATATCATTGATTCATTTTAATTAAGTGTAGAGTTTTGTGAGGCCCTAGAAGTTATGTTAAATAATTCAAGACAATTCAAGCCTCTTCTGCCGTCATAAAAACTTTCCCAAATACAGGTAAAAACTGACCCTGTGAGAAATTACACTCTAATGAGTGTACTCATATTACTTATATGTGTGTGTATGGGTGTGTGTGTGTGTGTGTGTGCGCGCATGTGTGTGTATGTGTAGTATTACATGCATGTGGACCTGATCTTGAAATATTGCTGTCAGAGTCAAACTCCTATAATGGGTTATTACGGTGCATAGATAGAATATGTGCGTTTGCTGAATTATCATCTTTCTAACGGTTGAGTCGTTGAATGCAGAAATTGGCCCATGACTAATTAATCTTAGGAGCAGTCATCAAAACTAGAGCTAAAGTGATGTTTCTCTCTGTGAAAACTGAACACAGACACACTTACCTAATTAATACTTTCACATGAGTACAGTCTCGCCCCATGAATCAATTTATTCACACCCAAAACAATTATTTTTGAGTGAAATGAGTAAAGGATGCAGCAAAGCGATAAATTGGTGCCATTTGTGCAATTATTTCACGTCCATGATAACCTCCTTCAATTCTATTCACACCTGAGCCATTATTTTTCCCTCAATTATTGCATAATCTCGCTATAATAAGGATACATGGCATGTAAGGAGGGACAATTAATCATCTGTAAACAAAAAATGAAAGTTGCTTTCTAAGCAGTAATTCTCTGTAAGTGGAGATATTTGTCAAGAAAATAAATTGTAGAGCGGAATACAGAGGCGGCTCAAAGACAGACAAGGACTGCAGCTCTGAGGCAAAGTACTACAAGAGCACTGCTGGTTTAATTCTTTAGTGAAGTTTTTTTGCGGTATCCATTAATTATTTTTGGCTTCCGTAAATATATTTCCAGCTGTATGTTCAGAAAGAACTACTCGAACTCTGAAAAAGTTTGGACAGTATAGAAAATGCACAGAAAAGAAAGCAGTAATTTCTCATTTTTACAGTCACTGATATGTGAGTGTGGTTAAATGAATTATTTAAAAAAAAAAAAACACTTGTATACGCTGCAGGGTTTACTGATATTGAGGGGCTGGATGAATGCAGTGTGGTGTGTGACGTCTCTAATAATTAAGTGAAAATATTTCACCACAAATGAAAACCTGAACAAACAAAATCTAAAAATTGAACTATATCTATTATTTGAGTCCTAATACTACCATAATGAAAATCACCAGAAAAACTTTGCCCCATGAACAACCCATTTTTGGGGTTGACAGCTCCATAGGCTCTCATTCATTCAGGGCCGTCTCATGAGCGCCCCCTATAACACAGGAGGTTCTGAGCGAGGGAGTTCTTCCTATTTAGAAATTCTCTGTTTATACCACCAGCGATATAAAGAATTGCTCAAAACAATGCCAGAAAATTCTTGCTGAAGATCTTTCATATACAACCAGAGGTCAAAAGCAAAGGTCGCACACACAGACTCACAAACACACGTGCGCACGCACACACACGCACACACACACACACACACACACACACACACATGCACGCGTGCACGCACCCATACATACATAAAGGAGAGCAATGGGATAGTACCTTACTGTATAACCCTCAAGTTCAATTTTCATCAGCATAACTTTACCTCTGTCATATTTCTCATCAGCTCTGTTCTTATCCGAGCAACATTCGATCACAGCAGTGAGATGAAACGACAGGACAATATCACCTGCTTGCACCGGTTCTATAGCAGAGCCACACAAAAGTTTGGGCTAATGGGACAGATATCTCGCCGGGGGTAAAGGTCATTCTTTTCCAGAGATATGTCATTAGATCCACTCGACACATCTGTGTCCCCTTCTCAAATGACCTTGCTTAATGGGATTTCATCCATACTTTTTTCTCTCTTCTGTGGGTGATGTTTCTCTCATCTCTGCCTGTGTGATACATGTTCCTGCATTTCTCCGCACAATACAGCAGCGGGGTGTGCGGCACATGAATCTTCCATTTGGACACAGCTGGGCAAACTGGCAGAATGAAGAACATCCCTTCCAGTTCATTCCATGTCAGTATGAAGTCATCATTTCTAACATTCTGTGTGTGTGCGTGCGCGTGTGTGTGCGCGCATGTGTGCGCGTGTGAGTGTGTGTGAATTTGCACAGTAAAAAATGGAGTGTCAATATTCCAGAGTAAACCCATTTTCCTCTGGATAGAGTAGTTATAGCACTATGCAGAGTGAAATCGTCTAAATGGAAGTGTCAAAAGTGAGAGTCAATTCCCACTTCCACACAAGGATGAAATCTACTCTGCAGGGTGATGATTCCCTATAGTGTCAAATATTTTTACACACCTCATTGTTAATTTTGACACAAAATAGAGTAAAATTAACTATAAAAATCTTACACTGGCTGTAGAGTAAAATTTACACTGATTTTGAGTGGGACCAAATGTTATCTGACAGAGAGTTAAATTCAACTCTTAAAGAGTAAAATTGACACTATGATTTTTACTGTGTGTTCATGTTCACCAGACTACTGCCACAAAGAGAAAATATATTTTTTTCTTGCATTATCTTCTAAATTGCACCTTCCTAATTACTGTTCAGATTGTACACACTCTTGTAAGAATACAGGTTTCTCGGAATACATGAAAAACAGACATACATACAGTAATTTCCACTGGCGAAAATCAGTGATCATGATTTGATATGGAGATTTAAACTCTTCAGAGGGAATACAGGACTGTACTGTCCAGCACTCGTCATTAATAATGTCCAACATGTTAAAGCTCACACACATGAGAACCCTGCATCCCAGAGCCTGAGAAACTGGGTGAATTAAGACAGACTCTATACACCCCCCCCCCGCCACCCCCCCGCCTACCCCCAAACATGCGCAAATACACTGACATACACAGCACTGTCTCCATCCGTCTTTGAAGATGGGGATGAGCACAGACAATACCATGCCAAAGAAAACAATGCAGTAGATCTATCTATCTATCTATCTATCTATCTATCTATCTAACACAAATCACAGAACTTCAAAAAGGACAGCGATCGACTTTAAGGCCAAAAACCTACATAAGGACAACAGCAAAAAGACAATGTCAGAGAGAGAGAGAAATAAAAAGAAACTGATAAAAAAACAAGATAAAAGAAATGAAAAACAGATAAAGACAATAAAAATAGAGAGGGAAAAGAGAGGGAACAAAAATATAAACACCAACATGCAGTAAATATCCGCAGCTCTCTGCCTGTGTAATAAATACATGAAACAAACATGATTTCTGAAAGGACGCCTGGAGGTGAGAAGCCAGCCGTCTCATGATATGAGAGTAACCTCAGGCCATAGAGGAGCACTGACTGGAGCTCAGAACTCCTGCTCCATCACTCTGGACCACAACTCCCACTTCCTGTTTTTCCCGGCCTCGCTCCCACACGGCTCGTAAATACAGATGCGTGACTCATCTGTTTCAGTCTGTGCTCCGAAGCACACTCTCCTCTTACCCATGGGCTGTTAACTTATACAGTGTAATGTGCAGCTCATAATGCCATAACATTAAAATGGGTAAAAAGAAGTCAGCTGCGGATAATTATTACAGTTTTCCTCTCTACCTCGTCACATGAATTTGCATTCATTTCTTTGACCTCAGTTGCACCTGGCAGGAGCTGCTATAGAATTATTCATGATTTACATGCACACAGTGCTGTGCAGAAGTCTACGGCATGATAATGTGGAAAAAACACACACGGCTTTACGTGTCTGCTTATTTTTTTTCGTAGGCTATTAGTGCGTTTGTACATTTTAGTACATAAATAGAGATTAAAAAAGAGAAAATCAATAGTTACAGAAAAATGTTTACATGTCGTTAAAGTCGGTAAAGTTGTTGAGCATCGACAGAGACTTGGTCTCAACATCATCAAGGCTGTCTGGAGCCACCTGACAGGCAAAAGCCAGTTAGGAGACGTTCGGCTGTGGCAAGTTTTTCAATACCCACGTCAACCTCAGAATACGATGACACACCTGACTTATCGGTTATGGTTTGGTTAAATGTTTTTTAAAGAAATCTAACACATAAGGTAAACATCAGTGTAGAACTTAACATCTCAAGCAATAAAAATAGTTTGACTTCATTGTTTCATTGCACAATTTCCTTTCAGGTGTTCTTTAAAGTTGCCAATGATTGAAAAAAGAAACTGCTGGTCAGATGGATGCTTTAGAGAGGCATTTATAACTTTGCATGTTTAGCCCAAGCCCAAAATGGCAAAATATGAAGCTTTTTATATTTCACCCAAGGGGGTAAAGTTGCAAGCAACCTCTTACAGACAGGAGAACTGGCTCATTTTTGGTGCATTTTTATACAGGGGTGTGCAAAATATTCCTAATTCATTAAAATTTCACATGCGAAACATTAGGTATATCTATTATGTGTATAAAAAAGACACAAGCACAAGATCCATCCATTATCTATCCTGCTTCACACGCAACCATTGGCAATATACTGTGATGATTCTGTTGCTCAGTGCGAGCGAAGCAACGATTGCAACGTTAGACAGAGCATGTTTATTAACTTCATCTGTCTATGCTTCTATGCTTGGATCACCATGAAATTTTTTTCATATAGTTTTAAGATTAATTAATTAATTTATTTATTAATTCATTGTTTCTCTGTGGTCCAGAGTTTCCCGCAGAAAGGATGTCAGAAATAATGTCAGAGGTAGCATGTCCTTCCTTGGGCAAGTGTCTGTCTACGGGTTGGATGGAGGTTCAATCTCAGAACACTAGAGTACTGCGTATCACAGGACTGGCACTGATGAGTTCCACATGACTAATAACAGCCGTTGATGACAATGTTGCACAGAGAACATCTCCAAACTCACAAACACATCAAACCCACTGCAGGACACTAAGAGTTCCACTCGTTTCAGCTGAGAACTACAAGCTGTGGCGTACGGAGTACGAGCACGAAAACAGCAGAAATAAAAAAAAGAGGCAAAATAATGTAACGATTCTGTATGGTTCTTGGTAATGCCAGAATGTTCATGAATATTTACGTGCATAATATTGCATAAAATAAATGATTGTGATTATAACCCTTTGTGTATGAGGAAAGAAGTGAAAATATACACATTTTGCTTGTCACAAAAGTCACCATGTTTGAAAATAACCCATGTTTTACAACCACCAACTTTGCCTATTTTATAAAACTGCACAACTGCATGGCAGTGCACCGATGCGACGGGGCAGAGGGCTCACATCAGACATTAATTTGATGTAGGTTTTCACAATTGTTTGGCTCAAAATAGTACATTGCTCATATTTACAAGCTTTAAATGTATATTTTATAAGCATCTAGGTCCAGTGGGATTGAGTGATTTGTGACACAGATATCTACAGAACTGTATGTCCATCCCAGACTGTGTCAGTGGCATCTATTTCACCAGTTGGCACATACAGGGCAGGGCTGAATTTGGCAACCATCTCATTAAACATGTAGGAGTTCAAATTCTACGGGATGGATTTGTGCCTCCTTGTCTCCTTCCCTCATAACCTTCCCTCACCTCCTCGCTCCATCTGCTTGGAGGTACAAGGAAGAGAGTCCAAGACAGGAGGACAGAGGTACTGAGTAAATGAGCATTATGCAAATGTCCCTGCTCTTTCAAACGTTTGTTTGATGCCATGCCAATTATGGACATAGCAGATGGGGAAGGTAGAACTACAGTTTGATCATTTATGCATTCTTGCACCTTCAAGGAACATTTAACAGGTTGGAGTGTCCGTACATATGGCAAACCTCAATTTCCGGGGTAGACAAGAACCAAAAAGGCAAGGAAGGAAAAGACAAGCGGCCAGATGAGCTCCCTCTTGTCAATCCGACATCCGCATTGTGCTTTTCAAGTTCTCACTGTACAACATATGGAAATTTAAATGCCTTACATGTGCACTTTAGAGAACGGAGTGGCCAGTGAAAATGAATAGCTTCACTTGTAGTTCAGCTGGTGATGCATGCAATGTCATTCTGAAGTGGCTTGGATTTTCCTAAACTATAGAGATAAATGATAAAGTACGAGCGAATCAATAACGCTTTTCTTTGAAATGCCCTTCATAGGGATATGAATTCCTTTAACATTTAACAGTATGCCAAACTGCATCCATCACCCGTGACTTAAGGTGACTCGACAATGCGAAGACAGTGTAGACAGCAAGCTTTTCTTTACGGCCATACGAGACAAGAGGAGATGACGGATCATTTAAAATGCTTTGAGATGCAATAATATGTAATTGATTTCAGGCATAAAATTCCACAATAGTAATAACGAACAATCATTGCGGAATCAGTTGGAAAACAATATTTGCCGTGATGAAATGTAATGCTGTGCAAAAGAACATTGTAAAATTGGAGCGATAGTAATTTTACATCATTGCTCACTGCGTTCACTGCTAGAAAAGCCATTTGGTAGAATTGAATTCAAATTAATTTTTGAGAAAAGTAGCACTGCACACCAAAAAATAATGAGAGAACAAGACAATTCATGGTAAAATCACACTGCGATACATTCACTGCATCTTTTCTTGGCGAGAGACAGAGAGAGACAGGGAGAGAGAGAGAAAAAGAGAGGTGTATTTGTAGGAAAGGGCACCAGTGTTTCAGCACGTTCTCTTATCACTTATTCTCTATTTATGTTTCTGCCAGCCGAGGAGAGTTTTGTCTCTCATTACAATGGGGTCTCAAACAATCGACAGCGAACAGAACGGATGTCCCGGCCTTATTCCTGCGACAGCTTCTTCAGAGGGAGACAAACTGAGCTATTAAGAGGTGTAACAAAAACGACAATGCACCCAAAAATGAGGCTTTATGTCCGGTGTCATTGGTTGTCTGTCCCAACAATAGGATGAGTTCGAATCCCCGCGGGCTGTTGAAAGAGAGGCCTTAAAAGATTGAGCCGACTCCTCTCTGCTTCGCATACCACGGTAAATGAAATCAAGATGCTATTCTAGACCTTCAGGCCCAGCGGAGCGGCTCAGTGCCGCAGGAACCTGAATAATGACCGAGCTCACGAGACAGCGAACACGGACACAAAGGGGCTTGTGTGGCAGCGCGGAGATTATGTAAAAATCAATGATGCGTTTCGATAGCTGAGGATGAATGTGTCATCGCTGAGCTGTGAGTACCTTTGCTTTTTAATAAAACAGGCCTTTAGTTTTCATGGAAATGGAGTGAGCATTGACAGTACCCATTTTGTTCTTCCTACAGTGCGTACCTTTATATTTTTCTATTGCCACTGGAGAGGCAATTACTGCTTTCGATATTTTTGAAGCATTGGCCCTTAACTTTCAAACATTAAATGCCCATTATCTACAGATCTATGCCTGTACTGTACTTTTTTGAGTACTCAAGCCCTGCACCACAGTTTTAAGGAAACTGTCTACATTTGTTCAGCACAGCATTCAGAAACAATCATTTAACTTCATTGTGTGAGAATAGTGTTTTCAGCAGTGCGTGAAGCCCGTTGAACATGCTGAAGATTTGTACGCAGTTTAAAACTGTAGTCATGACAAATTTGTTTCAGCAAGTTGGCCGCCGTGCTCGCAAATCTCCGTGAATTCAAGTGAACGGGTGGCGATTCAGTGGTGCCACTTCAGTTTAATTTCAGCGCTGTAATTTAATGAACACTTCGGCGTGTCCGCCCCCCAAGTTTGTACAGGCATTTATATCGCACTGGGAATACTGGTGTTGGGAGGAGCGGGAGGACGAATTAGCCGCCATCTGTCTCTCCGCCGGTTTATCACCTGGCTCTCTGGCGTAGCAGCATATCGAGGGGCCCCCGGTGGCCATCTTGTCAAGGTTCAAGTCAGCAAACAACTTTTTTTGCGACTCTTCCGTGTACCAATTATTGTCGTTTGCTCCTCCTGTGTAGGAAGGGGACAGATTACTCCACCCCAGTTACACGAAACATAATCTCCAGCAGACTTTGGTGTTTCAACAATTTCACTGTTCCCTAATCAGTATTGGTGAGCCATTGCTCTCACATATGCTGCGAAAAACCTTACAGGGAATAATTTTTTTACTTTTTTCAGCCTTAAAATCAGAGAGCCCATTAGCAGGAAAACTGGGGCTGTAATTTTGTGGGATTTGCCCGATTCATTTGAATTATGTTTAACTGCCAATGTACTATCAAATTGAAAGTAAAAATTTTCATTAATTTTAGATTTAATTTACAAAATAATAGTAATAATAATAATAATAATAATAATAATGTTCAAAGACCACTGGCGAGTTACAAATATAAATAAATACAATTCCCTCCACAATTATTGGTGTATCTAATCAAGATTAAAATCTTCATAAGAAATACAGTTTATGGAGAATTGGCTTAATCTGAAATAAATAAATAAATAAATAAAATTAAAAAAACTTTCATTGAAGTAAATGTATTCAAAGATTGAAAATAAAGCTTCCTCATCAAAAAAAAAAAAATCTCACAATCATGGGTACCCCTAAAATATAAAATTCTAAATGAAAAAAATGTGCCAGAAGCATTTTATCCCATTTAAATTTAAGGTGTTCAAGTCCATTTGAGCGTTTTGGAAATTTCAAGCAGTAATTCATGACTTCATGTTCCGCTGGAGTATCAGGTATATGAGGTAACACAGTGGCCCTCATGGGAAAGATCAAATAAGGTCAAAGTGACCTTTTGACCTTCAAAAGTCAGGGAATAGTGATAAAGACCTAGCTACTTGCCCGTAAAAATGCCAGTAACTTCCCAGTGAGTTCAAATTAATTGAAAATAGAACTTTTTGGCATTAAGCAATCAAGTTGAATATAGGAGCCCAGTTTCATCCTGACTCATCATATTGTGAAGCTACCTGACCAAGCATCAAAAGCCCCGAATAAGGAGCCTTTTGGCGTCCTTATTTGATGCCAGAATTAAAACAAACCCTACCCCAACCCTTAATCCAAACCCTCACCCTAAGCGTCAAATAAGGACACCAAAAAGCCTCCTTTTTCATGATTTATCGACACTTAGTCAGGTTGTGTCACAATATGATGAGTTGAGATGGGAATGTGTTGTATATGGCATAATAAGTACAGTTTGGCGAAACTGAAATGGTCCCTGTCCCTCTCTTAAACACGGGACGATCTGCACTGAATTATACATCATGCTTATCTATAACTAATAAATAAGTACACAAACAAATAAATAAATATGATCTCTGTGTTATTACAGTGATGTGTGGCTGACAGAAAGCTCTCTGTCATGAAATCTCTGTCACTCACTCCATAAATTTTCAGGCATAATTGTATTTTTTTTTTTAATCTTGTCCAGAGCAGCACAGAAAGAATATAAATAAACATGGTCCTGTTGGCAACACCACCATAATTAATTATGGTTGCAAAAAGAAACTGTCAAAACATTTTTCATTAATGTCTGCTTCGTTTGCACATTTTGCAAAGTCTTCCCCTGGGAGAAACTGGGAATTTACCAAAAATGGTGCACTCTTCCGAGAGGTTACAAACAGACCATGCAAACAATCTGTCACCTGAGAATATCTTACAACATGTGAATCCCCTGATGGCTTTGTTCATGTAAACAGTAGCCTGGGGCTAACCTCAACAACTTCCACACGCTGCAAAAAAAAGAGAAAAAAAAGAAAAATTATAAATATAGAAGAGTAATTCACCCTTTTCCATGTCACCTGAAGTGATGCATACGCCTTTGCAGCCACACAGCAGGCAGCCTGCGTGTGCCCAAGGCCTGTTGCTTTGCTGGCTATTTTAATGTGGGTTAATGCGCTGAAAAAGTGGTGACGTTATTTTGAGGTCAACTTTCCGTAGCCATGGCAACTGGTTCACGCTGAACGAACCAAACCAAAACCAGACAACTAGCACGCTGTTTATCGCCATGACCTTTTTGTCTATGTATGGAATTTTGCTTTATTTTTACCAAATTTATTTTTACCAAAACTATGCTCACCATAAAGGAACAGAAAGCATTTCTCACTATGTTTTTGATTGTAAAATATTAGGTATTTACTTGCTGTGTGTTTGACGTCACACTTTTTCAGCGCATAGAAAGCAGTAAGGGGGGGATATTGTCAGCGTTCTGTGATCTGTTTATTTTATTATGTGTTTATTTTATTCTGTGTTTTTTTTTTTTTTACATTCCCCACGTGTCTGCCTGTTTGGGACCACACCCTCTTAATGATCTTTTCTACTTCTTACATCACATGACATTGCACTTATTTAGCAGACGCTTTTATCCAAAGCGACTTACAGTAAGTGCATACAGTGAGGTCAGTGACGCTGTAGCCCAGCAGACTGGGTCTCACCTGTGTTAGATTTCTGCATTTCCTCTCTGCGTTTAAGTAGCTCTCAGTTTTAGTTCCCATTGCAAGTCAGTCACAATGTTCTATGTTACAAACCTAGTGTTTGATTCCCAGTTTCGATTCCCTTGTCTCACGGCATTGTGAATTTGGGTTGTCCTCAGTGTCCTTTTTGGTTTGGTAACAACAGCCTGTTTATCAACTTATGATTCTGTCTGCTCTCCCATGCAGCTTTAATCCTCATGGCTCCTGAATTATTGCCTGTTATACCACACTGATGTGTGAAACTGATTTTCCGTCTGCGCCTGAGTTTCAAGTCTCCGGTCTGTCAAGTTTTTCTGTGTTGACGCAAAGGCGATGAGCCAGACATTGGTGGTCCACGTACTCTTCACTCATTGCATTTGGTTTTCAAAGTTGTTCCCGTTTGTAGGAATGGGTCGTCTTACACTGAGCCTCTGCTGTCTGTGTTGACCTTGCATGTATGTTGATGAATTATAGAATAAGCAAAAAAAAAATAATAATAACAGAGACACTGCTGCGCTCAATGTCTGTGTATGACTTCAGGAGAAGGTGGTGAAATCAAAAGCCCTTTCAACTGCCATTGGGAAGTAAGTGATGTCACAATCTGAATGACCAAAGAGCACTTTTCTGCAAGCACCCTACTTCTGTGTGTGCACAGCTGCGCAAATGAGCAGCATATTTTTAAAAAAATTAATTATGCTGCAAAGTCCATAAGTCAATGCTTTAAGGAAATAGAATGAATATTGGGTATTTTTTTCAGCTTCCTTATATTTAACTCATTTTAGAGCAACAAAATTGTCTGTGTTGATGCATAGGGCATCACTAAAATATGTGTTCCGGTTCAGACGAGCACATGGGCTTCGCTCCTATTTCTTTGTTTTCCTCTCCTCATCTCCTCCTTAACTCCCGCGGTGCCCAGGTTGGACACAGCCCTAGTTGTGTCAGTTTACAGCGGGGAAAGGTTTATCACTGGACTGGCAATTTACGCGTCAGGAATTCAGAAGGAAACTCTTCCAAAACCAGTCCAGAAGGATGTCCGTGTTCGACGCACAAATATCTCTGGGAGACCCACCTCCTTCATCTTATCTGCTTTAAGACACATCATTTGATTAGAAACTCCTTTATGATCAATTTCTGCGTCAGGAGCAAGGAAAGGAAGTGAAAACAGTTTTTAGGATGGAGCGTGAGATCTCACGCATGAGAAGTATGCAGTGCGGCCAAAGCTTCAGATTCACAGCCCAGTTTTCAGAACTTCACACTCTCAGACTGAGCGAGGACATTTTGTCTGACACCTGAGTAGGCGGAATGCGCTCAAGCTGTGAGGTGATCGAGTGGAGCACTGTTTCTCGATGAAAATTGGTTGTCCGCTGTCGACACAAAGGCACAGCGAAGGAACAGAACTGTTCTGTTTGGTCACTAGTGTGTACCTTCCACAAGCAGAGACGGTATAAACTGTACAAACATGAGGAATGCAGCGGTGGTCCGATAAAGCCAGCACTGTTTACTGTTTTTCTTCCACCCCAGCTGACCTCCTGAGTTTGATGAGTTCTTAAAATTCTGAGCATGAAACGTTAAATATTCTGTGTGTTGAAACTTTGAAAGCTCTTCAGCACATGAGCGAACGAGTTTGTGAAAACCCAATTCATTAAAATAAATTCAATTACTCTGCTCACGATTTTAGATGGAATAAAACTAGAAAAGATAGTGACACTTCAGGACAAGGGTTGGGTACTCCAATGTGTTGTTTGTGTAATTATGTAACCTAACCCAGATAGCAAGCTCCTCCGCTCTGGATGTGCTGTGGATCTGCTCCGGCTCCAGCTGATCCAGAGCAGATCCGCGGCAGATCCAAAGCGGAGGAGCTTGCTATCTGGGAAGTGAAAAAGGTTTGTTCCTGAGCTAAAATGCTCATCTGTGAGCTCTGTGGTCGGATGTTTGAATCCCAGCCGTGCCATTACCAGCTATGGCCAGGGGTCCTTGTGGGTGGGGTAACAATTGGCACTGCTTTGTCAGGGTTACGGGCAGTTAAAATATGTTACTTCATTGCTCTGTGGTGACCACTTCTGGTCAACCAGGCGCATGTAACCATACAAACTAAATTACATGCAAACAACTGATCCTCTGACAGCATAGGCAGTGTGTAACTGGTGGTGCTACTGCCTACTGTAGAGAATCGAGCGCTGGTCGTTACGCGAGTCGCAGAAATCACGAGTCGTGGCATCGTCCTCCTGAGTCGATCGGAGCAGGCTGCTTTACGGTGAGTTCTGCTGCATTCAAGGTTGGCCAAAAATCCCCCCAAAAAGAAGTAAAAGAAGAATGGGCCCATTCCCATCACCAGGACAGTCATTATCGGATGAGCTGCCCTACAGCCTCCCTGCTGATATTGTGAATTTTATTTTGCTCAGAAAGTGCACAATGCTTTCACTTAGCTACTTTCATGTTATATGTCTTTTCATATCGACAACAGTGCTCTACATTATTCTGATTTCATGAGTGTAATCACTGCAGTTTTCCACGTTTAAAGTGCGTTGAGAGGAAAAGTAGTTTTTTCTCCTCTCTTCTCAGTTATATTTAGTTACACTTCAGTCTACTTCCCTGTAAGACCTCTGTGATGCATCATCACAAAAAACATGTTTGTGTTTTGGTTTATTATTTCAAAGAACCGCTGATTTTTTTCCATGCCTGTCTCCCACATCACATAAATACTTAACAAGATCAAAACAAGCCTTCCACACTGTCTCTCAAACAAACGAGGGAACGGAGTGTAATGTTTAATTAATCAGTAGCAACAAAAGAAAACAGCGATCACAAAACCAACTGACTTCCGTGAAAGGGAACAGACACGCCTGCTAATCCCGATTCGCCCTGGAAGACCACTTCGTTTTTTTCAGCCCAGTGCCTGCAGTCTCCTTCACTTCACTGTCAAAACCCTGGGATGAGTGTTGTGAACGTTTCCATTCGAGGCAAAACGCCCGGGAAAAAAGCACAGCTTTTGCGCTAAACCACCAGAGACTTCAAACCTCCTCTGTATAATGGACTATGTAAGTGTTTCTAAATATTAATTCTCAAATGATGCCGACTTCTTGCTCTCGGAGGACTGCTATTATAATGGGAGGCAGGAATGTGTACAAACAGACACACGCTTAAGTGCACAAACGCAGAAGCTCGCAAACATACACACACATTCTGCTGCGGACAGTCCACGCAAGCTGTTGGCACTAACTTGCTATTTACGAGGCTGTAGAGGCTGTTTTCTGGTGATTATGAAAAACAAATGTGCTCATTAGTAGAGTCCTATGAAAATGACCATTGCAAATGAATGAAAACATTTAGATTTTTCAGTACATTTCTTTTATACATTTACAGTATGTGCTGCAGGGCTGAGTTACATAAGTGGACCACAACATTAACTGCGAAAAATTTAGTTTTCTTAGCATGTCCTGACATTTATCACCAGTAAAAAAGGAGGAATTTGCCCATTTTATTCTCAAAATCCCATCAAAAATTAGGATGGTGTTGATGAAATACGATGACATCATTGGCATTCAAGTTTGGCATATATGATGTATATCAAACTTAGCATGCATTACAGAACCGAATGATTAAAACTAGAACAAATCTAGAACAACGTGAAAATTCATGACCATAGAGTTCATATTATATTTACATTTTAAACCAACATGGCGTCTTGCTGAATGGCTTACCCACTGCGGACATCTCGGGCACCGTGGCGTGGTAGGGGCCGTTGGGGAACTCGGGGGCGTTGTCGTTGATGTCCTGCACCTTGATGGTGAATTCTGAGGGGGGTTCCAGCGGCTCGTTGGTGTCGCGGTTGATGACCTGCGCCGTGAGCGTGTACTCGGCCTTCTCCTCCCGGTCCAGCCGCTTCATGGCGTGGATGTCCCCCGTCTTCTCATTGATGGCGAAGATGGTCCCCGCCCCCTCTCCCGCCAGCACGTACTTGATGTTCTTACCACCAACATCCAGGTCCGTGTGCAGCTGGAGGGGGAGAAAGAACGGTGTCAATGGAGATCAACCGAAACTGGGAGGCATCGAGAAGAGACGCCGAGCGTGACGTATTGGCACAGCTCCAAAAAATAAATAAAATAAACCCTCTGTAATCCAGGACATGGAGCAGAGGGGTTCAATTTAGCAGGAAGTGTGAGGAAAAGTAAGATGTGCTCATTTAGCGTGACAGCTAAATTACCGCCGCGCAGAGATAAATGCTAAGGGAAGAAATGGCGGCGAGGGGCCGTAAACAGAGCTTCATAACCCCAGTCCTGCTATTTACGCCTTAATCTATTAGCGGCGGGAGCCGGGCAGAACGGCCATCACAGCAATGCTTTTTCCTTTTAGCGCTGACAGCTCGGTCGCAGTCATTCGGACGCGCGCGCGGTCCGTGCTCGGCGGAGGTCATCGCCAACAGCTCAGCCTGTTAGGTGACGTCTCGTAGCCTGGTGGACTGACGTGTCACGAGCAGACAGCCAAACTCGCAAAATGGAGGTCTGTCACGCCACAAACTGGGTCAAGTGGGTGGAATTCAACTCATGTTTCACGCAGGTATTGGTCTGTCTGACTCTTATTTTGTTGCAGCTGTGAGATGCTTGTTTTTTTGGTGGGCTAAGCCCACAAGCTTCAAACATCCCACAAGAAGTGAGCTGGAAATAACAATGCCAAAAAAAAAAAAAATATATATATATATATATATATATATATATAAAAGATAAATGAATATTTGGTTTAAAATAGCGAGATGACGTCTTACGACAGACGTCATTTATGACTTTCGCATTCCCGCCTGCCAGAAGTCTTCAACTTGCTGACTGCAAATCTGGCAGGATCAGCGAAGGGAAACAACAGTGACTGTCACCTGCCACTTCCTGTCAACCTGTCTGACGAGCACATTTTGTCTCACCTGAGCGGGGTCTCGAGAAGCATGTGGGTGGTGAGTAAGTGGACAGGTCTTGTCTCCGTATGGAAGCGTGGGATAAATAAATAAATAAAATCACTGCAGTTTAAACACAGGAGTACAACCTGTACTTTAGTTTTTATGTCTGTTCATGTCTTGTGTCGCAGTCGGCAGATGTGGCCAAAAACTTGTCTTTTTTTTTTTTTGTTTATTAATTTTTCTGAGAAGGCACTTCGGGCTTCTCTCTCAGTTATCACAAACTCATTTACTCCGCAATTATCATTAGCTCTTTCCTTCCAACTGCAGTTTGAAATGTGCTGTGGGGAAAAGCTATTTAGCTGGGCACACCCACAAGAGCGAGCCACTGACTTTATGAGTCACATTTATAAATGCTTGGTTTTATTTCCTTGCGGAATGACTCTGGGTTCTTCTAATTTAGCCTCTCAGTCCCCAGGGGAGGTGATATCTGGACTGGAAATAGTGTAACTATCCTCATATATTAATGCAATGTAATACAGTACATAAGAAAACTTATAATTATCATTATTAATCCTATTTATTGTTTATTTATTTATTTATCTATTTATTCATCATCCAATAGTCCACCCGAGTATGCCATTTTCTTCTTTTTTTTCAAACAGCATAGTGAATGTATTTTTTCATGCTGCATTGCGAATGCTATTTCCTGTTTTCAGACGGCATTGGGTTTGGTACTTTATTTTTTTTGTTTCAGACTGTGCTGTGATTAAGAAGACGTATGGGGCTATAGCGGTGACACATGTAACAGCCTGCATGAGGAAGCATGGTTCCCTGCAGGCCTCGTGCATGATGGGTACCCTGCAGTTCACGCATGCATATGCCATCCCGAAGGTGCAGTTCACAGACACTGACGAAGCACATTCTCCTTCGATTGTCGCACCTTGCGCTTTTGTTTGCTATCATTCCACATGAAACATCTCCCTTGTTAATATTGCCATTTCACAGCGTCTACGTACGTTCCGTGAATCTCCCCAAATGAGCCCAAATTAATGATCCTGGCATCTGCATGTGGTGTGAGGGGGGGCTATTTTTATGCATAAATGCATGTACTTTTTGTGACTCTGTGTGCTCATGTGCCTGTGTGCGCGTACGCATGCACCCAAGTGACATTGTGTCTGGAACAGTTAAATTTAAATTTTGCTGCCTGAAGATAACAGTGTATAATATTGACCTCACTGTTATATGCACATACATAATTACAGTAATGAAAAGAAAGGTTGGGTTAAGAGGTGTAGAGCAGACATCAGATCATCATTGGACATCCGTAATTGACAAGATTATCTGTACATTCAGTACTCAATTGTTCAGTCCTCGCCAGATATACCGAGAGACCAGAGCACTGCATACATCTGTGTCATTTCCTGTGTTCTGTTCCCTTTTTATCTGATCTGTCTTCACAATTGGGGTGATCTGAGTGCAGCTCTCGGCTCGTCCAATCGCATCGAACCAGAAAAATTTCCACCTGTCGTTAAGCCTCTGAATGGTAGTTGTTCTATTTTTCAAAATTCTTTACTGCTTGAATTTTTGATTATTTGGAATGTCTCGCAAGTCAATATTCAATACTTCATTTGTTTAGAGTCACCTGTGTTTGTTACATCAGCATTTTTATGCCCTATTAGGAAGATTCTGTTTTTTTTTTTTTAATTTCCTTAACTTCTGAGAGGGATAAAAAAAAAAAACAACTCAGGAACTCAGAGTCTTAGAATCTGGTTATTCTGAATAATCTGCTCTTTAACCGGTGTTCATTCTCCGTCTGTTCTTGCATTGTAAGAATATTAGTTTTGTTACACAGATAAAGAATGCTCATGTATTTTAGTTTTTATACGGTGGACAGCACATGAGTGTCCCAGTGCAAAAAAAAGACATCTTGCTCATGTAAAGACCCATTGGTGGATGTGTAATGTAATGTAGTCTTCCGCTGGTCTGTATCTTTTGAGCACCCCTCTCATTGAGCCTTTGTGAAATCTGGGATGTATTGGATTCAGGGAGTGTGAGTTGAACACACACTCACAAAAAACCTCTTGATAAATGCAAAACAGTTGAGAAAATCACAAACTGTTGATGACGGATCTTCTTTTTGGAAAGTAGTGAGCGGAACGAAGGAAGAAATATGTATTGGTCTCAAAAATATGGAGCGTTATTATGCAGCATCAGAGTACAAAGCAGCGATGTAAATGCGAAAAAAAGAATCTGCAGTATTGGCCTTTCTCTCTGTGAAAAGGCACTCAGCGGGTCCCACAGTTCATTAGCCTCACTGAACTAAATCTGAGGGAGACTTAAATCAGGTGCCGCGTCGCTCCCCCAGTCACACTTGGCTGCCTTGGAGAATCTTGTCTCAAAAGATGAAACAGGCACTTTAGTGCGACGAGCACCTTCATCCCGTGAAACATGGCCACCAATCGAGGGGCTTTATGGCCCTCTGAGGGCCCGTAAGTCATTACTGTCTACACTCTTGGAGTCTCTGCAATAGCCATAAGTGGCATCAGCATTGGCCTAATAAGAGCCGCGTCATTCTCCGGTCCCGTGCTGCGCACTGAGGTGCGACAAGCAGCTTATTCTGCATTTACCAACAGGCCTACTGGCTGGGAAACGCTTTGTCCCAGATCTCAGTCAGAAATGGTGGTATATTGTTTTCTCTCCTCTCATCTCAGTTTATGCATGTCCATGCCTATCAAACCAGGCTGCAGAGAAGAGAGCGACTGCATATTATCCCAGGAGCACTTGGGAGAAGGTGCTCAGCATGATTCCTGGATACTTTGTTCGGGAAGAGGAGGCAAATGTCCCTGCTGGAATTGTCTCTTTGACTCTGACAGTTGTAACCTTGTCAGAAGAAGTTTTTAGCATGTCACCCATTCAAGGCAATAACGCCTCGATGCGACAGCTCTCTGCATTTCATCAATATAACTGCCTAAATGGAAAATATTGTCGCCGGTTTCATCAAACAGAAAACAACCCATTCTGAGAGAACTCATTTTGTTGACCGCAGCTGGTGAGAAAAATATATTTTCACATAAATATTTCAGTAGGTTATACAGCACCATGTAGCATCAAATAAAATATTTTTTTTAGGGCTCCTCTACATTATGTGATAATAGTTCAAATTTTAGAGGCAGATGACACTTTGTATGGTACAAAATATTCTGTTATTCTTCAAAGAGCAATTTTGCTTCCAGATCCACCACAGAGAACATGATGTTAGCCTCCACTATATGGTTTAGATTTGCTATTTCGGCTATTCATATTCTCATAATGAATGGATCAACAATCCGCAAGGGGAAATGATGACTTCCATATTATGTCTGAACCATATACATTACCAGTCAAAAGTTCGGGCACATCACTGCGTCAAAGTGCTATTTATCTGCTTATAATTTCTTAAAATGCTTGTCAAACCTTTCATAAACTTATCAGGGACTGTTAGTGCCTTGTGGATAGAGGGGGTCACTGTCATCTGGGAAGATACCTCTCCAGTCAGTATAGAAATGTTTCTTCATGGGATAAACACGTGTTATAGCGTTGAATCCTCTCGTGATGCAGTAACATTGAGCTACAATGGTCTGTCAAACTGTCAAACCATATACTGTGGAGTCGTCTAGGGCATCCAAAAAAAAAAAGAAAGGAAATTAAACATGCAGGATTCACGCTGGGAATGCATATTACGTACATGCATTATCTATTACCCACTTTCTTTCTTTATTAGAGTCACCGGGGGAGCTGGAGCCTATCCCAGCTGACTATGGGCGAAAGGGAGAGACCCACCTTGGACAGCTATGGGCAATTTAGCATCTCTAATTAGCCTGATGTGCATGTCTTCGGACTGTGGGAGGAAATTGGAGTGCCCAGACAAAACCCACGCAAACACGGGGAGAACATGTGAGCTCCACACCGAAAGGTAGGAATCCGAGGCAAGATTCAAACTCACAACCGTTTTGCTGTGAGACAGCAGTGCTGACCGCTACAAGACAGAAAAAAAAAATGCCTGTCTTGGCTGCAGGAGGAGAAGATGAGAAACTAAATCAGCATCAGCTGACTTAGCTTACCTGCATAGAAAAATGGGTCCACAATGCAAAATTAAGGCTTTTAGCATTCTGCTGATCTACTCAATAATAATACATCAAAAAATAAATAAGTTACGCAGGGGGCTGACCAAAAAAAACAACGAAGAGACGTGCAATATGTACTGTAATATATCACGTAAATAAAGCGAATCGAATTGATATGCAGCTGTTCTTGTCCGACGCCCTGAACCACGGGCACATCCAGACCTCCACTCTGTCTGGAAGAAGCTCATGGTAATGATTTCCTACTTTCAGGTCAAATCTTTGTACTACAGTAAGAATGACAGGACCATATTGGATTGACTGAACTTTGACAAATACAGAAAGACAGAGACTCAATTCCACCGCCTCGCCTTCTTGCAGCATGTTTTTGTTTTTGTTCTATTTTTTTTTTCTGCCTTGTTTTGAACTGAAGGATGATCCAATGAATAAACCAACTGTCTGCTTTTCAGGGAAGCACAACATTTGAGGATTTGCCTTGAACTCGGGCAGAAGGTTCAACACAAAAATTTAGTTCGTATTTACAGTTTATAAAATCTATTCACCCAGTATATGTAACCTCTCAACTACTGATCAAGTTTAAGGCTGTTAAAGGTGAGTGGTGTGTGTGTGTGTTTGTGTGTGTGTGTGTGCGTGTGTGTGCGCGTGTGCTTGCATCTGTGTCTGTTTGTGTGTGTGTGTGTGTGTGTGTGTGTGCGTGTGCTTGTGTGTGTGTGTGTGTGGGTGTGTGTGTGTGCGTGTGCTTGTGTGTGTGTGTGTGGGTGTGTGTGTGTGCGTGTGCTTGTGTGTGTGTGTGTGTGTGTGTGTGTGTGCGTGTGCTTGCATGTGTGTCTGTTTGTCTGTGTGTGTGTCTGAGCATTGGGCAAAAGGTAGCAATATATTCTGGATTGTTTGCCATCACACCACAGCACTTTCTTTTACAAGCACCACTGGGCATTTAGATATTAAAATTACTATATTGTGTGAATGTACTTATAACAGGCCCGGCGCTAGAACAGGGAACTGGGGGGGCAGAGACACATCCCTTTATGACAGGAATTAGTCCTGGCAAGATCTCAATCATTTTCTTTTATTGACACGTTTTCCAATTATCATTGGCATCTGAAGACACCATATGCCATCTAACAGCAATGAAATCATGGGCTAAATTCAGTACAGTGGCTGAACCAGAACTGATCATTCAAAACATCCGTTTAAAACAATTATTAGTCCTGACCTGTTTTCAGTCATTTTCATGATTAACGGAAGACAGTCAGAGATGGCAGACTTCACCCCATTCACACAAATATTGGCAAGTGCAGAAACACAGACAGACAGACAAACAAACAAACACACAGAGCCGCTAAAAACAGCACTTCACCCACACTCCATGGGGTGAATTAATAACGAAAGGTTCACTCCGAGAGCACTCCACACTTAACAGGTGCTGCTTGTTCTCCTCAATTATGTAAGAAGACTATCGTTCATCTGGACACGTATTTGCTGTATTTAAATCAATGTTATTAAAATTTGCATACCTGCGCAAATAGCTTGAGTTGCATGCTTTTTATAGCCGATTTAACTACCAAGTGCCACTTTTTTTATCAACCCACGCAATCCAGAGAGTGAAAGGTGATATTTCATTGGAATGTGGACCAGTTCAATCAATGCAAAGATTGGCCAATTAATAAGTAAATTATTTTTTTGAACTGAATTTAGCCCATGATTCCATCACTGTTAGATTGCATACGGAAAAAAAAACGTCTTCAGTTGCCACTTACTATGATTGGAAAACACATCAATAAAGGAAAATGACTGAGATCTTGCCAGGATTAATTCTTGTCAAAAAGACAAGAAATGTCTGTGCCCCCCAGTTCCCTGTTCTAGCACCGGGCCTGACCTGCAATACTCTCCTTTCAAGACTTTTTTCCAGAATTACCTTAGATCATAATAATCATGCTTTTCGAATAAATAATTACTGTGAAAAACAAACAGTGAAAACTTTTTTTTTTTTTTTGCTGCCAATGTCAGTCAGGTTTAAGGCACATTTAGGAGATACTAACTCCTGCGCTTATGAGATAAACTGAGATTGTGCCTCACATTGTTCAACTTGCCTTTCAGGGGGGCCTTATGCTTAAACTTTTGGAGGAGAATTTTTATTTAGCCTGACCCAAATAAATGAAAATCTTGGCTTTGATTAGCAAAGTTTCCATGTTAAATGGGTTATAAACTGACAACTGATTTCATTACCATTGAGCGTAAACATTCTCTTGAGAAAGACTTATTTGTGACAGTGGGAGCCATTGTTTATTTTCAATTTGACTCAGTTTTCAATGTCCTTTGTGCTACAGTTTCTGTAGGAATATCACCAAATCATCACTTATATGTACGCTTACCAGGAAGATGTGATTTATTAAATTTTTAAATACAAATGGATTTACGAACTCATCCATACATGCTTGATAAAAGTTGTGCGGCAGATTACTAATATAAATTAATTCTAATATACGGTAGATAGATAGATAGATAGATGTGAAAATGCATTTAACCGTTTCAGATTTATTTTAATTTTAAGACATAGACAACTAGAGTCAACACAAAATGCAGCTTTTCAATGATCCTCCCATTTAGGGAAGAAAAAAAGGTCCCCCCTAAACCTAGTAACTGGTTTTGCTGCCCTTGGCGGCAACATCTGCATTAAAAAGGTTGCCAATAACTGGCAATGAGTCTTTTAGATCACTGTGGAGGGATTTTGGCCCACTCTTTTTGGCAGAATTGTTTTCATTTAGCCACAATTTAGGGTCTTTGAGCGTGAACTGCCTTTAAGGTCATGTCACAGCATCTCAATAGGATTGAATTCTTGACTTTCACTTACCACGAACTAACCCCCGACCATCACATTACCACCACCGTGTTTGACAGTTGAAATGATATCCTTATTGCGGAACACAGTATTAGCTCTTGGCTACATGTAACCAGACAGGTAATCAAGGTGTTTTTTGCCAAATGTGAGACAAGCCTTCGTGTTATTTTTGATCTGCAGTAATTTTCACTTTGTAGCTCTCCCAAGGATGCCATTTTTGCCCAGTCTTTTTCTTATTGCGGAATCGTTAATGCTGACCTCAACTGGGGCAAATAGGTTCTTCTGTGACCTCCTGGATGAGTCATTATTGTGTTCTTGAAGGAATTTTGGTTGGCTGGCCACTCCTTGGAAGACTCACCATTGTTTCAAATTGTCTCCATCTGTAGACAATAGTTCTCACCATGGTTGTAAATGACTTTTTTTCATCGGTTTTTGAATTTCTTTGGATTGCGGCATTGTTTGCTGCTTTTTGCCTGCTTCACATTGTCAGACGTTATTTTTATGTGATGTTTAGATTCAACAGGGCCAGCAGTCATCATGCCTGGACGTGTCTATTCAAATTGGACCAAATTATCAATTAAATTTGTTTAATTGGTTGATTTACAAACTAAGGGGGGAAATGCTTTTGCCCCATGGGACCATGTGAGGTTGGATCGCTTTTCTCGATCAATAAATAAAATCATCATTTGAAACAGCAGCATTTTGTGTTTAGCCAGGTTATAATTGTCCAATGTTGAATTTAGTTTGATAATTTGAAACATTTAAGTGTGAAAAATGTGCAAAAAAATGAAGTCATGGGACTAACGCTAATAATTTGTTGAGGACAGTTGTTGCTCATCGTAGCTGGTATTGTTTTTCCTTGAAAGAGGATTTAACATGGAACTAGTTAATGCAGCCTCACTCTCTCTCCCCCTTTCTTACTCTCTCTCTCTCCCACTCTCTCAAGACCGTTCATTCTGTGGCATTTCTTTTTACAAGGAGAAAATGGGAATTTTGTTGCTATCAAGGGAAAGATGGAAGTAAAATACAGTCGAATCATTTTGGGCAATGACCCAAATTGAGCAGCTAAAACTGTAATGAAATGGCTCAAAAACAAAGTGTTCAGCCAAAACACAAGCATAAATTCTGTGGAAATGGTGCGCCTTGTCCCTTAACAATGTCCATTTTATAAGAGCCCCGGGTGCCATGCTCCTCTGAGCCTCCTGATGCTTCCACCCCGAACGACAGCACTTATCGGGAAATATTAAGCTCACGCACACATGACCCGTGTGACTCAGGTCTGTAATTAATGCAAATCCCTCCACATGAAGTAATGGCTTCAGCGAAGACGTACCGTCATAAGTGAGATATGTAATCTTGTGCAATCAAAATGTTGCTGTATGATATATATATGCTCAATAATTAGATGTGCTGTTGAAAAGAAACATGCCAATTTATTCACCTCATTAAATGACAGAATGAATACTTTCTAAAGAGACTTTATGTCCCTGAAACCTTTAATGGGATCATATCAGAACAAAATCAAAGAGAATATTTATTTTCCATGAAATTCATGTGGTAATTCAACCTAATTTTAACCTCTTTGTGCAAAATACAAATGTAGGCAATTTTTTTCTGTTGTGCATGAGCCAATTTAGGCTTTATAACTACAACTAAAATGATTCCCATGAAGCAAGACATTTAGAAAATCAATTTCAGAATAATTTAGGAATTATATGTTGAAGATTTACGGACGCTAGCGTCTGTTTCTGTACAAAGGTGTCACTATCTCTAGTGATATCGATATTTCAGATTGCTAATTTCTAGTTGTACATCTCCCCAGCAAACATCACATTGCAGATAGTTGTGAAGCTTTTCACTTTAGAAAAGCACATTTAGCATGACTGCCACAAAAAAAAAAGGTTTCCTACCCAAACTGAGGCCTTTGTTAATCCTAACCTATTCAGCACATGTTGCAGTGAACTGCTTGGAAGACTTGGTTGAGATAGAATCACAAATAAAGTGCCGAATTGTGTTCACACAGCACAGCTAATCAAATCCAGATTAGCTGGTTTTTCATGAAGTGCAGATGGAATCTGCATTACCTCTAATTCAATGGCGGATTTCAATATGATGAAGCATTATCTCGCACCAGATGGCTGAGAATGAGTTTGTGATTCATGGTTCATTTTTTCCTTCGCATTTTTTTTCCTTCTGAATATAGGCACGGCAGTTGCAGATTAGTTTCAGATCCTCTTGTAAGACATTTGTGCAGTCGTGTACAATATGACAGTGCAAAAAGCCTCCTGGTCTCAGGAGGCGGTGACACATTGACGCATAATTACATAGCATGAATATAATAATGTACAGTAAGCATTTTGTTTCACTGGTTACATCTTTTTTAAATAATCAACAGCATAGGGCTTTTGCTGGGATTTTGGACCATCAGCTTGAATGACTATTCAGGCCTTCTCATTCCGCTTGTATTCTACAAAATGCATTTTACATCATCCTAATGGAAGGATAACTTATTACATTCCAGAAACTGTTTTCAGAGATGTTATGGACTCATCTTACACTTCTCTGCCATGGTAGATCCTTCATTTTAGCGGGATAAATAGAAGATTTATGTGAAACTTTTTGTGTTCATTCCTTGTATAGAGAGGACAAACCTTGTTATTTTGTGTGACTGTGCTGCCTTTATGGTAGCGCCACCACCAGGTCAGACTTTACGTTTTCAAATTAAATAATCCTAATGGTTTTGCGGGGAATCATGTCACTCTGCTTGTGATTGTCTGATGCATAGAAAAGGCTTTTAATTAATGTCGGTCACCCTATGACATTTTTTTTGAGGTGCCGCCACCAGAATAAACTTTTAATTTTTTATTAATAATTGCAATAACAATAACTGCCATGATGAGAATCAAGTCAAATCTGCTTTCAACATTCCGAGTGCAGAGAGCAGGAAATTATTGTCGCTTATCTGACAATGTCACCCTTTATAGCACTTAGCCACTACCTAAGTGACACTGTCAGTTATATCACATGTGGCATCACATGCTGCATAAGGATGTGTGTCACCCTTCACAAAGCATGACATTTGCTTATGTATGATTTATGAAGACATTATATCTTATTTATAAAGGCATTATACACGCTGTACAAAGCCTTTATGAGCAACACTTCATCTAAAGTGTGACCGAAGTTACTGTCTGAAGTGGCTCTGTAATGTTTCGTATAGCACCACCACTCAGCTGAGTTTAACGTTTCCAAATAAAGTAACTCAAACATGGGAATTGTGTCACACTTCAATACATCGTCTCAGGTGCACAGAAAAGGTTTATTGTTGATGATGTTCACCCGGTGACTTTTGCTGTAAGGCCATCACCAGGCCAAAGTTTTAACTATTAAAAATTTCAATAACTTATAAAAGCTTCATTGTGAATCATGCGAAACCTGTTTTCAACACTGCTGGTTCATAGTTGAAGAGGTTATTGTTTACTAATTATTTTGTTCGTTACTGCTGTCTAAGGAAATTCGAACACAGTTAAGAAACAGTTAAATCATCGATACCTGCTGGCCTGGAAAGGGTTAAAAAGCTCTGAGATTCTAGCAAGTCTCAATGAGAGTCATTACCTACAAATGGAGAAAATGTAGAACAGTGGTGATCCTTTCCAGCACTGGCTGGCCAGCCAAATTGCTCCAAGAGCACATCAATGATGAGTCCAGAAGTTTGCAAAAGTACCCAGATTGACATCTAAGTGCTGTGTGCGTCACAGGCCTCAGTAAAGGTCAGTGTTCACAGTACCACAGTAAGAAAGAGACTGGGCAAGGATGGCATCTATGCGACACTGTTGACCGAACAGAACACAATGTCTTGTCTCATATTTGCCCAAACACATGTTATGTGCCCAAGACTTATGAGATAATATCCTGTGCACTGCCCATGGAAAATATGGGTACATTCCACAACAAGAACATCAAACCAACATTCAAACATGGTGGTGGTAGTATGATGATCATGGGCTGCTTTGCTGCTACGGGACTTGTCCAGCTATTAGTATGTGACCAAAAGCTCAATTTCAGTTGGGTTATACAGCAGGACAATGATCCGAACACACAAGCAAGTCCACCTCTGAATGGCTCTAAAGAAACAAAATGAAGATCTTGGAGCAACCTAGACAAAGTTTGACTTGAATCCAATTTTGATGCTGTGACATGAATTTATTTATTTAATTCTTACTTGAAAACCTTCAAATGTTGCTGAATTTAAAAAATTCTGTAAAGAAGAGTTGGCCAGAAATCCTACATGGATAAGACGTCTATCGCAGAATTTTGACTGCAGTTGTTGCCACTGAGACTGGCACAACCATTTATTGGATTGAGGCAGGAAATAATTTTTCATGAGTAATATAGGTTTTCAATAACTTTTTACCAACAATGAAATGAAATAATCAAATAATCATGTAAAAGCTGCATTTTGCATTTTACTCAAGTTCTCTTTTTCATATATTATTGTTATTATTATTATTATTATTGTTATTATTATATTTTTACAGCAATGTAGGCTAACCTGAATCTTGCCTACAGGGAGAATGCTATAGTTTTGAGGATATACCCTGTTGTTGTACTTTCTGCTAAGTGAATTGTGCCGCCAAACTAAATATAACCGATATACACTATGTTGCCCAAATTTTGTGGACATTTCACTGACACCTCATTGACCTGCAAAGAAAACACACATTTTGAAACGCTAATGATCTGATGTTTTAATTGAATGTGGAATTAGTAAGTATGGCTCAGTAGGACACACATTCAGTTTCCATTTGAGGCTACTGTAACTCAGAACTGCTTTACGGCAGAAACTTTGTAGCACCGCCTGTACATCTTTACCCCCGCTTACTGAAGGCTCCATTTCATCTTACTGGAGTTGTTAACAGAGGCACATGCACAGGCAGGGTAAAAATTTCCAAATAATGAGTCAGAATTGTATGAAAATACCCTAAATTGAAGCTTAAAAATCTGTCCAATCAGCTAATGCTGACCAGTTCATTCCAAATTCAATTATGATGTCAGATCGTTTGAATTACAGAATTTAATTTTTATGGTAGAAATAATAAAATAGATATTTAACTTTTATGATTCAGTTGGAGTATGAGTAGCGCGAAAAATGAGCATTATTCCCTAAGCCTGTTCATACTGTGCCTCACACTGTAAAAATAATTCAGGACTGGTTATGTAAATAGCAATGCCTTATGCATCTATCATGCAAGATGGATACGATTTTGCCAGTGATAAATACAGGCTTCCCACAGTAATAAATACCAAAGACAATTATTAATATTCTCACTTGAAATAAGGCATAATGAAACTCAGAATTTATTGCAGCCCATGGTTATACTGTCTATTATTGAACCTGCATAACTTTTTCAGGTAATTCAATATACACCGCCTGGTCAAAAAGAAAAAAAAAAGCCACCGTTAGGATTTAAATATGCCAATACTTTAGAGCACATGACAGAAATATTATTGCAGTGATTAATATTTCAGCCAGCAATAATTCTACTAGTCCTGACTGATGCAGTGCATAGCTTCTTATTTTTCTAAATATTGGAATAATTATTTGTCCCATGATTGTGGAAAACATGTAACTGCCACCTCATCATCCCCTGATCTAATTGGCTGTGCAAGTTGCCCTCTCCCTCACCACCTCAACCCCAAGGGCTCCCTTGAAATAGAGATGTCAATCTCAACGGGACTTCCCTGGTTAAGTAAAGGATAAATAAATAAATAAAATAAACGTTAAAAATAGGAGCACATTTTGGGCATGCATCAAGCAAAGAAAAAGGCTAAGGAGATTGCTGAAATCTGGAATTAGGATAAAAAACTGTCCAATGCACTACTTAAGTGACGTTTGCAGAAGAAATTGGTCAAAAAAAACTAGAAATGATTGTGATTGGAGATGAGTAAAAGGCTTTGTGGTAAGTCTCAACGAAGTAAATCAACTGTGTAACTCACGGATATGCTTAATTGTAAAACTAAAAGCACTTTCCCGTGCACAAGGTGACGAGAACGTGCAGGATTGGGACTAAACAGCTGTGCGGCCGCAGGAAGGACTCTTACTGCTGAAAATAATTTTGGAAAAAATGACTTCAATTTGCAAAGCAGCGTAACGATTAAACTGTGGAGCCAGAGCAAATGGTCATGTGGTCAGATGAGTCCAGATTTACCCTATTCCAGAGCGATGGGTGTGTTGAGGTAAGGAAGGCAGCCCATGAAGCGATGAGCCTGTCATTCACAGTGCGCACTGCAGAAGCCTGTGGAAACTGTTGATTTCAATCAAATGAAGTCAGCAGATGACCGGGATGTGACTGAATGACCAAGTTATCTCATTAATTGATTTTTTAAATCCCTGACTGTACCTAGGATGACAATGCCAGGTCTTTGATCTTTGCGAAAGAGTAGCTCAGCAAGCATGAGGAATGATACTCACGCATGAATTGGCCGCCACTGAGTCTTGACCATCACCAAATAGGATTGCAAATGAAAGTCCAATCAAAAGATGTAGGACGTCTAACCAGCTGCATTCACACAATCGTAAATATTGGTCTTCTATAAAAATTCTCATAATGTGTTTCCATTTGCAGAGATTTCGCACCACCTCCTGACTCCGACCTCAACAGCATTGAACCCATTTCCCTGTGGACCAGATGACCCATCCTTCCAAACGGGGGACAGCTTCACCTCTGCCTGCTACGCCAGCAGATCTCCACCCCACCTTGCTGAAGGGTCCTCAAGGACGGCATAATCGCCAAAGATAATATTGAATTTATTTCATTGTTAATAGGACATTTCAACTTTAATTCCGGAGTCTTCATAATTGAACAAAAAGTCTTTGGGATGAGCTGGAGAAGGTTTTGTGGATTGGCTTTACTTTCCCTTTATCAACAAATTTTTTGTCCAAAATTTTTCTAATCCCTGCTGTATGAAAGATGTGGGTGCGTCCAAACTTTTAACAGGTACTATGTGCTTATGCACCTAAAATGTCCCATTTCATTTATTTGGTCCTCATATAAATAATTGCTTAAATGCACTACTTTGTTTTGGACCATAGAATTCTCATTTTATGCTCTCTAACAGTTTTATAGCCTCGGGTTTAGTATCAGGGTATTAGAAAGCAATTTTTCTGCAGGAATAAGGCAGTCCGAGTAAAGACCTTCTGAGATGGGCCTTGTTTGAATTTAACTTCCGCATTTAGGCTCTTCCCTCCCTGAAGATCCTGTGATTTTTTTTCTCTCTTCCTCGCTCCAGCTATTTGTCATGCAAATCAGGCCGGCAGCTCTGTGTTCCCATTACTCGGGGACACGGCACCGCAAGCCTGGGGGAGGGGCAGAGGTGCTCCGTTAAAGCATGTCTGCGACAGCTGCGTGTCATCAAGAGCAGCATCATACGGTTCAGGCTCCTTTACGCTGTCAAATCCACAGCGTGGCTGCGTCCCCTGCCTCTGTCACATCCATGTGAATGAATGAATGAATTTTCAATTCTACTTTCTGATCCCCCCTTTAAACTCTTACTTTTCCCTTTGGTAAGTTCAAGGTCAAAAGGTCAAAACATATTCTGTATATGCTGGTTGTAGTGCTCCACCAAAGCTACATACTTATATTGAGTGAAATGTGCCAACCCAGGACCAGTATTATTATCGTTCATGAAAACGAACGAAATAACAAAAACTAAAATTGAAAGAACATTTTCTTTAACTGAAATAAATAAAAACGATAATTAAAAGAAAAAATGATAACTAACTGAAAGTGTATTGAGTGTTTGCAAAAAACGTACTGAAATTATACATAAAATTCCCTTCGTTTTTGTCTTTGTCAAGGCATTTATAGGCCTTCTGGATTGATATGAAATCGATTTATTTTGCTCAAGCTGTTTTACGTGAGCTGTCGGCACCATACGGCACCTCACGTCACTTCTTGTTTACAGTTGAGGTACTGTATTGTTAATCTACTGCACTGATATGCAAAAAAGCTGCACCTGCATCCAGTGTCAGCGGTAGAGATTTTCTTCAGCTGGTGCTATGGGGATGCTTTACTCTTTAAAGAAGGAGCTCTGAACCTTGGGGGTGTTCGTTATTGTGTCGGTCTCATCGGAACCCTGGTACACGTACACAGAGGCGCGTACACGGCCGCATTAACGATACCTGTTCCGGTACTATTACTAGCCTATGTCACTCTGATATACGTTGTACAAAAATAGATATAAAGTTCATTAGCCTGCCAACGTAAACCTCTGAAAATAAAGTTTCACACAACTCTGCCGCAGACGGGCCCTGAACACAAGGCGCAGCAAACACAGCATGTTTCAGCCAAATGCTGAGATCACGAAATCACACTGCCAGTTACTCACACTAGTCTAACAATGAATCAATTTGCAGTCATGAGGCCGACTCACGTTAAGGTCAGAACGTAAAATGGGTGCTGCGTCCATTGGCCGAAGCAGATCATCTGTTTAGCCTTGATGTTTTTCGTCTAAAAATAATTTTTTTAAAAAATGAATTAATTTACTTTTTTTTTCTCTGAAGTTATGAATAAAACTATTCACGCGTAATTAAAGTAGTATATACTCGCATCGGCAGTTTCCGATGTAAAGCTGCATTGCCATTGTCATCTTTTTGTGAACTAGTTTGCAGTATCATCAGCGAAGAAAACACTCAGATGTTCGCCACGATGCTTCGAATAAAAGGTAGGCTAATTACTACACAATTGTATAGCCTGCACGAATATGCATAGAACATCCGCTACCTGAAGATATAATTGTTTCTAATCTGAAAGCAGATCCTCAGCAATCTGCTTTGTTTTCATTTCAAAACATTTTTGCCGGGTGGCACAACGATCATGTCCACTTTTAAAAGTATGGTTGGCCAAGAAGTTATTTTGAAGGAAATAGTTTGGGGTGAGATACTTGGGGTTGCAGATTTCAGTGTTTCTGGTGGTTAGCTTGAAAACACATAGCTCGGTGGCTCATCGCGTGTGCAGAAAATGTCAAACACTGGAGATTTTACCAATAAAGACGAACACTAAGGTAACAAAACTTACGCAGTGTATTTGTATGAAGATTCGGTAAATGTTCATTTCCTTTTTTACTTCAAGAAAGTTTTTTTTGTGTCCTTCCGTAAACTCGCCGCAAATTTTTCAACCTCAAAAACGCTGACACAATTAATTTAAAAATCATGGGAATTTCTTGGGGGTGCTATGGCTATACCAGGGGTAGCTACAGCACCATCCAGCCCCTCCCTGGCACTGCCTATGCCTGCATCTAGTGCTGAGAAGCCTAGTTATTAATATATGTTTGAGTAGGTAATTCATGTCAAAAAGTGATTCAAACCTGTAGAGTGTATTGAGGTTTTTGAGTTCGTTCATGTTTTACTCAGAGTGAGCTCCCTGAGACTCCTGGCTGTCCATAAAAGTGACATATGTCTCACAAATGTTTTTTTTTTTTTTTTTCATGTGAATACATTTTTTTACAGGTATCTTTGTTGAGTTTTATTTCACAATACTCACTCTGATCATTTTGAATCCTGCACCTGACAAATAACCCAAAGTATGAAAAAAACTAAAACCAATACTGAAACTAACATAAACTAAACTAAAACTAAGCATTTAGAAAAAAAAAAAGAAAACTAATAAAAACTAGCAAACCCACTCTAAAAACGAATTAAACCTAACTGAATTACAGAAAAAAAATTCAAAACGAAATAAAACTAAACTATAATGAAAAATCCAAAACTATTATAACCTTTCACAGAACACCATTTTTTTTTATGGCCACTGCATTACATAAAATGGAAAAATCATATCTTTATCCCGAACGTCATTTTATACACATCGCCCTGTAATTCAGCAGGACATGTTTGTGATCATTGGAAACCATGGGATCTCCGCTAAAATGTGAAGCAGGTCTGAGGCCGCACAAGTTTGAAGACAGCAGCTGTTTTTGACTGACCCATATATAGGTTTTTAGGTTTTGTGGGGGTAACTGCTGCTGCCTTATTTAATTTAATTTCATCTATTTACTTATCTTATTTATTAATTTGAGGAAACACTTCTATTTTCTTTTCACGTAATAAATGTCTGTCAGTTTCAACCTTGGGCAAAAAAAGCAAAGCCCAAAATTGCAAAATATGCTAAATATGAAGCTTCTTTTCATCAAACAACAAATCATTGGTCAGAAAAATGAGAACCAAACGCACTGTAACCCTCTGTGGGATCGTTTGCTCATGAACGCCTGCTGCTGTGAAATGTTCCGAAAAAAGCTGCAAACAGCTTCACAGAGAAGTTGAGCTGCTTCAGAGTGCAGGAGAATATTGCAGAAAAAACTTCCTTCCCACCAATGACACTGAGTTTTCTGAACAGTAATCAATAAATTACACTTTGCAATTCTTCATTCTGTGAAAATCTGTTATAAATTTGTACCTACAAGGCTCAAACACTTTAAGAAATCAGATAAACTATCCCAAACTATGTTACTGCAGCTGCCGGTGTTTTGGTCAGTCTAATTTACTGAATAATGACTTCTTGTTAAGATCATTAAAAGCTTCATTTTTTTTTTTTTTTGCTGTCTTGGGCTTCATTTTTTTTTTCATAGGAGTGAAAGGTACACTTTAGTTTTCCTAAATGTTCATGAATGTCAAATCATGAAAAACTGCTTTACTAATGATAAAAATTACAGAACATTTACATGGCTAGTGCAAATTAATGACGTGATATATACAAATGTACAACCTTAACATACATATGGCTGTATTTAAATATTGCATGCTTTATGTGGACTGAAGCTGTCATAGTTAGTTGTGCCATTGAGAAAACGTTGGCGCCAAACTTTGGGCCGCCAGATAGATAATCAAATTGATCAATAAATATCTGTAATTTTACCTCCTAGAAAACCCCACTGATCACTGTAATAAACATTATTAAACAATACGCCCAAATCAAATCGTCATTTAGTGACGCTATCTGACCAAGCGTCAGTATACAATGCAAATGGAGGCTTTTGGCATCTTTATTTGGTGCCAGTTTCAGATAAACTCTACCCCCCAACCCCAAACCCTTAGCATGAACCCTAACCCTAAGCATCAAATAAGGACAGCAAAAGCCTGCTTTTTCACTGTATTTTGATGCTTGATCAGTGCACATTTTATATAATTGTAATGAATCTGATATCGTAAAGCATTTGATGCATATTCATTATGTTTCTGACATTAGTTCATATTTTTCGGATTTGAAAAACAAGCGCCTTATTTGTGGAATGCTCAGACACAGACGAATAACAGCGAAGTTTCCTTTATCAGAAAATCTTGGTCTGTTAAAAAATGAAAACGGGTTAGGTCTTTGGGGTATTTTAAATGCAGAGACTTGCTGAAGAATAAGGGTGTCTGTGTTCTTTAAAAGAAACACTTCACCATTGCTGTGAATTCCCACAGTCGTACGGAATGTGACGCTGACCAGGAGATGGTTCAGCCTTGGAAAAGTCATTTGTTTGTTGCCCGAGTAGAGAGAAATCATGGCTCTCTCCAAACATACGTATCTGCTGGAGAATCAAGTCATTCTCCCTCCGCTCACCTCCGCAACTACAGACTGGTTTAGCTGCGGTGGCCTAAAATGCGAATTCAGGATTTGGCGAGTGCACTTTTATTGTTCTCCCTCATGATAATCCCCCATAAGGTACAGATAAAGCCAGCAAATATATTTGTTATATTTTTAACTCATGTCAAACTTGTTTTGACACCAGCATGTACTGTAGTGTATTATTGTGTATATACTTCCTGTATATGCAATTTAATAAGACATGCCCTGACCAGTGAAAAGACCAGTTTTCGGCGCTTACAAAACAGGACATATAGTGCACATATTGCCCACAAACACATACACGCACATGGATACATGAATGCACATACACGCACACAGACACACACACACACACACACACACACACACATAACAGACAGACATTTCAATGAGCAAAGGGATTGACTCCTGGAAATGTTTCAGGAAAAAAAAAAAGAACTCTGTCCTGGGACTAGTTATGATGAGGTCGAGAGGCGTCCTTCAATGTCACCGCAAATTATACCGTCTTTCATTTTATTCTCTTTTACCCGCAACATGGCGGCACAAACAAGATGTGCCTCATTTCTCTGTGTCAGATTGGAAAACAGACGATCACTGGCAGCCACCCACACCCCAGTCCCCAGAACAGGGAGGGAGGGTTTCCCCGTACACCTGCCCCCGTCTCACTCCTGTCAGCCGGGACATGGAGATGTATGCACCCCGCAGTGTCCCATTCTCTCCCCCGCAGTGGGGTTACAGGGGGAGCCTCCCCCAGACCCTCATCAATCTCACACTGCCTGACAGCCCTCAGACCCCAGCAGCTCCCTGCATCCAGTCACCCTGCCGAAAAAACCTGCTTCCCCATGAAAACATACGGCAGACAACAACAAGCAATTTCCCCACATTTTACGGCAGAAGAACTGGAGGTCACTGTTTCCAGCTATTTAACACACTCAGCTCGCTAAATATCATGAGACATCGCAAACAAATCCAGTTTAAGAGAATCCCTGACAGCAGCGAAAATATATATAAACCTATACGGCCAAGCATCTAAATTCAAACAGCTGATGATTTGTCAGACTGAATTGATGGATTTGATAAACATTTTCTGGGGAGGATTTTTTTTTCTTTAATCAAACATATCAGGCTCTATCTCTGTGTTTTAAGGGAAGGTTAAAAGGCTTAGCTCACACAAAACATCAAACGCCTCTGGAGACAAACACGGTAAGAGAATCCAGGTTATTATATCAACCCAGCTTAATTCAACTGCATGTGGCATCACTGGATTCTGTGATAAGTTTTGCAGGACAATTACTGGACTTGTATACTGTATGTATTACGTGTGCATTCTTACTGAATCCTGAAACATTAGTGACTGTCTCTATTTATATTCAGTCTCACTGGCCTTTTAATTGCCTGTTAGGTTTCATTATCATAAATTCACAACAGGTTAATGAATCATGTGTCTTGATATATAAATGTGATGCAATATCTGAGGCACATTTAGCAGAGTTATACAGCCATGAGTAGGATATTCATAGTTTTCATTTCAATACCAGGGGAAATTGGCACAGTGACTGGTTTTCTGTGTTCGATGTACCTGATGCTAGAGGTTCCTGGCTGTTACCAGTGTAACTGTGAAAAAAAGGTTATTTTTAACAAGCTAAATAATCTCACATTGTTTCTTAGAATGGTAAAGCCATATAGCCAAATAATCACCCCCTCGTGATTCAATTTTATGTGCAAATATTGTGTTCCTCATGTATTGTCTCCATGAGAACAGAGTGAGCTTTTTTTTTTCAGAACATGTAGTTGGGAGCATACCATAGAAGAAGTGCGGCTCTCCGCCTGGGTCACCAGCCCCCTGTATCAGGCTCTGTTTCTGTTCACAGTTTGGAAAAATGAAGTGAAAATGCGCAAGCGCATGTGTGTGGGTGTGAGTACACTTGCATGCTTAGGTGTGTGTGTGTGTGTCTGTGTGTGAGCGTGTGCGCGCGTTTATAAGTGTGAGTGTCCGCCCATGTTTACGCTCCTCTGTGTTTTTTGAGTCAGGGAGTGTGTGTGTGTGTGTATGTGTGCGTGTGTGTTCACCCCATGAGACTGAGACAATGGAAACCCTTCTTTTCTCATGCGCTGAGGAGGACTAGAATCTCTTCAGTAATACATTAAACACAAAAAGGAACAATGGCTACGGCAGTGTAGTTTTAGATCTTTTGGACATTATGCACACCCTACATGTATAATAAATGGACATCAGCAAACTCATTACACAACCTGAGAGGTTATCGGTGGTGAGCGCACCTCTACTACATTAGCATTCGGAATCGTGATCCATGGCCATCCATTTCACCAGTCCCTCCTCACATGCACCGCAGCACAAACACGCGGATTATCCAATCATAATACAACCTCCAGACTCAGATTCTACCCGTAATTAAACCTGAAGAAATGGTATTTGATGGAAAAAATTTAAAATAAATAAATAAATCCTATTTAAAATTTGCATGAAAAACACTTTCTGGCTCCACTGAACAGAACTGGATCCCAAAACACATATCTAGTCACATAAAAAAGCTTTACTTGGCAGTATGCATAATAATTAGATGTTAAATACTACCTTCTCCCCTCATTTTATTGTACAATACACTATCTTGAAAAAGTAAAACATTATGGTTTTTGGAATAATCACACACTTAACCACATTCAGGATTCAACTGTTCTGCAATTATGTAGCGCGTTAGCGCGTACGCATGTGTATGCGTGTGTGAGTGCATGTGTGGTTGTGTGTGTGCATGCGTGTGTGAGCGTAGCCAACTGTGAAACTGGGAGAGTTTAGCCATTTACAGAACAGCTGAATTTACAACCCACTCGGGCCATATGTAAGAATGATGAACTATTCTAACCTTTAGCATAAGAATCCAATCTGCACAAGTTAGTCACTTAGCCAGCAGGCTAGCAGGCTCTTAATAGCAATCCTCTCTCCCCACAGTCGCCGCAGCCGTGGTGTAAATCTCAGCGCTTGCGAAGGCAAGAGCTCTCGGCAAACTCTCAGCGAGGCCGCAGTCTCTCCAGCCATGTCTGCGGGCGAAAGAGAGGCACCCGTCTGTTCTGACACTGACATGCTAAAGTTGTCCTCAGGCTAGGCCATCTTTCCCCCCTCCCCACCGCCCGTTTTTTTTCCGTCCTCTTTCTAACTCGCCCGTGCTGAGAGGCGCCAGCCGCAGATTGAGTGCGCTGTCCGTCTCTCCTGCCAGTCAGCGCAAATGACGGAAAACAGAACCTGCCACCGACCGCTATCTGCCGTCCGCTGAAAAACCGAACTGCTCATCACGTCAAGCACGCTGCAGCTTTCATGTGCCCCTTGCCTGGAGAGGACCTCAGTTCTGTGTCCCTCGAGTGCCTGAGATGGCTAAACTCGCTGATCGGAAGGCAGGTTCTGTGGATGGCTCGTAAAAAAAGACGTTCCGTGTACGGCACAAGGATTTACGTGAATATGTGTCATCTGATCAACTTTTTTTTAATCACCCTAGATGGCTGTTAAAATGGCTGTTGCAGACTTACTGTGAAACTCAGAGAATTCTGCACCCAAACAAATGGGTTTTGAAGCTAGAGCGGTTTATATAGCGTTCGTGTGCAGGCAGACTCTTGCTCACAAATTCACACATACCCGTAGTTTCTTGTTCAGACTGATTTGTCTTTTCACAGTCAATGTTAAAGATGCATACGAGCAAACTGCGCAATCTACGAAAGCCCTCATGTCCTAATTGGCCATCCTTGTTATAACGTGCATCTTCAATAAAACATATCATACCATCGCCAGATAATTATGATAAGCAGACTGCTCGTGTTTGTGTTCAGTGCAAGGCTGGGAATAAAAATGTAAACAAGCAAACATAACCAAACAGACGCAACCCCTAAGATGTTAGCAACAAACAGAATATAAAAAAAATATATATATATTTTTATAAATAAATAACAGTGGAACAGAAAAACATTCTCGCCTACAGTATGTGGTTTTTGCCAATTTGCAATGCGCCGTCATGCAAATTGAATTTTGCCCCCATATTTTACTCTTTGGAATCGTCTGAGGGCTTTATTTGCCTTGACTTACACCAAGCCCTCATCATGTCAAGGACGCCACTCCATAGCTGTCATGAACAGAGGAGCTTTCATGTCAATTTTCCTACACTGTGTTGTCGATTCTTGAATATTAATACCTCACATCCCCACATAACCTTAAGCTACATCAGCCTTACCCCAACCAGGAAAAAAATTGCTTTTTTCTTTTCATTAGAGAGAGAGAGATAGTGAGAGAGCGAGAAGGAGAGAGAGAGAGTGAGAGAAACAGGGAGAGAGGGAGAGAGAGAGAGAGGGAGTGAGTGAGAGAAACAGGGAGAGAGAGTTTGGAAGTAAAGGCATGGTGAGAGGGAGAGAGTAACCCCAGTATTACATCTATTCTGCTTTATTACCAGTCTTATGGGAGCGCGGAAGGACAGCTTTACAACAGGCTATCAGTTTACATTTTCCCAACAAGCTTATTGGAATTATAATTGTGTTCTGCGGCGTTCTCCTTCGGAGCGCCGGTCTGTATAAAGGTTCTGCCGCCCTGAAAGAGATGAAGAAAAATGAAGCGCTCTTGGAGGGATTCGATTACTTGAGCGAAAATGCTGTCACACGGCTTTTTTTTTTTGTTGTTGTTTGTTTGTTATTTTTTCTTTCATATTTTTCTTTCTTCCTAGGGAGAGTCACACTCCTTAGCCGAGCAATATTAAACTGGGGGTGGGAAAGGCTCATGCATACAGGAGATATTTTCCAATTACGATCCGACGCTTTAGCAGAAAAACAGCGCTGCATCTGTGATGGCGGATTATGAATGAGATAATTACAAGCCGCCCAGTGTAGGGAAAGCCATGCTGAAGGAACTTTATGAAGTATATTAATTGCTTATTGACTTCTCCCGCATATTAAAGAGAGGACCGCGGCATTTTCAAGGGCAAAGGAGATGTAACAGCAGCTCGTTTATATATTTATATATTTCTCCCCGGTCCCTCACGCTGCCTCCATGAGCTGCATCAGTAATGACAGCAGAATGCGTCCATCTGACATGTTTTATGTCTGCCAATGTATCTGAGCAGACGTACAGCATTCACCATAGCACTTCTGTTACCAAACAACAGCACAGAGTGATTTATGTCCAGTTCTTTTACTTTCATCCAAGTCTTGCCTTATTACTTTGAATATTATATGATATTTGGTGTTTATGTGTGGCATATGCAGATAATTTGCATCCCACATACACGGTGCTCCGGTCAAGTTAGCAAATGGAATTGACAATCCCTTAAATCCTGATGTTTAATCCATGTCACTCCAGACACGAGTGCCACAAGAAAATCCTCAAAAAAATATACATTCACAGGCTGTAACCCTTCCCAGGACGGGGGGTTGGTAGATTTGATTGGCCAGACAATCATATCTTCTCTTACATCATCGACTGGTCAACAGCTATTTGCCTAAATAGCTCACATGTCAAGTTTGGCCCCCTAACCTAACATGATGAGGATTAGAATACAGCTATTCCATAGAAAAATGTAGGGTATTACTTTGAAATACACAACATATTGCTTTTGTGAGACTGGTTTAGATACGAATTTATTGAATAATGTGCTGTTTTTTAGATCTTTAGAGCTACAGTTAATCAGTCATTAGCAACTATCCTATAAAGTGTCTATCTGCCCCTACCAGAAAGCTTTCTCTCACAGCATTGGTGATAAGTTGTCATAATTTTTGACACTGTACACCTCGCCACAATAAACAACCACCTTAAATAATGTTTACGTATATTTTTGTGGCCGAAGCACCTGAGATTTGGGTACCAGCTCGATTTGTCCCCTTTGAACTCTGCTGGTATCCAGATCTTGCTTCATGGACTTACTTAGCAAAGTGCTGCTGGTTAGACCTCCTTTCAACAGACACAAGCTGCTAATTAGCACTGAAATTAATGGGCATGCCCTCGGCAGACGTATTTGCAATTGTGGTTCAGAGACTCCAAAGTCAAAGCCATTTGTCAGGGGTGCTTCCGATATTTTGTTCACCCCCTGAGTGTTCTGCATCTCGTTAAATTCCTGCTGTTACAACAGTGTTTGCAGAGCCTGTGCTGTAAAAATGCAGCAGGCGGAGAAAGTGCATGTAGGAGCGCTGATGAAAACAGTATACAGTAGTTGAACACCTGCACATCATAGACTGTCACTTGGTAGCGCAGAGGTTAATTGAGACATGAGGAGTACACTTGTGTCAGTTGTTTACTTTACTTGAGAATTAATGCCCTTTTTTATCCCGACTAAACGGCGGAATGTGGATAGCCACTGCAGCCATATGGTATATACAGATCACAGTACAATTCTTCAATTTTATAGTGACTAATAAATAGGAATCCAGTTTATGCCCTAATCTGCATCCCTAATATCACTCCCCCTCATTATCCTCTCAATATTTAATTACTTGCTTTGCAATTCACAATTGCTTGTCAGCTTGGAGGAAATTCATATCGGTGATCTCTCTGTGTTTGCAAATTCAGGAAGCAGAGGCCAAACAGAATCTGTGTTGACTTTCCTGTTTCACAGACAAAGGGACCAAAACGAGCCTGGATGACTGCGCCAAAGGGAAGGGAAAAAAAAACATGAGCAGGAACAAATTCAAAAATAAAACCATTATTGTCATTTTCCCCAAATTTATTCTTTGTGTTAAGCAGCACCCTGCTCTTGATCTCTACTGTAACACCCAAGGATGGATGAAAACGGCATGTTCACGCCTCACCTCTGCCCTCGCGAGCCCTGGAGGCCACACTGCGCTCATTTCACGACAAAAAGTTTAACTCATTCAATCACCGTTTTTATTCTCACCCAAGTGATGTCAGAATCGGAGGAAAGTTTTTTGTTGTCGTTTCATCATGTCATTTGTTGCACCACCTTCTTTGTAAACAAGCAGCAGGGATGATGTTACTGTCGTCATTTTAGGAACCTTTTTCTTCTTAGTTTACCTTATAACATCGGTAAGCATTTATTGTGTAACGTTATCATTATTCAGACGGACGGACCCATGTCCAATATTTTGCCTCTGAGCTTTGTTGTTTATCATATTTATTTCTTGTTGTGGCCCAAAAATAGCTGTTGACGAAATAGCAGCAACTCAGTGAAAATTTTAGATCTTATCTGACAAGTTGCCGACATCAACAATTAGTCCAAGCTGCTCTTCCGCCGAACGCAAAACAAATTTTTTGCGTGACATATTATATTCAAAGTCATTGTAAAGATGCGAATACAGACTTTTACAGACTGACCACTCCCGTTTGGACAAGACTAAAATAGCTGAGATGCTCTGGTAAATATAGCATTAATACTAATACTAATTAGTATTAATGTTAGTAATACTATACTAATACTAATGCTAAAACCAATCCCGTCCAAATAGGGCAGAAGTTGTAAAAAATATTATAGTACCTGTTACTCACCTGTCCAGGAGAAAGCAAGCGACTTCGGCATCATTTCGAAGGCCATTCTTTTGCATAAGGTTTTTCCATCTTTTTAAAGCCACTCAGATGTTGACCCTTGTCCTTTGCCCACTCTGGTCTCTGAGTTGTTTCACTGCATCCTGCTTCCGCTTTTTGGGTCTGACTGCTTCAGACCCTGCTGCATATTTGTGTTCTTTCATTATTTTCTGGATCTAGACTGCAGTGTGTTACACCTGAGACTCAGAAACAGCACTAACTCGGCATGGGAGTAGCACCAGCCAATGATCGCGAAGCTCGTCTTCATCTGCAGACGTTAAATAGTTGTTTTCAACATGGAGGCTTCCATAAAGTCACGGCTCAGGACAAGTAGAATAAAATATGAATAACATAGCTCTTTTTCATCATATAGAGCAATTTGACTCCTCATCTAATGCGAGTGTACATTATTTTAAATATATTTATTTATGTCAGTTCTACTGTAGTTTACAAAGTTGATCAGAGTATTTAGGAACATTTAATTAGTAAATCATCACTTCCTGTTTCCCTGGGGTAAAAATATGACGTGACACAGGCCATTTCTCTTATCCACTCTTCAACATGGGAAAAGATGAAGGAACACACCATTCAAGTAAGGCAGATGTGTGTCGACCTTCACCAATCAGGCAGTGGCTATAAGAAAATAGCCATTCGCCTGCACCTGCCCATATCTACTGTCAGAGGAATCATTAAGAAGTTTAACATCTGGAACAGTGGTAAACAAGCCTGGACGAGGATGCAAGGTTATTTTGCCACCACGCACAGTGAGGAGGATGGAAAGAGAAATAAAAAGTTCTCCAAAGTTCTCAAAAGAATTGCAACAAATGGTAGCATCATGGGGTCACAAAGTCTCCAACACAACCATGAGGCGCTATCTACATGCCAACAAGCTGTTTGGGAGGCATGCACGAAAAAAACCTTTTCTCACTCACAATCATCAATGCAAACCTCTGGAGTTTGCTAAGCGGTACTGGGACTTCAAATGGGACCGTGTGCTTTGGTCAGATGAGACCAAGATATAGCTTTTTGGCAACAAACACTCTAAGTGGGTCTGGCAGAACACAAAAGATGAGTATGCAGAAAAGCACCTCATGCCCACTGTGAAGTATGGGGGAGGGTCGGTGATGCTTTGGGCCTGTTTCTCTTCCAGAGGCCCTGGGAATCTTGTTAGGGTGCATGGCATCATGAACGCTTTGAAATACCAGGACATTTTAAATGAAAATCTGGTGGCCTCTGGTCATCACTGGGTCTTTCAGCAAGATAATGACCCTAAACATGTGGCCAAATCTACACAGAAATGGTTTACCAGACACAGAATCAAGCTCCTCCCATGGCCATCTCAGTCCCCAGACCTCAACCCCATTGAAAACCTGTAGAGTGAGCTAAAGAAGAGAGTGCAGAGGAGAGGACCCAGGTCGCTGGATGATTTAGAGAGATTGTGCAAAGAGGAATGGTCGAAGATCCCTCTTTCTGTATTCTCCCATCTTGTGAAACATTATAGGAGAAGATTAGGTGCCGTTTTGTTGGCAAAAGGGGGTTGTACGGAGTATTGAGATCAGGGGTGCTAATAATTGTGGCACACATGATTTGATGTAAAAGAATTATTTCTTAATGTGGGATTTTTTTCCCACTGAATAAATGCACTTGAATTAAAGGTTCGATTTTCCTCTTTTTTTCATTGTGGTCCTATATTATTTCGAAAAGAACTGAATTTATTAGAAACTAGAACGGGCACTCGGTAGAGCGCATACCTTCGCCGACGCCACTGAATCCCTCGCCACTGGCGTTGGTTTCATGCCGATCGGATAAAAATTGACCGAGATATGGCCGAAAGTCGGTTTTGACCTTTTCGTGGCCTTGACCTTGACCTTTGACCCGATCACTCCCAAAATCTAATCGATTGATCCTCAGGTCATGCCAAATCAACCCACCAAATTTTATGAAATTCCGTTTGGTACTTTTTGAGTTATTCGATACACATACAGACAGACACACAAACAAATAAATACACGGGGATCAAAACATTACCTTCGTCAGCAAAGTCGCTGGCGAAGGTAACTAAAGAACACATCTTAACCAGGGGTGCCAATAATTATTGAAGGTGCTGTGTGTATATATATATATCTATATATGTACTGTTTTTTTCTAAAAAAGACTCAGTGCACCTTTAAAAAAAAGATAAAGAAATTGCAGGTTTGTGGATTTAATGTATGTTAAATGCATGTAAACCCAAGCTTAACCCTCTCGGCTGATTCATTTACAGACCCCTGGAGTGTGAAAAACAAGCACCTAATGGTCATTTGCAGCAATTATTTCACATCTACAGGGTTCTGCTTTGCTGGTTCCCAGGGGACTCCCTGAAACGCGATAGTAGCTTCGTTGCTCCAAAGCCCTCAATTTATTGCTCTGCTGATTATGGCTTTGGATATGAAAACATGCACTCGTGGTTTAGCATCCAGGGCTAGTGGCTGTGAAATAGTGTTGTATCACCAGCACTGTATTTAAATCCAATAAAAGCCCTGGCGCTTTGGCGGTAGTTTTAAAAGCAAGCGAGTACATTCTCAGCGGAAGCCTCCCGGGAACATGTCAGCTGAATTTGATTATGGAAAACTGGCAAAGCATTTTATAAGGCTACCGCGCCAGGCTATTGCTCACTTAAGGAATGTTATTGAGATTATTTTTCCATTGCATTGGTCTGAATCAAACAGAGCTCTACGTCGCATGATGAGCGAAAGGGTGAAAAGTAATTAATCAATAAATAATAGCATGTATACACTGCATAATAGTGAGGAAATAATCACATCACTGGGGACAGGTTACAATATCTCAACTGCAACAAATAGGCTCCTGCAACTGACACTATTACTGAAATCTACTGTTGGTTCCAATCTAACTTTCCTGAGCTGAATGGAAGGCAAGCGATGCCAGATACTGCATACAAAGTCATTTAAAATGAACACTTCTCATTATTGAAAGCTTATACCATGACTGTGCCTCATTGCGCACTCGCATGCTACACCATACCGCACCTCCAACTGTGCACTCATTCAATGTTAGGGAGCACACACTGAAGTATTGACATGCTGTTCATTATAGGCCAACCTTGCACGAAGTGCGATTCCCCAACTCAAAATCTTTGACCTCTGCAGTCTGGCAAATTCTGACGGACATGTTGTACTTGGCAAATTTTATGTTCTCCAGATACAAGAGTAACTAACTAGGAACAGTTTAATCTGCTCGTGTTAAGGAAAAAATCAGTGGTGGCAAACATGGACGTCAAGAAATCCATTACAGTTTTGGATACCTTCCTGGGGAAATAAAACTCACAGTCGCGTTGTTGTCTTGCAGTTGTCTGCACTTTCGACATTTATTTTACATTCGGCGCTGTTTAATAGCTGGGTCGGCCACGAGTAATGCTTAAGGACGAAGTTTCTGATCAGCAGGAGATGCAAAACGCTGTCGCCCAGAAGTGAGACAAACAAAGCCTTTATACTTGAAAATATTTTTATTTAAGTTGCACATCTTGAAAATTGATATACTCAGCCAAAATAAAAACTTCACACTCATTTGGAGGTCAATAAGTTGAACGACAAAAAATTAGGTTTTAAATAATGATTTTATTTAATTCAGTACTCATTAAAGATGGTGTATCATAAAAATAATGTCCATAATATGACCAGTTCCACCGGAAATGCTACGGAAATGTGCAAGAGTAAAAATGGTAAGTTACAACTTGAATAAGAGCAGTGCGCAGGCGATGACGTATGGTTTGGTCAGTCACATGACCTCTCAACAATTCATTCCTATTGGATGTTGCAGTGAAAAATCGATTATGCAAATGATGTGAAACAATTTGTAAGTCTTCTGCTTTTGACCTCACCCGTGAGCTAGCAGAATGAGGTCGGTCAGCTGTGGTGCGACTTTGTTGGAGACGTGTCCGAAGATCATAGATAGTCCGTTGACTGCATCCCATAACCCTTGCAACGTCAGTGATGGACGTTTTCCGTAGTCAGCATGCCAATGGCATGTTCACGCTGAATGTTTCACGGCCATGGCATTGAAAATCAACGAATAATTACCTGTAAAACCTTGTTTTTCCGAGATTTCACTCTAACGTGCTAACGTGAGCTCAGTTGCACATCTCTCATATGGTCATGTCACTTGGAACACGAAAAAATATGGTTTTAGCTTATAGTACGCTCGCACGTGCTACGTACCTGTGCACGTTGGAGTTGATGTGTGTCATGATGTCTTTGACAACGCATTTACCCCTAGTGATAATAAAATCTCTTTTATTGAAAGTTACAAGAAAATATTTACAAATTTGAGGGTGAAGTTTCTTTTTTAACTCAGTATATTATAAAAACCCAGGCAGGTTGTCACCTTTTTTTTTTAGGAACCTTCGATCACAATAAATTAATAGTGAATATTAGGTGTTGCAGATCTGTGTGGGATTGGGGGGGGGGGGGGGGGGAGGGCATGCAAGCAATGGGGTAAATCATCCTCACTACACACACTACGTTTATCCCCACTCCTACTACAACTACTCCTACTACTACTACTACTACTACTCCTACTACTACTACTACTACTACTAATAATAATAATAATACCCATGTGGCATTGGTTTAAGAGCACAAATAACACATTTGCATCTGCCTGGTTGTGCTAATTAAATCTAAATCAGCAGGTATGAGTCAGCATGGCCTGGAGTTACAGGAGCGTCCTCATTACACTGTGTCCGACGAATAACCTCGAGGCCCCTGCAAACCGAAGAACTATAATCCACTGACGGGTGTCAGTAGTGTTTAACCAGGGGAAGGTCTTCATTAAATTGGGTTATAGATGATGTTGTAATTTTGCATGGTTACAGCATGCCCGCACGAGAGACATTTAATTACATGTAATTATTCACTTCAAGAGAAGATAGCGAGCGTGAATTAGCATCCGATCGACGTGAACATGGGAGCGCGAAAAAAAACCTCCCAGCGGTGGTTTGCCCGGAGAATTGTCTGTAGGAGAATACTGAAAGCTCTTCTCCGCTGGCCAGTAATTACACAACCTGAGACATCAATGCGGTATTTATGAAAACACTCTGCATTAACAAAAGGAAAAGGTCACTTCGACAGAAACGCTAGCGGTGTTGACATTATACTGACGCTGCATGGGTCCGCACACCTATAAATGTGAGATAAACAAACATGACATTACTTTCTTACTCTTTTTTTTTTTTTGTAACCCTTTGAGTGCTGAGTTAAATTTTACAAAAAAAATATCAACCGAATTATCTTGTGCTGTTGAAAACCTATCAAGGTGTGACTTGTTTAAAAGAGCTCCCTTGCGGGAGCTCTTTAAAATGAGTCACCACACGATAGGTTTTCAACGGCTATGAATTTGATATCTTATATCACTGAGCAATGCTATTTTCATTTGGCGCTCTAAGGGTTAAACAGCGACCGCGTTAATAAACAGCGCATGTCTCGTTATTGACGGCGAACCGTAAGAGCGTCAGCGGGGAGAGAATGCAGAGCAGCGGTGGCGTGCTGCCAGGGGCGATTGAGCAGAGAGCAGAGATGTGTGGGCTTCCGTGCTCAGCCTTCCCTAATGACATCTGTGAGGGGTTTTCATGAGTCATGCAGCTGTCCACAGCTCCTCACTATGAGCTGCATAAAGCCCAATTTATACTGAATTAACCCTGGTCACACAGGCTTTGCTGTCATTACTTTGCTGCCTTCTCATCCATTTTTTTCAAGACCACAAGAAAGCAGGACAGTCCTCTGAACGTGAAAGTCTTTCACTGAGTGAGCGAAGTCACGTCATTGGTTCGTTGACTGTTGGAGTTTCCCCATTGGCCGTTGATCATCAGGAGCCCTTTATGGCATTACAAAGTCCAACCATATGCTAGGTGTTTACCCAGTCTTCTTACATGTGCAATCACGGCAAAATTTGCAAGTGTGAGGAAGTCAGTGGAGAAAAATTGACAGTAAAAACCTCGATGGTGTGACCTCTTTGCTGCTCGATCCAAGATTCATAATCTGGTTTGTAGTTTCGTAATTTCTAATGCATGGTAGAGTACAAACAAACCTCAGTACTTTAATACCGCATGACTCTGTGTTCAGAGAATGGGGATTTCAGCTCACTTCAGTCGTGATGCATTTTGCATTTCATTAGACGTGCTGCCAAGTAATACAATAGAGGCCACTTTCTTAACAATATGGAGGATGAAGGAAGTTATTATCACAAAATTCCGCTATTTCTATTCCCACGCTTCTGCATTTCCTTACTCAAAATGTACTCGCTTCACTGACATACTAATTCCTCCACCAGTAAAACTTCCCTCTCATATTGCTTGCCTGAAATATTTCACAATTTGCCCCTGATGTGAAAATTAATTTTTGACTGCAATGGTCCCGAATGCCAGCAGCTCAGTGTGATTGAAGGACGGCATGAGGAGGGAGGCAGTGAGCGAAAGATAAGATGGAGAAAGAAGCGCATAACTATAAAAGAGGAGGCAGAACAATGTACAGTATATCCTGCTAAAAAGCATCTGCATTACTGTGCGACTGACTGCACATTTGTGTGAGTAAAGGTTTAGGCTAAAACACTCATGACTGGGACGAGGGAGAGAGAACGAAGGTAAATTAGAAGGACAAGGAAGAAAGAGGTCAAAGAGAAGAAAAAAAATTAGACGCTTGGACAAGCTGGAGAGGGGGAAAGTGAGAAAAGATAAACGAAATGCTCATTGTATTTTGTAACACCTCTGTGCATGATCAGTGAAGCAGCTCACCTGAGGCGATGAGCTCGAAGATGTGTCGCGATACCTCGGGGATCGTGTATTTTTATCAGCGAGTCCTACTCTCTCATCCTCCCCGTACAGCAGGCTTATGTCTCGCTGTAGTTCTCCAGCGCACTAAAAATACTCTCCTTCCAAGCTTCCTAAAATAACAGATCGTCTGATGATGCACAATACCCGTTTCTATATTTAACAAAGGGTGAATTAAAATTACATAAACTATGTGGCATACATCCAGGCTAGTAAAATTCATTAAAGAATTTCCATCTTTCCTGCCAAATACCGAGTCATTATCTTTTAAGAGGCTATCAGAAGCTTTCACTGGCAGAAGGGTGTAACACTGAGGTACCTTAATAGCAGTATAATCCATGATAATGATGTTACAGGATGATTTTTTTTTCTCTCTTTTTGTCAGAATTAACTGAAAACAAAGTGTGTTGCGACACATGACTTCATGAAAGGACAGTGTGTTTGCGCGGACATATTGTAAACATGGGCTGAAATTCCTTTACGCTCCAAAAACTTTATTTATTGATCATTGCGACCATAGAGATGCATTCTTCTTCGTGAGAGCCATTCTTCGACTTAACGGCTTGCTAAACATCAATACACCTTTCAATCATTAATTCATTCACTCATCCATTCATTCATTCACTTAATCATTCATTCATTCATTTACTCATTGCAAATGGCAAAAAGTCTTATTTGATTCTGTACCATTTTAGTTTGGACCACTGCACTGCCCTATGAGCTTAAGGGCATTAGCCACATATTGGGTAAGATGTGAGTTATGCAGTTTTATTGCCTGAAAGTGTATGAAGGTTAGGATTTATTCAGATAGAAATTGTGCCGTGGCGAGTCAGTTCACCATAATCTACCATGGATACGCTTACTATTCATTTTTTGCGAGAGCAAACAAACTCTAAAGCTGTTTTTCACCGTCCAAATTATTTTGTAGTTTCAGCACAATACCCTTGCAGGGCAGTACTCATGTGCTGCCATTTTCTTTGCAGATCTGATCTAAATGTGCCAAACAAACAAACTTCTGCTTTCTCACTTGAAATAACACCTTCCTCTGGTGACTATTTCCTCAGAGTTCTTGCTGGGCGTACGGCACACAGTGGTAGTTTATTCATCGCCTTTTGAGTGTTACCCAGCAGATCTTCTGAGATGTAAAGCTCGAACTAACAGACTGACCGGTTGACTGAATGGTGTTTGCATAAGCAGCAAGACAAATACTCCTCTTAAATCCCCACATTATAAATGACTGAGCTGGGCACATGTTTCAGATGGAAAAGAGTCATGAAATAAAGATTGGTGCCGGCTTGTATACACTGAGACTGCATGACAGATTGATGGGTAAATTAATTCATTTACACCTTTAGAAGCAATTTATTTTGAGCTGAGTAATCAGCCCACAGCCACCTTGTCAATACACATGATCCTTCATTGATGCTGTCTGTAATGATACGGCAAAAATCGCCCGGAGCTTTTTCTGAACAGTTCAGCTCATGCATCCTGCTGGCACTTGGTCAATAGCTTTCCATTATTCTTTCACATGCAGACAGGTTAGAATCTTTTTGTGCAAATGTTCTCATTTTTCAGAAGCAAGGGCATTTTTTGCTGGCAACTAGATTTTGCTGCATGGTTAAAAGTGGAAAAAGGGATCCATTCCGCTAGGAGATTTTATTATTATTGCTGGATAATAAAGCAACTTATACCTACACAATTAAGGCCTATTTGGTCAATTAAAGGCATTGATCTTGCGGAAAGCACCATTAAATTATTCATATCATTTATATCGCTGGAGAAACTTAGTAAAAGCAGGAAACGAAACAAAAGCTGAGATTTCTGCTCTACTCCTCTTCTTCTTCAAGGATAATTGTCTGACCCACCAGCTATTTTTGAAACTTTTAATCAATTACTGCCAAAAAAGAAAAAAAAACAGTTATCATATAAAATCTCCTTTTAACAAGAAAATAATGTTCTACCATCAGGGATATTAAACTTCAGGAGGTACGTTAATGCAAACGAACAAAATCATATGTCCCACGGACATTCAATGGGTTTGTCCCTGGTTTTGAACTACTCTGAACATCCTTTGGTTGCCGAGCTGCGTTAGAGGCACAGCGCTGGGAAAAAAGGTGCATTAGCTGAGTCTAATGACGGAAAATGACAGTAATCTCATGCCACTGCAAGCTGTTCAATCCGAGGTGCTTGCGCCCAGCCATGGTGACCCCGTCGTACTAGGACACGGTGTGGCACTGTGGGCACTTTGTTGTCACAGTGTTATGGACTAAGGTCATTAAAAGCATGACTAACGCTGTCAGGGACACCGTTTATACTGCCTGCAAGATGAAGATCATGACACCATGCAAACACACATTGAATAGTGGGGTAGGATGGAGGGATCGTGCCATTTCAGTGCTGTGCAAAACTACTGAAGAACACGATGTCGATGCAGGATAGATAATTCACAATCAATCGCTGTGGGTGACATCGCCCTGAAAATACGTCAGCTCTAAAAAGAGAGAAGAAAAAAAAAAGACAAGGGGGGCCGTTATAGGCGCTTTGAGTGGTGGGAAAAATACAGCCTTGCTGCATGTGACGGAGATGAGAAATTCATCAGAGGCAATCTACTTCATTTCAATGATTTGTCTTCAACTGGGCCCTGCCGGCGTGCAGCCAAACGATTACCTTCTGCACCGAGTGCGGAGTCCAGCCAGGTCTCTGTCCGGCGAAACTGCTGACAGCCAGAGAGCTGAGGGGCTAAAGTCCCGCATCACCCTCTTGAAACGACTGCCATTACTACGCCGAGAGTAATCGACGAAGCTACTGCACTCAGATAAAAGCCTAGAAGTTAATTTCAGTGATTGTGATCCCTGCACGCTACAGTTGTAAACCTTGAGTCATAAATTGTGTTGCTAGAAAAAGCTAAGCTATATTGCCAGATCAACGATGCTTCTCCCCGCCGCCACGTTTCGCAGAATTTAATTTTAACGGTAGAGGGTTTGAGAGGGTGAACTGCTTTATGTTCAGTGGAGCCTCGAGAGAGGCTCAGAGGGTTTTTACCGTACGTGTGTGTGTGTGTTTGCGTGCTTGTCTGTTTGCGTCAGTGCATTCATTGTTTGCGCATAGGAAAATTGCCAAGGCAGAATTTGCATACAATAAAAACACACCGAAGTGGTGATAGAAACAGACCGTGGAGAGGATGGTTTTGAAAGCCGGGCTTTGTCTCGAGAAGAACAAATTTCTTTGCATGCTAATGCATCTTAGCATATTTGGTTCAGCTCTATGCGCAGTGTTTGCTTCATGACCTAAATGCCAGTGTGTGTGTGTGTGTGTGTGTGTGTGTGCATTTTCCTGTTGCCACCCCAGTCACCCGCTTGCTCACTCCCACCCCGAATAACACAAAAACATTTATACAGCCTGTATTATGCATTCGCGGCATGTTCCGGAAGGGAGCGGTGAATAGCGTTCGACATTGTGTGGCTTCCCCTCCCCAGCTGCCTGGGCATCTCGTCTGCATGCTGAGCAGAATTGGGCTGTGGGGGGGTGGGGGGGCACTCAGGCGATGAAGCCCCTATCTGTGTCATCATCGCAGCGGCGACAGGGCGAGGCGCCCCCGGACTTGAGCACAGGCCTCGCCAGCGCAGTGCGAGGACAGAGGTGTCTGCCTGTCTCCTCCTCGCCGCCATAAAAGGCCGCGGATCCGCATACGGGCGAGCGGGGGGGGGACGGGCGAGGAGAGGAGGTGAGGAGAGGAGGTAAACGACGATGCGATGGAGGGATAGCGGGCTGAGACTCATGTGGGGGAGTCAGAGGGCTTGTACAGAGGGAGTAAAATGCTCAGGGTTATCTCCGCTTACAGAGCATGTGCAGAGGGTCGACTTCGTTTGGGCAGAGGCATCATTTCCAAAAGTCTACAGCTCATACATGGCTCACTGCATATGGATTTATTCAGGGTGATTTATTGGCATGAAAGTTAATAGCAATGTTGACCAAGCTACAATTACTATTCGGGGTAAACAGTAAACCTAATATTTTAAGAAAAGACATTTACGAAAGTCAAACTCTGATGTCATCACCCACTGTCTCCTGTAACCCCAGGACATTCACAGATGTTATTAGCTGCCATGAGGGCTGTTACCTTCACCCCTGAACACTTTCTATATTTGATTTTAATTAAAATGGATATATTCTGGCTTAACTCTCACAAATTTTTTTCAAGGAAATATTTTAGTGCAAACTGTCAGCTGAAAGAGGATTTGCAACCATATTGGCTAAAATCTACAGGAGGTGCAGCCTCTTTGGAAAGCGTCACCATCCAAAACCCTCCAGGCCTCAGCCTGTGCTTCTGTACGTACTGGGCTGATAATGTCAGCGTTAAATGTGTTTTTCACACTTTAATAACCCGGCACTGCGAGGGGCCAAAGCGAGGGACGGAGAAACTAAACCAGGTTGTGAAAGACAGAGAAGAAGAGAGGGGTGAGCGGGCGGGGGGGGGCAGAGGTGGCCGATCAAAGAGGAGCGAAGCAGAAAAAAATGTGCTCGACATGGAGCCGTTTGTGCGAGCTGCGCCGCATACATTTTTAACAGACACACCTTACGGGAGTCGCGGAAATGCGTCGACTGTAATTAAGAGATGGAGTCTGATTTAATCTCACCGCCAGGCAGTTATCGTCGGGCTCGAGAAACAAATTCACTTAGGGCTGCTTATTTCCTTTAATCACGCGGCAAATTCAATAGTGTTGTTTTATTTTATTTTCTATTTCTGTGCAAAACGATTTCATTTACATTATCCCAGGGAGTCAATACACCTGCTCTGATAAAACATCACCAATGCAAACATCAAGGTAGCACTGTAACTCTAGTGAGAACAGTGGAACACGTACTGCTGAGGGAGAGAGAGAGAGAGAGAGAGGGGGAGAGAGAGAGACAGAGAGCTCTCAGCGTAAAACTAGGAAGACAGTAGAGGCTTTATCCTTTTACTGTGTGCTCCTGCATCAACATTTCTACGCACAGTGAATCATTGAATTTCTATTGCTTATCAAGGTCTATCTCATTATGACCCATTTTCAAAGCGAAATGGCTATTAAATGTATTCTATTAACTTACATGACATTTAAAAAAATCTAGCTATCTGAATGGTCATTTAAAGCACACAGAAGTGCACTCAACCACAGAAAGTGATTGTCATTCAAGATGGCTGCTGTCATAGCTGATGAGAACTCCTCTAATAGGCTCTACCACTCTCACTTCCTGCCCCTCAATCAGCGCAGAGATCGATACTCATTAGAACCCTGCCCGACTTCATTCCAACCCCGACAAATGCAGATTAATACATGAGAACTCTCTGGATTACTGCAGCCATCAGAGATAATGAAAGCCTGATATTGTGTGTGCAATGTCTCTGTGTGTGTGAGGCTGCATGCGTGTGAGTATGCATGCCTGCGTGTGAATGTGTGTGAGGCGTGTTTGTGTGCCTTTGCATGTGTGTGCATTCTGTGTGTTGTGTGTGCGTGCGCATGTGCGTGCATGTATGCCTGTGAGTGAGGTGTGTGTGTGTGTGCGTGTGTGTGTGCGTGTGTGTGTGTGTGCGTTTGTGTGTGCATACACGTGTGCATGTATGGCTATGTGTGAGGCTGCATGCGTGTGCGCGCACATGTGTGCATGTATGCCTGTGTGTGAGGCTGCATGTGTGTGTGTGTGTGTGTGTGTGTGTGTTTGTGTATGTGTGCGCGTTTCTGAAAGTGCTTGTGGGGTCACAGAGTGGAGGGGTCACAGAGTTCTGACAGGCTGCCTGGAGCTGTGAGGCCCTGCCGGACAGCAGTGAATCTGCCTGAACTCCCTCACTGCAGCATCACACAGGGACGCACCGCTCCCGCCTGCGGAGAGAGTTCCCTGCATGACTCTCAGCCCTTACAGCAGAGATGAAAAAAAAAAGGAGTTTGAAATCCTTGGAGAAAGCGCTCTGTTCACAGGCAGACAGGATGATGTTCTGAGAGGATATGCTCTCGTGCAGGTAGTGTTTATCAGACTCCGTGTGCAGGCGCATGGCAAGGTCACGAGAGAAGGAAACGCGGAGCAGAACCTTTATTTCCTTTATTTTTTATTATTGACAGTCAGAGCTGAAATTTTTCCTGACTTTGATGAGTCAGCCAGGCGAACGACTTTTCATGGACGCACGCACGACACATGTGCTGTGCGACCGAATAGTCACTCTGAGTTTTATTTGTTTATTTATTGAGCTCTTTTGTCCCCTGAAAGACTTCAAATTCACTTTGTATTCCAATTACACACAGGGCGTGAGCTGCATGGTAATCTCCTGCTTAACTGCGGGTCATTATTCACAGAACAACCCTGGGTGGCTCTAAAGAGGCTGTTTTGTCATGACGCCTGTCCTCCACCGAGGAGTCGGACAGAGACGGTGTCTGCCATTTTTTAACAGGCTGCTACACTCTGGCCCTCACAATTGGACATTAAAGAGGTACCTTTATTTGTTTTTATTAATGCATGCAATAAAATATGCTCACTTCAGTGAAACTTTTTAAAATGGCACTGTCTAACAAAAAAAAAAGACATGACGGCTATTTTTTGTTTGGCTGGCTTGTGCTTATATCACAATGTGCATTCACGGTGGAGTTTGTTTCGACAGTCTTATGCAATGTTCCAACTTTTCTTTCCGACCAGAGTTGCATTAATTTTTGGCCGAGACGGGAGAGTCAAATAATTCTGTAAAGTTGTCAAAACCACTGTGTTAAACCTTCTCCAGCTCATCCCAAGGACTTTCCGTCGGTTAAGGTCAGGACTCTGTGGGGGCCAATTTATGTGTGAAAATGATTTATCATGCCTGCTGTACCACTCTTTCACAATATGAACATAATGAATCTTGGCATTATCTTCCTGGAATATGCCTGTGCTGTTAAGGATTAAAAAGTCCATTGATGGGTTATCGGTCATTCACTATATGCAGGTAGGCTGCTGAATTGGTTTTATTGCAGCAGTGCAGTGCTGAGCTCAGACCTGAAGCAGCACCAAACCATAACACTGCCCCCGGAGGCTTGTGTAGCGGGCACTACGCATGACGGGTGCATCACTTCATGGGCTTCCTCTCTTACCCTGATGTGCCCATCACTCTGGAATAGGATACATCTGGACTCATCAATCCACATGACTTTTCTTCATTGCTCCACAGTCCGATCTTCATGCAAATTGAGGTATTTAATTCCTGATTAGCCTCACTATCAAAAGGCTTTCTTGCGGCCGTGCTGCTGTTAAGTCCCAGTCTTGCAAGGTAATGATACACCTTACATGTGGAAACGCTCTTACTGTTCTGATCCAGACCAGGAACAAATATGGAGTCAGGGTACAGTCCATTAGCAGGGCTTATAGATAGTAATAAAGTAAAAACAAAGGGACAAAGCCCAGAGCATAATGATACAGTTCATTTCAGATGGTATAGGCTTTAGTGCAACGGGCGTGTCAGTGCCTGGCCAGTGGCTTTCTGGGACAGCAGATAGATGGTACGAATACTGCAACAATGTCAGATGGCGGAACCATTGAGTTTAGCAGGAATGCGGTCCCAATCGTGATGACTGCAGAAGGCTTGGGAGGGTGTTCCTAATAAATTGGATGAAAGAATATACTGAGAGTAGATTAATAGGATTGTTGTGCCAATTCTGGAGACCGAGACGGCTTGGGAGCTTGTTGCTATTAATAGAACTAGGAAGAGCGCTTCCGCTTTTAACTATCATTAAAGGTGATGAATAATTTCCAAAGGCAATAAGCCTTCACTAGGAAATACCATAGATATATGTATATAGGACAGAAATTTGCTGATAGGGTTCGCTCAAGTAAAGCATCTGTCCCAGGAGCGGACACTCCCATTCATTTTCACCCAATTATTATTTTCAAAAAGACTTGCGTGCGAGTCGGTGTTATTTTGGTATCGTTGTGCAGAGAAACATTTTGTCACCCTAAATATGTGCGTTTTGGAGGATGGAAAGCAGTGCACTTGCGAAAGAGCTCCTCGAAATGTGTCAAATGTGACTCGGTGTCAATGTTAATGTGCAGCAGAAAAGTGAAGTTGACGTGACCAAGGCTTTTAATGACCCTCTGATAAGATAATTGCTTGGAAGTTATCGCCGTTATAAGAAACGTCAATGAATGTCCGTATACATTATCAAATTACTTTCTGTTTTCCTCACTTTACTGTACCCTGGTTGACTATTTGCCATCAACCAAACTGTTTATATTGAATCATATGCCTAATGCCAATTTTGATAAAAGGAAGCGCTAGTGAACTCTGGCTACTCCTATACTAAGCTTCTTCTTTGCTTCTGTCCCGTTAAAACACTCTGCTCTCAAAAATAATCATTGCACAGCACGGATCGAGGGGATAGAGGAAAGTTTTTTTTTTTCTCCTGATTTCAAACAGCCAGACCTTGCTCCCCTCCTTGTCTTTTGGAACTTTGTATAAACAGACAGAGCGACTTTTCCACTGTTTTAAATATTATGCAGGTAAGAAGTATTGCCGTTGAATGGCAATTGCAAGTAGCTAGCTTGTTAGTAGTTAATAAAATTTACAAGGTGGCTAAGTCAATGCAGTCCATGTGACGGTAAGGGTACCAAGGTAGGTTGCTGGTGACCATTATCAATCATTAGCGGTCGCTTTCAGTCAGCGGTCTATTGAAATCAATGGGACAGCTAATTAGCTAGCTAGCATGAAACGCAATTTTTTTTTCTATTAAAGTGACAACTTTGCATTTATACGTTAACTTACGCATGACACGTATTATTACAGCGCTTCAAACTAATATTGCTGTAAAAGGCAGCTGCGCATCTTGGCATTTTCTCGCTTATATCGACTTATTTGAAATTGGCCTCATAGGAAACCATTCATTTTTATGAAGAAGTTGGATGTATCAATATGGCGGCCGGGTGCTTCACTTCGGATAATGAAAATGTGACATCATCAGCAATCTAGTGTTCTATATATATATATATATATATATATATATATATATGGTAAATACTGACTGGTTGTTACAGGGCGTATAGGAAGTAACAATCCAGCAACTAGCACAATCAAAGTAGGGGTTATAAAAACACCAACACAAGGGAAGGGAACATGATTGCGACACAGTTGGTGAGGGAAGCACAAACGACGCCAACCAATCAAAAGAGACAATGCTTCTGACGGACGCGCAAGCTCCTGGCTGGGAGGAGACAAGAGGAATTCACCCAAGGGTTGTGATGTTTGCTGTCATAATTAAATATAGACAAGTCATACTGTGAATTTCTTCTCAATGAAAATTCAACAAGCCTGTTAGTGATCTCTGATCAGTCATTCTTTTCCCACACATTTATTCCATGAAGTTGATGGTTCACCACTATCCTTCCAGGTTTTAATAATGCATTGGACAGTCCTTAACCTGATTTTGGCAGCTTCAGCAATCTTTTCCATGACCAAAGGATGCATCAACCAAACACGGATTTATAAGAAATGAGAAGCTACATGCTGCATCAGTCAGGGTTAAAATATTTGTTGTCAGCTGACACCTATTAATCACTGCAATAATGATTCAATAGAAGGCTATTAAGGATTTTCTCGTTTAAATCCAAATGGGGACTTTTTTTTTGACCAGGCAGTTTTCATTGCTGGCGAGTCATAATACTAATGCAGTGTTTCAGCATATATTTCATTTAAATCAAGAAATATTCCTGTGGTTTGAATCTCAAAGGCTTCCTTTTAATGGAATAGTCACTTAGGGATTCAGTCAGTTTGATTTTCACCACAAACTAATCAGGTATCTGAGTGATCATGCGCACATGCAGTAGACTCAGTGATACTGAAAAATATTATAATGGTGGGTAATGGAATGGAAATGCAGTTTGCCTGTGAATTCAGATGCATATTCAGGGAAAAATACAGAGTATCTCTGCTAAATTACCACCCCCACCCCTCTCCACCCCTCTCCACATCTCTCCACTTCTCTCTCTCTCTCTGTCTCTGTCTTTCTCACTCTCACATACACATACAAATAAATATGGATAAACAACCAAACATATACACACATGCATACACAGTCATAATACTACAATAGAATAAAAGAAGAACATTAAATATCAGTGCATAGGATATGATGCATTTGTATCCAGAATCACCACACTCTGGGCATAAGCGTTGCCAGGATGCCAAGCTTGGGTGGGCATTTGTCCTCCTTGGGGAGGCAAATAAAGAACCTCTAAGTCGGTGTAAAATACAAAACGCACAACATCTTGAAACTTATATATATATATTTCAGATTTCAGTGGTGGCTGGTGAACTGGCGATACGGGAGGCTCAAACCCATCCCTTGAAAATAATGATTGGTCCTGACCTGTTTTCAATCATTCAGTTAAATGACCATTACAGAAACTCCAAAAACTCTCAACATTATCAAATGGGGCCAGTTTTCATTAGTAACGCATACCTGTCAACTCTCACACATTCAGTGTGAGTTTAAGTGGTATATATACATTCCTCTGCTGTAGTCAGCAATTATTCAATCAACAGTAATAAAATAGATTCTCTCGCAGAATTGAAGTCCTGGCGCATGGAGGTTTGTCAGTTTCACCTGCGTTATGACTCCAGAATTCTCACCGCTTTTCTTTACTCAGGGGTTGGAAGCAGTGCAAGTGTTCCATGATCGTTTAAACTGCTTGAATGAAATAAGATCATTGGAAGCATTGAAATTGAGTAAAGACATTTCAAATGATCTTATTTCATTTGAATTATTTAAACGATAATGAAATACATGCATTGCTTCCAAGGACTAAATGAAGAAAAGCGTAAGAAGTTGTGAGTCATAATGTGGTGAAACTGATAGACCTCCATGCACAAGGACTTCAATTCCTTACGAGAATTATGTATATTTGGCATTTTCCAATATCGATGAGTTTGGAATCTGTTTTTTTTTTAAAGATTTTTTTCGAAATTTTTCCTTTATTTGATAGTTTTACAGTGTAGAGAGACAGGAAAGTTGGGTGGAAAAATGGGGGAAGACATGCAGCAAATGTCCTGAGCTTTAATCGAACCCAGGTCGCAGCGGGAAGGACACAGCCTTTATGGTATGCGCACTAAGACCGATGAGCCACCGGGGCGCCCCGAGTTTGTAATCTTTTTTGAGAGTGTAATCAACGAGCCAAGGAAACAGTCCCTCCTCAACCATATCCCTGTGATTGTGCCGACGCAGAGCGTGTTCACTAAAAGTGAGAACTTTCTACTTGGGTATGACCCAGCAGATGGACAATATTTTCACTCGTCTCTGACCGGCGCTGATACTCCTGCCACGCAACCATGGCCCTGGAGTGTGAGATGTTGCGCGTTTGTACAGTCTTTATCGAGAGCTTTTTCCCATTTATGTAGCCACGTTTAGTAAATATGTCCTCACGATACGAATTAGAACTAAATTTGCGACAAGCGAAGCAAAAACTGGCATCGTGCAATACAGAATATTCAGCCCATGCCATGGTCAAGTTTGATATGCTTAGGATAACTGGTTAAAATGGGCTGAGATGGGCGATCCATATTAAAGTCCGGACGAGTGGACACAGAGCCGGGGGTCTGAACATGGGGAGAACAGACGTTTTGAGCCCCCAGCATGGGTGCAGAACTGCGGATGCATGGTGCATCTGCCGGTGATTCACAGACAGTCCCGGACCCCGGCACGGATGTAACACCCTGTTCGGTGGTTGCAGGGCTGCTGAGAGAGAAAGCACTTGTGGTCGTGGGAGCTGCTTGTTTTTTAATGAGCCACGTATGCATTTCTATTGGCAAATGTTCGAAGTGCTTATAATACAGATGTTCGAAATGTTGAAATGTGCTTATGATTCAGAATTACTGTTGCAACAACCCTAGTAAGTGACTAATAACTCTAGACTAGTTGCTAGCTAGTTGCCTGGGCTCACTCGGTAGCCAACTCAGGTTATAACCATACGAATCGACACACACACACACACACACGCACAGTACACAAATTACCTTAATGTCAAACAGCAAGACTGACAAAATAAGCGGTGGAAGAAGAAGCGACAAAACAGATATGGGTGAAGTTTTCATTCCCTGAGAGAAGTGCAGGTCCTGCATGAGCAGCGTAGGCATGACCTCAGACTGAGTGAAGACGGCAGTCTAAGTGAAAGGGAGGGTCCCTGGTAATTCGAGAGTGCCCATTGGCTAGTTTCACATCAGAATAGACCGGCATAGGAATCCATCAATCACACATAGTGATAGATAGATGAAGCATATGTAAAGCTCTCACTTAATGGCTGTCTACCTCCGGCTGTGAATCACGTGGAATACCGCGTGTTTACTGTCAAATAGTAGTAAATCAGTTTTTTATCTTGAGTTTTCACTGGGTGGGCAGAGCTTTTCTCAGGGTGGGCACTGCCCCCCTCTGCTCCCCCTTGGTAACGCCCCAGACTCCAGGCATAAGCACGTATGCACAGGTTACCACGTCCGCACAAGGATGAGACGCTTTCTCCTTTTTGGCCAAAATGAGACAATGAGTCCTATAGAAACATAATTTTTCTGAGCTGAATTAATAATCAAAGCAATCTCCCTCTGTTTGACAGACTTCCCAATCTAACAGCCTAGTGTGAATCACTGAATATTAATAAGTAGTTATCGCTGCTGTTTTTTTTCTTAGTGCGAAAATACATCACCACTTTTCTGAGACAAAAGCTCAGGACGACAACAAAGAGATCAATCAGGATGTGTTTTAATTTGTATACGTCTGCTGAACAGCACTCAGAGCTTGGTTTCATCATTACTCATTTATGATAAAATATTACACATGCCCAGCTCAGGAGGGCTTGGTAATGAATGGGGTATATTGGCAGCTGAGAACAGCCATATTCCAGCCGGCAGGGCCCTCGAACCCATGTGATTCACAGCACAGAGCTCCTCTACCAAATGTGCCCGTCATTGTTCTACCATAACGCTTCCTTTTCATTTCCGCTCTCTCAAAATTTCGTAATTAATTCGACATTGTTCGTTCGCAGCACCTCACAGAATTATACCCCTCCAAACAAACAGATCTGACGGCTTATGAGGAGTACGCAGCAAATTATTATATTTACATTGATTACATTGAATATTTACATGGATTAGGGTGTAAATAGGAATGTAAATTAGCAGTAAAATAACACAAGTAAAGTGAATCGAAACTGGGTTAGTCCAGGTGTTTGATAACATTAGATGCTGTGCACATGAAACTTTTTAAAATAAATGAGCTTAAACAAATAAATGAATAAATAATAGAAGCAAGCAGCACTACAGCAAATCCACAGGTAAAGGGGAAAAAAATCAGGAATGTTTGCTAATAAGGAAGCTGACCAGTTAAATTAAATGAACTGAATGCAATCAATTATACAAAGCCATTAAATTTGTTTCTGGCAAGATGGAGACATTTTCTTCGGAGAATACTATAACCAAACAGTTTTTTGTTTTTTTTTTAAGAGAAAAGCAGAGCTAGCAAGTTCAGTTCTGCCAAATATGCTTTATTCCTGTTTTACTTTATTGATTACTCTAATCATGAGTCCACAGTGGGTCTGCTCTGTTTAAAAATATGTCAGCAAATTGCATGGTAAAAAAAGTCCTGTGTGAAGAAATGTACCGAGTGAAGTCAGTCTCGTCGACATTGAACGCTCTCTTTTACAAACCCCTGTCAGGGGAGGCCCTACAGGAACGAAAGACACCTCAAGCCGCCCCAAACACTGGAGTCGCATCCCCCAAGCCTGATCTGCCATTGCGCAAAAATCTATGAGAACGGTATTAGGAGCTGTTACACACTCAATCTGCCCCTCCGCCTGCCAGTCACACTCTGTCTCTTGTCCCCGGCATCTTTTCCATCTTACTTTCTCGCTATCCTATATGTTATCCATCCTGTATATCATCTTCTCACACACACACACACACACACACACACACACACACACACACACCTCTCTCCTCCCTCACCCACCTTACACTCCCAGCTCTGCATGAATCCCAATGGATCCAGCATTATTCTGTCAGTAGGAATTGTGCGAGACATGGTTACTGACACGACAGCAGATACAGGCAGAACTGCACATCATTGGATGAAAGCAGTAAAAAGCGTGTGATGGAATGAGTCTAATCTCTGCCCGAGGTTCCCTGATAATCAGCCCATAAACACGAGCGCACAAAAGACTGCGACCCATTTATACACACCTCCATCTTCCCATTCCATTCATTTCTAAATCAAGCGCAAGATAGCTTAGACAAAAGGCAGGAGCAGTGTTTTGTGTGTGTGTGTGTGTGTGTGTGTGTGTGTGTGTGTGTGTGTGTGTGTGTGTGCGCGCGCCTGTGTGCATTTGTAGGTGTCTGTGTGTGTGTGTGTGTGTATGTTTGTGTGCTGTGTGTGCTTGTGTGTGTGTATTTGTATGGGTGAGAGTGTGTGTGCATGCATTTGTATGTGTGTGTGTGTGTCTGTGCGTGTGCTTGTGTGTGTGTTCAAGTGCGTGCGTGTGTACGTGTCTGCACGAGCCTATGCAGACTGTGAGATGAGGTACTGGTCACATTACATTCCTATCTAACTCCAGGATGAAATGTATCTCTACCCTGTGAGCTGCGCTCAGAAAGTACAACATCATTATATGCTAATAGAATTATGACACAGAGGCTGGTGCCAAACCTACACAAGCTAATCCTCACAGTAGCCTGTCGCTCAGTTAGCACTGCTAACCAAGCAATGTGTGGGCAGCCAACCATCATGTTCAACAGCTCCTATTCTCTGTCCAGGTGCTTCACAGGACTTATGAAAAAAAATGAATAAACTGGAGTCATGCATTCAATAACTTTGGGTGCTGACTGCCGAGAAAATTCTGTCTTCTGACACAGAAACGGAGGCATGAAGAAAATTTATGGACAATAGAAAGCTTTTTTTTTTTTTTAAAGCAAAGTAAAGGAATCGCAGGAACAATTGGTCTCAGAGTCTGAGTCGCATTGGCAAATGTAAAGTGTTGCAGCAAACACTTTCTCACTCTATCTTCAGATAAATACAATTCAAGATCATTTATTAACAGTGCCAACAGCTTTCAGGGGTTAAAGTGTGGACCCGTCACAAAGAGTTGCATCAGGCTAAAGTCCTAAAATCCTGAAATAATGAAACACTTAAGCAAAGTTCCTAACTACACTCTGGCACTAGATATCAAACCACATGCCAGCAATGTTAATGTACTATTTGATGCTGGAGCCCATATTAGCAATATCAGCAAAACAGCTCTTTATCGCCTTCTAAACATCACCAGAGTCCAGAGTTTCTCGGGAAGGTACTGAAAGCCTAACACACGGTTTCCTCACTCGCAGGCTGGAGTACAGCAACGCTGTCGGCTCCAGTCTGCATTCGAAGGCCTAAAACAAACTTCAGCCCTTCCGAAATGCAGCAGCCCTTCTGCTCATCAAGACTAAAACAAGAGCTCAGATCACAGCTGTTTTTCAGCCTCCTCATTGGTCGCCTATTGATTCCAGAATAGATTTTAAGACTCTGCTCCTTGTCTTTAAATCAGTCGATTATCTGGCACCTGAGTACATGTCAGACATGGTCATATGGTTTAAGCCCTTCAGATTTCCTGTCACTCTAGCACTGGGCTCTAAGATGTTCCCCGGGTGAGAACCAAGACCCATGTCCACACATTCTCACTCCCAACTCTTCGTCCTGTGACGCTGTCGTGACAGTCAGATCTAACATTGATACACGACTCCAAAGGACTCGTTTGGCATTGTTATTTGACCCTATTGCTAAATGGGATTGAGGAAACGGAACTGTAATTTGATGAATGTATGGCATTGGTCTGAGACTGGGACTGGAGAAAGTTAATCATAATTTTGTTAATTTATTACATCGATCTGGGTCTTAGATAGAGGTAAGGTGTTTTTTTGAGTGGGTGTGACCAGGGTGTTCCGTGGCAGAGTGGTTTGCTTTGTTGCTTTATGATTAGGAGGTTTTTGGTTCAATCTCTAGACAGTATATTATTTTGCCATGTAACAAGTGATATTTGCTTCCTACTGTAGCCTATGGGGACACCAACGACATTCAAAATTTTCTTTGATGCAGTGACGCTCAGGTCACCTGACCAATCCTCTATATATGTCTTTTTGGGATGAGGGGAGGTTTATGGAGACACAACATTTCTGTTTCAGCCAATCAGAGGAGCTGAGGGCGACAGAGAATGTCAAACGTTTCAAATGAGGTCAAACAACTTTTATTTTTAGTTAGGCTTTCATTTACAAAACCAGCTTTCATGTCATGCTTATCCCTTTTTTCTAATACTTGCATACTTTCTTGTTTTGAACTAATTTCTTATAGTTTTTTTAAAATTGAATCTTTAAATTTATATCCATCTTTAAATCTGATTTGTAAAGCACTTTGAATTAACATTGTGAAGGAAATTTACTTTGTAAATGATCTTGCTTTGCCTTTATATACTCAGGAGTGTGTGAACACTCAGTCTAAATCTCATTGACATGCACATAAAGAGACATTTATAATTCTAAAGATCTGCCATTTTAATTTAATTTGGAATGAACTGGTTAGTATGAGCTGATCAGATGGAATTTCGGCTTTCATTTAAGGTATTTTCATATAATTACAATTATGCTTTACTATTTGGAAACTATTGCCCTTTCTGTATGTCTCCTCCAATTCCAATAAGGTTCAACTGAGCACTGAGTAAGGGGGGGGGGGTTTACAAACTGCTATGTTACAGTGGATTTTGATTATGATACCCTTATATAGAAGCTGAATATCTGTCCAATCAGGCCATGCAGGCCAAGTTACTACCAAATAAAACAAAAAATATTTAGAATTTTAAAATATCTGTCCTCTATGTATATGTCAATGTGGATTTCGTTTAAAGTCCATACACTTTTTGGCTCTGTAGTCCATCTCAGTACAAGCTCTGTAACAGAGATTATCTGAACACATTGTACCAAACAAATAGTATGGTTGGCTGTGTAAGATATTGTGTCACATGACTGCATTTAGATCACTTCACCTAAAGTCCAAAGGTTGGAGGGTAAAGTAAAAACTAGAGTCACATCTTGCAGATTAATTAATTATAGATGAATAAAACGAATTATCAACCAACTAAATGTCCAAAAAATGAACTTGCTTTCACTAGTCAGCTGACAGAGAGCATCTCACGATACTCACCCTGCCGACCAGAATTGGGTCCGGTCCTGAGAACTCCTCCAGCACAAACATTTGATTCCACACCCATCCCCGCTTGGCGCGGCTCAGAACTCTTTGTCCGTGAGGAGGCTGGCGTAAGCCCCCCGATCCAGTTTGTAAACTTTCTGACTCGTTGCTGACGGGAGCCATGGTAACATGAAGAGTGCACGTAATCCACACGAGCAGCAGTGAGGTCCGCAGGTCTGCCAGCATCTCCCGCGAGTGCTTCGGCATTATTTCCCCAGGCTGTCCGCTCGCCCTCCTGTGCACATGCGCGCACCAGCACGCTCGCCCAGAAGAAGTAAAAAAAAAAAAAAAAATGCAATGGTGGGGTTCTTCTAACCGCTCCGAGGGCAGGTCTCAGTGCTCATGTTCGGGCCGCGGGCTGCGCCTCCTCACACAGAAGGGCTTTAGTCTCCCGGCTGCACCGTCCATTCGGCAGCGCGCCGGCGTGCGTGACCTGAGGGGGAGAGGCGAACACATGCACATTGCGAGACACGAGGAAGCAGAGGACTGTGTGACAGCGCTACAAATATTTACTGAGCGAAGGATGAGGCCGAGGTCAAGAACACTCTGAACAACACACCTACATGAGTACGGAGCATCACTGTGGGGGTCCTACACTATACAGGAGAAAAATACTCTCCCACTGCTCCAGATTTTAAATACATTCAAGCCACTTTTTTCCATGTGTTTTTTGCTTCTACAAAAGCTCAGCTTGACCACAAGCACAGACCAACTACTTGAATACCTCGGTTCACACTGTCTGGAATGACATACCCATCTTTACATAGAGCACTGCTCGCTGTTTTCATGCATCTGACATGCTGTAACTCCACAGTTTGGTAGCAAAGCCTGAGTGGAAAAAAAACACTTCTTTATTTTTTTCAAGTAGTATTTGCATGCAAATCTCTAAGACCATAATTACTCTGTCCCCAGTGCTCCAGATTAGCATAAAACACTTTGTAGCCAATGAAATTAGAATCTGAAGCACAATTTTGCTCTCTTTTAATGTTTAAAAAGAACTTATTTTCACACAAGCTCTTGACAGTTCCGGATGTTACTGTATATGCATGAAATTAATTATGCTTCCTAAATGAAGTATAATGTCATCATCTAATAGATTTTCTCTTGTAATTGATTTTAATTAGTAACCAAATTGTAGTTGTTTGTTTTAAGATGTTTTGCAGCATGTCTGAAAAAGTAGTGGTTATGGTACACAATGACAAATATAAATCGTCAACATTTGCCATTACGATAAATATCATCAACAACATCGTAATCATCATCGGAAATAAGTGTGTACACATTAAGATGAAAAAGACACGAGCCTATTGAATCAGCGATATACAAAGGAGCAGCTGTTGTATCTGACCAGCCAACAGCATCCGGTGCGTCTTTGGGCGAGCAAGAGCCAGCTCAGCTCCTAATAATGAACAGTCGGAGAACTAAAGCTGAACCCGATCAGCGTTTCGGTTTGACTACACTTTTAATACAAAACATGTATCACATAATCAGCTGCACTTTTCTGACGTCCTTTTTTGAGTCATAAATAAATAAATAGTCATAAATCTTAAAATATCACTGTGGAGTGAATGCTTTTTGAGGATTTTCGCCAGAATATCAGCAAATGAATATGCGCTGATGAAACCGGACCTGATACTCGTATTGAGGGGTGAATAGCACACCCTACCCCCACCCCGCATTGTTGATGTGAAGAAAATTTTGGGTGGGTTAGAATTCAAAGGACTAAGGCAGCATTATACTTTTCCTGAGACAACTTATTATTATTATATAATATTATATTAACAACAACAACTGTGCGTGATGATTTGTAAAGAAAAAGAACAATAAATAGATAACTTATGTCCGTTAGAAACAAACAAATCCTGATCGAATAGCCGATGAATCTGTTTCATGATTAGAAGCTATAATTAGGAGGGGAAAAAAATCATCATCGAGATTATAATCATCACTGCAAGCATGAGTGCACTGAAAGCTACGGGTAAAAGAGCAATGAGCATATTGTACAAAGTTGGCTTCCAAAAACGGCGATCACACGGAGCACTGCGGCTAGTTACAGAGCTGTTCTTAGTTACTGAACGCAGACCGTGCGGTGCTGAAACGTTGCCGTATGCAGATAGGAGAACTGATCGAAATGGCAGTAAAATAATCGAAATGAAGACAACATAGTATGAAAAAGAGGAAGCCCATTCCTTCGAAGCCTTTATACAATAACTACTGCTTCTCTCTGAACGTTGAAGACTTTATCTTCAAACTGCAAATAATGACTTCAGAAATAATTCTTTATTTTCTGACGCTAATAATTCACTGCTCTCAGGCGCATTTCTAAAGTATTTAAGGCAGTCCCTTTTGCAGCGAATGAGAGCAGGCTACCGTCAGTGATCAGCCAAGCTAAATGTGTGCCGTGATCTTGAACGGAAACTGGAAAACATAGTTAAAAATATAATCTCGTATCCACTTCTTATCCTTATGTCATCACACAGGAAAAAGGCGCGAGGTAAATCAAGAGGATGTATGACAGCGATGCACACGCTAATAACTGTTCTGTTTGTGGAGAGAAAAGCCATGCAAGGCACTACGACTTCGCCCACATCATTCGCCCATCTTCATCTTTTGAAATAATTTAAGACCCGAAGACAGAGAAGGCATTCATTCATCTCAACGAAATTCAGATAGAAACGCAGCGAGACAGGAGTGATTGGTTGTAGCAGGCTGATTTCAGCACCAACAGAGCGGACAGCAGACGGAGTTTAACGGCTTACTCGTTTTGCATGGGATTCATTGCGCTGTGCAAACTGAAGGGTGACTGCACGCATTCCCAGACAGTGAATAATTTTTACCTTATTTCATTTTATTCTTTTTTTTTCTGAAGACACACATCGATTCGTGCAAAATGGACTATGCTCAGAACGCGTGATGCATTGCCGCCAAGACATCGCTTCATTCTGCAAAGGCAACACGAAACAACCGCTCTCACCCGGCTACCTGCATGGAACACAGCAGCTTCATGTCAAAGCGGAAAGTTAAGCCTGTTCTTCGCCAACGCTTTCTATGCGCTCACCAGTATGATATTGGAGAGTTAATTCCCTGAAATACAAAATCTTGACTTTTCCGTAAGTTGTTAAATAATGTCCCCGTTAAATAAAAACAATAATTTAAAAAAATCAGTTGATTATCTTGCGTAGTCGTCAGCTGTCTAAAATATTTATACCTAATTCAGGTAAATGATCCAACAGACAAAAACCAGGCGAACAAAAGCATTGCATTTGCCCCAGGCATCCGTGCACCTGTTAATATTTGGCTTTATACTCACTCGCTTTTGTCCAGGCTTCTGGATCATAGTAATCTTCACATACACGTATCCTAATCAGGAATCGCCGATGGTCTAATCATTTTATTTTTGTGAAAAGATTGTAGAAATGAACACAAAGCTGGGAGAGAATTAGAATCCTGCAGGATTGTGAAAACCAAAGCCGATCCAAACCTCGGTTTGCTACACCACAGAATGCGAGCTTAAGGAGATGTGAAGTGTTTCGCGCGGGGTGCCTCCCCTTCACGCGCTCATTGGGCTGATGAAGAGGCTGGTCCTCCGTTTGGAAATTAATGCACGCGCTCTGATCAAAGGAACACACGCGCTCTGGTCAGAGGAGTGGAAAGGGAAGTTTTATCAAACACGTAGACGACGTTCTGGCAGACACGGACAACGCTGCATACTTCGGTGAGGGGTTCGGGATCATAAAACGCGCTGTCCAGTCACTCTATGTATTTGTTTCATTTAAATACATTATTAATTTCAGGTTATTCTGCATGGGAGTAAAGTAATTCCAAGAAACAGAAGGGTTTTCGATGCGGACTTTTAACTCGCATCGTCACCCTCAGGCCATCAACCTTAGGTGCTCCCAGGTGATCAAAATTGATCGCTGAAACGTACAAAGATCTTTTGCGCCGTGTTTTTTTCCAGTGTGTGTGTGTGTGTGTGTGTGTGTGTGTGTGTGTGTGCGTGTGCGCGCACGCGCGTGGATGTGTGTATGCGTGTGTGTGTTTGTGTGTGCGCGCGCATGTGTGTGTGTCTGTGTGTGTGTATCTGACTGAGTGTGTGTTTGTGCTTAGCGCGTAATGGCATCGATAGCGAATTATTTAAGATTATGCATCACCATGAGGTGATGCTTTAATCCAAAAAAAAATAATAAAAAATCAGAGTCTTTTTGACGAAGGAATGTCAGCGCTGGACCCTAATAACGCTGCCTCATATCATTGGGCAGAAGGAATACATTTATCCAGCCTAAGTGGGCAGCGTATTAAAGGCATTGTTTGATATGCGGTTCCCAGGCCTGATCTGATGTTATATATAAAAATAAATAAATAAATAAATGGGAAAAAACTAAACTTGTTGCGGACGACCGTAATTATCTTACAGCTCAGAGGGGTTTCTTTGTTGGCATTCTCTTGAGTTATACGACGTATGCGTTAAGTTTTCAGAGACTCGACCTGTGCGTTGTACGGCGCGAAAATGCGCGAATTAGGTCAGACATAAAGTGATGTGAAGCTGGGTTGGGAATTGAAATCTGCGAGCGTTCATGTAGTTATTTATTTATTTCTTCATTTTAAGGCTTTCCCAGCGTGGCGTGGTGTGTCATACAGCCTCAGAAAGACGTGCCACGGCTCTGTCTCCCACCAGAGCCCTCTAGCGTGCGAGCGCAACGCAGACGCCCGGCAGACGGGGGCACTTTCATTACAGAGAGGGAGGCCTTTAGGAGCCAATGTTATTAGACATGATGTTCCAGTTTAATCAGTCCGGTAGAGCACGCGGCGGAGGGCTTTTTGTCCGTATGTCAAGCAAACTGTGCGAAATACTTTTAATGAAAAGTGAGAGAGGAAGTAAAAGACGAAGAAGAAGAAGAAGATGATGATGGATTATGCCCTAGTAATATGGCATTATTATTAGCCTATTATTATTATTATTATTATATTGCTTATTGTTCACTTCACGTTTTGGTTGTTATCAGCAGGATTATTAAAAAAAAGATATAAAAATAAAACATTTTCATGAAACTGAGTTATTTGTGGATTAATCACCCTGATTAGTATTTGAATGCTGAAAATACAAGGTTGATAACAGCAAGAAACTTCAGCGTTTAAAAGATATAATATTGATCTTATACATGTATGCACAAACAATTAATTTGTCTAATCGCCAAGACCGTCAACTTTGTTGTTTATCTACATTACTATTGCATTGGCTCTTGCTTACTTTCCACTTCTAAGTAAGCTGACATGGGCCGCTTGTCTAAAGTGGCACTTCCTATTGAGCATTTGATGACAGGCCAGACATAAAAAATAGCGAGAAGGTCAATTGTCTTTCCCCAGCCAACTCAGTGTATTTTTATAGTGACGGCACATCCTCAACAGCAATAATAGTGGAAGAATGAGAGCTCATGGGTTCCATACGTCCAACCAAGGGCTTTTCCCCTGATTATTTTGAAATTAAGCGATAAACATAATCTTGTTTGGCATCAGTGTACAGCTACAGATGTCATCTCTTCAAATCAAGAACAAAAAAGAGACATTTCAACATTATGACGTCATAGTGATGTCATAACTAACACCATAATAGGACAAAAACATAAAAATGACAAAAATCCTTTTTAAATATATTTTTATTAGTTTTAGCTGAAAATAAGTAACTTTCTGTAACCTCTAGAACTACTGATACTAAAATTAACATTTTAGTATTATTATGTTATAAAAACATGACTAACATAAATTTGACATGACTATGATGTCATAAATAACTAATTTTAGGAGAAACACACACAACAGGAAAATAAATAGTTTTCCGAACATTTTCATAATTTCTCTGCTTTGTTTTTCCCGATGATAGAACAAGGCTTATAATATCAGTAATATGTATATTCCCTTTCAAAACAAGAATCAAACATCACAAACTTCAGCACTGTGACGTCACAATGACGTCATGAAAGATGTCATATCTGAAAAAAAAAAAAAAAAAATTATTTTTTTCATATTTTGCCCTCATTTTTAGCACCCCCCCCCCCAAACTTCAACTTTGACGGCCTACCCTACCCCCGAGGGGTGAGATACCCTCATCGTTTTTTCATGAAAATGAGCACAAAGGATGAATAAACTATTACCTAGAAGCAATAGATCATATCTGTTAAGTTTTTTGTGCGACAGGAAAATATCTTTTCGGTGGGGTAGTAACCCCCCCCCCCTTGCTTGGACGATGATTAAGGAATCAGCATATGTGTTCCAAAAACCCATCACAATTTCAACCAGCTGAAATAAGTGCTGTATGCTGCCCTCCAATTTCATTGCGTGAAATCAGCAATGGACATCTGGTGTAAGACAGGTCCATGACCTATTTTGGAGTTCAAGAAATAATATTCTGCCATAATCAGGTTTCTGTTAGCCAACTCACATGTAAACCATAGATAGCAACAGCAACAAATAGATTAAACAATAGTTTGAATCTAGGCTGGCCTCTGACACACCTTGCGGCTCAGTGAGCTTGAGAAGCAGAGGGCAGGGAGCTTCCAGGGGAGAGATTCAGAGCCCAGAGGTGGATGCTGGGGTGGAGCTGAGATGTTAACCAGCAGCAGAGAGTGATGCAGTGCAGCAGCAGGTAGACGCATGTTATGCCGTAACAAGAGTTGTCAGAAAGACAACAAAGCTCGCCGGGGGGCAAGATTAAAGTTTTTCTGCACGCGGACGGACGCGGACGCCGGGGGTACAAAAATAGCTCTCCGGATACTCGTCTCGGCGAGCTAAAAACAGGGTGAGAATTGAGCTTATATAGCTCACCCACCAGAGGGGGGGAGCAGTGTGTGATATGCATTGGAGTGTCTTCAGGAATGTGAGCATGCCTCGAGTTTCCTGTCAGAACTAGCTCTGTAAGCTGCACCCCATGTGTTCAGCACCCGCCACTGTTATCGATAAATATGAACGAAAGCCGTGATGAATTAATGCATTAATTGGAAGTTATACTTATATGCAGTTCAAAATATTTAACCTTAAATTGAGTTACAAAGATTCAAAGAAAATAAATCATTGTAGTCTTGAAACAAATATATTTAACAAAAACATGCACGCCGTAGTTATTGGATTCCTTGTACAGGTATACAATACTTTGTGTACCTCCTTTAACCAACATAAGAGCTCTGTGCGTCATGTGGTTAAAAAAGACTTGGCAAGGGATTGGAGATCATTCCTCTGGGCAAAATTTCTCTATAACCTTCAAATTCCTTGGGCCACGAGGCAGTTAGCACAAGCATGGACTCGCCCCTCAGCTTGTCTCACGGGTTTTCTAATAGTATTAGGTCAGATGACTGGTACAGCTACATAAAAATCTTGATTCTGTGGTCAGTGAACCATTTTTACATTGATTTCGATTTATGCATTAGATCACTGTCTTGTTGGAAAATCCAGCCGTGGCTAAATCCTCACTTTCTGTCAGTTACTCAATACAACCTTCAGCCCAAACAAGTTGTACATTTGGAAGAAAAAACGCCACAAAAAAAAAACAAAGATCCACAATGATTCCCCATACTGGAGACGAGGCTCTGAATGCAGTGGTTGTCTTTGTTCTTAGCCAGAAACCACCCCTGATTTTATTGACAAAAAGCTCTTTTTTGGTTAAATCGGATCATCATTGTCAAGTTCCATGACTATTCGCAGATGTATTTGCAAATAGTAGTTATGCACAGTGTCTGTGGTTGTAGGCCTTAAACATCTTACATTTTTCCCTGATAGACAAGGCTGATATTTTTTACTTTTTAAGCCATGTTCCTATGGCTTAAAAATGGCTAAAAAGTCCTCGTTTTTGACTTTCCGCAGCATTTATCAGTAACAAAACTACACTTTCTGAAGGGTCTGGATTACATACTGCGCAATCTAGTGATTCCCTCTCACACAGCCACTTACTATCTGTATTATTTATTGCCTCAATTTTTTATTTTGACAGAAAATATTCCAGAAGTGATACTTTCTCCCACCTCTTCTGACAGCTTCTGAAAATAACCGTTTACACATTTTTTAAGGTGACCAGTGTCCATTCACTCCGGTTACCATTAGCATAGTTGGACACTTCTTTGCTCACAAAAGTGCAAATACTCTCAGAATATGAATTACTGCAAATCTCATTCATATTTGTCAATCTTGGTAAAAAAAAAAAGAGTATGGCTCTGAATTGCCAACCAAGTAGAATGACCCTTTGTAGCTAGTGAGTGCCTGATCTTGTCCTTTGAATTTGACTGTGGAGAGGCGTACTAAATGCTTTTGAGTCAAAACATTCCAGCGACATACGTGGCTTGTTTAGCGTGTCGCACAAACTCATTTTGGGGTCCCCTGAGACGGATTCCTCTCTCTTGTCGCAGAGGTGAAATTCCCTTTGTGTCTCAGCAGATTGGGTTTCCAGAGCAGTTTTCAATATAATAACTGTGCCGCTCAGCTGGTGGTCAGCAGTGTGAAGAGAATGTAGCTGAGAGTCGAGTCCTCTGAAGAGGGAGGGAGGGAGTGACTCCATTTTGCAGCCTTTTCTGCCCCCCTCTGGTAAGGCTGGCCTCCCAAACCACCAGCCACCAATCCTGCATCGGTAAAATGTAAACGGGCTCCGGTTAAACTTTGGCTCACCGGGCAAGTCAGTGGAGGTAGCACAGTGATGGTGTCACCTTTCCAAGATGAGACAAATATCAACAGTGAAAACCTGATATTAAGACTCTGTGAGGTTGTCTATAAGGTACTTGGGTTGTTTTGGTGGCTGCGCACTGAACAGAGTTCAAGATAATTCTGTATCTAATCCTTGTATTACTGAAGTGCATGCTGTTGTAGACAAGATGCAAGTTATTGGCATTTTTCCAGAACTTGTTGGCAAACAATCCTGAATTCACCATTCTGCATCAATCACAGTAAGAAGAGTATGAAGATGCAATATAACCTCTCTGATAGAAACAGAAAGGAGCTTCATCAGTCACAAATTATGCTACTAACAACTGGCCCAAATCCAAAATGGCTCCCTATTTGCTAAATAGCAGAATATTTTGGAGGTCAGCCATCTCATATCTTATTGTAGTGCTCAAATTCCAATGGCAAATATTTTAGAGCATATAAATATTCCAAAATACACTGTAGTGAACAGCCACAAACACTAAAAAGTTGAACATAAACAACAGTTCTTTACAAACTTAATGGATTATTGATTTATTTATGGAAAACTATGAATGAACTTTTACAAAATACTGTTAATATGCAAGAGACAATGGCTTGGTCTGGGTGCAGCTCTATTTGAGATTTTGAAGTGCCTTTTCTGGGATTAGCCCATGTGATGGCAGGTTGAATTTCCCACTGATACTAATGCTTCACATGAGCAGCAATTCTGCTCTCAAACACAAAATCCTGCAGTAGAATGTCTGATCACCAATTTGTGACCTGAAGCTCAGCACAGTTTAGTTAAGCAGAGAGACAATGACCTAAAGCACACAAGCAAGTCTACCATTGAATGGAGCCAAGCAAACATCATTAAGGTCTTGGAGTGGCTTTGTCAAAGTGCTGACTCAAAACCTACCGAGATGCTGTGGCATGGCCTTAACCAGGAAGTCATGCTCAAACACTCTCCAATGTGGCTGAATTAAAACAATTCTGCGAAGAAGAGTGAGTTATAATTCTTCAACAGAAATGTGAAAGACTCACTGAGTTATTGCCAACATTTGATTGCAGATGTTGCTGCCAAGGGAAGCAAAAAATTATTAGGTTTTTTTTGTAACGTGGATGATATAGGATTTAAATGCATCTTTACCTTCAAAAAAAAGAAATATATCATTGAAAGGGGAATTTAACCGATGATAAAATGAAAAGTAAATCATATTCAATTTCAAAACACAGGCTTTGTAATGGTTTGGTCCTTACAGCCCCTCCCATTTCACATTCTTTCACCTCCACCTTAATGGGCCACAGGTGGAGCCCATTATGGTGGAGGTGTTAGCAAAGTATTTAGGGTCGGCAGGTGCCAGCTCTGGTGCCTCTGCATTTCACGTCACTTCTGCAGAGTAGGGATGTTTACCTGGCTCCCCTTGTTGGTTTATGATCGCTGTTTTGTTTATTCTTTGTTTGAATCAAATTCAGTCCTGTTACCTTAGCCTTGGCACCAGTGAGTCCTTTAGGTCCTAGTGCCCGCCGGATTGCTGTTGGCATCTGGAGGGCTGGAAACCGTAATAGCCTTTGTAAAAATAAGTCGCACACACAAACTATGCACGTTCTCCCACCTAAGCTCAATATATTCTCATATCTATCACCTGCATGGCTTCCCTCTGCATTTGCATGTAATGACAACAACTACCACAATGCATTGCAATAGCGTTTTACTTAAGACACACCCTCAGCCCCATGTGGATCTGCGAGATACTGCAGTCATTCACCACTGGATAAAGAATCAGTCATGTTACTTTGAACAGGACTGGCATTAATAGTGATGCTCACAGTTTGTTTTGAGGGTGGGTGCATGCCTACAAAAAAGTGAAAGATGTGTGGGTGATGGAATGGAATGGGCATTGCAAGCATGACAAATAAAGTAGTCACGCTTGCAAATAAAGTATAAAAGTGTAAGAGTTTGCAGAGAGCATTTTCATCTCAAGGACTACAAAAGAGATCCTCAATACCAGTTACTGAAACAAATTCTGGATGCCATACTGTTCATTTTTTCAACATGTGACCCCAGCAAGTAAAATAAATCAAGAAGAAATTTGGCTCTTGAAACCCCTGTTGGAGAAGAGAGGACAACCGACAGTCGCAGGTAAAGAAGGAAGCTAGATAACTGGCAGTTTCCTTATATGTTGTTCTGGCCAACTTTTCCAACTCTTTTCCAACTGTCTGCAAACTCCAGCCATCTCTGGTTAAAATTGTAAGCAAAATGTATCTGTTATTTGACAAAAATTAGGCATGAAAACTTGCCTCAGTACGATACAAGTACAAGCAAACAAAAACACACAAACGCGCACACGCACGCACGCGGGCACACACACACACACACACACACACACACACACACACACACATTTCCATACATTGCAAATGCATGTACACAGGCACAACATTTCTACTGTTTTGATTATTGTTATAGTGATGATATAGTGATTAACTAAAGACGGATTCTATTTAGTCGATTCATGCATTTGCTGGATTATTTTGAACAGATGTTTGTGTGTTTTTTTGTTTGTGTCTGATCATCCTGATCACATCAACAACCATCTGCCTACCCCTCGCCTTATAGTCACTACCATTCCCAATCCTAATCTCATCTGCTGGTCTCTCTCTCTCTCTCTCTCTCTCTTTCGAAAAGGGTGGTTCAGTGTACCCTATGCTAAAGGTGATAAATTAGGAAGCATTACAGAACCTTTCCTTAACATTGAAAGAATCGGAACATACTTATCATGGCTGCCATGTAAATACTTCTGGATCGTTTTCTAGGAGTTAGGAACTTTCCAAAGCAAAAAAAACTATTTGGACGCAGCCCTGATGTATTAAATCAGCCTTACTGGGAGAGACAAAGTGGACTGGGGCGAGGGGGGAGGTTTTTCGGAAGATAAGTCGTGTGTTTGATTGTTTAGCTGTGATATACATAGTCTGAGTAAAATATAAGTGTTAACTTGGTGTTTTGGAAAAGATTGTGCAAAGATAAAACATTAAGAAAGGAACACGTGTTTATTAATTCAGGTTTTTCTCGTGAATATCACTCCTATTTTATTTGCAGTGGTCAGACTCGCAGCATTTATATTTCAGGTGGTATCGGTTGCTGCTGGCTTGTTGTAGTGAGAGTGGACCTTTGTCACTCTGTATAGGGAATCTGGTCCAGTTTTTACATTTGGTTTTGTGAAAAAAATGCAGGAAACCTCAGAGCTCGGCTGAGTGGATGCTGCGCGTCTTCCTAGTAGTTGTACATTTATTAATTTATTTATTTATTTATTTTAGAACTCAGGACAATGCATATTAATGAACATGTATCGCAGTACATGTAAATATGCCAGATTGTAGCCAAAAAGCTAATTTCCATCTGGAGTCCTCAAGGCAGGTTGGTGTAACATTTTGAAAAATGTTAAAACAAACACACAAAACATTACAATACATTACAAATATATGTTAAAACACAGAGCAATACAGTAACAGCAGCAGTTAAGGCATTTAAGGTGACTGCACGTTTTATTGGCTCCGAGCCACACCTTCAGGGGGCTCTTGAAAGTGGTCAGAGTGGAACATTCCTTTATGGATGAGGGTAGAGTGTTCCAAATTGCAGTCCCTTTAATAGACAGGGCGTTCTGACAGAAAGTGGTTTACCTATAGGGAACCACACATCTCAGCAGCTGCTACATCTAAGGTTCTCCTCCACCAAAACCCTACAGGGCAAATACTTTTTCACAGTTCTGTAGTTTGTCCAAATCGCCCCAAATCCCCTTTGGAAAAAATGTGACCAGCTATTGACTATTTTCCCTCCCCGGGCAGGGCTGGGTTATGGTAACCACGTTGCTCAGCAAGGATGTATCAATTTTATCAAAGTCATTATTAGCCTAACACTAACTGGTCTAGAGGGAAAATATAATTATTCTGCGCTAAATCACCGAAAAGTCCCTTAATAAACTGACTCATGTTTCCTTTCTCTCTTTTCATCCCATTTCAAAAGGAAGAAATTGAATTTTACTGCTGCTTTTAAGGGTTCATGTTTTATCAACTGCCCTTTGACCATTCAGGGACAATTTTTTTTGAGTGCACATCACAGCAAGAGGATTATTTATTTATTTATCTATCTATCATTATTATTATTAATTATTGAACAATTTTAAATGTGGTTTTGGAAAGGGGATATGCCATCATCCCTCCATCCCCTCTGGAAATTACGTCCCAGGTAGAAGTACACTATAAAATTTGCCAGTCCTCAGTAGGCCAAAATAAAGGGCTATTTCAGACAAAGCACTGGGTTAATTTTTCAAATGGAGACTTGTGGATACTTCTTTGGCATGCTACCAGTATGCTCAGGGATCGGAGAAGTCACTCGCTATACTCTACTGGTGATGCAATAATATAACTGTTTTATCTCTCTTTCACAATCTCGCTCTCTGTATGAGAAGAGAATGTGGAAACGGCTTCCCACGGCGAACCTTCACAAGAGATGCTTCGCAGTGAAGACATCAGTCGCAAAATTCTCACAATACACTGCCTCCAGTGAGAGCCAATTTTAATTTTCTTTTTTTTTCATGCACTTTCCATACTTTGTGATAAATATTTATGAATGGGTTATTATGTTCAGTCCTTATAAAGAAAGAACATGAATTGCTAACGAAGAGCCTTTGACAAAATTGTTTAAATTATTAAGGGATAAGTCCCAATTGGATTCATTTAAACCCAAACAAAGCTAATTCAAATCATACCATGTTTGATGAGCGAAAAGTCACGAGAAATACAGTACATAGATATTTATGTTTCTTTTCAAATCATCGGGTGGAAACTGCGCAAGATGGTGGCAGAATTTTCTGAGGCGATGGGGTGAAAGCTGGGGTAATCAAATGATCGTTCTTTTTTCACTGCACTAATCACTGAGGCCTTGAAACAGGGTCGGCACTGGTTTTCAGAGGTGAGACATGAAGCTAACTGCACACGCGCCGAGATGGGTGTGGCGGCGTAGTAAGGGGAGGTGTCACATATTCATCATGATGTAGTGACAATTTTGCGGCAAAAGGCTCCGCCGAAAGTGCGCAGAGAGCTCGCCAGCTGCAACCTGGTTTACTTTCTGTGCAGTGGTAATTTGGCTGACCGGCGCACAGTGCGCACACGTCACCAAAACCTCACAGACAGGTTCCCAGAATGTCAGGCACATTGCAATGCAGTAATTAATTACAGCAACCACTGTTTAATGTAACCATCTGAATCAGCACATAAATGATTGTATCTATATAGATTGTCCTGATGTTAGATCAAAGGCGGTTTGTACGCGTAATGGAAACTCGACCTGACTCTGTGGCATGTTGCATGCTACACAACATAGCTGTACGCCATGGATGTCACTTTGACCTCAGGCTGGAGACATTACAGGACTTGAGACAGTTAGAGGCTGCACTGCATGTGCCGCAGCAGCGCAGGGAGAGGAGAGACCACCTGCTGCACAGCTCTGTCCTTAACTAGAACCGCTGCACTGATGTTAGTAATGCATGGTGTTTCATGTCAGTAACAGATATGAGTCCATCTGTCCATAGCTTTTTCTAAATATGTGTTTTCTATGCTATTTCAAAGTTTTGAACTTCTGTTATAAAACATGAGTATTGATATTAAATCACTTCGAGCGCTGTAGCCGCTTTTTTTGCGGCAGTGACATTCATTAAATTAAAAGTCAATGCAAAGATGCGAATACGTTTTGGGTAGTATTAGCCTACTAAAGGTAGTCTATAGACTTAAGCAGCTGTTAAGTGCACCCCTCATCGGATTCATTCTGGTTGCAGAAGGGCTACGCAATCAGGCAAATGTTGACTTAAGCTGCTGTTTTCTCATATAACTTGTTTGTAAGCATAATTATTGCATGTAATAAATGTATTTATTGGCAATTTTTTACTTCATTCGTTCAAAAACAATATATTGTCGATTCCTTCTTTATAATTGCTCAATATTTTGAAATGGCCTCACATTTGCACTGCTGTGAAAAAAGCGGTAGCTGCGGTTCTAGAGGGTGTTAGAATTCTGCGGCCGCTTTTGCATCGTCAGCCCGGGGAGGTCTGTTTGTGTGACCATATATTCAGCCACTGCGAGTTTGAACCTCCCGGACCAGAACATCAGCTTCCTCCTGGCTGAAGTTTGGCCGTCTGGTGTTGCTGCTGTGTCCTACTTCATCCATGTCGAACAAAATGTGCACCGTGCCTCGACCGCAGGGCTTTTAAAGGTGAGGAGAGGAGCTCATTTGATTGGTGAAGATTTGACTCTGCTGTGTTAAACCCACTCACGCCTTCTATCCTCCCTCTTTGCCACTTGTGCTGGCAGGAGGGATGGAGGTGGGAGAGAGGAGTACTTGCGCCGGCCACAAAATTACAAAATGCGCCTGGATACACCCCATTGGCGCGGTGCTCCCCCTATTTGCTGCACCTGCACCTGGTCAACGAATTTAGAGCCCATGATTTCAACCAGAAAACTGTGACTGAAAATCCAGGAACAGCAAACAGATTATTCCCTGCATGATAAATTGCGGGTCAATTCACAGATTTGCAGTGACCCGAACATGAGTCCCACCACCCTCATGTTACTTTTTTTTTTTTTTTTAATTGTCATAATTTAATAGGCAATGCCTGAGCACTATATTTCATTTTCACGGCTGCACAAGTACTTCTTGCAAAGTTTACACTAATTCCTCAATATTTCTATAATATTACAAAAAATTAACTCTGTACTTGATAGCCTTTGCAAACATCACTAATAGTAATTAAATGGTTCAGAAAGAAACGTGCTGCTCTGAATCTTGCCTGTGAAACAGCGGCATTTGTCTTCCGGACATATTAATAACTGTGTTTACATTTATTCGGTTTTACACTGTTCTGTCACCCAGGAATGAATCAAGCCATTTTTACCCAGTGTTTTATGCTCATGCTTAGTTCTCTGTGATTAAATATGGCAGAATATGGCCAATAATTGCCATATTAACTGAATTGGGCTTCTTACCTCTTATCCACATTAAACCGCAATGTTCTGCTATTGTGGCACCGATCATTCCGACAGTGACGGAGCCCTTTAAAAAAAAAAAAAAAATCAGAGTCTTTACCCCTAAAGGGCTCGGCACACATCCCTATAACTAACTGAACACCTTCAAGATGTTTAATTTCCTTCCTTACATCGATCGGCATTCAGGGTTCGCTTGCTCAATCTTCTTCCTTGAATCGCAGATAGATATGTTGGTGGGCAAAATATGCATTCAACTTTTTACATCAATTAATCTGGAAACTAAAAACATCACAATAACCCAGAGTTCAGAGGTTTCAAACTATTTTTGATCGGTCCAGTCGAATGGCCCAGCTGTTTCAGTTCTTCAGGGTGGTTTGCAGTGGTCATTTGTGTGGCAGCGATAAAACACAGAAACACCGGTGTCAGCCAGTGAAAAGAGAAAAGAAGGCGGCAGTAACGAGCATTGTCTAGTTTATGGAAAGTTCTGGTTCTTCAGTCTGGCAGCAATGCAACGGTACATCTGTGATTAATTCCACCAGCACTGCGCTAACCGGTGATCAAAATGTCAGGCGGCTTTGAGAAAGGCAGAGTAAGTGAAGGGGAAACAGTCTTTACAGTCTAGCTATCCCCAATCGATCATTGGTTACTGCTTTGTCAGTGGAATTAATCACCAGGCCAGTGTTGTGTTGCAGCAGGCGCTGCTCCTTTAGGCTCAGAGTTGTCACAGTGATCCAAAATGGCAGCCTGCAAAAGCTCACTGAGAAGGACTGCTTTTACTCACCCTTTAATTAACTCCGATACAAGGGAAATACAATCGGGCTCTGGCGGAAGTTCAATCCACCAACTATGTAATTTGTTTGTCTTTGAGTCGTTCGTGAAGGCTCATATATATTATTTTACTACTACTTTCATTAGCAGTACAATGCCATGCATACTGCTACCACCGTACAAACTACAACTACTCCCACGAGAGCTACTACTAATATTATAAACAAGAATGAGAGCAATAATGACAACAACAACAACTATTATTATTATTATTATTATTATTATTATTATATAGTGTGCATAAAATTATGCGCAAGATTTTGATATTTTCCATTTCTTATAATACAGTGGTAATAAAAAACATGGTGTCATTGATTTCAATATTTTTCTTAATGTTAGCATGATGTAGCTTCAGCGAAGCCCTGCGACCAGCAGATTCATAATACTGGATGTATGAGACATTGAATTACAATACCCTAAAAAAAAAGAGTTTAAGGGGTTAAATAAGCCCAGCATGTGGTGGCAGAGATGTTCTTACAGACAGCATCCATACGCAGACCACGTATGCTCATCACCTCACCCAGTTCTGACCTGATGGGCCGTAATCAGCAAAAACAATACTCGGCTCCATAGGTAAACGAGTCACTATTAATAGAGCCAGACTAATGAACAGACATATTGTAATTATCACCGAAATGGTTAATGTCAAGGGCTGCCTTTTCATTTTAATTCTAATCTGTAAACATATTAATATGTAAAGCAGCCACTTTGATCAGTGAGTCTGTGGTGCCGAATGCTTTCTGGTTTTACAGAGAAGCCTTCATCTGCATCGATGTTTGTGTTCTCTGAGTACTGAGAGGGGATACTCTCCGGCTAAATTGCTCACAGTCATTCATTAAATAAAGCAGAAACAATATTGATGCTGAAATCTCCTAATTGTATTCTCTCAGGAGAATCTAAATGATCACGGCTTATTTATGATGTATTTTTAATTGCGAGACTCATTTGGTCATGGTTGTGTGTTTGTTTGGATCTAAAAGACAAGCGTTCATATTATTCTGCAAAAAAAAAAAAAAAACTAATGAGTTGATGAGCAAGTGAATAATGACATGTAAGGCAGGCAAACCTCCAATTTCTGTTAAAGGAACTATTGAGCAATAGCATGAATTGCCTGAGTTCCTACGAATTATTGCTTCTTCAAGGTTATATCGCCTTAAATGGAGAATGCTGTCACAGAGGCAGGGGTGTCGGGCTCGTAGACTAAACATATGGCTCAATATCAGAACATCCTAATAGAAAGTATTTATTGATTTCATCTCATCTCTGAAGTAGCCCTCTTTAAAGAGTCTCTTTTCCAGACTCTGTAATAACAGTTACAGGCATGTGATTCCACACTCCATTAAAATGTATGTACACTCTGAGTAATAATGCGTCTTTCGCTTTAATAACAAATAAAATTGCTCCTTCTGACACGGACATGAACTCCAGCCTGCCAATACCCCCCACACATCCCAACACACACTTACCGGATGCGATGGATATACGGTATATTTTTAAAATGCCCATGTCAGGCAGAATTGGCCCTCTATCCACTTGTTTCTAAGGTTTGCTGAATCAAAGCAAAGTTTAATTCAACATGACTGCAGTGAAATTTTATGAAGTGTTATCCAACATGACTGATAATATCTAAAAAAAAAAAAAGACTTTTCTGCGCCATTGGAAATGGAAACGTACATTATGCGCCTATATAAATGTTGGTATTGCCCACTTTGGTTCTCTGGCATAAAGGTGTTTGTGACACAGTGGGTTGGCCTGCACATTACAATGTATGTTAGTGCATAAAGCTTGCGCTGAACATTTTTTGTGTCAAAGACCTCACTTGCGTTTCAACACACTAAGACCACCTTTTAATGCACAAGCGGTCTTTCCATGGTTGTTTCATCATTGGAATGAATCCCAGCCAGTGGAGCTGTTTGCATATAAACGCATATTGTGCATATTGCTTCCCCCTCTTAATTTTCACTTTTGTTATGTTGGCCGGCCCAATAAATGATGCCAAAATTATTGAGCTGAGGTCTCATGGGAAGGGGAGGGTAAAGCAGTGCTTTAACTCAAGAATATTTTCTCTGTGTGGGGGCAAATCAAAATACTTTCAGTCTCGTTCCTCCTTTAAAACCATGACGGCTGTTTCCTTTGTGACTGTAGACCGCATTTAAGTCTTCAAAATGGGGCCCTGGGTCATATTCTACAAGTTCACTCAAAGTTCAGCCAATAAAGGAGGGCTCAGATAGTTTTTGATAGTTTGATGGCTGATATTAGAAGCACCAAATCTGGCACAGTGTATCAGAGAGCTATCATACCTGTTTTGAATGTTAAGAGTTGATTGCATAGGTGTTACCATCTATTAGCAGTGCCATAGATATGGTACAGTTGGACCCTACTCTTCCTACTAGAAGTGATTTGCTGATCATGGTTTGCATTAGGTTGAAGATACAGTTCAGAGTTGGGAAAGGGGAATGTGGTTTTTAAAAGGTTAAGGTTATGGTTCAGGGTTAGAGAAAACCTACTGTAGTTTTTATGTAAGACAGTTTAGTCTTTTAAAAGGCAATCTGCAAAGTTCCAAATGCTGAACCCAAATAAGCGAGAACCGAACACCTGCGAGAAAGTCTGTTGTGGTGTACTGCCCACCCAACCGCCCTGACCTCCACAACCGCCACACAAATTGTCATGCTAAGCATTTAACTCCTCTAATTTCCTCATTAGCTGTGGTCATTGTGGCAGAAAACACAACTTCCATTTAACGAATGATAATCAGCTCCTCAACTAGCTAGTTGGCGGAGTTGGAGCCCTACAATCCCATATCGCAATATTAGAAGCCGGCGTCTATGAAGATTATTTTATGTTTGATTTTGGCTTAACATGCCTGTAATATTCGAAGGCAGTGAGTGTGAGGCCAAGTTAATAAATATGTGAGGTTTGGGCGTAGCATTCATTAAACCATAAAGCAATCATAATGAGGACTTCCATTCCCTTTGAAAATAAACGATACTTGATCCCTGGCACACTGCTAATATGACATCAGATTAAGCAAGGCATCAAGAGGTGAGATTCACCTGTGATTAAATAGACCTGAAGAAGTTAAATAAATTGCCTGAAGTGCACTATGTGCTTCATATGGTAGCCCTGAAAGACGAGGTGAAAAAAAAAGTCAGAGATGCTGCATGTCAATATCTGGAGAAAAATATTTATTTATTTATTTAAAATCTGAAATAAATAAATAAACTTAATTCTTGGCTTAGTTTGGCAAGGGATTGATGTTGACTGGGTATTTTGACAGCTGTTCAAGTATACTTCATGTAATATATAGACTAATATTAGCGTACCAGTGTACTTCAAGTAAACTTTGAGGTTTTTAGCAGCAACCTTGGAGTTCAAGTTTACTTCATTTATTTAATTGATGAAAGTATGGTACGGTGACCCGAAGACGACGTCATCAGAAAACAACCGCATAGTTCACTTACCTCAATCCGAGTAAAACATGTCTCTATCCGATGAAAGCTTGTTTCAATCCGAGTAAAACATGTTTCGATCAGAGGAAAACATGCTTCGATCAGAGGAAAACTTGTTTAGTTCCGAAGAAAACATGTTTCAATCAGAGCAAAACTTGTTTCGATCAGAGGAAAACATATCTCAATTCGAGGAAAACATGTTTTGATCAGAGGAAAATTTCTCTCAATCCGAGGAAAACATTTTTCGATCAGAGGAAAACCTGTTTTGATCAGAGAAAAAGTTCTCTCAATCCGAGTGAAACATGTCTCAATCCGAGGAAAACATGTTTCGATCAGAGGAAAACCTGTTTCGATCAGAGAAAAACTTCTCTCAATCCGAGTGAAACATGTCTCAATCCGAGGAAAATATGTTTCGATCAGAGGAAAACTTCTATTTAATGGCTAGTTAGTGAGCTAGCCACAATTATCTTAATGCGCACCGTCATGTTTGTTTACTCGAGTCTAACCCAGAACCGTAAGTTGCTTTCAAACCTGGTGAATAAAGCTGGGCACTACAGATTTAAATAATTGAAGAGATAATAATGATGCTCAGTAATAGATACTGTGAATGTCCTCCTGAAACGAGGAGAGTTTGGATGTTGAATACATTGGCATGCTAGCTATAACATCATAGATTTTTAATGTCACTTTATCTCGGAAAACGACGTTAAACTACCGCCGTTAAAAATTTGATGCGAAAATAAGGCGTATAGGGCAGTAGCAAAGACACGTGATACAATTGCTGTCAAAATCGGCTTGAAAATAGAAATAACACGGCTTATTCAATGAAAGAATGTGCGTGTATTTTGTCCAGAAAAAAATTGGAAACAAAAGAAAGTAAAAGAAAAAAGGTAGATATTTTTGCCATTAATGTAGAAATTGCCATTAAAATTGTTATTTTGAGGTCAAAATTTAAGGAGAAAATTCAAGTGGGGACCCTAATACTTCTGTTATTCAAAATGTTTGTGGAAATTAGTGGTCCCAAACCATACTGCCTACACTGTAGTAAAAGCGTATTGAATAAAAAGAGAAAGAATGCATGGGTGAATCATCAAAGTATGTACTTGGCAACTGGACCAAACTTAATGTGGGCGTGTCTGAGGGCCTTTAATGGTTTAAATTTTAAAAAAGTCTCTCTCTCTCTCTCTCTCTCTCTCTCTCTCTCTCTGTAAGGATTGTGGGTTGTGGGAGGGTGTGAGCTGTGGTAGAGGAGACAGGTACAAGCTTCAAGCTCCGCAAAATGTAGATTTGGCTTTACTTGTAAAAATTTTTAGTTTGCTTAGGAAAGTGTTTAACAGAGTTGGGGTAAAAAGTTTGGTGTTGTCAATCCAGATGGTGTTGTCAATCCAGATGACCTCGAAATGGGGTCACAGTATCCCCTCCCCCTCTCCCCCAGACGAGAGGTTGCCAGCTAGTTTGCAGGATCCAGCAAGAACATCTACTACACGGAGCTACTGTGGCTATGTTTCAATATCGCCAATGATTTGCTCTCGCAGGGTTGTGTTCAGTTCAGTTCAGAAAAGATCAAGACTAATGACTAAGTTTAGCAATGGTCATATTGGTCAACTTGCTCGTCGTTCTTCTGTGTGGATAGCCCACTAAAGACCATACTGTAAAATCGTAAAGAATGAATGAGGACTCATTTAACCGATGTACTGTCTCAATTACATGTCATCTTGCAATCATGGCTGTGCTAATGTTGGAGCAGTTTCCAGAGCGTCACAGCATAATGCCAGAGAAACGGACTAATAATGCATTGCTAATGTCAGCAATGAAGAGTCACGGTTTTTATTTCTCAATTTTTTACCTAGTCTGTTCGATGACCCACCTGCATATGCACTAACATACCATGAACGAACATGCATAACGTTATTTGGCAGTAGAGTAGAGATGCCATAACGTCTTAGGCGCAAGTTTCTCTAACATTCACGTTTCTGTGCCTTAGTCAGCAATTATTCAATCAAAGCGCACTGAAGAAATTCACTCGCAGAATTTAAGTCATTGTGCATCAAGTTAATCATTTTCATGTGCATTATGGTGGATTTCCCCACTAATGACACGGACATCGATTATCACTCGATAATTCTGAGGCTTGTCTTTACTGGGGGATTAAAAGCAATGGAATTGCATAAAAACGTTTCAAATGGTCTTATTTCATTAAAACAATTTAAACGATCATGAAACACATGCATTGTTTCCAATCCCTGAGTAATGAAGCGCTGGGAGTCATAATCGCTTCCCATGTTACTTGTGATGAGGTGCACCTTAACGCAACTGAAACGGAAACTTCAGTGCACAAGGATTTTAATTCCGCATGGGAATCTCACTAAGCATTCAATGAATAATTATGGACTATGGCGAATAAGCCTAAAAAATGCGTAAGACTTACGCTGAATGCGTGAGACTTGGCATCTCTGGTAGAGAATATTTGAAATATCCGTGCCTACAATAAATAGAATTAAGTTAGCGAAACTGAGCGGAATCTTACCTGCCCAGGAGAAAATAAGCAACTTCAGTGTCGGTCTTCCAATTCTTCTCTGCTTTCAGCCGCCTCCATCTTTCATAGGCATGTCCTATACAGATCCTTCTTTTGTTTCTGACTTTGTCACGATGTGTTTCAGAATCATAAGGAGGCCTTTTAGGTTTAGTAACGTCAGACATTTGTGCTCCGAAACGTTGGTTGCTGCAGCTCAGTGGTAACTGATAGTTGGAAGGTGGCGCAGCCGGCCAAAACAAAAAATAAAAACATAAACATTAGTTGTGGGCTGCAACTTCGGTTTTGTAATGAGAATATTCTGGCTGGACTGCTGTTGTCAGTGAAATAAGATTTTGAAATTAACATCATTCCTTAATGTCTGGTGATATATCAGGGCCATTTCATGATTAATCAACTTACATGTCTTACATATTGCTCCTTGAACACTGAAGCATAGTCTGAAATGCGGGCCTGATAGTATCCTTAATGTGGAATATGTTCTGATCTCTATTGGTTGGGGCAAACAATATAAAATCTGCCTCGCGAATGAAAAAGGCCATTGTTGTATTCTAAGTGAAGTAGACATGGTAAATAAACTAGTTGCAAGCGGATTATGGGTTAAGGATTCTTTCGTGCTGATTTTACCATTATTGACTCCGTCAAAAAGAGTGCTGCTATCGAATGTTCCACCGTTCATTGAAAATGGTGTTTTGGAACGAATTTTACAACGCTACGGTAAATTACTTGGGTCGATTAGGATGATACCACTTGGGTGTAAGACTCCCGAAATAAGACACGTCATGTCTTTTCGTCGGCAAACCTCTATGATTTTAAACAATCCGGATGACAATTTTGAGGTGTCAGTGACAATTTCGGAGGGAGGGAGCTATACGATATATATATATATATGCTCTGAAACAATGCAATGTTTTAATTGTGGGCAACCGGGACATATGCGGCAGTCATGTTCATTCAATCACGCATCAAATACTTTGCAACTAGCGGGTGATGGCGTTGAGCAGGAGGGCGAAAGTAGTGTGCAAGAGGGCGAGAGCTCAGCGAAAAGCGGTGAGACTGACAGCGCTGAGCTAGAGGTCAGTGCTAAAAGGCCTGCGGACTTGGTGGAGACTGACACGCCATTGGTCAGTGGATCAGGGGAGGCGGAGAGGGGTGACTGAATCTGAGCTTGTAAGTTCAGAATCTCCCCCCAGCGACTCAACAGTATCACTCAGCAGGAGTAGCTCCGAGAGGGAGACGGGGTTCAGGGCTGACCCCGGCGAGGGCATATCCGGTGGTGATACCACTGTGCCTCTTACTCAGGACGATGTCTCTGAGTTTGGGGAAAATGACCTTGATTCAGAATACGAAGAACTGGATGGAGATGATGAGGAGCTGTCGGGGTGTGGCCCGCCCACACTGGCAACCTCCCAACCCAAAAGTAAGATTCATTCTGTTCAACGCTTGCTGGATTGTTTGGGCAGTACTAAAGGCCAACGTAATGTCGACATAAGCTCTGTGGCATTCAGGAAAGCTAGCTACGTGGAGTTAGACAAACCCAAACGGTATCGTCTTAAAAAGCTTGTTACAAATGTTCAGGCAATGTTGAGAAAAAACAAACAGCAGTGATGGTTAAAGGTGTTCATGGTGCTCCTTGGACTGGTTTCTTTATTGGCCTAGTGGTGATTTTACCTTATTTCATGCGGGATTTTCAAATAGGATCTTTTAATGTAAACGGTTGTAGGGATAGAGAGAAGCTTTTCCAGTTCCTGCGACAGAAAAGAACAAAAATAACATTATTGCTAGAAATGTATATGGATGGATGCATATGGAACTTTATGCACTGGAAGAGGGATTGGAGGGGTGAAATTATTATGAGCGATTGCACTCGTGTTAGTGCGGGGGTGGCTGGTTCTGGATTTAGCATAAAGTTTAGTGAAGAAATAATTAAAGGGAGGCTTTTGAGGTTGGATGTGCAGACTGAAGAGGGTCTCTTTGTTTTGTTTGACGTATATGCCCCCGATTGCGGAACAGCTCGCATTGATTTTTTTTTTAAGGTACTTTTTGAATCTTTAAAAACTGCGATTTCAGCAATGTTGTTGTAATTGCGGGGGATTTTAATTGTACCGTGAATCATGAACAAGATAAAAATCATGATGAACCTCACCCGCAGTCAAGTCATTTTTTGAGGTATGTTTTAAGGTATTTGAACTTAGTGGATGTGTGGAGGAATCTGCACTCTTCTGAAAAAGTGTACTCTTGGGTTAAAGTTAACTCAAACCAGGTATCCGGGGCAAGATTAGAAAGATTTTATATACCAAGCCACAGCATGGGCAAGTTTGTAAAAAGCTCGTTTATACCTTCTCATCTGTCCGACCATCACCTCTGCTCTTTCTTTCGCGGCCCTATCCTCTGATTCCTTTCGCAAGCCTTCCTTGTGGTGGTTTAATAATAAACTTTTGCACGATCACTCCTTTGTGCAAGCATTCACTCTTTTCTGGGAGAGCTGGAGGGGAGAGAAGTCAGTCTATAAGGGGTGTATTCTGACTTGACTTACACGCCTTTGAAAAGCGCATAAGAGCCCTTGCGCACCTCTGGAGGCCTTATCCGTATTCTAGGGGCACGCAGCTATGCAAATAAGGGTGTTTCTGATTCAAATAGCCCTTACGCGCATTCGAGGGACTTCGAGTTACGCGCTCCTAGTCTGCGCTCAATTTATTCGTCCTCAGACCCTGTAGTACGGAGGTCCACTCCTGTTGGTAAGAGTTTGGAATTACATTTTTCTTTGAATGTTACCGTATTGTGGGGACAAATTCTAAATCATGTAGATAATGTCTCGATTACAAGCGCATTTCAAATTTGCATTGCCAGAAACTGAACTATGTTTGTCAATTCTTCAACTATTTGTTAAAATACCAAACGTCAACTCAATTGCATAGATGTTGAATCCCGATTGAAATTAAGCGTGAGAAAAAACATACAGTACAACCGGTTTGCACTGAAAAAAAACAGCTTTAATATATCAACTGTCAGTAATGGAAATAGGAAACTACGTTTTTATTTTATTTTAACAACGAACCAGTCAACTGCAAGACGATAATAGATTGACATGAGCGAGCGCGCTCCCGAGGACGCTGGAAAGACACATTAAGTCTCAGACGGGGTGACGGAGGATTGGATAGCACGAAACGAGGCAGAACGGACAGGGGCGGAGGAAGACGCAGGAGTCGGATGATATGGGCCGGATGATTGACAGCAGCATGGAGGAATCATGACGACGGGACAACGGAATGAACACCTGGAGAAACGAAACATATGCTATATAGCACAGCACACACACACGGAGCAGAACACACAGGCAGTACAGATTGTCCGTATCACTGACGATGCCAGCATACCATTTGCTCGTTTTCCTCAGAGAGTGGCAGAGGCGTAGAAGGGTTCGTCCTGTACAGGGACGGGAGAGAAGGCCGAAGATTCCCCGGCCTCGCTTTGATGCCCTGGGTCTCACTGATCGGGAGTGCATCCAGCGCTTCAGATTTAACAGAGAAACACTGCTGTATCTGGTTACTTCTTGTATCAGGACAGACAGCTCCTCTTCTGTAAAATTAGGCTTTCGCCTCCTCGTTGTTTTTGCCATTGGTGTGCTTCAATTTTTTAGTTATTTATTTATTTTCTATGGGCCTATCATGCATGTGATTCAGCTATATTCGCTGTGGTCAGTCCTGCTTTAAATACTGCCAAACGCGATTTCACACACATCTTGACCGGTTGATTCATTCAATTGCCATTTTCTCCCCTCAATCGTTCTTCAATTACTTAGCCACTCTAGTTCGCTCGTGCAAAAACTGGACGACATTCAAATTAGTTAACTATTGCTATTTTATATTTTCATCTGAACAATCCAACAAACACACATTACTCAACAGTTTGCAAATACAATGTCTTGACAATTTGTATATACATTATTCTACTAATATGATCAAATCAGAGCCATTTGATTTTTGTTTCTTTTAAAGTAGCTAAGGACTGTGACGTGTTTGGCATGAGATGGAGACATATATCAAGTTCACGTCTGTGGGCAGTTGTTCAGAACGCTCAAAATAAACTTCGAGTTAAAAATCCTTTAGGATCCTGTCCATTAGGTTCTCATGGGAGGCGTGTCATTTTTCAGGCTAAATTTGCATTTCTAACCCACCGACAGAAGTCCACCCATTTTCTAGGCTTGCGCGCTGTGGGCGTGGCCAAATAAGCCAAGTCAGAATACGAATAACTTTTTTTTGCGTAAGAGCTGAGGACTGTGAGGAGGGTGCAGTGATTGCGCTGTTTCAGGGTCTGGATGCAGACTGTGAAGCACTGGAAATGCGCATCTCCTACAAGGAGTTGACATCGGCTGTACAGCAGCAGAATCGTTGGAAATCGCCAGGTTTTGATGGCCTCACGGCTGAGTTTTATTAGGCCTTTTGAAACATCCTCGGGGATGATTTTATGGAGGTTGTTGTGGAGAGCAGTGAGAAGGGTGAGCTTCCCTTCAGCTGCTGGAGGGCGGTTTCGTCTTTATTGCCCAAATAGGGAGACCTTTCCTTACTTAGGAATTGGCGCCCAGTTTCACTGTTATCCGTGGACTATAAGATCCTGGCAAAGGCGCTTACTAATAGACTCAAAAATGTCATGGGCCTGTTAATTCATGCAGATCAGACTTACTGCATAAAAGGCAGTTCCATTTTTGATACCCTGTTCTTAGTACGGGATCTATTTAGCACCACCAGAGGACAGGACATGGACATTGGGTTATTTTTTCTGGAGCAAGAGAAAGCCTTTGACCGTGTGGATCATCGGTTTCTGTTCGAGACTCTTAGGGCGTTCGGTTTTGTTCAGACCGTCAGGTCATATGCGCAGTTCCTGTACACGGGGGTGCAGAGGATGGTAAAGATGAACAATGCGCTCACTGCCCCTTTTCCAGTGACCAGGGGCATCAGACAGGGGTGCCCCCTCTCTGGGCTGCTGTACTCCCTGGCCTTGTGACTGTTTTGCTAAAGACTACCGCGGATGTAGAAAGACCTACAGACACTTTAGCACTTTATGAGCGGGCAGCTTCAGCCCGCATCAACTGGGACAAGTATGGGAACTTTTTGGTGGGGCCATGGGGACAGATGGACCCTCCGGTGCTCCCTGGGAATGTAATGGAACCGGCAAGGGTTTAAAATGTTGGGAGTCTATTTTGGGAATGATAATTACATGTCAAAAAATTGAGAAGGGGTGAAGGCGAAAGTAAAAGGCAGGCTACAGAGGGGGGATTGGCTCTTGTCTCAGCTGTCCTATAAAGGCAGGGTGCTCGTGACCAATAATCTTGCAGCTTCGATGTTGTGGCATCGCCTCACTGTTCTGGACCCTCCATCTGGTTTGCTAGAGGAGTTTCAGAGGGCACTTAACCACTTCTTTTGGGGTGGGCACCACTGGCTGAAGCCAGGTGTGCTGTACCTGCCACTGTTTGAGGGTGGTCAGGGTTTGATTAGCATGTGCAGTAGAATAGTAGCCTTTAGACTCCAAACGCTCCAGAAACTGCTGTATACTGAAGTCCGTGCAAATGGATGTGGTTTGCCTGCTCACTGCTGAGAACAGTGGGTGGGTTGGGGCTTGATCGCCATTTATTTCTGTTGAATAGTCGGAAAATTAAGCAGCATAAATGGCCTGAGTTTTATTCCACAGTTTGGAGGGTGTGGGGAATGTTTAAAGTGACGAGGGCTGAAGGGGGGTATGGCAGGTTTGCGTTGGAGGAGCCTTTGTTTTGTAACCCCCTGTTTCCAAAGCAGCTTGCACCATCAGAGAGCATGGGGAAGAGCTTTGTGGGAGCGGGAGTCACACAAGTGAAGCACCTGATTGACCTGCAGGGCCATAGATGGAGGGATGAGGGGGAATTGGCGAGGAGTGTGCAGTTTGTTTCTCTGCGTAACATTAAGTTCTTTTAAGATGGGTACAAAGAGCAAATGTCTGTTAGTCTTCCCACTGGCTTTACGCAGGCCCTGCATGCTTGACCCCTCACTCCTGATGACGGTGTCTTCCCAGCGATAAGAATGGATCCACCAGACCCTTGGATTGCTGGGATGGAGTGTGATTGGCTGAGGTGGGAAGGGTTTAGGGAGATGAGGTTTGAGACTGTAACCAAAAAGGCTTTGTACCTAGTCTGTGTGAAAATTCTCTGTAAGGAACACATAAGGTTGAGGACAATATCATGGAGGACCTCCTTCTCCAGTAACAGTGGTCCTAAGCCCTCTTGGAACCTGCTGTATAAAAACCCACTGCCTAAGCGGATGGGTGATCTTCAGTGGAGGATTCTTCATAATATTGATACCGAAAACTGCACTGTAAATCGATTTGATCTTGGGGGGACTGGACTGGACGTCTTGGTTTTCAGTTCGCTAAAGAGGTGTTTATTTATAGTGTGCAGTATTGTAAAAAAAAATAGGTACACTTTGCACTTTGGTTAATTTCATATTTAGTCTTGCTGTTTTCCATTCTGTGTAGCCATAAGAAAGGACTGCAGCAGCAGTGGTTCTGGACTGTGCTACAGTCATGAAAGTTCTGATCACATCTCGCCTTATGTTGGGGTTTGCATTTTACGAGCTGAACAATAACCTGCACGAAAATGAAAGTAAATGGTCAATCAATTAAGTTCTTTGCAAAATTTGTGATGGGAAACTGGTGGTAATGTTTTGAGCAGCGAAGGTTTTTTTTGGGGTGGGTGTGGGGGGAGGGGTGGGTTTGACTGGATGCAGTTTGTGAGATTATGCCCTTTTAGAACAGTTTGCTGAATAAAGGGTTTTTTAAAAGTCAAAAGTCTGTCTCTCTCTCTCTCTCTCTCTCACTCACTCACACACACACACACACACACACACACACACACCAAAAGAATTATTTTTTTTGTAAAGATTATGCAACATGCTTCCCATATTAATATATTCTAAAGTGTCACATTTTAATTGGTTGCAAATTAAAGTTAATTGGTTTTTACATTGAAGGTCTAAAGTTCCACAGATAATTAACTGCAGGGTTGAAAATTTGATATGTTGACATTTTGAGAGTGAACAACCTGAATTATAAATTAACAAAATAACAAAAATTTTAATCTTGCAAATTGAAAACCCAGCAGATTTGATTAACTAAGTTTTGAGCTTTTTCCTCGTATTAATTAACATGTAATTTATTTATTTAGTGTGTTCACTGTAGTCCAATTTGCCATAATTATGGCAACAATGTTCAACCACATGAACCATCAAGAAAAAAAGATATTTTTATATCAATTCAACCACTTGCTGATTGATTAAAAATGGACTCTAATTCAGACAGACCGACAAATAATTTATGAAAACAGAATAGGGTCTCAGGCTTTACTGCAGCTTTTTTTTTCCCCCTTCGTTCTGTTTGGTCAGCCGGCTCCACACCGAAGCTCAGCTCAAGAACCAGTATGATCACGATGCCTGTGCAGCGCCCCTCTCTGGACTCGAGCAAGAGAGGATGACTCTGCATGACTTGTGTACATGATGCTCATATACAGTCTCCTAGAACATAATTATGGTTAAGCCTCAGCAAGCCCCAGAGATCAAGGCCAGATACAGACTGGACATGTCAAGCATTTTCCCCAGGGCCTTCACTGGACACAAAAGCTTGGGTTGCTCCAACACGACTGATCAGGGTGTGAAATTGCACAAATTCGTTAGGCCAACTTCTGTGATATCAGAAAGTGAGGGCGATGCTCAACATTATCAGCCCAAAAACACAGTCTGCTTCGTGAACGTAGACTGATCGTGACAGGTGCCTAGTTGAGGCATTGAGCTGATAAGAATATGCTCTTCACTGGAGCACATTGGTTAGACATAACCAGTTATTTTCTGAACCAGAATTTTGAACATCTGCTGCAATCGACAAAATAAAATTCAACTGACTGCTGGCTAATTATCGAAACACTAAAGAAAATAAGCTATAAATCTTAGAACCGCAGCTTTTCTCATCTTTATCGTACTCTAATGGAAATTAATAATCTTGCGCCCGGACCAAACAGTCACTAATTTCATATATGCTGCGAGAATAATCATGGACATGCGGGACTTCAGATCAGAGTGGAAGAGCGCATCCTAACTAATCCATCAGGATAGAAGGCTAGCGATTGATGTTGATACAATCGAGCCAAATCAAACCATTTGCCCCTGGACACTTGCATCCATAACTGGTAACGCCTCCCCAGTGTACTCCAATGATGAGCATATACTTAGCAGCTCAATACCTCAAATAGGAGCCTGTGTCACGAACAGTCTACGGTCCCAAAGCAGGCTAATAATTTGGGGCTAATAACTTCGGACATCAGTGCGTCAACCTTTTTATACAGTCTATGCTGATGACACACCGGGTTGCGAGGGGCGTGTGCAGCATATGCATTGGAGAAAATAAATATTAATATTAAATTCTTAGCCCCCTTCTCATTGATTAAACCCCCCCAAAATATATTGGCGCCCCTATTAAAAGGGATATTCTAAAACGCTTAACGTGGCTTAATGCTGCAAAACGGCAATTCTTCTCAGACATTTCTTGTCAGGAGCACCTTCTCCAATCAAAAAATTAAAACCGAAGACTAAGGAAAATGGTAGTTATATCAAGTTAAGCGTTTTCCCCTCTATTTACATACATTATAAGGAAAAAGGCTTAACATAATTTAATATACCTAAACAGCGACCAAATTCCTCTCCAACATTTCTTTTCCGGAGCTCTTTCTCCAATGAAATCATTAAACCGAAGTCCTAAAAAAACAGATGTCTTATCACATTTATCGTTTTCCCCTACATTGGCGCACATTATTAAGGCAAAAACCTAAAAGGAAGAGACAGCACCTCGGCAAAGTATATTTCAGTGGAAAGTAGAATACTTGATATCTGAAACGCATAGTTTTATAAATTTTAATTTGGTAATGATCCAGTACAACGCATATTTAAACCAGTGAGTCTTCAAATTGGCTTCAACACCAGGGGGCAGGCATTTTTACTTGGGGAATCTTCTGATTTTGAATTTGATCATCGGAAACCTCACCTTTAAAAATGCTTAATAACCTTAACCTCTCGCAGTTTACATCTCCTGATTAGCCACTGTTGCTCAGACTAATTGGTAAAAACCGACGACAATCTTCTTTTTACAATTTACTTTTTACAATTTACTTTTGATAGCATTGTTAAGCATTCCACCACAAAATTATGAGGCGTCTTCTGCGCATAAAGGATGACGTAAAATATCAATTTGTCTTCATAATTTCAGCGCTTGTTAAGCAGCACAGATTTTTGGAAATTGGTTTGCAAGGCTGCTGGAATCCGTTCTTTATTTTGAATGTTGTCACAGCTAATGGGCCCTGTAAGGTTGCAGCAAAGTTGTGTGACAATCCCAAGGACGGCGAAAATAAATGCTACAAAGTTTAATGTGAAAAAATGCCACTAAATGGCAGTATTGACTTTTTTTTTTGTCAAGCTCAGTCTGGAGCTAGGTTTGGGCATGTCCTGGTCATGTCTGAGAGGGGAAAGTCCTGGAAAAAAAAAGTCTAAAATCTGGGAGGGGGGCTACAAAAGAGTATATAAGGACCAAAATTGAGAGAGTAAAGTAGTAGGAGAAATGGTAAGGAGAAGGATACATTTGACCAGACCTGTTACTCTTTTCAAGACCTGTGAAGTTTTTTTGTGAATTTTTGCCTGTGTTGGAGCATTTTCCTGTCCCGGGACATCACCAAGCAACCCCATCTCAAGGGACTGTAAATATTTTTTGATCTTGTTTTTGTTGATCTTGGTCAGTAGTATAAATTGTAGGTTAGTTGTCAGTCTTTGTTTTATTAAATCAGTTTAAGTTTTAAAATTTTGTCTGTCATCCCTTGCTGTCTAATATTTCATAACAAATTGGGGCCACAACAAAAGTCAGCGAAAGTTTTGGATTTACAATGCCATATTAATTAAATCCTGTAGGCAATGGGAATTCACCTTTCATTACCATGTCTAATTTTAGGACATGTATTGGTCTTGGTCGCTCAGTCGATAAATCCTTTGATTGTTAATCAGGCCAGCTTAAAAAAAAAACAGCTGGCGGGCAGCCAAGTCGTAAAGGGAGCGCTTTACTGAAGACCGTTTGAACTTCTCCATGGCCCGGACAAAAGGAAAGAGAACAACTGACGTCACATAAAAGAATAACTGACATACAAGCACCGCGGTACTGGCGTTTGATTGGATAATCGTTCAAAATGCACACTCATCCACTATACAGGGCACTGTGTAGTGAATGTTCAACATTGAAAACAATATAGAGAGTGAGTGAGCGAGTGGACAAGTGTGCACTCCTAACGCAGCCTTTGATTCCCCATGTAAAAATGTCTGCCCCCTGGTGTTGACACCGATTTGAAGACTTTCTGGTTTAAAAATGTGTCTCACTGGATCATTACCAAATTAAAATTTATCAAACTATGCGTTGTAGACTCTTCAAGAATTCTACTTTCTGCTGAAATATACTTTGCCGAGGTGCTGTCTCCTCCTTTAACGTGGCTTGATTAAAATAAAGGTAAACAAATACTGCAGCTCATTAAAAGAGAAATATCAGTTCATGTCACATTTTATCTAGAATTATTGGCATCCCTTGTGAATATGCGCAAAACTGGCTGTGAAAAAATGTCTTGCTGTTTATCCTTTTGGTCTTCAACTCAAAATATTTTAAAAAATATTTAAAATTAAAAAAACCGAAAATGCTGAATGTAATATAACATCTGTTTTCTTATGAGACTTCAGTTTGGATTTTTTTAAAAGGAGAAAGCGCTCCTGACAAGAAATGTCCAAGAGGAATTTGGTGCTTATTGGTTGCTGTTTTGGTACATTAAGCCTTGTTAAGGTTTTTTTATGTTAAGCATTTTAGAATGTCCTTTTAAGATTATTCTAGCGAATAAAAAAGCCAGATAACCTCGCCTACAAATGCGTTATCCACCTGACCACAACTTACTGATGTTTATTTAACGATTCATTATAAGTTTCAGAGACGTGATATCTAGAGACCAGATGCGTTAAAGTATGTTCCCGAGATCTACTGTACAAGACATCCTTTTATCCTTGTTCATGCGATAGCAGCAGAGACTAGCCAGCTAGCCACAGATCACAGTATGACCTATAGGTAGACAGCATGCTACTACTCTTACATTCTAACAATAAAGTTAATTGTTGATGTTGTAATATTGTGTTAATTGGCCAAGAACCCCACAATTCACTTACAGTCTAACTGACTTTGCGGATCCTATTATAGGTTTAGGGCTACTAATTTTAAATGGCAAGGTTAAAGTTAGCTATGTGATTGACATTCTGGACACACATGCACGCACACACTGATGTGACGTCACGCATGTCAGCGAGTAAACACTTTTTAATTGCTGTAATTGTTATATCTTTATGTCTCTACTTTCCTACTGTTGCTCTCACAGAAATGGATTTATTCTGCTAGTTCAAGGACATGATCTATATTAAAAACCAATGGCAATTGTTGCTTTTTTGGCCCCACATGAAACCTACCTCTGGGCAGGATGACCTTCAGGTTTCATAGCAAACTCCACATTCATAGTGGTTAAAAATATATTATATATATATATATATATATAGACACCTTTGGACATTTGAATTAGGCTACACAGCCGTACACCCCCCCCCCCCCCCAAACTTTCCATATGTTTTTGGAGGAAATTACTTGCAGCAAATAACTACTTAACTGAGTTGAATTTTGAGCTTAATGAATGCAAGTGACAGTGTTGAAAAAACTCCACCAATCATTCCGTTATTTTGACAATGATCAATCAGAGTGCCACCCGTTGATGAACAAAAACAAAAAAGAGAACATCTGATACCCTTTTCATGCTGTGTCTTACAGTTTTGGGCTTTCAGAATTTAACCACCACCAGGTATGTCGATGAATCTGTTCTTAAAAATGACCCAGCTTTTATTACCATAATCACAGGAAAAACATGCACAATGTTGCCGCATTGAGTTCTGTTTAAATTTTCATACAAAAAGAAAATAAAAATCTGGCTGAATGCTTAACCTAGCAAACAAAATATTCCCCTTGTCACAGGGATCTCAAATGAAACAGTGAAAATTTACAATACTGTATGAAACGATCCCACTTAATAACTTTGCATCCATAGTCTACAAATTCAGTTTCTCTCTGACTAAATTATCTTTGTTCATAATACAGAAGACAAAACAAATCAGTATTTTCAATTTATTTACTCTCGACAAACTAGCATTGTCTAACGCGGTGGTGCAACGTTCATCGCACCAAACATGGTATCCAAGCGAGGCGCTTTTTACGCGGCTCAATGAATCCTTATTTTTAGGCCTGAGCCCTGCTCTAAAAGTGTTTTCCTCTGCAGTAAATGAAGAGGCGCCGCGCTGCACTAATCATGTGTTTGGTCCTCAGAAGCTGTCATTATGGTGGCAATCAAGTTCATCAGAGGATGTGAGGAAAGCCACTGTGCACTGCCTGGCTAAAGAGAAAACAGATGCTGTTTGGATTTAAATAAGCAAATGGCAAATCCTTAAGACCCGATGATTGACTTGTTATTCCGGTGATTACTATATATGCTGCAGTGGGCAGCACTTCTTTTAACTTTGACTGATGCAGCCTGTGTAGCTTCTCATTTCTTAAATAATCGTGCTGGGAGACATATTCCCTGGTCATGGAAAAGATGTTACTGTGTTTCAAGAGGGACAAATTATTGATCTGCATCAAGCTGAGAAAAAAACTCAGAGAATTGCTTGGATAATTGAAAGTGGGTTATATAATCCGTCCAAAGCATTGCTTGAATTTGGAAGAATTTGGTCACTGGACAACATTGAAATTGGTTGAAAAAAATAAAAAATAAAATAAAATCAGGAATAATTTTGACCGGAGATGACTAAAATGCTTGGTGAAGACTCATCATAAAAATCAACAGTAGAATTCATGGCTTGTTGAATTTTCAAATTAAGAGCATTTCCATAGCGAGGCTAATCAGGAAAAGAACAACTTCAATTTGCAGGAGACTGGAGCAGCAGAGAAAGGTCATGTGGTCTGAGTCCAGAGTGATGGGCACGTCAGGGTAAGAAAGGCAGCCCATGAAGTGATGCACCCGTCATGCGTAGTTCCTGCTGTACAAGCCTCAGGAAGCAGGGTGATCTGATCAGGGAGTGGAATTTTCTTAACTCAGGGAACTATGGTTTTGCCGGCAGGAGTCAAAAACAGTGCAGAGATCACAGGTTGGATTTAGTTTTATTACAGCCAACTGGGAAGTGGTCCTGTACCATACTGTGAAAATCTGACATCATGCATAAGTTTTTTATAGTTCCTCTGACAAAGACACTCTGACCAATGATATAAGACGAAAACAGGAGAGGACACATCTGCATCACAAGGAGGAAAGGGAACAAGACATTTGAGCCTTTCTATATGCTTTGGAAATCTATGTGAATGTGTACTGGGTTCAGTAAGACGATGAGAGTGTGTAAAAGTTAAAACTTCTTCTTTTAACAGAGTTGCTTATTTGGTCAAGTCTAGGCTAAAGTCAACAACTTCAACAGACTACACAAGTGTTCAAAATGACCAAGTTTTCCAATCAGTGGATTTTTAAACCCCTGACAGCACATTCAGATTCCAGGATGACACTGCTAAGATTTATCAGTATCAAACCATGAAAAACTAGCTCAGCAAGCATGAGGAATCATTCTCACACATGAATTGGCCCCCTCAGAGTCCTGACCTTCACCCTACCTCACCTACTCCAGTCTCTGAACCACCTGTAGACCACCGAATCCAGTCACTACCATAATACTCACCAGGGATATGTATCCCAAAAGCTAAGTTACCAACTGTGTTTGGAACTTACATAGTTTGACCTTATACAGTCAGTAATTCCAACTATGTAAGTCAGTAACTACGCTTTTGGGAAACCCAAGAACAGATCAAAAAATCAACAGATGGACGACAGAAAGTAATCAAACACTTTGGCAACATACAAGATTCAACCTTGATAGACATAGATTAGATAAACCAATGTGAGCAGTTATCATCAGAGGGGCAGTTTCAAGGTAAAAATGCACAAACATATAGACCACATCCAAATTCCTGCAGAAAAAAGGTATCTTATTTAAAGTAGGGGCAAAAAAAAAAAATCAATGTTTGCCCGAAAGTTTGTCCAAAGACAGGGCTTTGAAAAAGCTTTTATTTTTCTCCACCATGGAGCTACGAACCCGAGGGAAATAACAAGATATTTTTGTTTATCCACTGTGAACATCTCACCGCACACAATCACTGCCTGGAAGTAATGCTAATCATGGAGAATAAAATGGTGTCTCCTGTAATCTTACGGAGTGTAATAAAGGATATATGATCAAACTTACATTTGACCATAATAAGCTGGTGTGAAAGATGTTATTTTCATAACCATATTAAAAAGTGGATCAGGGCTCGGTATAAGCCAGTGTATCAGGCTGGAATGTAAATGACAAATGGATTATGAGGTTTTTAATAAATAATTATTTTGAGTGGATTGTTTCTGGCCTTAATTCTCAGCATTAAGGAAATATTTCATGTCTTTAACCAGGGAAGTCCCATTAAGATTGAAATCTCTTTTTCAAGGGAGCCCTGGGGGTTGAGGTGGGGAGTGAGAGAGCAAATTGAACAGCCAATTAGATCAGGGAATGATTAGGTGGCAGGTCGAAAGAGCCAGGTTGGGACTTGAGCCATGACACCAGGGAACCCCCTACTCTTATCGAAGAGTGTCATAGGATCTTTAATGACCACAGTGAGTCAGGACCTCGATTTAACGTCTCATCCAGTACAGTGTCCCCATCACTGCACTTAGGCATTGGGGATTATTCGACCAAAGGGAAGATCGCCACCTACTGGCCCAGTGGCGTGCACAGACATTATGAAGGGCAAGTGCTCAGGGGGGAGGGGGAGGGCACTTTTTTGCACACGTGGAACATGCTATTATAGTGTGAGATTTAAAAAAAAAATAAATAAATTACACGCACATGTTCAATGCAATTCATGACTACTGTCATTCATCAAAAGAAGGCACATGGGTAGCCATTATGGGGATATTTTTCTCAGGCAATGGGGAACTGCCTGATTCTTCTTTATGTGTTCATTTATGTTGCCTAACAAAACCTACACAAGAGAAAACGTTCAGCTTAACAGATAGATTTGCAAAGTCCACCGACATTGTTTGTGGTGGTCATTCTCACGTTTTCTATCATTGTTTGGGCTATAGCATTAAACTAGCTAATCAGGTGACCAGTCGGCAAAAAAATGCTCAGTTGTTTGGTGCTGTATGAGCAGTGGCATACCGTCAGATGCCAGAAAGGCCTTCAGTAACATCACCCTTTCCCGGATAGTTGCTCTTAAACTGTTTGCGATCATGTTTGATTGATTAACAATCAAACAGTTAATTAACAGAATAGCCACCACCAATGCGTGACACGTAATGATTAAGAAATGCTAATTACAAAGCGATTGCCTGTTGGCTATGTTGATATAATTGATGTGAATCCGCAAGGATGACAATCTGCAAAAAAATCCGAAACTTTCGCGGACTTCACAGCAATTATTTTCGTCTTCACTCAGCTGTGCTACTACGCACTTTGGCTGTCACATTCAGAGTATACAGAACTGATTCTCATGGCTAATTGCTCAATGAACATCGCGAATTAATTTACGCAAATTCAGAAATTATAAAGACGTAGGCTGTTGATATTTTTTCCGTAGCCATTGGTGTGCGGAAGTAAGTTAAACGCCGTATAATTTCGTAGTGCAATGTATAACACGGCTTTCAAAAACAAGTTAGATTCTCGTCGGTTCCTCCAATCAGTCTGAGCTATGGTTGCTAATCGGGGAGGTGCGAGAGGTGTCTGTCATTAAGAAGTGAAAGGTGAGGTTATTGCTGGCCCTGTGTTTCTGCCGACGGACCGTCACTGTGTATGAGACATTCTACTGCACAACAAAATGATTACAGGTTGGGCTTGGAGGGCAAACTGTATGATTTCACTTGATCTGTGTGTTACCTGGCTGGTGGGGCACAAGACTGTAGCTTCCAGTCGCTCAGCTGATATGCTCCTGCAGCGCATCTATATGCACTGCGCACGTGTTCACGTGACAAAGGAAGAGAGGTCGGAAGTGCGTGAGGAGGTGGCCCATTTCGGGGCATTTTTTTCAGTAGTTTTTAATCACACTGCTTTTCTAAAAGATCATTTCAACATTGGCCCCACCTAAGTGTTAATAATAAAAATAATAATAATAATAAATATACTAATTAAAAAAAAAAAAAAAAAACGAAATTTCAAAAGGGCACTTTCATTGACAAAGGGCAAAGGGGTAAGTGCTATAGCACCACCTAGCGTCTATTTGTGCACGCCACTCTACTGGCCCACCAACACCTCTTCCAGAAGCAACATGGTTTTCCTCAGTGGTTTCTCATCCAAGTACTAACCAAGCACACAGCTACTTAGCTTCAGCCACGCGGCTGGAGCAGATCAAATAGTGGCATGGCTGCTGGCATTATGATGACTTTAAAAAGTAATGTGATTCTTTGATGTCACTAAAGCCTTTGGAAAGTGCTAGAAATTATACAAAGCAGAATTATTAGTGAGAAGCTGCTTTTAAACAGGATAGGGTCAATTTACTATTGAATGGATGCAGATGCAGTTTTTTTTTTTTTTTTAATTGCACTGGCTTGTTATTTTTGCAACATCTGTGTTCCTGAGTCTTATTGAAGCTGAATGACTGTTTGGCTCGTTTACAGCAATGATGGAGTAAAATATGTGGTTTTATAATTTGGAATCAAAATATGATGGCAATCACTGAACACCAAAATGATTAAAACTAAATCATATAATCTCAGGATTTTCACCTGCCATGAGGTGTTTTTTTCACTGTTGAAAAATTATTGCCAGCACTTCTATGATCCGCTAGCATTTCTCACAATTGAGAAAACACAATGCTGGGACATGTGTGCGTATGCATGAAGACAGACACGCTCACACACATAAATACCTCACAACTGTTTTGTAAGACGAGGTGCAATTTCAAGCAAACTATTGCACATGACTGAGGCAGGGTCATGGTGTGACATCAAACACAGTTTATTCTTAAATTCTTTATTTATATTAGAATGATCAATTTAAAACAAAAATTAAGATACATCAAGTGCCTTTTACATACTACATTTAGTTCCATATACTAATTTTTCCAGCATATGGACAGCGAAACAATTGCAATTGGCTGGTTTGTTTCAGTAATATCTAATTTACACATCTGATGCATTCTCATGTTTCAGCAAGTATTGAATGTTGGAGATTTGAGCTCAGAAAATTGAATGAAACATAAAACTGCTTTATGAGAAACTAAGTTCGGTACCACAGGTTTCTAATGCTGGAATTTAAACAGCTCATTTACCAACAAGCACAAATGCATTAGCAGACTGGTATGCAGGATTCACACTTTCTCAGATGAAAGGGTTGGAGCGCTGAGCGATTGATCGTGTTCTTACTCTCCGTCTCTATTTCACCTCCAGCGCAGCTGTCAGAATAACACCAGCCATTCAAAAACACCACATTAGAGCGAATGTCACAATCCGCGAGACGAATGCAGCAATTACCTCGAACTCGAGGACCAATTGTTTTTATAACGGTAACCTATCGATTAAATGCAATTTACAAGTTATTGCTATTTCAGTTACTCTCCAAAATTAGGTTAAAGGATCGATTAAACTTGGACGCACTTCTGAAATGCAAGGTTTTGATTTGTGCATGCCTGAATAGAATTTGTTGCATTGGCTTAAGAATTTGAACCAACAATAAAATTAGGCTAAATGAAAGCTGTGTAAACCGCATATATTCACACAGTTAAAATAAAAAACGCAGGGCAACTTGAGCAGAAACAATGTGTTGCATTTTGTGTTTGCGTGTGAAGCCCCTCGCCACTGAGCAATCCTTCACTGGGAGTACTTATGAGAAAAATATCTCTGAAACGTCAATAGTTTTTGTGAGAATAGTTTTTTTTGTGCGAGCCAGCAGTAATGAGATTTGTTGGAAATGACTGCAGAAGAAAATTAACAAATAGAGAAAATCTTCTGTTTTGCACAGATGTATGCTTGACTCTTTGTTAATTAGCTTTGATTGTCAGTATGACACACTGATTAATCACTTAAACATCTGCCAATTAACAGCAGCAGAAATTCTTGTAATGAATAAGTGGTCGGCTTCCAATCACTCATTCTGCTCATTTTTCGGCGAAGGTATATGAAAAATATTGCTTTGCTTTCACATTATTCTCATTTAACTGATTAGCATATTTGAAACTTGGATGTGGGACTTCAACTTATAAATATTTTCCATATTAAACATTCAGTGCTGTAATGCTGCTATGTCAATATAATATAAATGTTGGTTGAATGTTAAGTGTTCTGTTACTATAGTTTGGCAATACCTCCGCCAGGGAGAGTTTCACTGTTTTCGTTGATGTACCTCAGTCCAAGATGTAGGGCTTTGAACAGAGTCTGGTTTTGAAGTGAACAGTGCAAAGTGAGTCAACTGGATCTGAAAAAGAGGAAGGTTCTGAATCCTACTTTGACTCTGGCTTTTGTTTTATTTTAATACACAAATTATCCAGTGACATAACCTATGCTTTCGTCTGTCAAAAACACAAAAGCTGACACAATGACACAATTAAAGACAAATTTATTTTTTCTGAGCGAATATAAGCGTCAGTGTTTTCTATTTATTATTTATTTATTAAAGCATATTAAAAATGTTAACTATGAAACCAAAAAGGATGCCTCTAAAAAGGAAGCAATTGTCTGTAGCACATTCATCGTTACTGATGCAAAAATTTGGTCACCATGAAATTGTAAATGCAGGTCAATTCCAAGGTTACATTTGATTAATGATGTCAACACAGAAGTGAGCATCCACTAAGTATGTAAGTTTCTCAATTAAGCTACCCTTTCATTTTATAATTTAACGTGTCATGAACTAGTGCTTGCCTCATTCCTGTTGATACGGCATTCCACAGTCGAACCAATTCTGTAGAGAACTGACCAGCCAGAATATGTTTTACACTGGAGCCTTTGGCAGTTATTATTTATAGCGCCTCTGGTGGTAGTGCTGCTGCCATTACGCTGTCTGATATAATAAATTTTCTCACATAATAGCACTCTGCTGCACAGGAATTTTTAAAGCATGTTTCAAAAAGTTGTGCTGTATTTCAAATTTGTGTTCAACAAGGACACGTGTTTTGTGTACAAACAACCAAAGCTTTTTTTTAGGTCGGATGTTCTGATTTGAAGAGTTGTGGGAGTGATAAAAGTTATAACTTCGGCATTAATGAAGTAAAGCAACAGGTAATTCATTTGAAGTTTAATATCATTTCATGAATACCCTAGCATTGAAAATCTGGGCTAACAATGCCAGCGATGGGCATTCTATTGATCAAGTAGCTAGCTATGGCTTGCAGCAATTACCTAATTATTATTGTCTATAAACAACTATAAAGGGCATTCACTGTGACAACTGGCTTTACATGGGAGTCTTTACGTGGGAATCAAGGGTGAGTCTAACCGCCAGTCATTAAGAAGGAAAATCTCCACACTGTGTACTGCTTCAGCAGTCACATGACGTTGACTTCTTTATTTGCTTCCAGGCAAATTATTGTTTTTTTCTTTTTTTCTGATGTGGTCACTATAACAGTACAATGAATGTTTGAAAATGGATTTAGACTAAACAAAATTATTGAGCTGAGATTATGGATTAACATTTTGGCTAAACCTCAAAGTCAACTGCTATGTTAAGCTTATGATAAATTCGGAGGCCCACTGCTTTTTAGATCACCAATATACTTTTATATTGGTAATGGGATACAATATTTGCTTATTGCAAAGATCTCTTGCTTCTAAAATTAGTTTTCTCCCGTGACACAATTTCATTGTGTTTTAACCTCTTAAATTCCTACTTTAGGAATTAAGTTTTCCCTTAATTTTGTTTAAAGGAAAAAAAAAACTTATTTTTTTTCATATTGTACAACAATGTCACATGTATATTTTTAATTTTTCAGTTGCAGTGCTTCACTGAAGCTACATCACAGTAAGGCTGAGAGAAATATTCAAATGCAGGACACCATGTTTTCATATCTATAGCACTGCACAAAATCTTATACATCATTTTCCGCTCATTTCTTCGCAATTCTGCGTGTCATACTATATTTGGAATGGTTGGGAACCTTGGGATGTCCACCAAAATTTAAAATAGGCCTGAAGATCCACAGGTTTGAATGCAGTTACTGCATTTGATAGACCCATTTATGAGTTTGTAGGTTTTATGACATTAATAGAGGCAGTTGTCTGGGCCACTATTATGATTCTGTAATCATAATGGTCACTTTTAATTAATTAATTAAGATTTTTGGTTGTTTGAAAACACAGTCAATCCTAACAGGAAACTCTGATTCGCTTCTTTGGAACTGGCGATAAGACTATGCACACTATTTTCCACCGAACATTAATCTCATAATTAACATTTTTGATGTGGAAGTCATATCCATTGTGAGGATTTATTTAATATGGGGATTGATAGAAGGAAGAGAAAGACCAGCCCATTTCAGGTTTTAAAATTAAGTTTTTTTTTTGTTCTCTCTATAATCCCTCTAATTAATGCAAGAACTTAACAGCTTCTCTAAATGCAAAGACCCACATGATAAAATTGAACTAAAGATTCAGAGGTCAAGCAAAGGCTGGACACTGGAGTTATGCTCGCTTCACATTTCTTAGAAGCAAAGTTTTTGCAGGTCCAGATCACAAATTTTAAGTCTCAAAACTTTTTTGTACAGTTAAGCAAATTAATGACGTTCTGATGTGTACTTTTTTTTCTCAATTAGTCAATACATACTGTAAATCACATGCTATATAAATTAAAAATTTCATAAATTAATTGATGATTATCACCATTTTTATTATCAATTGGCGATGTTACTTCCACAGTTTTGTAATTACCATCCTTGACCCCGGACCAGGGCAGCAATGGGGGGGTCATATTGTATTTCTGTGGCATAATTGCCATCACATGACCCAAGAATTTCCTCAATTTGTGCCCATGTTGTGGCTGGAATTATAATGTAGAACTTACCAAACTGTGAGTAAGAAAATAAACTAATAATTGCATTTAATCTTTGTTCAAATAAATGACCGATCCCAGGCATGACAATTCAAGGTGAGACAGAGATGAGAGGAAACAGGAAAGCTGGAGTTGCAGCATAACAGAGGGATGGTGGAGACGAATGGGAGGGCAAAGATAAACAAGTCCTGCACGTTGATTTATCGCAGAAAAGACGGCCAGTGACAGTAAAAAGATTGATCAAATGAGAGCCAGGCTTTACTCACGGAGGCAACCTGTTTGCCAATATCCATCTTTAGAAATTCAGAACCCACCTAAAGCCACTTTCACCATCCAATGAGGTCAAATCGGTTTATGATAAGAACGCGTCATCCTGCGGCTTAAGCACAGTGACTGCAGTCAGGGAAACAGGCAGGTTTACACTGAGACGAGTGTCAGTCAAACTCTGGGGATTCATGGAGTCATGAATACAGCCAGGAGAGCCAAAGGAGACAGCTGCCCCATCCCCCACCGTCCCGTTTTATCACGATGGAGAGATCAGCATGAAAGCGAAGCCATTTGCCAGACCTTGAAGCCTCTACACATCAAGGCAGTCACCTTCCCTGTCGAGAAAAGTTTCCATCACTGCAACCCTTACACAAGAGGGCATCCAGCCGAGCTTCGTCCTCTCCAGATGACCGAAATAATGGAGGATGCGCATGTTGCGCAAAGCTGACCCATGGCATAAACACTGTAGGCTAATGCTAAGGGCAACATACATGGGTCTATCCCAAATGAGGGAGGAAAAATGCTTAACTTTTACAGTTTTTATGAATACTATTTTAACACTATTATTTAATATATCACAAAAACACACAAAATAACTCTATGGCATAGCCTATTAGCTCTCTCTTGGCCGAATGTCAGGGATAGAAGAGTTATTTGCATAATGTGTGATGCTGCCCATGAAACATTATACAATCCACATAAGTGGCCTAGTTAAAATACATCATGTCGAAACAACCAAAGACAGAGGTAATGTGTGATGGTTAAAAGTTGGGGAAAAAAATGATCAGTTCATTTTTTTGATGGACTGCCCCTTTAAACACGGGAGAAAATTTTAGAAAATCACTAGCTCCACAGTTCTGCAAAAGCACTCAGAGTTACTTGGAAAATTCCCTGTTTGCAACCCCAATCACAAGAAAATGCAAGATTTAACAATCATAAACTCACTTACAAATTGCAAAGAAGGCACCAAAATCCTTTCTTATAGAAAAGCAAGTTCCCGAATAATCCTGAACTTTATTTTAAAAAAAGGTGCTTTTATTCCTTTAAGATGGGTTTGATTGAATTGAGTCGGTGCTGTATTGTCATGCTGAGCTCTGCTGAGCTGAGATGCCTCTCTGTTTATTCCACTGAACTCTGTCTTAGGATGACGCGGCAGTTTTGATTGAATCCAGGCGAAAATGCCATCAGGCCAAGAGCTGAGGGGCAGAGACGGGAAATGAATGTCGCTCAGCGAACGCGGACCTGTCCCTGTCCCTGCTCCCATTAACTCCTCCATGAGCAACGAGGCCTCCGCAAAGGACTTCGCCCGGGAGAGTCTGTAAATTTCTCATGCACACATTGCAAAGTCGCCATCAGAATTATGCCTTATATATCTATGCTGTGAGGCTACATATAGGGGAAAGAATTTAATCTCTGTGAACTATAATGTATGTATTTTTGTGAATCTTCTCCATTAAATGAAGAAAGTAATTGAGGCATCAGCACACCGTCGCCGGGACAGGGACCACAGGGACCTGTTCTTGTGGGCTGCACTGATTAAGAGGATTTCTACCGCCAATAATTTATGCTCCATTACTCTTTTTTTTTTTTTTTATTGGCCTGGAGATATGAATTTCCAGGGCACTTGAATTCTGAATACAGAGCTGACAGCTGAAATATGACTCTGTTTTGTGTGATATTAGTCAGGCGTGTCTGGTACTGATCCTCAGCTGTGGGCTGCCCTTTGATTTAAAAAGGACATCGCCTGTTTTTGATGGTTTTGATATGGGCAAGTGTCAGTGTGGTTGAACGCTTGATAGCAGAGCGATAATAGGGCTCAAGAGTTGCAGACTGATTTTTCGAGTACCGTGTGCGGCAAAAGCGAAGTTCTGGATGCTTTGGGGAAGCAGGTCGAGGGTTTTACGAGGTAGTGGGGGAGGGGGGAAGAGGAGTCTCGACGGGGAGATTGTTTGCCAGTTCTGTAACGGCGCCATAGTTCGGCTGTTGAATAAAAATCTACGCCATGCCGTCACATTTCACTCAGAGAGCAGATTAGTTCTGGCGTCTCCGACGCGCTCAAACTGCAGAAAGCAACAAAACGAATTGTGGCAAACGGACCAGGGAGTCATAACATTACTGTCTACCAAATGATTTCAGCGGTGGTGTATCAAAGAGCATCGCCTCGGGGCTCAGAAACACTGGCGCGCTGATTCTATTTCTCGCCGTAAAACTGACGGAGTCTGTAACCCTCAAGTCAAGGAAAAACCCATATATGCCACTACGAACCTTTCAATTTTCCGAGATAATAACAAGCAAACAACAGAATGCATGTGCGGATTTACAGCTGTACGTGCCAATCATCAGAGGCTGACTCTGGGTGGCCTCTGTGGCGGCTCCTTGGCAGCGGCTGAAAGGAATCTCGCGGAGTTTCCATTCCGTTTGCTGGATGGCGTGATGCAGTGCTCGTGCCAAACTGGGACTGATGGGACAGCTGTGAGCCAAAATGGCATCTGTCTGTACTGATCGACACCTCATACAGCCCAGTGACCATTCTGCTGCTGTGGTAGGTCTTTCACGCAGCTATGCTCATGGTAGTATAATCGTCACATATGATGTATGCAGAGAGCCGTTAAAGTGGTTATTTGTGAGGAAGTGCTGAAGTGCAGACATCATGGAAGCAAAGCTCTCACTATCCTTCGCTAGACGTATGTTAAAGAGAGAGACTGCACAAAATCAATACCCTAACTACTGTGCAAAAACCTGGATCATATAACAAATCAAAACCCAAAATTATGCCGAAAACTTCACCACAGTTGCTTCTATTTATTGATGATACTGTTGGTACAGTAAAGTGCACAAGTGAATCATTAAAGATACCCTGTTCATCAATTATTCCAGAAGAAGTTCCAAATTTTTGCAGTGTATCTTTTGCGAGTCTTTAACTGGCACAATTGCAATAGCAAGGAGGGAGAAGTTTGTAAATGTCTCCAATTTGCTAGTTTTACACAATAAAATGTTATCGTGTGTTAACCTTGTGAGAGTAAATTTTGATAGTGTAAATCTAATCTGCTCTAGACTCACACCAAGCCATTGATATTCTGTTCATAAAAACGTGCAAATGTTAACCCCTTTCTACTCAGACGGCCCGCCTTCGGGCCCATCAGGGTAGTTAAAAACAAGAACAGATTTCAATTTGCCTTGAGTATTTCCTTCCGAGGCATTTTAAGAAAATGTTCCCGGAGTGTAAGGGGTTAAGAATACCTCAAGAGTATTTTATTTGTACTTGGTTTGTAAGTTTGTTGACATAATGCCTTATCACTTCATTGTGACAAATAAAGTCTAGCGTTCTTATTTTTTGGTCTCTCAGATAATATGTATACAGTTTTGAAATGAATCTGAGAATCTATCTATTTTTGTTTTTGTAAATGTTCCTCCAAATATTTATTTATGCAGTGGTGATTGCTGAACTCACCAGAATATTTGTAAAGAGAAAAAAGCCATTGGGCAATCACGGAAACTAGCGCATAAATAATTTAGTGGTATAATTCAGTTTAGCTGACTGCTTGATTAAATAATAACTATCACACTGCGCAATGTTCAGAACTGTGGGGAGCATGTAATTTACTACGCTGACAAAATAATGAACCTGCATTTGCCTTTGACAATTGTGTACTATGGTAATGAAGCTCGGAATACAAGGTTTCAGCTCTCACCTGGTGGGGCGTGCTGTCAGTTAGGGCTGGATACAGGGCACCGTTTCAGAAACTCATTTAAGATAATGTTGTTATGACTGACAGCGCGGTTTAAACTTTTAAATTTTAATTGTTGCCACTACATGACAGTCATGTTGTATCTCATGGACATTAGGGCACATTGGTGGTATTACCCCTTGCTCATGACTGAAAAGGTTACAAAAACTCAACTTCAATTCACAGTCTATATGACGACACCATTGCTCTTATTGAGAAGGAACATCTAATTGACGGTACCCGGCAACAGAGCTCCGACTGACACGAGTCCCTGCTAAGAATTCAATTCACACCATGCAGCTGTGGGAATGCACTCGAGGTTCATTTTGCAAAAACCCAAACATAATTACTGAGGGAGGGAATTGTGTTTTTGAGTGTGTGTGTGTGTGTGTGTGTGTGTGTGCGCGGGCATGTCTGTGGGTGGTTTAGAGAACTCTTGCGCCAGAACTAGTTGCTTTCTAGATTTTTCTTTTTCTAATCACAAATCTTTTTAGTATTCACGGTGGGCAGGACAGGCTGTCTGTGATACAACAACCTCCTTGTATTTCAAACCTCAGTCCATTCGTCTTTTGTTGAGCTAATTTATCAGTCACCATATAGAGCTGACGTTCAGCAAAATTTCTGCAGATAATATATGCAGTCAAGACTCAGGCTCGAATTCAATCAACATTTGACCTTAACTTTGTCTTAGAAATAAATTGAAGTTTAACTTTTTTCAGCAATTGCAGTTTGTGGAGTTTTAGTTATTGCTTAATATCCCAAATTTTTTCCCCCAAAAAACTTTAGCTTGAATTTAAAACGACTCAAGGCTAAGAACACATGATAAGTGAAAACAAGCCTGATCGTGCGATGTTCAATGAAGAGGTTTTGTAGTGATTTCAAACCGTTTATCAGAAAAGTATGAGACATTTCAAACAGAGTCACACCTATATGTGAACGGCAAAATATTCCAAAATCTTTGAAACTTCGCCGCAAAGTGTATCATAACAGGACGTTTGCACATTTTGAGTGGCTTGGATTCAATTACATAAAATTGAAGAGCCTGGGGCTAAAAGTACTCAAGTCATGTTTCGACACATGGTGAGGTACGGATGGGCAAAGTGTCTTTTATAGTCACCTCAGTCCATATCCTCCAATTTCTCATAATGGACATTTTTTGACTCAAGTATTGTTGACACTGGGGTCTTCACTTAGTCTACGGTCAATTAATATCTTGTTTATTGACATACTATTGATGGAACTTTTCAGAGTATCCCACGCAGATTTCAGAAGTGACGTGACCTCTGGCTTTGACCTCCTGGGTGAGAAGTGGAGCCACAGGAAATGCGGCACACATTAGACGTGAGACGAGTGACAAATAATGAGGATTGAACAGCCTGTGCCGAAACCGCAATCGAGACAGGTCTCTGCGCTCTGCGGCATCTCGAATTAGCATTTCTTTGACGTGTAGCGCGTGACACCCGGTGTGTCGGAGCACGCCTCCAGCTGCACTTTACTCCTCTCCAAAGTGAAGTCTGCTCACATTCTACGGCGTTCAAACGAAACAGCACAAACATCCTGCAGCCGTGTACGCAATAACACATTTTTTTAAAATCTGAGAAAAAACTTCCATTCTTAATCCAATTCTAATAGAGTACATATGAAATATACAGGAGTAGATTGAAGATGAAACATATTCCGATGTACTCTCTCCGACTGGCATTTGTTCTCTGTTGCTGCGTTTGTACTTCTCGTTTGCATTCAGGTGCTCATTACGAATCCCCACCTCTAAATATCTCAAACATCTCCATCAATGATGGCAAACAATCTAATACATCTACAACACCAAGAAAAACTCTAAGGCATTCTCACTTAACAAAAGTTAAAAAGCCTTCTCGTGGCTTAGTCAGGTGGAGGTTTCTGATTGGTGGACTGCTACTCCTGAAGAACCTCTCCTTCCTTTTGAGAACTGTTTGACTCCCTGACAAAGGCTTAATGCCGAAACGTGTTGGAGTGCTTCAAGGTTAGTATGACTAAGCCATGTTAATAAAGGCTTTTTAACTTTTGTTAAATGAGAGTGCCTCTGAGTTTTTTCTTGGTGCGGCATATTAAGTGTGCCATCCAAAGAGCACCTCAATCAAGTGACTTTTGAGTCCAGGAAGCGCTCCTAGACTAATATTTGTGAATCTCATATATCTATTTTTTTTATCAAAGGCAAAGAAACCATTTAATCACTACCCCTTATGCAGCTAAATAGCACTCTGCTAACGTTTGTTCACCTACAAGTCCAATTAGGCCCATGTTACTCGTATTCAAATTTCACAACACAGTTAGAAATGTTATATTTAGTTGCTCAAAGTGACTGTTGGGTGGAGGGCAAGGAGAAAAAATGAGAAACGGAAGTGAAGTTGTGGAATTTAAAAACGGGGGAAGCGAAAGTGACTGTCCTTCAAACGCCACTTTAAATCGATGTCAGTTACAGGCGTGAAGAGGTGGATCCGCAGGTCAAACTTTTATATTTCATGCATTTTGTAATAAATGCTTCAGCGAAGGACGTTCTAAGGTTTCGCTGCGGAAGGTATATTTGGCAAACTCTCAATTTCTATTTCCCAACTCACTTAATGGGCTGGAATGATGGCGGATGTCAATCGACTTCTGGGTCACGTGCGAGTCAAAGGAGGAAGGATGAGGGAAATGAGGGTTTGGGACGAGACTTTGAACCTCCCCAGCACCAGCCGCACCTGAGGGCTGTTTACAGGTGTGGGAGAGCGATGCCCATCGTAAAGCAAGACTCGCTCCTGTCGCCATTCAGCTGAGACCTCGGCCTTCCCTGCCCAAACGCCCATCCCATTCCACCATCCCCCTCCCCCAGTCATCATGATTAGCGGTTCTGACACACCCCCCCCCCATATCTCCTTCACCTGGCCCCTCTCCTCTGCCAGCTCCAGCTCGATGTTAACAGGAATCATCACCACAGAGCAAAAAGGCAACGACTCCCTAATGAAGATGAATATTTTCCAGGCCGAGAGAGGCTCCTGGACTAGTTCTCGAGCGGAGCTCGGCGCCCCAGTCAGTTGGTAGCAGAATAAAGACCAATCCAACTGTCGAAGGCACAGAGAAGCACACATGCCTCACATGGGGGGGGGACTCACTTAATAATCAATAATAAAACACAACAAACAATAGGACTCTGATGGAGCCCTCTCTTGAAAAGTTAAATAAATACTCAGAGAAGCCCCACCTCTCTGGGTGAGGTCGATTCTTAAGACGTTTTGAGTCTCTGACAGCCTGCAGATTTTGCTTTGGCGATCTTCGCCAGCCAGGCAAAAATATAGTGCTAATTGGCAGGCAGGGATTTGGGAGCCTGACAGAGTGAAAGGTGTCATTATCGCCTCGCTTGCGAGGACAGTCCAGGCAAGTGAACAAATGTCGGAACAAATGTTGCGTCTGTCTGGCATTTAGAGTCCTGTCACCCACTGAGCAAAGAAAGCAAACCCAAGAATGTAAGTTAGTCCATCCCACAGAGGCTGAGAACAGGGAAAACGACGCGCTGCTGTAAATCTGCCACATTTCACACCACTGCTTTTATCATAGTTTGATAGATAATGCTCAGTTTCACAGTAAAAATCAAGTCCCAGCTCACGGACTGATCAACATCATTTCTGGCTTTAGTTTTACTTTTTTATGCACTTGTAGACTCAAGGCAATGAAATACATGCATTCCTTTAACAAAAAAAAATTTTTCATTTTTTTATTTCATGAATTTTAGGATTATTTAACTGTTTTATAGTCTAGTTTATCACAGGTTTCAAATAACTCCGAGAATGTCTTCATTGTGCAAGGAGTTTTTTGTGAAGCCTGATTTTTTTAAAATGTGTTCACTTTTCTCCATCATTTCCCAGTGCAGATAATTCAGAAAAAAATAATCCATAGGTTTCATCATCTAAGATTCTCACCATATAAACTCAACAAAAAATTAAGGACCACTCGGTTTTTCCTCTATAATTTTCTCTTGTTTTGGGCGTCCCTGTAATGGTGTGCTGTGAACACGAGGTGGTTACACAAGATATTGAAATAACTTTGGACATTGTTTGACATGTTGATTTAATGGTCTGGACTCGGTGCGATTCGTGCCTTCCCTATGGACACCCTATTTTGGGGTAATAAAGTCTGATCAAAGGTTTTTATGCATTTTCTTTCTTACATTGTAGATTAGCAATGTTGTAAACAGCAATTAATTTACATTCAGCTTTTACATTTCACAAACTTGGGTCAAAATGGAGCTCTCCTTAACTTTTCTTGTTGCGTATATGTTGGCACGGTCTTCCTCTCCTTATTTTGCTACCAAATTCTGTCTTGATAGAAGAGAAAGGGATCACATTTGTAAATTTTTTGTTGGCAGTGCATTCTGGCAATCAGTTGATTATTCCTGAAATGTTCCTCGACTGATTGCAGCTCTGAGAGTTTCAGAGGATGTGTTCCGCAGGCCCATCAGAGTGTGAGGTTTGCCTCCTTACAGACACACACGTCAAATCAAGGATGTTGGAGCTCAACTGATCAGATCCCAGGAGGGTTCTGTCAACATGCGCCGAGGCATCTACATGTAAAATTGCAAATATCTCCCGAAGCTGTCAGCAACATTACCCTGAAAAGCCCATGCACGCCAAAAACTTTAAACTGTCTTTGAATGCGCCGGCATAATGAATTGCAATTTTATGTCCAATTTTCATCACCGGTGTGAGTGCGAGCCATTTCAACAGTGAGTTAAAATGTGTTAAAAACAGTCCTGCCTCCGCTCACTGCGGTGCGATCTCTGGCGCGAGAAAACAGGAGCAGGAAATGAGTGAAGGAAAACAGTCAGCCGGAGAACATGAGCACTGTTCACAGACTAATATTCAGCACACTCAGTTTATATAGTTCTTTTTTTGGGTTTTTTTTTTTGGATATAATTAATGAATCAACTTTTCAACTGTTCAGAGAAATATCTAGAAAGTCTTCTTTAACCGTTGAAATGTGGATAAAAAAGTTTTTTTCCTCCTATATTTTTTTCCTAATGGTATATTTTACCATTTCATCTGTTGCTCGGTGAATTCTCCTAAAACCATAAGCTGGGTCATTTTACATCCATTGAATTTCAATGGAATTAGAAAAGTGTTGTTGTTGGTTTTTTTTTTTTTTAAATCAATATTCCGTTAAATTACCAGTAGTCCAACACAGGAGATGCATTTACATGATGTAGAAAAGATGTATTGCAAAGTACTTCTACTATTGGTAATGATTTGGGATTTTGCATGAATACCGACTGCTATAATGGGTCTCTGTTGCATGAGGACCTACCGTGAAGCAATAAAGTGCAAGCTCCGTGTTACCATGGATGAGGGACATATTTACATTTTTTACCTTTGGCCTCATTTACCTGAAGGTGTATTTGCCCCGGGATAAATCAGGCTACTGAGGCGAAGGAAATGAGGGCAAGAAAACTCTACCAGGTCAATTGAATCTCAGTTTCTGCAGCCATGGCAAGCAGACAGCAGGGTCAGAATTAGGCAGAAACAGCTTGAATCCATAGATCAATTGTGTCGATGGTAAAACCTGCTGGTTGTGGTTAATTTGAGTTTTTCTGGCAGCCAGTAGTCCCTCTTTTTACCAACTGAGAATTGTTTAAATGCCAGGTCATTGCTATGCACTTCTGTTAACCATGAGAAGCCTTTTACTCACCACAGAGCTCATTCCACCTCTTCAAAACAGATCTATTCGGCAAGATTTTTTGATTTATTTTTTTTATTTCTAGCTTTTTTTTTTTTTAACCACATGCCAATTGGGCATTCACACGGGCTGTCCAACTCAGTCACGTGATCTCGCATCACATGTGGTCTTGTTTCTATGACGTGATTCCCAAATGCTTCTGAATAATTTATGATTCTTGACGTAGAACGTACAACATGATAGATAGATAGAAAGATAGATAGATAGATAGATAGAAGCCAGAGCTCTTCAGCACTATTCTTACGTTACACTTCAGTATCAGCCAGGGCATGATATTGTACCGACAGCAACAAAGTGAAAATTTATTTTTCCCTCAGGACTAAAATTATTTTAAATCTTGTACACCTCATGTGTGGTCATAATGTGCATTTTTGTTGTTTACCGCCACTGGTTAAATGTTTTAGAAGAATTCGGGAGAGAAATGCTATTATTTAGTCACATTTGTAAATGGAAGCTAGTTGTGGCTTTTGATAAAGTAGGCGAAGGACCAGCATGGTGCTGCGCTGCAGGTCTTCAGGACCCAGCTCTCCACAGGCCTGCAATTCTCCTGCGTGTTTATAATTCACTGATACAATTCTGTGTAACGGTGCACTCACACACATGCACACACACGCTTGCAAACAGGCATCCAGATACCAGGGAAATGCAGTTCAGTTACATCCCAGGGAGGGTCATCATTTTTCTTGCTTGTTAATGACAACCCATTTGGAGCATGAATCGATTTCCCATGGCACTAATTAAGAGCACACTCATTAATACATTCATAATACATTCTGCATTAACTTTCCAGCAAATATCTTTCTCTGGCTGCTTCACATCAGAGGCCGAATGAGTAAGTCAATAATAAATGAACGGACGATTCAATGGTGTGATTTGTTTTTCAATGTTTACAGTACCTTGACCATTAAGGAGAAAGGCTCCTCAGCAGTAATTATGATTATCCGAGCATCTCACTGATAAGCTGACAGAGCACTCTTTACTGCCATCACGATCAAACAGGGCTCATTTCAATGTCTGCTCCCCATGCTAGCGAGGGATTTATCACCCTGATTTTGTGTTATCACTGTTGTCCAATTCACCAGCCACTGTCACAGACCTGCCAATTAAGGGGGGCAAATAACATTATTGAATTCTGCCTACCCTTATGAAAAACAAGTGTAACTCCCTAACATGGCAATATCCCCCGCCGCCTCAATTGAATGTGTCCGTACAGACGGACGGACGGAGCCCAATGCTGATTAGCCACTGCGCGCTAATCATGTGGCGAGGGATAATTACTCTAGTTTCATGCTATACTTATCTTATAGTAAATGGATGGTATTTTTGCCACCATAGTGTAGCTTTAGCATTGTAATAATATAGTTGTGTTGCCAATATTAATATCATGGTACTGTTGACTGTGGTAACACTATATTTATAATGTAATGGCTACAGTACTGCTCTAGTTACTGTATACTATGCAAACTGTAGTAATAAAATTGTTATACCATTATACTATAGTTTTACTAAGAAATAACTGTAGGATATTTTCATAAGGCTAGACTAACACATTTTTTTTACAGCACAGGTCATGACATTCTTTCAGAAATATGAATTTGAAATATTACTTTAAGCATTACAGTCCTCATCTGCTCCAGACAATGGGTCACGGCTTGTTATTTTATGTCTTCAGCTGGTTTTACCTAGTTGGTCATCTGCTCAGACACAGGCATCTTACAGTCTTACTGGAGTCGACTCATTCACCTGCTTGCTCACCCAGCTTAGCCAGCTAGCTAAGTCCAGAGACGGAACAGAAACCACGAGTAACAGTCACACTACGAGCAGTAAAAGATCTGCTGCAACCATACAGAAGTGACATAAACACGTACTGTTTTTAACTCGCCAGGAATCCCAGCTGGTCTTCGTTTCACTTTTTCATCTGGGTCTCCAAGCATCCCTGCTGAAAATGTAATTGCACTCATTTGCTGAAAATCATTAAGAGATGCAACAAATTACAGCCTTAATGACGAGCAGAGAAGCTGATTGGTGTTTGAATTTGAGTCCTAACACCAGACTTGTCAAACTCCATTCAAAAAACACTGCTGCATGCGCAAAAATGTTGACCCTTAGAGCACTGAAATAAATTCTCAAAAAAATTATAAATCAATGATCTTGCACTGTTGAAAACCTTTCATGTGGCAACTTGTTTAAAGGAGCTGCCACAGAAGAACTATATATGAAGATTATTTTATTATAAATTGTGTTACACTGTCCAATATTTCTAATGTGCCTGAAAATGGGAAGTTGGGGCGGTGCACAAAATGTGCTGTCATTTCTAAACAAATAATCCTCAAATAGTCTGCACTTCAACCTCACTGTCATTGTATCATTTCATCGTACTAGTGTACAGAACCAAAATTAAAAATGCATCACCATCAAAAAATGTGTAAAAATTTTAAATCAGCAGCACAGAAATGCAGGCAGTTGTCTTCCGAACCCCGTCATGGTAGCAACCCAAAAAAGCAAAAATGTACAGTTATGACAAGCAGTTCATACCACAGCAGAGACGGATGGGGTCAAGCATCTGTTTCATAAGTACAACTGGCCAAACAACAAACTCATCGATCTCTGTCCATACAGAATCCCAAGCCATCAATATTTGCATTATTCTTCTGTTGTTGAATGAACATAAAAAAAAACATACATTTATTGTATATTTCAAGCATTTATAGAGTTGAGAATGAAGAATTCTCTGATAAAATGCTTAGACATACACTGCGGTCCTACTTGATTTCATGTGCAGCTCTCTTCGGAAAAACTGTTGACAGGTAAGTCAAATAATCAGAAAATAAAAGTTTAACCATCATTAAATCTAATTTGAGCCTGATTTTGAATGCCCCAAGTGTCTCTGAATCTTCTCTCTACATACATCTACCTAACCTTGCATGCAGCTGCCAGTTTGCCATTTCAAAAGAGCAAACAGAATTGGAGAAATACAGAGATGCTGAAAGAGTAACTTTGGTAGATCAGTGTAAAATACAGTACACAGTTTCATCTGCGAGGGCTGCCAAATCCCACATCTCACAGCTCTTCTCAGGTGCTACCTGCTACATCCAGAGTTCCATCTCAGCTTTAGTATTTAGCTCCTGGTCCAAGTGGAACCGGATACAGGAGTACAGAAGGGTTTTTGATTTGGCAGTTCCAGTAAAGCCATTTCTCCAGTCTGTACGAGCTGTTGGATGCTAACACGGATGGGTAGAGAAGCTCTGCCCGCAACAATACCGACCGTAATAGTGAAGCCAAACCCCAAAAAAATGAAATAAATAACATCATAAACAACCAGGAACAGCTTGTAAGGCGCAGCAGATAATGTCGCGGCTTCAAAGTGTTCAGACAGGCAGAGCGGGATGGTTTGGAGGGGCTGTGGTTTCCTGATGCACTGGAGCCGGCCTCACAGTGAACCGCACAGAGGAAATACATTTAAAAACTTAAAGAAAAAAAAAAAAAAAAAATATATATATATATATATATATATATATATAACTACAATGAATAAACACATAAATGAATATCCATGACAAAGAATATTGTTAGTACAATTCCTTTGCAGCTCACAAAAAATACCATGAGGCTGGCTGGCTTTTTAAAAAAATTATTATTATGACTGCATGCCATTATACCGATAAAACTATTTTTTATTTTACATTACACTATGCTATACTTTCTGCTGGGGAAAAAAATAGGGGAGGTGGTTACCAATTTGATCAAACGGTTGCATTTACATTAGAGTTGGTGCTTGCTGAATTTTCTTCATTCATTAAAGTTGAGTTATAAATGATCTGATCTCATTGTGTGCTTCAACAAAAGTATATTACAGTTTACAGTAATTTTGACAGCGATTTAGTGTTAATGCATTATTGTTGCTCATTAGAAAGGAGATCATCTCATCACGGTCCCAAATAATCGAGGCCTCTCTACAAAGTACAGAGGAATCACACTTTTCTTTTTGCCTTGGAAAGAGTTAAAGAGTTTTCTACGATGATACCAAGATAAACATCCATTAATTTGTCCATCCATCCATTATCTATATCGCATCTTCCTCACTAGGGTCACGGTGGAGCTTGACCCTATTCACTCGCCCATCCCTTACGGGCAATTCGGAGTTAACCAGAGCACCTGGATGAAACCCCCAGGAGCACGGGGAGAGCATTCAAACTCTGCACAGAGAAGCCCCAGGCTGGATTTGAACCCACAACCTTATCGCCGCAGTGTGGCTGTGTTACCCACTGTGCAACTGAGCTGCTCAAACAGCATGTAAAAACCTGTTAAACAGTATTTCCAAATATCCTGTTAGATACAACCACAACCCCTGACTCTAGTTCACCCTCAAAAGGTTTTTCTAGCCTGTCGCCTACAGCATTAAAGGAGAATTCCGGTGTGAAATTGACTTGGGGTGTACTGAAATATGATAACGAGTACTAACTTTTGTTGAATACCCAACCTCCGTAAGCACTCAAAATTTCGAAATATATGGCTTTTTAGCTGAAGCTCCCAACAGGTTTACAATGGTAGTGAGTTGGGCATAGCATTGCCATGCAAAAAAATTGCTATTTTTTCATCATTAACAAGGCTCAAAGTAGCTCCACGCTTCATTGGTAGAATTCCGAGGGCCCTGACATTTAAAACGAGGCACTGAGAAATTTGAAAATGCACAGGTAGTTTATTAAAAAAGACTGTTTATGTGCAAATAGTTCCTTGAGGTAATTTCCAGTCGCGTCCATCTTGAAAGTCACGATAAGTCGATTGACGAGCATGAACAAATAGGAAGGATTGGGGAACAGATTGCAATCTATTTTTTTGTGCTCTTCACTTGACTTATTGTGACTTTCAAGATGGAGGCTTGGCTTGGCAATTGTCTATTAGTCCTGACCTGGCATTCATCACGTTTTTTGGATTTCCCTCTCTCGCGTGTGGTTCCTGAACGCACCGTCACACAGACAACATGCAACAAAGAGTTAATAATGCCTTCATCAATATGGGCCTCTGTGCCGGTCTTCATCATTCTGTTGATTACAAAGTTTGATTCTTAATCAGCCTGTCACATCCTGAGCGTTTCCTTCATTAGTTTTCCCCACAGTCCAGGCGTCCTCATTAGTTTTGGTTTTGTTTTTGCGTATTGATTCTCATTATTCATTTTCTCATGCTTTCCCCGACCCTCCTTGTTTCATCACCTGTGCTAACACAAGCATTTCCACTCTATCCATTGTCATCTTCTGTATTTAAGTCCCTAGTCTTTGTCTTGCCTCTGTTAGCTTGTCATCTTTTGGCTTCCATCATTGGAGTAATATTGAATAAAACAAAAAATATATTTATTACTCGTCAAACTCAGTACACCAGAGAGTATGTCAGGGTCAGAGCCTACATGCCAATCTATAATTGTATCTAATAATACTTCAACTGTTTACATGTGATTTTGATGACTTAATTGTATTTAGGACTAAACTGGTCATGAGTGGACATAAACTGTGTAAAATGCGACAGGACTGATAGATCTGGACTTTACTTCCTCGTTTTTTTCGGCAGCATTTCATCACAAGGTGTTTGTCTCAGGTAAAAAAATTCATTGTCTGACTACCAATGTACTCTTCCAGTCATGCAATGTCAGGCCAAGTGAAAACTGGCTCTGGTCACAGAGGTGTTAATTACAATCCTGCCTCATATTCAAAGGCTGGGAAAGGGCCATAGTTTTGGGAGAGGCCCAGCTCCGTAATTCGATCTTACATGCCTCTCTTCATTTAAAATTCAGTCCTGTTACCAATGCAGGTGTTGCTCTGAAGCTCTGAATGACGCTTGAATGCTAATGCGTCTCGGTAATAAGGGCTTTGAAGTGAAAAGCTCACCGTCGCTGCATCACAATGCCGAAATCCCCCCTGAGTTACTCCCAGCTCGCGCCGGCACACGCTTGGCGTGTCTGTTTTGCTCTCGCCCTTCTCTTTTCCTCTCGCCTTTCACCGCACGTTCATTCCTCTTTATCCTCTCCTCATCCTCGCCTTCAGCGCTCCATCCCGTCCGTCGGCCTTCGCGGTCATTGCTGGGCCTTCGGAGGCAGAGTCAAAGAGAATCTTCCCATGTAAATATGAGAAAAGAGCACAAACTGTGGGAACGGGAGCGAAACGTAAATCCGCAGGCTGGGGGTGCATTACTAGTCCAGGCATCCAGACGAGACTCGGGCAGGTTTCCAAATCCAGGATTTTCCGAGTGGGTGGGTGGGAGATGGGGTGGAAGTTTATTCGACATTTCAGCAGCCGAGATTTTCAAGGCTCTTTAAAGGCTTTTTTACGGCTCTTTGCCCGAACCAACAGCCCACATTCACCACCCAGCTCAGAGACGCTTAGGATTCCTTTGGAACAGGTCAATGAGTGGAACTCAAGGAGATGGGAAGTGCATTTTAGGATTGAAGTAAAGTTATTTGTAAACATGCAGCATTTGCCACCATGATTGTTCACCGGTGATATTCTCCCTCTGTCTACGCTGTCAAAGATAAAAAAATAAATAAATAAATTAAATAAAAATACTGAGTAACACCAAATCATTGCTGTGCTCTATGCAGAAACCAATTAACCTTTAAAAAGATAATACACTTGCTAAACACTTTGAGGAACACCATACAGAAAGGCAGTGTACAAAACTACTGGTGACAATTCAAGGGTCCCACTACCCTACCCATTTAAGTTCATCACTTCAAAAAAAAAAAAAAAAAATGAAATCCTTGATTTCTTTAAATTATTTTTGTTAATTAAATCAAATATCTTTAAATGAAAATCACTCATCAGTTTTGTCAACATAACTAGGGCAACATAAAATAATGATTTAATAATAATTGTGTCCATAGGTTTATACAAACATCATGCGGCAAAAAAATGACAATAAAATAAATGGGAACATGAATGTTTCTTACTGCACACAAAGTACATGATTTGTCCAAATTATTTGATAATGTACGGCCTATGAAGTTAATTTTGATGTATAATATCTTTCTCTAGTCTGCCTCTCTTTCCTCAAAATCCTTATTTGCTAGTTGACCAAGACTTATCAAATTCTCATTAGTATGACGGTACCTCAATTAAATGCTTGATTATGGTGAAGTGGTTGCTGATTGGCAAAGTTTATATAATTTTTGACATTTTAAGGATGGCAATAATCCAAATAAGAGCAAGAAATATAAAACTGCCAGAAACTTCCTTTACTCGTTTTTGCATTTTTTCCAGTAACTTGCCAAACAATGTCCCAAAGCCATGACTGCATGTTCAAATAGCACAGCCTCTCATGCCTCATTGCTTAATAAGCCTCACAAACTATTTTATGCATATCTGTGCTGTTCACTATATTTGAAAGATGTATTGGCGTATAACATAATTTGCTGTATATAGAGAAGAAACACCTCATAACTTTGTGAAACAATGTTAAATAGCCTAATGCTATCAAAACTCAGTTGAGAGTCAGTCTACCAAATAGTCTTAGCAAACAGGTAAAGTAAACTGCCGAAGGATAAGATAATTAAACACTGAAAGATAAGGTTGCCGAAGGCACCTGTTGCTACTGATGGTCCACTACTGTTGGGATGTATCACGACTTGTGCAAAAAGGTTCATGACGCTTGCTGGGTTTTGGCGAGAATGATTTACGCGCTGTAATATGCACAATGTGTGAATATTGCGTTTTAGCAAAAACTAAATATGGAGTGGGATCACCATCTGTGCCATTTCAAATTTCCAGGTACCAAACTGTAAAACCGATTTAATTTCACTCAGAGGTTGCAGATGCCCTTGGAGAAACGCCGAACAGAATACTGGCAAGTGGGGAGAGATAGAGAGAAACAGGGATAAAGCCCCAGAAGCCATTTTGGGGTGAAGGGCCTCGATCAGGGGCCCAACAGCAGTCCTTCCCAACTTCATCTCTCCAGATCGACAAAATCCCAAACCCTCCGGTGGCTTAAACCAGCGACTCCTCGGTCAGCAGTCATGTGACGTACAACCAAGCTATCCAACCGCCACAGTTAATGTACAAGTGCACAACAGCACTAAAATGTAATCAGCTACAAAACCTATTCAAACCCATAAAAGTACATAAAATGCAATGTCCTGCATTACGGCTCGCTAACTCTCAAAACAAAAAACACCCAGTTTAGCCGCATCGTTTCAGACTGTTTGCAGAATATGAGCAGATTTGGTCTCCCACTCAGTGGGAGGTGGAGGCAGAAGCACCTTTACTGGCTCACTTCACAGATACTAACAAACAAAATGGCTTTTCACAGCAACATACTAAAATATGAGCCTCGCTGTACCCGTATCATTCTCTAACAAATGTTTTCAGAGTCTGTAAAATAAAAAAAAATAAAGTTTTCAAAGATTATTAAAATATGCTCAAAGCTCAGCTAAACTTCAGTAGATGGATTTTAATGGACACCGAGGGGCTGGGAATTCAGAAACAGCTGCTCTGTGTTTGATTTGGTTGGCATTAACGGCGCAGAGAGGAGAGGATAACGTCCTCGCTTCCAAATTGTATACTTCGGCATCTTGTCTCATAATGTGGTAACTCACCTGTTCGACTTGCCATTTCTAAAATATGAATGAAGCAACAGTAGCTATGTTGTTTTACTCTAAAATACTCAGGTGTGATTAAGGTTAGAAGCACTGCATCAAATCAATTTATGTTTTAATTTCAAAGTTCCAGTACAGTCAATTCTTTTCCATTTCGATTTTTCCTCATGAAACCGCTGAGGCGTACAGTAAATCGAGTGCATTAGGTTGGATCACAGAGCACTGAATTAGGATGCCCATAAAAACATGCTTTATAAAAATATGCTAAAACATATTTAGAGCATATTTTGTTAGCCACAGCTGTAGCCACAGAGATATGTTCATGAGCAGGCAAACACACGTTCATATCTTTGATTTATTAACAATGTCCTTGTTGGTTGAGTTTGTATACTGTTGCGTCGTGATTCAGTTTGACTATTGACCATGACCTTCCTGTAAGTGTGTCTGAATATAAGCAGAGTTTAACTTTCATAAGCTGCCCACAGTGAGCACGAGTTCAACTGTCCAACTCCCACTGACCTCCCTCCCACTGCCCCTAAGAGTGATGTATTCATTTCCTGGTTCAGCTGTGAATAACACACACACTCCCTCTCTCTCTCTCTTTCTCTGTCTCTCTCGCTGTACAAACAGGTTGGTTAAAAAATAACAAATGTCATTGGTTTAGGCTGATGTTGGTTGATTTAACCAATGTCTTGGTAGTTTTAAACAATTTCTTGGTTAAAAATAACCCATATTCCATCGATCAGTTTGATGGGTGCAGACAAGATATTGTTTAAATTAACCAACATCAGCTGCATGTGCCTGGATGAACAGAGGCGGTTGCTACGGTGCAATGAACTAGCGAAGCTTAACCTTATTAACCCTGGCGATGCTGTGCCGATTTTTGCCTAGCCCATGCAGGCCATTGACCGTAGCCAGTAAGGGCAAAGCTGGCCACTGAACCACAGGCCACTGAACTCTGTTTTTTTCCCCCTCATGTCACTGTTACGGTCACAGATTTGACATCAGCCTCACAGTATTAGGATAAAAACATACATGTTAAAGTTATTGGCATCACTCATCTAATCAACACTCAGACTACAATAATAAAAACAGTTAATGGTGAACACGATTCAACGCATTTTGCGGTGAGTGATTCCACAGTGAAATGAGTTGTGCATTTTATTTATTTATTTATTTTTCAATTTGTGCGTGAAGCGGATACAGGAAGGTCATAAAAATATAATACCTGGACAAATAAAAGCGACATGAAACAAAGCCTGCCGCAGAGAAGGCAGGACTGTGTGAAATAAATAAGAGTGTGCATCAGGACATCTGTGAGGCTGGCAGAGAGCTGTAGGAGAGCTCTTAGTGAAGGCTGTCTAATCCTATTGATCCCAACATCAGCGCTCTGAAGGAAGTTCTTTTCCTGTCTCAGGGGAGCGTTGATCAGTGCTGCACAGTGCCGTTCGGCACCGGCCTACCTGTGTGCAAATCCAATCCACATCCGCAGGAGTTGCCAGCAATATCCGGCAGAGCTGGGGAACACGGGAGTCTGAGCGCAGAAGTCGTGCTACATTTTTATCTTCAACCCATGAACTCAGTCAGTTGATCTCACAAAGCAGTTTTTACCTCCTGACTGCATAATTGATTTTTTTTTTTTCTGATCCGAAAATCCTGGTGATTGAAACAACCTACTAGAGAGGGTTGCTCTCTAAACCTGGATTATTGAACCCTATTGGTTCATGGCGAGCAGGAGGTCTCCGTGTAAGAAGGATGGATCAAGGAATCAAATCAAAGATGGATGCACACAACTGGCAATGAAGGACAGAAAAATGAATGTGGTAACTGATGATCGTGACCACTCACATGACTTCTCTTTATGGGTCAGAAAATCTCATTTGCGGTCGCTCGCATGAGAACTTGTCTCTGTCAGGGAATCAATTACAGCCAATCAAAAATCAGCTTTTTTCGGGAAGCACTTTGAGCATGTGCACGATCGCCTTTTCACACGACGTCAGCCGTCATTCTGCGAAGATAAACCATATATTTCTAAAATGTAAATTATGCACCACTTTCATCAATTCTCTACAAAGGAATTGATGGCTCCATCAATGGCTCCAAAACTAGATTCTGCCTTAAGTATTTGGCAACCAATAAAAATCTCTGTATTCACAATACAATGGCATGGAGCACTCATGAATATTCAGGCTTTCAGAAGACCTCGGTCCTCATTTTTATTCCGGTTATAAAACACATGAAACAACATTAATCAATGCTTTCATAGTGCTGTAGAACTTCTGCATCTACTCCACCTGTGCCATGCAGTAGGCTACCAGATTTCCAAGCAACTTATTTCCAGAGTTTTTCAGTCTTCTTATGTCAGCCATTTCCAACAGCTGCCTCCGCCATTCAGTCTCTGCCCAGAAATTCCACTGTTATTCTTTCTTTTGTGTTTTTCATGCTGTCTTTTTCTCGCATTCACATCGGAGTTTGGACTGGGACTCTGTGGAATAGCAGCCTTTTTAACATGGCCCTGTGCCGTCCTTATCCAGGGGTCTGATCCCATGGTGAAATTGGCCAAGTTCTTGTTTTTGTGCCAGCACATGCATAGCAGCACACTGACCAGAGCTTAGCTGGCTAATTACTTCCACCCAGAAGGTTATTTTTTTTGACCCGTGTCTGTTTGTTAACAGGATAACTCAAAAGGTTATGCACAGATTAGCACGAAATTTGGTTGGATGGTAGGTGGTGGTCCAAGGATGAGCTGTTTCAGTTTTGGAAGTGATCCAGAAAATTTTCTGGATTCTATATCCAGATGAAGTTAAAATATACCTAAATGCAATGATGTCCCTAATGTAATGAACAGATTTTCATAAAAGTTCAGCATGAAATAGAATCCACACTAATACAGTATTGATTATAGTTATTGAAGATCTGGATAATATTCTTGTGGATCCAGAACCAATAATACTGACATTTGGCATGGCGGAGGCATGCGCTCTATTGACTGCCCTTACAGTTTCTCTCTGTGGTCGCGATTTTGTGAAACAGGATCAAAAAATTTAAATGAGAACCATTCAGCATTTGACTTAACTGTTTTGTCAGTCTTTCCCCTATTTTTGGAAATCGTTTGCTGGATGATGAAATCGCAGTGCCAGTGACTAATAGGTGAAGACGCTTATTTTGTGGTTTGGACTCAGATTATTGATTGGGAATACATTCACATAAAACAGTTTGAACCACAAAGCATCATGGGCAGTTTATGAGCAGAACCTCTGTGCTTTTGAGTGGAATCAGAACATGATTCCCGATGGAGAGGAAACAAATTAAATCTTTGCACTCAGACATTCCTTGCTCTTGTCAAACAGATGTCTATTTTCAATGTCAAGTTGTTATTTCTAGAGAGACAAAGATATAGTTTGGTCAGTGACAGACAGACTACCGCAAAGACACACAGACACACACAGACACGTGCACACATACGAAAACTGGCTTACGCACACACACACACACACACACATAGGCAGAAATCAGTCACTGAGAACCATTTCCCACGCCTCCTTCAACATTCCGAACGATCGTGGCAAAGATGATGACTCAAAACTATTGACTTTCATCAAAGCCATCAAAACTAGACCCCGGCATTTTACGTAAATGAGTGATTAATCATCAGAAGAGGGAATGTTGAGCGAGCTATTTTGGCCCAATGATGTAGCGCCAGACTTCACGGCCAGAAGAAAAAATATTATGATATTTTATATATATCATAATCATATATATTATCATACTTACGCTCGTCATAAGACGGGACGTATTATGGAATCATGATGTCTGTCTAAACGTCTGTCTGCCTGTCTGTCTGTCTGTCTGTTGCTTGTGTTCACAATAACTCCGCCAATTCTCCATAGATTTTATCCAAATTCACACAGCATGATCATATCAGATGGAAATTTCATGAGTTCGGAAATCAGCCTGATTGGATCACCCTTCTTCTCAAAATTAACCCTTGTATGCCCAGACATAGACAAAAAGAGTCTGTCCGTTGCTTATGTTCACAATACAATTGACACAGCATCACCATATCTGGTGGAACTTTGATGAGTTCAGAAATCAGCCTGATTGGATCACCCTCTTTCTCAAAATTAACCCTTATATGCCCCGAAATTGACAAAAAGAGTACACAAAGTAAGGCGACAGAATGAAGAAATTCGAAAGAGAGAAGCTAAAAAACATGCTGAGGCAAACGAACTAAGGAGACAAAGTGAAGATGTACCTTCCCATCAAACTGTTGCGTGACGGGCGTATATTGCTGTCTCTGACTGCTCTTGTTTTACTTGTGCCAAGTATTGTGATCAAGTGTGTGTGTGTTTGTGCGTGTTTATGCGTGTGAGTGTGTGTGTGTGTGTGTGTGTGTGTGTGTGTGTGTGTTGGTATAATTTTGTCTGTTTGTGCGCACATTTTCATAATATTCATTATTGGATTAGTTCTGCTATCAGCAGAAAAAAAGACCCAAAACTATGATCACAGTGACTCGGAAAATACCGTGAAATTATGAGATTCATTTGTTGGGTTCCACAATGAAAGAAATTGACTGGGACATGCAAAAAAGATCCAGCACATATCCAATAGATTCATAAAAGCCACACACTCTTGAGAAGGGAGAACGGAGCTGGAGGCAGGCGGCAGGCGGCAAGAGCTAATTCAGCTGAAGAGCCATTTAAGAACGGTACATGAGTATCTCTGTTACAGCCAAGTCAATTAGAGAGGCTGCTGGCCAACCGCTGGAAGTGGATAATGACGGTGACGGACCAATGGGCACTCTGGCGGTGAAGCGACAACTGGGATTCAATCACAGTTATTCCCCAAAGCTTTGTTCATATGTAATTCAGTGGCAGATATTGGACCTGCACTCAATACACTTTTGTATCTGAACTTTGACTCCGTTAAATATGAGTGGCTATGAGTGGCCTTTTTTTTTTTTTTTGAATCCTACACTCTAGATTAGAGGTATTTCAGGGATCATCTAAATGTCCTCTTTCTACCTGTTTTAAAAAGTCCAAATGAAGAAAACCATCAATTAAAAAAGCCTCTTTAAAATGTAGTGCAAAATACAATCCCTGCTTAGCACAAAAGGTTACAGACAAGTAAATCACAGAAGAAATAAGAGCTCATTCATTTATGATTTGCACGGTTTAAAGGGTCGAAGTAATTCATATTGTAATCTACTTTAGAGACCCGCATAATTTTGTGGAAATCATGGTTTTAAATACAGTACGGTGACGCAAATGCAATTATCGCTATTAAGATCATTATGCACTGTGCCTTTGAGGAGGTCGTGGGCGATTTCCATCCTCAATCAAATTACGTGGAATGTACAGAATGCTAAATGAGCCGAGCATTTCTCTGGGCATTCTCTACACATTTTTTTATGGCAAAATTTATCTTGCTGTCTCCTTTCTTCCTCTTTGGTGCGCGCCACATTGCGTTGTCATTGGAAATGATACAAATAGTTTTCGAGGCATTAAGATGATGCTCACTACCCTTTAACAACATCCCAGAGTCCTCCCAAGGTCAGGAAGCAGAAAGCAATTGCTCTTAGTGTGAGCGTACACATTGCGCTGATAAATGTAGCCGGCTTTTAGCAGATGAGCTCACGCCCTATCAATTAAGATCAAGCCTGGGGTCTAGTGGGGTGTCATATGAGAACGAGGCGACACTGCTCTATCACTGTCAAAGGGAAGACAATCTCATGCAGTCAGGAGAAAAAAAATATGTCTCATATGTATAATGCAGTGTTTTAATAAACTGCTTTATTTGTCTTTTCGTGATAGATGCACGTGACACGGGGCCACGCTTGACTGGAATAACATTGACTCAAATGAGGTGACAGATTTCTTTAGTCAGCTCAGCCCTACATGACAGAGAGGAGGATGAAGGGGGCAGTGGTCTTTTTTGTTCCAACCCGAAGTATTTATTTACCAGAATTAGCTTCAGTGCACTTTTTGCAGCCAAATGATGACAATAATGTATTACATGCAGTATACTGCAAGGTAATATAGGTTGTCTGAAAGGTGTTGGGCACAGGAACAGACTTGCTGCTGGTTAAAATACAGTAACGAAACAGCGATCATTTACACCTCCACCAATGAGGTTAGACCGGGGGTTTTGTTCCCATTTGTTTGTTTCTGTCTCTGAATAAGCAGGATCATAAGGAAAGTTCATATGGAAACTCTGATGAGGTGAACACATTATCACTCGGACAAGGTCAAAGGTCAAGGTCAACATTACTGAACAGGTCAAAAACAATGGTGAAAGTGCAGCTGTCCACTCCACGAAGTGCCCTTCTAGTTTCTCTTTCCATGTCGTTTCCCTTTAGTGAGGCATTAAAAAAATGTAATGTGAAAAGCACGGTAAACAGCCTATACTGAAGTTCAATGTTCATAAATACCCAAGCAAGGTAAAATAGGGTCAGCAGTACAAGCAATATACAAATTTTACTTCAAAAATCACATATCCCGATTACCTAATTGACAATGTCCTTACACAACAATAAGCTATACATGTAATATGTACATACGCACTGCTTGCAAACCGGCTATCGCAGATGTCGAGGAGGAATGTGCCGGCAAATTTGGCTATAAAAATTCGGCAAGTTCTACACTAAGTACATCATGATGTTCATCTTATGTGGTGTTACTGTGTTTGACATGTGGAGGGACCTCTCCCATGATTCATGGTAGTTTGCCGAGGTTCGCCATTATTCATTCATGTCTGGCAACAGTTTTTAAATGTTCAAAAGTATCACCGTTACATCGGTCTGGTGCCATTCCTCATATTGACATCGTCATGTTGCAACTGTGGCCACTTAAAGATGCCACTTCTACAACTGTATTAACTCACCCAAATTGTTTTCATGCTCTGCATTGGCGATTATAAAAATGTAATGGTACCAAATTGTGCCAGGTAGTACTTTGATCTACATTGAAAATATCTTCTCCATAATTTTTTCCACTGTTCCCAAACATTTGCCAAACACTTGTTTAACACTTGACAAACGCTCCCCCATCGCAGTGCCACTTTGGCCACAATCATCATAATTAGCTTAAATTTGCTCACATTTTGCTGTCAAAGCAGGCCAAAAATGTTGTCTCCTTCTGAGGCCTCAGCATCTAACTTTGCGAACATTGTCTTCATACTATCTTTTTTCTATATGACAGCCGCTTTAGTGACATTAGGCATCCAGTGGTCCATCAATGTTACATTAGTCTTGTGATCTTCCTTAAAATAGACGGGCAGATCAAAAAAATTACCGCGATACGTATGTTCATATCAAGGGTGGACTGCAATAAACAGTTATGTCCAGATGTTATATATTGGACATAACTGTTTATTGCAGTCAGCCTTCGATATCCAGCTATCTAGCAAGCGAGATCAAATACGGGCCAGTGCATCTGAGTACTTGAATATTAAGTAGTTTCAGTGCTGGGTTCCAGGATTCTATCATCCGCACCTTCAAAGCAAATATAATACCGGCTTCTGCAAATTCAATGCACATTCTGTAAATTCTGGGAATGAAATCATGTGGCCAAAAAACGTGCACTGTAAGCAGTTACTGTGATCCTTATTAGACATAACAAACATATTTTGCTTGACCATAAGCTGCCTATTTGTTTAATATCCCAATTATATTCAAATATTATTAGAACTGTAGCATATTATGTTGTTTAAAATTCTGATTGAATGTCATGGCAGCTTTGCCAACAGCGTATCCAACCATTCATCGAGCCAGCCTCTGCTGACCCACCACAGTTTTACATTACGGCTCATCGCCAATCTTCACCATTTGTGTGACCTTTTTAAAAATAACATTCCTTGTTACAAAGGACACAAAGTAAATTGTATGCTTATAATTTTTTAGAATTGTCATTTCTATTACTGGAATGCAAGCTTGAGGCAACTGTAATGGCTGTCACCATACATATTTAATTTGGCTGTCAGCAGATTAATCAAAGTGTTATGACTAGGAATCGAATGTGCAGGCAGAGTAGAATCCAATCAGTAGGCAAACTGTCAGCAGTTCAGTAGTGATTGGTGACGGAGCCTCAGAGGTAGGCAGCACAGTTCAACACAGATGTAAAGGACAAAGCTGGGCTGCTAATTTATGGCCAGTTGCTTCCACGGTAACGGCCAGTTGGGGCGGACACATCTCACAGCTGAACTGTCCCACAGGAAGAGTAGCTTGAGGGGAACTCAGTTCTAATCCCGATGACTAGAAGTATTGGGAGCTTGTTCCTTACAAACTGGACAGAGAAGCTGACTTGGACAGATTTACAAGGACTGGGTCCCAGTCCTGGATCCTGATTAGGTTCGGGAGCTAGTTCCTATTAAACTGAATAGAGGAACTGACTTAAGCTATGTTAAGTTGAACCCGATACCAATCCTGGACCCTGTGATGGTTCTGCCTTATGTGTGTTGTCTTTGTGCTTATTTGTGCTCGTGCTTTACTTTCGTTTTATTTTTCGGCTTTCATTTCTGCTGTCTGACGATCGATTCCCTCTCTGTCAAACTCCAGTGATGTCGAGTGACAGCCTTCAGATGCCTGCCTCTCGTCGTCCAATCACGTTTCCTCTTTCAGTTTCGGCTGTGGTATTTCATTCATTGCTTCCACCTGTGCTTGATTCTGGGTCACGCTAAACTCTGAATGGATGCGTTCTCTGATGGGATAATTACTAACCCATACTAACCAGCACTTATTTGAGGGTGATTACAAATATTTTGTCACGTAGTATTAACCTTAGTTAACTCATTAGCGAGTGTGTGTGTTCCTAGCTTTAGTATTCCTGCCTAGGCTTCCCCTGATTAACTTTGTTTAAAGCTGTGCTTCACTTTGCTTCTCTCGTGGTGCCTTTATACTCGTCATGTTTAGATTCCCTTTATCTAAACTGTCTAGTTTGATTTATGGTCTCAGCGTCTTGTCTTGAGTTATTATGGTTTACCCGGTCTTCGTTAATTTGTTTATTAATCCCATGTGTTTCTGTTCCAGTCGAGATTGCTTTTTGAGTCCCCGCCTCCTCTCATGACTATATATGTGGCAGAGATGGGAGGGGTCGTCAGACGGAACTTTGCTAGACTCTGATCTGCACTGTGAAACCTCAGCTCCTGTGCCTTCCCGAGTATTTCCTTGTGCCATTTTCCCGAGTCTTGTTTTTGCTGCGCCCTCGTCTTGTCTCCCCGTTAAGTCAAGTCTCCCAGTGTTGTCTGTCAGTGTAGTCAGGTCCAGTTTTTGTTTTTTATTTTGCCACTCTTTGAGTGCGTACCTTTGTTTCCCCCTGCCTTAGGCAGTGTACTTTAGTTTTCCCAAACGTTCAGTGCATGTGCACGGTGTTGTTTCTGGCTTGTCTGCCGATTTTATCCTAGTGTTTTGTGTTTCAATCAACACTTCAGTTCCAGCATCTGGTGTTCGCCTGTCTACTTCCAAACAGGACCCTGAGTTTTCGATTTAACTGAGTAGAGAGGAGGGCTTCTGAGAATAGCTGCCATTAAAAAGCTACATTACACTTATAAAGACAGTGTTCACTAGAAATGCTGACTGGTTATAAGCAGGAAAGGCAACTAGCAACTCTAAGCGGGGCTTTAAATACAAACTTTTACATCACAGAACAGAACTACTTGCAGTGGAGGTAGACATGGAGGTATTTTCACTTGGAGTCTCTGCAGCAGTAGACCCATAAATGCAAGTATAAATTTAGACATATACTGTATATATGTGCTTTACCTTAAAGGGGCAATAAGTGAAATCGTTTCACCGCTTTGCGTTACAAGGTTTGCTGTTGTGCACTACCAGTAGACCAAAACAAAGTGTGCCATGAGCCAAACCTCCCTCTACCTCTGCTATTCGGCAGAATGATGGGCCAGATTAAGTTTCCACGGCGTTATTACTCAGTATATTGAACCTGAAATGCTCACAAAACTGCAGATATGCGCTAATTGCAAATTTTAGCTGGCTGCTGGGCTACTCACCTCAACACAACTGTAATGCCTGGCCCATTGCTGGGACTGAGCCGCTAACAGCTCAAGCTCCGGACATTAATCCACATCTCGATTGTAATATTAACTCTAATTGAATCGACATAGCGACATGTGCCTAACGATACTGTAACACTAATTAAAGCAGACATTTGACTTTATGTTCTTACTTACCTGTCCAGGAGAAGAAGAGCTAAAGTTAGCTTCGAGTCTAACTGTAGCCCCTTTAGCTCTCGCAGTGCTCTCCACCTTGAAAATGCAAGGCCAATATTAATCCGGATTCTGTCCCTTTCTTTATCCGACAACTTCTTTGCCAATGACCGTTGTTTATTTCGAAGTAATTTCGGATTCTGCTCGTCTTCAGGTGAACGTTTCGTTCCGCTCTCTGCCGTTTCGCTTTATAAAAAATACGTGCTGCCACTGCTCACTGGCTGTATGAATGCATTCTCGGGAAGGAGGAGGCGACGATTCACATAAACGTACATGAACGTGCGGCCGGACCGGCTTGTAAACAAGGGGATGGAGATCAACACAGAGAGCGGGTTTGTGATGTCCTGCTATACTTCAGATGAAATTACACCTCTCGTTCTTCACATAGCAACTTTTAATTCCCTCTATCTAGAATTGATGCATTCCCGCTTATTGCCCCTTTAAGCAACCTGCCTGAGTGATTTTGTACTGAAAGGTGAAAAAAGGAAATGGAAGCTCTCACATCGAGCACCGATACAGCTGCATGCTGTGCTGCAACAAAGAGATTACTTCAGCTCTAAAATTACTAAGACTTATTCTACTCTGCACACTGGCTGATTTAACTAGTAGTTTTTCAGTTTGTTTACATTTTCATTGCTTTGGGTTGCCCACGAATCTTTGACTGAGTGACTCCCTTCTGTGCGCACAGTTAATGGGAACGGATAGTCAATTCGTCTAATAAGGTTTTAAAGTCTTCTCATAGGACACCATTGAAATATTTCATAAACATGTCTGACTGACCTATCTGAAGACTCATGGTGTCAGTGATGCAGTGTAACAGTGGAGCCAGGAATTTTCTTGTTCAGTGCAGTTATTCGCCCTGACCTTGAGCTGTGGGTAAGCAAGACCCATGAGTAACATGGTGCAGGATGGCACAGATGAACTGGGGGGCAAAATTCAAAGGGACTGAAGGACAATTCAGAAAAAAGCTGATTGTCTTTTAGCACCTTTAGAATTACACTGTCGGACGTTCTCGCCCCTGTGTGTGGAAAAATGAGTCCTTCTGAGTTTATCAAGAAATAAATCTTGTCCAAAGCTGGGCAGGGGACTCGTTCCCCACTCCTGTCAGCTCCGAACAGCTTCTCTGGAGTGAATGTGCGGGTAAATAAAACGGCCCCTGCTGTAATATTGAAGGTTATTGCTGGCATAAAGCCAGTCATTGATCTGATATTCGCAAATGCGTTACTTTGGTCATTTGGTCTCCAACTGTACAGACTGTCTCCCTGTCTCTGAAAGCTTTCTCATTAATAGGGCAGTTCGCACGTCCACCATCGCTACGGCCCTCTGTTCTGACAATTAGTTAAGATGAGGGTTAGAGTTAGGCTTTGGGCATTCTATGGTGTCTCTATTAACAGTTCTTGTATCGACCAATGAAATCAGCCCTGAGGTGTTGTCATAATTGAGAGGCATGGTTAAGGCACTCCTGTTATACCAGTGACCAAGACGTAAGTGCTTTGGTGGACGGTATACAAATGTATCTGTAGGCAAATTGACATTTCTTGGCATCCTTCAAAAGAAAACCAGGACTGCGTACCGCTGGTATAAATGTGATTGGCCCGTGCCATTTATACATATTTGGCTAATTCTATATTCCGTAAATTTACTAATTTAACACAGCTATATTATTTTCTAGATATTTTCACATTGGAAAACATACTCAGCGATGAAACACTAATTGTGAATCACCATTAAGAATTTGGAACATTCTTTTTTTTTTTTTTTTGAAGCCCGCCACCACCCCCCCTCTTTGGAGGACAACTTTGTTTTTATTTTCAGCTGAGAAAATGCAAATTAAACAGCCAAATGAGGTTTGTAAAGAAAAGGGAAAAAATAGATATATAGTACATTAAGGAAAAAAGAAAACAAAAAGAAAAATATTTAACATTGGTGAATGAAGTATGTAGGAGAACGTGGGGGGTGAGGGTGAGTATCGATGGCAGATGCGTAGATGTTTATTGTGTGAGGCGCGGGCTTTTACATTCACATAAAGGACACATAAATAAACAGAAAGACAGATAAAATGACAGACAGAAGTTGATAACTAAGTGTAAATGTTATGCGTGAGTGTGTGCGTGCGTGTGCGCGTGAGAGATTTGTGTGTGTGCACATATGAGTGTGTTTGTTGGGGGACAATAGTAAATTGTTTTAGAGTGAGATAGAAAGAGAAATGTTCAAGCCAACATGAGGTGCAGGGGTCAGGATAAGATTACAATTGGTTCTCAGGAATAAAGTGGCAAAAAAAAAAATGCTGTTGTATTGAGGGAGATGGCTGAGTCAGGTTTGTAGGAAGTTAATGATTGGTGACCAGATGGAGTGGGGTTCAATAGTGGGGTGTTGTGTATGGTGTTCCAAAGAAATGTAATCCAAGAGTAAGTATTTCCATTGAGCAATATTTGTATTGTTTTTTGATTTCCAGTTCATGAGAATAGTTTTCTTGGCGACAGATATGGCAGTGACGAGTAACCTGTTGTCTGTTTTAGTTAAATTTCTGTTCGATGTGTCACCCAGTGAGCAGAGTGATGGGAATAAAGGGATGTGGAATTTGAAGAATTCCTTGGAAGATCCTTGGAAGAATTTGGAACATTCTTTAAATATATCTATATCTTTAAATTCAATATACATTGCTTAATTGATAGCAATTATGACTGGGTACCATCAAGCAAAACTCATGGGCACTTGACAGACATGTTAAGGCAGGTAATCATATGTAAAGATTAGGATAAAATAAGAGCACATGTGCACGCACAGGCTCTCTCACTCACTCACAGACACACACACACGCACGCGCAAACACACACACACAAACATTCTTGATGTGCCTCAATCATACATTAGCTACCGCGAAGATGCTTTCTGTGAAATGTAAGTGCACTCAAAGACAGCACTCCGCAGAAGCCCCTTTAGAGCAGTAATCATTCTCTGAGTTGGTGTGGATCTAACATTGGAGGCATTTTGAGCCCCACCTCCTCTCGCACAGCTTCAGCTCCTCAGCGTTTGAGGACATTTTTTTCAAGATCCACTCTCTCAAGGCTCTGTCACAACAAACCAATGTGCTTCAATTACAGGGCTTTGAAAAAACACTCTTGAAATTCATGAGTAAATGTAAATCTCTTTCTCCGATTTTAAATGTGGTAAGGCAAGGCACTCTCCTTACTGTCATATGAAATGGGGTGGCGGATGGGGTAGGGTGTGTGTGTAGGGGGTGTACAAATTGTGTGTACCGAAACTCAGGTTTTAATAACAGCTCATCAAGGATCTGTAATCATCTCCATTTCTCCCAGTGAAATGAAATATCCTCATGCAATGCGGAGTGAGTGGTTAGAAGTTATTAATGCCTTGCCCAGGGTGAGGGTGGGAGGGATGTTTTGGCATTGTTTTATTGGAATCGCTCATTAATTCAGCGCTCCAAATATTTAATGAATAATGTATCCACGAGCAGAAACACCTTTGGTATGCATAATGATTATTTCAGCAGAGATAACAAATTATTTCCACTTTGATGACTGTTTTTCAATATTCCTGATATCACCCTTTCAGAATATTGTTAATCACTGGTTCCGTGTCATAATTCCTTCCTGTTAAAATATCTCATCAGCAGTGAGTCTCCTCATATTCGCATATTCATGCATTATACATTAACTACCTTCAAATGGATAATTGTTAATGTCAGGTGTTCGGGAAAACAGTGTCTAAACATTGAAGGAGGATTGCAGCTCCAAGTTCAAGATGAAATTCTGCGATGCATCTGTCCTCAGATGACGGCATTAAAAAGCTGCAAACAGTTGGTTACTGCAGATGTTGTTATTTTGGAGAAGGTGTAATATCAGATCCTAAAATATAAAATATAGGCTACATTTTATGGAAGACCGGCACAATATAATAAAAGGAGAGATGTACCCTGCAGCCCGGATTGAATACTGATGCTATCTGTGATGTCTGTGGCCCGGGCAGCCCCACCGTTATATTTATTTAGCAGCAGGATGTTTTCTGTCAACAGGATATTCCTCATTAGCTGCTTCTTTGGTCAATAAAATGCCAGTGTGATGTACCCGCCCCAGAAACACTGACTTCCAGATGATGTGCGGCGACACAAAACTATAACAGCTATTGATATTCATGTTATCTATGCGCCCTTTTCTTATAATATGCTTTTCAAACCTGTTTTGTGCTTATATGTTCTCAATAATAAAAACAAGAAACGATCAGTCTGTCTGGTAAAACAGGTCAGATGATGTCTCCTCTATGTACGTAAATTCTATAAAGTGTTTACAAGTTGTTTAGAATCTCTAAATCTTGCTCCGCAAAGCCTGCACACGTTTCTAATATTCTGAGCACACAATCTACTGAGAGCAGATAAATGTGGTTTTTAATATTGTAAATGAAACACAACCAGTAGGCAAGCAGGGCTAATTGAAAAAGATTCCTCTTTCCTCGCAGACTTGTCTTTCAATAATTAATCATAATTGGAGCCCATATTCCATATTACTGTGTTCTGCCAATTTTACTAAACTCTGCACATACAGGCACCTTTTGCTGAGAATTTCTCACAATATACCGCTCACGAGCTTATGTCCAAATTTAAAACTTCATAAAGCAAGGAATAAGTCTATCTGGACGTTTATAATAATGAGTCAAATTCTGTCATAAAGTAATAGTATCCTGGGATTTATGCAGCACAGACTTGTAAAAATTTTTGCATCACTGCCAAGAGCCACAGTGGCAAGTCAACACTGCAAATTACACTGGCCTAGTGGCGAGGTAAATAACATTGCTGACAACAGCTAATGACATTTTTATGGCAATTAACTTTTGCACAAGTGAGAAGTGTTGCTGCCAGTGTGAAAAACAGAGTGAAGACCACGGCAGAACATGCGCAGAACCCAAAATTATCGCCCACAGTAGGGGAACAAAAATGATCAGTACAAGTATTGGCAAATAGCCACTGCAGAATGATTTCAGTGATTGCTGCAGGCACAAGCAGATACACTGATATTTTGCAAATAAGCTCTGACCCTGCAGTGTGTGTCACGGAGCGTCAGGGTACCTCGTCAAACTCAGGGGAATATTCAGAGGCCAAAGGTGAACGCTGGAGTGGAGGCAGGATGTTGACTAACCACAGGCGAGAGTGGTGAAGCGGCAGGCGCTGCTCAGTGACGGCAGCAGAGACTGGTGTAGTGCAGCGGCAGGCGAGACATTTTTGCAGCAGAGGTTTAGCATGAGCCAGGTCAAAGGTGAAACAGCGATAGACAGTCAAAAATGATAAGATGAAAAAAGGTTTAAAAAAAAAAGCATTGTGATTCTGCTGATGGTTGAGGAATGTGTGTGCATCTTCATGCAGGAGGAGGATACTGTCAATCCATGCAGTCCTGTGAAAAAATGCTTGCCTTTTTTCCAATTTTTTGCATTACTGAACTTCTTTTAGTATTAGACAAAGATAACCCAAGGAAACACAAAATTCAGTTTTCAAAAGATGGCCTTACCTGTCCCAATGAGAAAAAAGTAATGTGCACTTTGGTCACTCACAACTACAATTGATAATTGGGTTCAATTTCATTTGACACACCCAGGCATGATTACTGCCTACCCTGTTGAGTTTAATCATCACTTAAATAGGACCTGTTTGGCACACAAGTTGGCGCACAAAAATGCACCTGATGAAGTGCGATCTAAAGAAAATCTAGGAAAAAATCTGAAAAAAAAAGTTTTGACATCTATCAGTCTGGAAAGGTTATAAAACCTCTTCTAAGGCTTTGGAACTCTAGCAAACCTCAATGAGAGCCATGATTTGCAAATGGAGAAAACTGAACAGTGGTGAACCTTCCCAGAAGTGGCCAGCCTACCAAAATTCTTCCAAGAACACAATGAATCCAGGAGTTTACAAGAGAACCCAGATGAACATCTGAAGAACTTCTGACCTCTTTTACCTCAGTTAAGGTCAGTGTTCATGGTTCCTCAGTAAGAAGGAGACGGGACAAAAATGGCCATCATCAGAGAGCTGCAAGGCGTAAACCACTACTCACTAAAACCAACAAAAAGACTGGTCTTGCAAGTGCTAAAAAAAAAAAACGCAACTTGTTGACCCCCAAAACTTTTAGGATAATATTCTGTGTAGTGAAAACTACTGTCAAACTTGGTTGTCGTGTGATGGTCAGGGACTGCTTTGCTGCCTCATGACTGGGTGATTTGCCGCAATTTGGGGAACCATTGATTCCGTTCTCAGCTGAAAAATACAGAGTGAAAGTGTCTAGGCCACGGTTTGTGACCGAAAGGTCAAGTGCAGTTGGGTTACGCAGCAGGACAATAATCCTAAACACACAACAAAGTCCAGAACTTGATGGCTCACCAGTCAAAGTTCCAACCTGAATCCCTCCAATGTGGAGGCAAATCTGCAAATAGGGGAGAGCAAAAGTTCCTCCACAGTGATATAAAAGACTCATTGCCAGTCATCACAAGTGTTTGATTGCACATATTGTTGCTAATAATGGCACAACCAGTTGTTATATGTAGGGGCCAATTATTTTTTAATGTGGGTGATACAGGTTTTGAATAACTCTACTGTCAATAAATGAAATGATAATTTAAAGGTTATCAAGTTATATTTTGTGTTTACTCATATTGTCTTTTTCTTAAACATATTAAAAAATAAGTGTAAAACTTAAGAGATCTGAAACATTCAAATATGAAAATGAAGCAAAATCAGGAAGGGGAAAATACTTTTTCTCACCACTGTAATGTCCACCTATAAATACCATTTTCTCACTTTTTTTCAAACACACAGGGATAGAATGCATTCTGGTGTCTTCACCACGTAAGCTTGCCTCACAAATTTTTTAATTAACTCTTTTTCATTGTCCAGTACCTCTGCAAAAATATTGTACTGAATTGTTTTATGTTTACATTACATCCTTATTTCTACCTCTAAAATGGCCTATAAATATAGCATGTAATAAAATATTGTTATTACACTGTCAGATATAGCATTGTATCTTAGCCTCGTTTATAGAGTGCTCTGTACGCATACTGATGAAAAATTCAGCTTCCTTCATGGTATCCAATTTAAGATATAAAGTGTATAATAACTACCTCTTGAGGGTGAATAGCGCACATTGTAATGTCAACATATGAAGACACAGCAAATGTCCACTAAATCATCCTGGAGGGGAAACCGTTTTGAATGTTCAGCCTGTCTCTTTTCTGTTAAACAGCTCAGAAACCCACCGCTCCCCCGCTCCCCCCGAAGGTCTTTCAGGAATCAGAGTATTTACCGTGTCTTTGCGAGCTCACTGTCTCATCTCATTTGTGTTTCTACTGCTGCCTCCAAACCCAGCTCTACCCCCATCCTGTCCCCAAACACACTTTCCTGGACGGTTTGCGTTTTTCATTTTTGCAGTGGGCCAGTGGGACCGCACACCCTGTGCCCACGGTGGGATTTTAACCAAAGGCCATCCCCCTCTTTAATTAGCCCTTCCCCTGCATGTGCACGGGCTAAAATAACCTGTGTCCAGTCCGTCCACCTGATAGCTCCTAATTCTAATTAGGCCCTTTGGAATATTACCTTTTTTTTTACAATTTGCCTTTTTTTTCAATTCCACTCTCCCTCATTTAGAAAGCAGACAAATTTTTAACTTTATGGTACCCGTGACACCCATCGCAACCCACTGCCTCAGCGGCAGTAAAGCGGAAAACCCCAAAAGTGGGCTGTCAAGTGGAACGCGGGGAAATACAGACTATGATATACGATTAGCCTCGATTCCCCTCCACCCCTGTGTAATTAGCCCTGTCAACATCAGGGGGCTGTTCCTCGCCGCTCAAGCACACGTCGGTGCTCTCTTTGCCTGAGCGAGTCTCTGCTTAACCCAGACACTCAGCACCAACTGGTCATCTTCCTGCCAAGACCTAATGGCAGCCCCTGGTCTCACTGCAGCGCCTTCGCAGATGTAGGAGTTTTAACAAAGATGTTCTGACTTCAGATAGGGGCGAATGTACTCAACAGGAAAATATATTATGGCATAAATCTCTCAATATATCAAAACTTGGTAAAATTAACTATCAACCCATGAGCTTAAATTTTGATAGAAAGTAAAAAAATAAATAAAAAGAAAAATCTAAAATGAAAGATTTAATTTACAAAGAATCACGATCACACTGCAAGGATTGGCGACTTTTCATTGATCAGGGCTCACAGATTAATACAAGATTTAAGTTAAGATAAAATGCTGATTGTCTCTTTCTCCTAGATCATATTATGTAGCGACTGTATGTGGCAATAGTGAGGTAATGCTATGAAAAAATATGAGATGAAATATCACGACAAATATGCAAATATAACCAATATGATGAAGACAGGGAAAGTTTCCTGCCGAGCAAACAAAATATCAGCGACCATGAGTTTGTTGTGAATGGAACTAATGGACTGCTCTTCCCCGATTAAAAAAAAAAAAAAGTTTAATTTGAAAAAAAAAAACTAAAAATTAAGTAAATATAAAAATCCTCTTGATAAAATGCGAAGAGAAAATATTCTTTAATACACTATGTGAGTGGGAGAATATTTATGAAAAAAACTAGATGACCAAAAAAAAATTTATCCTTTAACCTTCCTGTGTTTGCTTACACGCGCGGGCTTGTTTTATGATCAATTATATCATAGTTTTTATTTTTATTATTTTTTTTCCCCACATGTTAACTTGAGATATTCTGTATACCCAGTTCTCAGGAAAAACTGTGTGATTCCTCTCAGGGGATTTGTGACAGATTCATCTGTGTATTATGCTGCTGGTTTACAAGCGCTTGCCATTCACCGGTTCGCTCGAGGGAAGCCACGCTACTTCCATGATTTAAGATTCATTGGCTGGCGAGGGCGGGGTGTGTAATCGAGAGAGAGAGAGAGAGAGAGAGAGAGAGAGAGGCAAGTTATATCGGCAGGCTCTTATCCCAACATTCATAAATTATACAGTGGGGGCAATTATGGGTTTTACAGGAATTAAGTGAGGGGAGCCCGCCTGAAGGTAGTAATTGGGTCAGGGTTTACTTCCTGCAATGCACCTGGGCTTATTTAAAGTCATGCATGTTAGTAATTGATGCCTGGCAAGCCTGCCAAGAACGCCTGGCATCAGCGCATTTCCACAGGGGTACTTAGAGTGTGAATTTATTGATTATAAATGTGATAATGAGACTTAACACTGCCGCAGCACGACGTAAAATTATAAATACGAAGGGACCTCGATGCTCGTTGGTTTGACTCTTTGTGCGTTGCTCTCAATTTCAATGTAAACTTATGAAGAGTCAGTTTTTTTTTCTTTTGCTGTGATGTGTTTTTCTATTCAATATTCTTCACTGTTGTTAAACGCTTCCTGTTTATAAAGTTATATTTTTGTCCTTTTTCCCAACAATTTAAGTCAATTTTCTACACCTGGAGTGATTATTGCATCAATATTTTAATGTTCCACAAAGGACACTGAATTTGTGAGAGGGTTAAGGTCAACATGTCTTTCACACGCACAGCATCTTTGACGTTTCCTTTCAAGACATTTATCTGATGCAGTAACAGATTATATCCTCCATTCATGTGGCAGGAAATGTATTGAACTGAGCTCAAGAAGGTTCTTGAATTTAGAGCTTAAATCTATTGGAATGAAGCTCAGGTTTCTAAACCTACAGTTAAACTACAATTACGCTATGAGTTTTACCACAGAATACTGAACACTAACACATGATACACTCCGCTTGTGTCTGGGGAAGTTCTGAATCCTTACCATGGACCATTACAAAATACATGAGCAACTATCGACTCCTTCTAACACCCCATCCAACCATGTGATATACTTACAGTTCCACTTTCAAGAAGGTTGGGACTATATGGACTATATAGAATGCAAATAAGAACAAAAATGCTAAAACAGAAGAACTATGTCTTCATCTGAGCACATATGTATGTCAACCATAGTGTAAACACAATAAACAACTTAATGCCAGTCTTTATATGAAAATACTAAAATGAATGATGGCCCTTTGCATCACATTGGACCATATTATACCACTTGCGTGTGCAATTATTTCTGTGTAATGTCTGTTTTGTCGTTGTTTATCACTTAAATATTTATTTGCCTCAAAGATTAAATGTAAATGAATTCACAGATTTTTTTTTTCTTCGCAGCTTATTCCTTTTAACTCAGGGCTGGGTATTTATTTACATTACTTTAGAGCGCATACATGCCTTCAGGGTCGGAAACTTCGCTGTTTATTTGCTGTATAATCAGACCAATCTGCAGCCTGTAATGATTAAGAAATGAGTATCACAAAGAAACAAGTAGACTAATTATAAAAAGAAAAAAGTGAAAATTTCTCTGAATTCCATCTCACAGTGAAGCATCTTTTTTACAAACATAATGAAAGATTATTCACACATTATGAGATTTATTTTTAGATGACATTTAAAGTTTTAAGCATTGAAAAGCAAACAACTTAATTCAAAAATTATGTTTGGCATATCGGACCAGCGTTGACCACAACATGATTTTTAAGTTGGTTCAAAATGGTTTAACTTCTTCGACTGGAAGACAGGGAAAACATGCCTACAAACCTGCGTTGTTTCATGCGTAAACAGAAACAGTTCAGAATCTTTTTCAGATATGCTTTTGTTTTACTGTATGTCAAAATGATTCATAGCTTTGCAATACAATGAAAAATAATGCTATCAGAATATAAACGATGATAGAAACCTATCCTGCTGCCAACAACAGATTCAGCTTGCTCACATGGAGTTGTGTGTGCGTATGCTGTATTAGCCTTTGTCTGTATTTGTGTGTGTTTGTGTGCGTGTGTGTGTGTGTGTGTGTGTGTGTGTGGGTGTGTGTGTGTGTGGGTGTGTGTGTGTATGTGTATGCGTGTGCGTATGTGTGTGAGAGCTGTATTAGCCTTTGTCTGTATTTGTGTGCGTGTGTGTGTGTGTGCATGCGAGCACACGTGTGTGTGTGTGTGTGTGTGTGTGTGTGTACTGTATTAGCCTTTGTCTGTATTTGTGTGCGTGTGTGTGTGTGTGCGTGCGTGCACACGTGTGTGTGTGTGTGTGTGTGTGTGTGTGTGAACTGTATTAGCCTTTGTCTGTATTTGTGTGCGTGTGTGTGTGTGCGTGCGCGCACACGTGTGTGTGTGTGTGTGTGTGTGTGAACTGTATTAGCCTTTGTCTGTATTTGTGTGCGTGTGTGTGTGTGTGCATGCGCGCACACGTGTGTGTGTGTGTGTGTGTGTGTGTGAGAGCTGTATTAGCCTTTGTCTGTATTTGTGTGTGTGCACACATGAGAGAAGAAGCACGTTCGGTGCAGTTTCATGAACAAGGCAATTCCCTGTGTTGAATCCTATGTGAGCTTCCACAATTACAGTACTCTTGCAGACCTTGGGTTTATGAACTAAGTTAATTAAAAGACAGTAGGATTTCTACTGTCACATTTTACCACAATGGATGACACATGATTTATTTTTTATCTACTGGCTCTCTGAATAGCCTGATCAGAATTTAAATTTGCACGTCCCTTTCGGCCAAACTATGTCATGGGATTCTCTGTCACAGCTGAGTCCACAGAAGTTTACTTATCATTCTATAAACCTTTTGCTGTAAGAGAACTGATCGCAGATCTGCTTCCTCTTTCTGTTACATAACGTCAATGATCATTAGCCAAAGGATAAAACTTATCCCAGATCAGTGTTTTCTTACTCAAAAATGTTGGTCACACTTCAGGTGGTGCTGCTCTTAACGGCTTTATACAGCATATATAATGCCTTCATAAATGAGACATAATGTCTTCATATATCATACAGGAACACATTTCATGCTTTGTAGAGGGTGAAATATCACATTCTTATTCAGCATGTGATGGCAGGTGTGATATAACTGACAATGTCACTTAGCTAGTGGTAAAATGCTATAAAGGGTGACATTTTCATTGTGACATCTGGCATCACATGCGAATAAGGATGTGTTATTTCACCCTTTATCAAGCGTGATATTTGCTAATGTATGATATATAAGGACATTATGTCTCATTTATGAAGGCATTATGCATGCTGTATAAAGCCTTTGTGAGCAATGCTTCATCTAAAGTGTGACAAAAATGTTTTATGAATTTGGGCTCAATTAAATGACTTCATATGATATCTCAAAATCATGGCAGTGTACACAACTGACCATGGTTGGACAGAAGGTATAATTTCTGCAGTATGTAGGAAAGATCATGTTGAAGTAATGCACTCTTTCATCATGAAGGGTTTTACTCTTTGTAAGACTCGGGGTCTTAATTCAATGTGCAATTCATTTCAGAGGATACTATGGATTTGGCCTCGTCACGCATCCGTGTCCGGAGAGATTTTCTTGTGAACACTCTACAGCCCACTTAAGTGCACCGATTCTTTTTGCAGGGACGTGTATTATGGTAAGTTCACGACACCTATTGATTTTGGGTACCCTGGGACCATCTGGGCCCAACTGGGGGGCCTTTGGGGGACACATGTACTCGGTTGCCGAGTGCTCTACTTTGTTCAGCACTTAAGATTGACCCTAAGCGCTACCTGGACCCCCCAGGAGTAAACCAAAGGTGACAGTGGCGAGGGAAAACTCCCCAAACCAGGTCAAACCAATCTCCAAAATGGGGGAACCCAACTGCATGAGGTTGGGCCTAGAGAAATGAGGAGAGACGAAAAGGATGGGAAAATGGAGAGGAGGAGAGGTGGGCAGGAGACAGGAAATGGGGGCAACACTTCCTGGGGCAGGGAGAGGGTGACCGGAGCAGAACTATCAATGACATCATATAACCTGAACGCATGCAAGCTGAATACAGCTCACACCGCTAACAGCGCAGACTGAGGAACAGCTGACTGTCCATTCCAGTAATGCCAAGACAGCGGCTACAATCAAACTATGTTTCTCCCCAGTGTGATGTACTCTGACAGTCAGTGTAACACACTGAAGGAGATTCACTCATTTTAGTGTGAACCAAGTCTGCAAGCACTGAAGCACTACTAAGACACTGCACTTAGTCTGTCTGCTAGTCTTAGATCTTAGATTATATATTAAATTTCACATGTAGATGAAGGTGTCAGATAATTAGGGATGTCACTCATGCAGGTAGTTGGAATGAAGAAGCTTAACCCTTTCAGCGCCGTGGACAACTATAGTTGCCCAGTGATGTAAGATATCAAAATCAGATGCCGTTGAAAACCTATCATGTTGTAACTTGTTTAAAAGAGCTCCCCTGCGGAAGCTCTTTTAAACAAGTTGCCACACGACAGGTTTTCAACAGCTCAGGATATCTGCATTTTTAATTCCTTGAAAATGTATTCAGCGCGCAAAGAGTTAAAATGAGCTTTGCTAATTGAATATAGAAATAATGACATTTAAAAAAAAACAGGAACTTCGCCACAGTTTCGGTAGAGACCCATTAGATGGCCGGAATGTTCACACAGAACACATTACTGCGCTTATTAAGACCTGGACATCTGCTGTTTCTATGCTGTTACCAGGTTTAAAAAACACGACAGTGACACGCGGTCTGTGGCGAGTCATGTTTGAAGGGGGCCTTTTAGTCAAGCAGGATTTGAAAGATCTTGATCAATATTTTTCATTTCTTATTATGTGAAGAAGTATTCCAGTCCACCTGGTCTCTAGCTCTCTGAATAAGACGCGGTGCTGGATAGGTAGGATTGCAGCGGTATAATTGGATAGCACACTGTGAAATATTTGAAAGTAATTACATTTCCCCCAGGTGGTCTCTATACTTCTGCAGAGCAGACACTTCTTACACCTTTACTTAACCAGCCTGACACATCCATGTATTTAAAGTTTGCTAACCTTTTCCAAAATATCTTGTTAAAATTATGGGCCTATTTTGGTACAGATCTTTTGAAAATAGTTTTTTTTTTCTCTTTTTTTTTCTTCCCAGCAATATAATCAGCGGCAACATTCTGGGGGAAAAAAAGTTCACTCCATAGATTATAGGGAGTCCAGATGACTCTCATGGTGGAAATAATTAAAATTCAATACTGATTAAATTAATGATCAGTGAACCACTGCTATTGAATGCTTGATTTGTTCAATTTGCAGAATCTTCTTCATAATGATGTCTTCATAATTGTTGGGTGATTGAAGCTTACAATAATTTCTTATCGCCTCAAAGCTCCCCTGGCAGTTGCCTCAGACCCCAGTAGGAGCTCCACTTGAAAACCACTGATCCAGACCATGTTAGAAATGCTCCTTGCGACAGAGTTTAAGGGAGCCAGTCACTCAGGTCTTTCTGTTTGAACCAGAACGTAAATGAGTGACAGTATGAATAAAATAAACTAGTTAAAAACAGGATCACAAACTGTCATGGTATATAACAATTCAACAACAACGCGTTTGCTGTTTATGTCAAAGCATTAAATTAAAAGTTTGTTTCTAAAACCCAATAAGTGTCAAAATTACAAAAACTGTGCTAGTTTTCCAGTTCACACCTGCATACACATGAGCCGAAAATGCTGCTGGATTCACCCTCAGGTTTTGTTTTGTACCGGCCACAGGCTGTGAATTTTCAGTGCAGTTATGCTGAAATGTGTCTCATTAATCAGCAAAGTAATAAATCAGCTAAAATAAGTGTAGAAGGTTAAAATCTTAAGGAACACTGTAACTGCAAACCTCGCCTCATAAGGCAAGCAGCCCCTGCTTCCTTCTCTCCCCTTGGAGCACATTTTCTCCAGCTTCAATATTCACATCAGCTTCTCTTTGCTCCAAGCAGGCTTCAGGCAAGACTTCTGAGGCATTGAACTCCAGGAGTATTTACCCTGTAATCACCAGATACCAGCTTTTTTAAGGATATCTTAAGGATACGCAGTAAGTTGGCTAAACTTGTGGTCATTAGCAGTAGCTCAGACATTGAGGGCATGTTAAACACATTAAGAATTAGTTCCCCTTGCAAGTCTATCAATTTTTGCCTTTGTGAGTTTATGTGCCATATAATGACCCTGAAGAATAGGCTCCCAGGTGATTCGTGAACCAGAAAATGAATATGAATTATGCAGCAACCAATAGGATCCTAATCAGTAAATATTCAATGGAATGTTACATACACTGTCAGGTGCAGAATTGTTGGTACCCTTGAAGTAAATTAAGAGAAAAAAAAGCATATGATAAACAGCAAAGCCTCTCATGTTAAGTTTGAAAATAAAGAAAAATGGTATCTTTTTTTAAATACACTTTTTCTCATGCTTTGATGTATACGTAAAGTAGTGCCTCATCCCTAAAATGAAATGTGGATGACGGTTATTGTTTTGGGAATTGTTTACTGCCAGGGATCCAGGCATAATTTGTCCCACCGAGCATTGGAAAATGTTTGTGGAGAATCTGCTTGTCCCTGGAGGCTGTGACTTTGTCATGGGTGTATTCTCTCAGCAACACAATGATCACAATGTAAAAAAAAGAAAAAAAATCACATCAAAATTGCTCAGTGAAAACACTATCTATGTGTTTGCAAGGACCACCTCAGGGTCTGAACTTAAATTGCATTGCATTTCTGATCTGAACTGGGCAAAACCTAAGTGCAAACCTAGGATATCAGTGTGGTCATGTGTGGGCATGAATGACAGCTAGTGAAACTGCTGCCCTTGTATTTGAAGATGATTTCACAGCTCACAAAATCAAGCTGGATGCCTTCTGAATTATATAAGCCTATAGTATCAACATGGATTCAGCCAAATACTTACAAACTCATTGGACAGTGATTCACAGTTCAGAGGGACAATGAATCAAAGCTCCCTAATTAGGCACCCCAAGGAATAGAAGAGAAAAGTTCTACAATAGCCGAGTCAATCACTTTCCTTGAGTGTTTCACTCACCAAGGACAAAACTGAAGGCAAAACACTTCAAGAACAAACAAGAGCTCAAAAACTGAAGACGGCTGCTGTGACTCTCACCAAAGAGATTCGCAGTGACTGAGGATGCGCAAATATTACAAATGACAATTTAATTTGATTACTTTTTTTGTTTTTTTAAGTATTTTTGAGCTCCTAAAATGTGTAGGACTATAAAAAGTTGCAATTCCTTCACAGAAGATGCTATGTTTTCGGTCAAACACAGAAATTAAAGTTGAAAGTCTACCCTTTAAACAGCTTTTTTTCTAATTCCGTGGTGACATGCAGGGCCAAAATGATTCAACTGAGTCATAGTCCATTATATATGGACTTGTGTGGAGATTTGCTGTATACCGGAGCTTAAATGTACTCTAATGATAACTGTTGTGCTGTTCATTACATGCACCCTATTTAATTGATTTTGATCAAGGTTGTTAATAATCCCACACTAGGCTATATATATATATATGACCATCATGATACAACAAAGTACCTTTTGATAATGAATTTTGTACATTGACCTATTCTAATACAGGCCATTGGTTAAAGTCTGACTCCGAAGATCTGAAACCTCAGAACATTGTGATCACTCACACTCTAGAATGAAAGCTCAAAGGCAATCATAAAAAAGGCAGGAAAATGGCCGCCATGAGCCGTTAACCGTAGGTATATAGAGAGTGAGAATTTGTTCATCCCCTTGTATCAGACCTCCACCAAGCTGCAATTAATTCTCCACTGAAGGGAATCAAACACTGCAGCACCTGCTTCTTCCACACGGAGGACCACAGTAGCCCAGAGCGGATCATTTGGGGTTTAAAAAACCCTAGAATGGATGAAAGGGAGGTGGAAGGCTTAACAAAATCTATCCTTGGATAAAAAATGAGAAAAAAACCTTCAATCTGAGGGAAAAGCGTACAGCCTAAAGCTTTTTTCTGCTCAAATCTTTGACAGAATGTCACAGGGTGGCCGTAATTCTCCCTGCGGACTCCGACTGCAGATTTCCACCAATCCCAGCGCTGAGTAAGGCTGGGTGGTTTTCCTGATGCCTCTTTAGTGCACCTGTCTGACGGGAACTTCTCGAGCGGTCTGATCCGATTCAGGCGGAGAGCGATTGTATTTCTCACGACGTGGTGGAGGTGCACGGTACATTAGCCACCGGGAGATCAGTCATGAATGCTGGGGGAAATAAAGGCGATGGACGTGAGAACAGATCGAGCTTAGCACACCGTCGTTTCACTGATGCTTGCGTCTTAAAATGTGCCCGTGTCCGGTGTGAGCTCATATTTCTGTGCCGTGCCATTCACGCTACAGTAATTTTGTCTTCGGTCAGCAGTATAAACAGTCGCAGTGTGGGGCCGGGGGGGAGGGGTACGTTCTGATGAGTTTGAGAGGACACCTGCTGTGGATTTGACATTGACTCCTGAACCACGCTGGGAATGTGCTGGAGGCTGGACTGAGCTCCATTCGGTGAAGGCAGGTGTGCAGTGCTGTTGTGAGCTGCAGCTAAGCTCCAGTGATAAAGGCTGCATTTGGTGAAAGACAGAGGAACACTGCACTTCGCTTAACCCTATTGGTGGATGTTAAAGTCGCTCTTTAAATGTACTGTGTGGTAAACGCTGGTCATTTAAACTAGGGATATAGAGGTAGAGCACTGAAAATTAGTTATTCCCATTTGAATACGTTATAACTTCGAAGTAGGACCACTGGCGAGCTTTCCACAGCTGTGGAAACATCATTGTTGCTTATATTACACAAGCAACAAAATACTTTTGCAGTAATGTTTTTTATTAATTTTATCGAAAGTGTACTAAGCAAGGCTGTGCACAGGGCCAGGTGCTCACGCAAAAGGAAAATGAGCACCAACATCCCTTCCATTCATTGCGAAAAGTATTACGTGAGAAAAACAAAACCAAAGATATAGAGTGTGCATTTTAAGAGACTCTTGTACGTGTGCTACTGCTCTGTGCATTGTAACCTTAACTGAGTGGGTTGAGAACTGGAGTATACTAACCCACAAAATGAATGTTATGGGAAAAACAGGTTCAAAGTTTCTGCTTTGTGTAAATTCAAATGTCTGTTTGTAGATATTTTTGATTAAAAAGACTTGTAACGGATGTTAAATATCTGCATGATACAAGCGAAGTCATGCTGCATACACTTTTAACTCATTTTTCACCAAGTGCTAGATAGTAGCTTCTAGTTCTCACCCACTTAACAATTATGCTGTGTTAGTGTATAATGTATCTTCATTACTGCTAGCTGGCTTTATTCAAGATCGGAGAGAGCGGTGAGGTTTTACGAAATGAGCCAATGGTGACAATCATTAAAATACAAAAAGGAGGCTTTATTTCTGAAGAGGGAAACTCCCCAACAGAGTGTACAAAGTACAAAGTCCACAATCCAAAGTCAGAATCCAAAGGGCGTAATCCAGGTTTGTAAACAGGGCACCAATCACAAAAATCGTAGTCAGACAAAAATGGGACAATAAACAAGAATGCAGCGAAGTACAGGGAAAAGGCAAAACTTGAGGTCTAGGGCGGTCCAGCCAGAAAGATAATCACAATGATACAAGGCGAGAGAAGCGTGGCACAGGTAAGCAATGGAGAACGATCTGACAAGGAAGTGCTACAAACAGACATCTATTATACGTATCTGGGAGGTCACATGACAATAAAACACAGGTGCAATCAATGGGACTGATAACAAGGGAGAAACACATTGGGAGGAAACTAATCACATGAAATTGGCCGTAGCCAAAACGCAGACAAGATCACAGGACAAACCTATGGACAGACAAACAGCTCCAGTCAAGGAGTTCTAAAGTGCATAGATAATGAGAGAGAGAAGGCAGTACAAAGCAGTTGTGGAGAACACAGAAACGCAGCAGAGATAATGAGGGAAAGACAAGAGGCGGAGACTAGAATAGGGCGAATGCTGAGAGATCGTTAGCCAATTAGTAAGTGCAGCTATACAACCCCGAGTGCTCGTTAGTAAGTTAGTCCTAATATACAAGGTTAGTGTTGGTTAGAAATTATCCAAAATAACAAACTGTTAGTATGTGTTAGTAAAATAGCAAAAGCAGAAGGAAGGAAGAACACGAGATAATGAAGGAAGATTGAGACCCAGAAACCAGTAAATCACCTGAATGAGTGGCACACAAGACAAGGGACCGTGAGCAAAGATACACACATGACAAGACAGGGGAGACAAAGTGCAAAGCAGAGAAACTCAAAACATAGCCTGGTCTAAACTGTGAATGAATTAAAACATGGAGAATAATAAAACATGAAATCTAAATACCAACACACAATACATGATCCTAAGAATAGTCAGACATAAGCAATAATTCAAAAACTACGAGGTCAGTCAGAACATGACACAAGGCCAGGCAGAAACTTGATACATGGGCATGGTAAATGCAGAATCACAACAAGAGCTGCTTGCCTGGAATACTCTCTCTCTCTCTCTCTCTCTCTCTCTCTCTCCCTCCTTATTTTCTGTTTTCTTGGCACTGCACTGCACTGCAATCGGCTTATGCGAAAAATCAATGCTGTAGCCTAGATATTCCTAATTAAGGGTTAACCTCCCAAAAATGGAGAAATAGACCCAGAGCATGAGATAACATTAATTTGGGTTAAATATTGTTGTGACAGACATTTTATGATAAAAAAAAAGCCACCAGACTGATCCTGAACAGCAACTCAATCTCACTCAGCCACTAATTTGTGCAAATTAATTTTATTATAATTGCTGTATGTTAAGGCAAATACAGTACAGATCACATCAAAACATATTTTATTTCGGTAGGGTCGGGAGAAGGTAACGGTAACTTCAGAGCAACATGAGAGTAGAAACGTGGTAGGTTGTCTGAGAGAGTGTGGCGCAGAGATATAAAGCATTTATAAATATAGTACCCAGTCACGAAGCCCTTCCAAAATAGGGGAGACTGGGGTCCGATGAGCTAGATCACTATTTTGCGATCAAACGATGCCAAAGGTGTTTAAAATACAATGTGAAGTTTACATGCAGTGTAAAGTTGGAATTAAAGTTTGGGGTTTGAGCAGGGTATTTGTGCATGTTACATGTAAAATGAAATTCATATCGAGGGCTCTGATAATTTCAGGATGAAAGCAGGGGCTCAAGCCCCACTGGGCCCTGAACGTGTGCATGTGAAAGATGCCAAGAGTCTCAAAACCTGGTCCTAATGTAAGAAACTGTCAATCTTCATTGAACTGTTTCTTTTTTACATCTTTGTTTTGTTATTGCCCAAATTTTAAATTTCCATGGCAGATGAGTCATATTTCAGTTTTACTGTCCGCTATATTTATTTAATTTGCATTTATTTCATTCACCATCGCTTTACCGTTAAGAAGTGATTAACGTTGAAGCGCATTGCATTAGTACAGTGTGAGTTGCATCAGAAAAACATTAGTGACTGGAGTGAGTTAATGAAGATAATGACATAGGCTTTAGTCAATTCATTTCTCCCTTTTCTTTTAAGTCACATTTTAAGGCACAGATTGACAAGAGAAAACATATCAAGGTAATATGAAAACATTTCAAACAAGGTTTTAAAATTATTCAAATTGCCTTTTTTTTTTTCGTTTGACCTAAATTGTCACTGCATTAAACAGTGCCTACGGTGGTCCAGTATCTTTGTGTTTTGATTAAAATGCCATATCAAAACACCTTGCAACTTTAAGTAGCTTCAATATATGTATTTTTTCTTTATTTTTTTGTCTATGTAAAGACATCAATATAGTTGATGGTCCAGAGGATGAACAGAGCTATTCTTAACTTGTGTTCTCACAAGTTGTTGCGGCGATTGAGATATGCAAATGTGTCAATCGCTCACTCACTCGCCTGTTAGCAGATAGATATCTTGATTTCGCATGCTTCTGTACGTGAGTTCGAAGTTACGGTGGCCATGAGGACACATGAGCACATTTTCAGGATATCCAGGAGTTGGCCGCATGTATTGATGTTTATCCTTAGCATGCCACATCGCTCAGTATGATGTACATTTGATAGGTACAGTTTTTCAGATAACAGATATGATTTCACAGCCCTATGTGGAATGCTCGGGGAACAGACTATACCTTGTTGTCATGATTGAAAACAGCATCTCCTGGGCAACAAAAACAAAAGTACAAGGTAGAGCTACTTTACTCATGGAAAATGCAAAATCATTAGAGATTTTGCTCGCTCTGGTAATATAATAAAAAACCATAAACGTAATTCACAACAATGCACAGCCTAGCTGAGAGACAGAATATCAAAACATCAGACAAATAATCCATGCCGTCTCTTTGCTTCATCATTATCCTCAGCATTTCCTACATAACATTACAATACCTCAGACAACTCGCACAGCTGAAGTGATTTATATGACATTATGAGCCATTTTGTGTATTTGCGGTTGCCAATTATCTGATATTACCTCATTAATGTCCAGTAATGTCAGAACTAGCTTGGTTGCTGACAATAATAATTAATTCATGCTTTTCCTATTGAACAAATAAAATTTGATTTACTTTTGTCTATGAGGGGTCGCACCCCAAAGTAAGAGACTAAATACAGCTAATGCGGAATGTCTGGTGGCTTCGCCTGTTTGACTGTTGGTAAGCAATTCAGGCTGATACATGTACCCATCAATTTCAACAAACGCTTGAGCGTCTTGTGTATTTTTACTCGGTTCTGAGTAGGAAAAGCCAGCGGTTTCCCTCAGGAGGCATCAGGAAATCAACGTGAGGGCATCTGCCCCAACACCGTATTTCTGACTGGGGGACAACTGGTCAAATCAGTCCAGTTAATGATGTCTTTATATTTTATTTTTAAGCATATTTGTTCATATTTTGTGTGCTTTAACCTATATTTAAAACTTATTGACCACACAGTGACAAGCAGACATTAGTAGTGCATTTGCATATAGGCCTACATGCTGAAGCTAAATGAACTTTTTTTAAAAATAGCATGTATCTCTGTGAGTGGTCAATATTGTTACCTGACCTTAGATGTATCCTGAGGTTTAAAATCTAGTTTCTGAGAGGAGTTTTCTCTAGAATTGGTTCCACTCACCTGGATTTGCCAGCCCGCGGCACAGTACTTTAGCCAGGAGATGAAATCAATTAGAAAAATCAGTTGGATGTTCGTGGGTGAAACATAAACTTGCCAGAATCTTCACTGTTTGACTCATATATTTTCTTTCTCTGCGTATAAGTGAGGTTGAGGTTTAAAAACATTGTTCGCCCAGCTACTTTCTTTTACTTTTTTGTCAAAGTCCTTATTCATAAATTGTATTAGTGAAGATAAATGCCTCTGGTGCTACGTCACGGCTCCCCTCTTCAAAATGCATCCTTGAAAAGTCAAAATGTGTTTTTTTCTTTTGTCAAGCCTGAGTAATGTTGTCAGTCACATTTTGGTTTGTGTGTGTGTGTGTGTGCGTGTGTGTGTGTGTGTGTGTGTGTGTGTGTCTGTCTGGGTGTGCGTGTGAATGAGAGCAACATTGTGAGCAACATGAGAGCAAGACATTAAAAAAAAACATTTTTGGTTCTCACTTTGTAGCATGTACAAGAAAGCACACACACACATACACGTAGTTTGACTTACTGAGGCAGGGAATATATTTTGAAAAAAAAAATAAACCAATATAGTTGTAATTACACGAGTGAGAAAGACTCTCTGTCAACAGGACAATGCCCAATCACCTCCGAGGCCTTATCGGCCATAATCCTGAGAGGGTGGAACACCAAAAATCTTCTTCCATTAACCGCCCTGTCAAAGGTGACTCCATCGCAGTTGTGTGCTCGTCCGTTACCAAATCTTCACCGCTGAAAGGGTCCTGACGGATCAGCTCAGATGCTGAACAAAGGCAAACAAACTGAGAGCCAGAATTTTTTATACCGCCATCATTTTTTGCTTCACTGACCCATCACTAAGCAACAGCTGGCATGGTTGACGCAGCACATGGGATGGACGTATTAACTGGTGGGGTCAGGGCTTGGGGGGGAGGGGGTGTGGCCTCAGGGCTCTGTGGAGCAGCTACACACTGATGGGCCTGAGGGATGGGGGGTCTGAGGGGTGGGGGCTGTATTTTTTGTTTTGGCAAGTAAAGGGTCACTCCAGCGCTCTCGGCTCATCTGTGAGGGCTCTTGGACAGGCTTGCAAGAATGGTGATTCGGGACCAACAGTCAACACTTCTGGGGTCTCTCTACCTCAGATGCCCTTAAGGCCATTTAACACTTGTAAGACGAGTCTTTTGACCGTGTTTGATGACCAAATGATGTCAAACAGACAGGAAAAAAAAGTGTTTTCCAATTGTTTCTTGCACCTGTCAAATATTTTTAAAGTCACACACAGTGTCATTGGTTGTTTTATAACTTTGCTGACTGGATGGACCGGGAGTTCGGCGGTTGTCACAGATATGTAATGTTACTTCAATCAAAGTGGCTGTTCCCCCAACCGTTGGTGGTGCAGGAAAGGAGAGTTGTTCTTATTCTCCCAACCACTGGCGGAACAGGGGGGAAGGTTACTCTAATTCCCCCCGTAAATCTAAGACACCATTCAAATGGCGCCAAAGACTTTCACTGACAGATGTTGCACAACGGTTTAGGGAATAGTCTTTACCTAGTACAATAGCATTCCCCCCCAAAAAAAAAAAAATTAGCTGTAATTACCTTGGAGATAACAGTTTGTGCCACAGACATTCTCCAACAATTAAAGTGCAAAAAAAAGCTGTGTACCCCAACATGTTTCTTTGTCGACATATGTCTTACTTGTATTAAACGGCCTTTAGAGATCCAAGGCAGAGCAGATCCATTGGGAAATTCTGCATCCCCCCCCAACCCAACCCACTCCCTCGACCAATGGGGAGGTCACATGCCGCAGTGACTCCGCCTCTGTATGGTCCTTAGGAATGCTGACTCCTGCTCCCCCGCACAGTACAATCAAAGACTCTAATGCCACGCTCTGGCACCCTGGAGGCGATGTCGGTGTCAGGGGACATAATTATGCGCACACGCAGGTAGCTTTATGATTCCAGCTAATACGTTATCCGTAAGAATTCAATTATATTCACAGCAGTTATTGCAGGATGTATCGAAGATCAATGCATGCCAGCAGGTGCATTATAATTTGCCATGCACTGGCAAGAATGATAATGGTTTCCTTAAATAAATTGTTGTTACATCATACTTTATTTTACTCTTTGATGTCCGTTTTAATGAAGGAGTAGTGCACTGAAGTTGAAGGCCTAAGATTAATGTATCAAATATCTTTCTTATTTTTTGTAAGAATGTCAGAAAAAAAAACAAACAACAAAAAATCTAAATATAAGATGTATGCATATTTATTGCAGTATGAATATTATATATATATATATATATATATATATATATATATATATATATATATATAAACCATTTCATTAGCAAAGACTCCATATTCAACAGTAGCAAGCCCACCAAATGGAAAAAAAAAAAAAAACTTAAAGCTTCAGATCTAAGTTCAGGCTCCACTGCTTCAGGCATTGACTGCAAGTACACCACCCCAAAAGGTGGTCTATTTAAACCAGTTAATCTCTCTTTATCACTCTCTGCTCCTCCGAATAGTTGCTGACTGCCAGCTACGCAGCTCTGGCAAATGTCATCCTCACCTCCAGAGCCTAGCGCCCGACTGAAGGCTCTGAGTTTGGGAGTCTGAGGAGTGAGATGCTTGACGCTTCTCTCTGCTTCTCTCAGCTGCCTCAGGTATATGCTCTCAGGAAATAATGACATTAGGGTCTAGACACCACTAAAACTATGCTGATTATACGTTTTAATTAAATTAAATTTGCTTGTTTGATTTTCTTACTAAGTGGGCGATTACTTTTCACATTGGGCCACGCAAGATGACTTTTTTTTTTCTTCAAGAAATGGAATCCTCCTCTAAAAACAAAATTTTCTGCTTCTAAGTTTGATTTGGAAATTTTGTGCGACAAATATGCAAAAATGTTAGAAATTGGGAAAAAGTTTGTACTTTTGCACTGCACTGTAGCTGACACATATGATCAGAAGGCAGAGGTTTAGTCAGGACTGCTGTAAAATGTTGGTTTGATGAACTAGTACCCTCCCCTGGAGTATCACTTGACAAGACTCTGAATGCACAGCACATGCCGCATCTACTGGGGCTTTTCAGAGCTCCTCCCAGGAAATCAAGATTAACTCTTTGAAGCCGAATGGTGTAATTTGCATCACAATGTGCCCCCTTTAATACCAGGCTTAATGCTGACTGTCGGAGCTCTCCCCTTTTTTTTTTCTTTACGGTTGCCCTGCAAATCTGAAACGTGTTGAAAAAACTGATGTAAAACAGAGCAACAGCAACACTGGGCCACTCAGAAGACTCCTTATTTAGCAGAAAAACTCGCTTGTAAGTCAATACTTAGCTTTCAGACTGTGCAGGTCGTAGCTGTGCGGGTTTATGATGGCATCTCAGGTGACTGCTGGCAGGTTTTTCAGTGAATGATGCTTCACACTACACTACTGATATTAGAGGCAATAAAAACGCATTTAATTTTTGGAATCACTTAAAAGGGGTTCATTTGTTTTATTGGGGTAAGTACTCTTGTAAAATTGGCCTGATGATTATTAATGATCAATTAATGATTTTACTGAACAAATATTGATCAAAGCTATAGAAATCAAATACATCCTCTGATTATGTTTTTGAATCAACTAAACAGAAGCCTGCTTACTAATCAGAGCTACAGAAGCTGCTGCTTATGTGTGTGTGAGCTGCTCATGTGTGTGAATCGAATTGCTTGTGTGTGTGTGTCTGTCTGGGTGTGAACTGTTTATATGTGTGCGTGTGTTATGTGTGTTTGTGTGTGTGTTACTGCTGCCTACATAATATGGTTATTGATTATGATTATTGATTATGGTTATTCAACATGGCAATTGATCTACTGATGAATATGATGAAAAATATTGTGGTATAATCCTCAATACCCTATGTGTATTTAAGAAGTCATTTCACAAACAGCTCTTGGCAGTACGTTGTGCTGCGATTCAATGCCTTGTTGTCTCAGTGTTATACTTCTGACTGGAAAGTCCTGGTTTCTGATTTTGGCTTTACCTTTGATACCCCTGTGCCTGGGTACCGTATGTTTTGCCCGACCCTGAGTGTTGTCTTTGCTGCCCTGTTTACGAACCGGAGTACGTATACTGGATTTTGGCTTTGGATTTATCTCTGATATTCCCGTGCCTGTGTATTAGAACTGCTTTGCCCGACCCTGAGTTTTGTGTTTGCTGCCCTGTGTACGATTTGGATTGCCTCCCTGGGATTCTGATTTTGGGATTGAACTCTGTACCATTGCCTTCTGCCCTGCGGGGGTTCACCCCCCAGCTTCAATAAAACACCTTTTTACTGGATCTTTTGGGTCTCACGTTTGGTTCCTGAACGATACCTCACACTTGTGTTGTCTGTCTTATTTTGAAATTAGCTGGATAATCTGAAACATTTAAAAATGAGTAATTAGCAAAAAGAATGACAGTGAGGAGAGGTAAAATACTTTTTTTTTTTACAGCTCTCTACTAATTAGTTTGAATTTACTATGTTCCCAGAATTGGCACAGGTAGTTATTGTAAACAGTAAAATAGCATGTCGTTAGGAATATCTGGAGATGAGTTTTGAGAAAAATATGCTTCATATTTTTCGCAACACAAATAACATATTGCACAAATCCACACTCACCAAGCAAAGTGGTTTGTGTGAGTTTTCCAAGGGACTTTAAATAACATTTAGGTAAAAGGCAAGTTTCTTTCCAAGAAGGAGATAAAAAGGATGGGAAGCAGTTTCAATGTGACTCAATGCTATCCCTCCCGAACACTGCAATGCCTTCTCCGCTTCCTCAGATTACAGGTGCTCTAACCGGCACAGGGAGACGCCTAACAAGCCCAGAGGTGAGAAAATGATTGAATGCAAATTTCTCCCTGAACATTGGGGGGTCCAGGATAAACTAGTCCTCCTTTCTAACACTCCTTAAATCCCCGCCCACACTCCTGCTATTTTTCTCCATTTTCTCTCGTTGATGGAGCAGCACTAAAGAACAGCTCGGTCCCATTTAATACGCATGGGAAACAGTACCATGAAAAGCCACGGTACATGCAGATTCAGGCAGGGGAGCGGAGTTTCAAAGATCCTCCTACAGGATCGGGTATAAGAGATCTGTGATCCTCTTTTCATGGAAAGAAAATCAAAAGGCCCAAAGACAGAACATATTTTGGAATATTAAGCAAAATTAATGGCAAGATGCATTTCTGTTGAAGAGAATCAGCAAAGCAAAGTACTTCATGCCTCAGTAGGGTAAGTTTTAGAAAATGAACGTTAGCTGAGTATAGATCTTCTCAAGAAAAATTCACGATAAAACTGCAATTAAAGTAAGTCAGTCGGTCTGGAGGTCATTAGGGACAGTGCACGGTTACCATCTGTGAATGAGCGCCAGCAATTTGCATTCATTTCCAAGCAAGCAAACTTAAACTTCACTAGATGCTGGGATACACTACTTAATCTATTTACTTACGAACACGGATAAATAAAATCAACTGAAATTAAAATAAGTACGGGGCTCTGCAGACCCACATGCCATGCAGCTGTTGGCTTCCTGAACAAGGAAACACTGAGATTTTGCTGCTCGCTTAATTAAAACCAGCAGAGCATTTTCATTCAGCTGAAGTTCTTAATATTTATTAAGCCCCCCCCCAAAGTTCAATCCCCATGATCCTGTGGCTGGAGCTGATTCTCAAGCGTTATTGCAGTCCCTCTGGACCAAAACCACTTCAGCTCTCTTTCTCCCTTCTTTTTTTTTTGAGCTTCTACATTTATTCCATTTGGTATCATAAAGTCAGAAAGGTTTTTGATATATGTTTCCAGGTAATGAAGGCAGGTGAAGTAAGATAAAGGGATATACACTTTCACCAGTTTTTCATGTTTGTATCATACTGTTCTGGTCTCATTTTCAGCTTGTCATTTGTTCACAGTTGCTTACTTTGGGTTGTATGAAAGCTGTGGTTAGATGAACTTTTACTAGTTTCACAGCAACCAGGTCAAGCTTAATGTAGGGAGTAGTGTTTTACCGGGCTGGATTTATTAGCATTGTCATTGATTGGCGTCTTCTGTATAATAAAATAAATGGATCGGTAACACTTTACAATAAGGGTACATTAGTTATTGCATTAGTTAACCATTAATTAATTGGTATCAGAGAGCTAAACAAGCATTAGTGCTGCATTAAAGTCTGCCATACAGGCACATCTTGATTCTGAAATACACTGAGGTGGCTCACAAGACCAGTATCATGAAAATTTTGTCACAGTCCAAGTACTTACAGACCTGACTGTATAACTACCCTCATAAAATCATGAAACGTAAAAAAAAGCAAATGATGCAACTCCTCAGTGTTGGGAGGGGGAGAGAGAGAAAGAGAGAGAGAGAGAGAGAGAGAGGAGATCTTTGCCTGAACTCAAGCGTGCAAATTAGAGCTTCCAGAAATCAATAGCTGAAGGCCCCTCCACAGATTCCATTACCTAGGAGCTGTGTCATGCTAACGGCTATTGATGTTTACATTTGCATGATCAGTCCCATTTTAAAAATGTATTTTTCAGGGCTAGATGCAGAGTTTGTTTTCTCTGTGCTAAAAAGGTATTTTATTCTTAACTTTCAGTGCATGGGACCCTGGGCTTAGATAAGATGGGAGTGCCTGGCCCAGTGACTTTTTGGTTGAAAGGAAACAAAATGTCTGCTCTTTCATTTAGTTTTCAATGGGATTTTATTTTGCTCTTAAACAAGGAGGATGACGTGAGTATGTGGGAGGAGCTTGTGGTTTATCTGATGTGCCAGGTGATTTATAACCAATAAGAGCACATTGATAAATACAAGACATAGTCCAGTTTGAACTGCACTGGGGAAATTTTGCTTTAAGAAAATGTTCCAGTGAACATGAATTACCCACTTAAAGTAAATTAAAAGTTACCATAATGATAGTTGCCAGGTCAATATGAGAGCTTGAGATGACAGCCTTGTTTGTGAAGAGTCCACAACCTCTTGAAACGGCTCCTCTCAAAACAATGAAAGAGTCTCGAAAATTTTTCGATGAATACCCTGAGTTTCACTCCTTGCACTTGTTTACAGAGTTCATGTTTGTGTCATTCAGAACTGAGATTGAAATTTGAAAAACTCCAACAAGTAAACAGAGAGCTTGACTGACTGCAAGGCCGCAGTAGACGCAAAACAGCTCTAAGGAGGAGAGGCAGGTTATTTTGGAGGTACTGAAACACATTACAGCCCAAAGAACAAAATCTGTGTATACATGCAATTTCTCAAAAACATGACGGCTATATCTGTATTTTGAAAAAGTATTAAGAAAAATGTCATTTATTTTATTAATTCTGGATTTCTTTTCATTTTACTCTGTCCCACTGAATAATAATAATAATAATAATAATGCCAGTGAAGCCACAGTGGTATTCGTTATTGTCTAGATTGATTTCTGCAGTTGTACACTGGACCTGTCATTAGGGTGGTATCAAATGATTAATGGATGTAAAATAAATTTATTGGAAAATCCTCATTCGTTAATTGCGTGTCACATTTCATCAGCGACACATTTAATCATCGTCCATATGCAGATTGATGGTGACAATGATATTCGCGCGGACGCAGCTGACACTCCTGCTGCTGTTTCGAATGAATGCGCAGCTCTCTGCTTAAGTGACACTTTTCTGAGACGCAGCGAGCGAGCCAAGTGCGATTTCCAATAAACATTTAATGGAGTAAAGTCACTGCCTAACTTCTGGAGCTGCCTTAATCAGAGCGTGACTCTGAGCCAAAGAAGACAGGCCCGTAATGTGCATACTAACTGCTGCTCGCATTGTACTGAGGCACGTGCACTTTTTACGTGAGCAGTGAGAGTGTCCTACTTTTACGCTGTGATGTGTTTCCTGGGGAAAAAAAGCTGCCTTCTTATAAAGAAAGGAGGGAGGCATAATGCTTAAATTATGAAGAATGCATGCATGTGCACACTAACACACACACACACACACACACACACACACACACACACAGATAAATACATATCGACAACTGCTAATCACAAAGTACACCTACTTTAAGGATAATTGGATGGAATTTTATTCAAATGACAAATACTATTCTAATTTTATTCCAAACCACTACACACAGCAGTGTCCAATGCACCGTGTGCTGTGACACATTTCACATTACTTTGCCATTAAAATTCTCGGGGCCACAGTGGCCCCTCTGTCAGTTTGGACCAAAGAGCATAGCCTTCTTTGCTACCACATCACTAGTTACCACTAGAAGCGTCGGAATTTTATCACTACTAGAGCGGGCATGAACGGTCGTTTGGACCACTAGGTTTAAAACATTCTAATCCGTCTCTGTGAGCTCCTAATTAAGCAATTAATGCATCTTGTATGTTACCATGTATCTCACAACAAGTTTAATAATACATTTACGAATATTTAGGCAATAGAATTATAAAAAAGTATATAATTAACATGAATTAAGCTGCTTCCACACCGGACGCAAAACAAATTTTTCGCAAAACAGATTATGTTCAAATTCAATGGGAAATTGAAGCAAATACGCGCGTTTCGCATCTTTGCCTTGACTTTGAATGTGATCTGTCATGCCAAAAGTTTGTTCGTGTCCAGTGTAAAAGCGGCTTTATTGTACACATTCACAACAATATTTTTGGATAAAGAAATAATTAAAACAATTCAGAAAAACAAAAACAACATTTAAAAACATCTATTTTGATTAATACACATTCGGATTCAACATTTATAACAACATAACCATATGGAATATCTTATTTTTTATGAAATAATTAATCGGAACAATGACACGGAAATAGAAAAGCTAAACTTTTTTTTCTGATTACCTTTTTATTTATTGAAGTGGCGTAGCATTTAGTTTGCTCGTAATAGTCTCCGCGGGTGACCGTTCTCCTGGTGCAATTCCCACAGACGGGCCTGAAGCACCTGCAGCAGGTGACAATCAAGCGTCTTATTTTGTGAGCAGCTCCTGCGGACCTGGCACTGCCTCCGTGTCTCCCGCAGCTGCCGGCTCAACATTTTTGCCAGTGCTGCGCAATAAAATAATCGGTAAGTTTCTAGGCAAACAAAAGATACATTTTTCAAAAAAATAACAGCCGCAAAACTGTACGGTCAGTGAGACTGGCAATGGCAGAAATAGGTAAATGTGGTGATATTTTATGCCCCGTAGGTGTAATCTATATAAAATGCACATTAAAATATATACTTTTAGGGAAAGTCAGTGACCCTCAAGGTTGTATTCTTTTATTCAAATAAGTTATGACACAAGCAAATTTCAAAATGGTCAAAATGACCGTCATGGCGGTTATAGTGTTAATAGTTTACCCCTCTTTGGTCCACTGTCAGTAGAGACCACTGCTGACAGGAAGCACCCCAGAAATCCTGCCACTTCGAGAAGCTCTGACTCAATCGGTCGACCACAAGAACTGACTGTTTGCTTAGATTCACCATGTTTTTAGCTTACAGGTGTAAGACTCATCAGAGGCGTTTTAGCCTGGATAGATTGCCAACAGGATGGAATGGCGCCCCAATGGAATATCTAAGAGTCTCATGTCCCAGTGTTTGTTTTGCCCACAGAAAGTCACCGCTGGTCTGAAGGAGGCACAAAATAGGAAATTAAATTTGCAGGGAGCTATTCTAGCCTGAGGGTCCCTTTAACTGGACACCAGCCAGTTCAGTGGTTACACATCATCCATTATTCATTATACAATCATGGAAAAGAAAGGCACTTTTATATGACATTAATTTGAGTTTTATTTAATGTTGTATTAATTTCACATTTCTCTGGATCCCCTAATTGGCAAAAGGTGTGGAAGTTCTGCTTGGGATTTGCGTGAGAAATTGAATTTGCCTGATGGCAAACCTGTCCACTGTGATATTAGAATGTGTATTGACTTGATGTATGAATTAACTCTATATAAGAAATTTCATTTCATTTTTGCTAGCCCTGTGGTATCTTAAAATTTGATTCTGCTGCCCTGATTTCCAATTTAAAATCTTAAAACAATACCGAACACTTCTTGTAATTGTCCTGAGACCGAATGATGAAGGTGTTTTATCAACTTTATTCTGGTCAAATTGAGAGGAAATAATTTTGAGACATTTACAAAAAAGTAACCCCTGATGTCTGTCACCCCCTTGGCACCAGAAAAGAGACCCCAAGAATCGGACCTTACAATTTTATAGCAGAACAACGTGGGCTGTTCTTTACATGAGAGGTCATATTGATCGGACATGGAAGAATAAATGGAGGAGAAAACCACAGAATGATCAACCGGGGGTTTTAGAGGGAAAATCCAGTGATAACATTAGGAGGGAGTTGTGGGAATATTTATTTATTTATTCTTTATATCAGGCTCAAAGCCCATAGTACAAAAGTACAAAAGTACAATGAAAGTACAGAAGACATACAAATGATACAGCAATACAAAATACCACAGAATATGAAGTGAAATATACACATCAGCAAAAAAAAAAAAAAACTAAGGTGAAATATATAAAATTTCTCTCCAGCGCTTACGCAGCTGAGAGGTGTAATAGGTAACAAGTGCAACACATTGGACTAGAACATTCTGACTAGATTGAAGACTAGACTGAAAACGGATTTACGTAAGAGTTCACCAAAAGACAGAATTCGAAACAAACATATGACTAGCACAACACGATCTGGGCAAATTGAATAGAATCCTAAAACAATTATTATAGGTGATTCTAACTTTGTTAAAGGAGCATTTCTTAATATGTGACCACATATCACTACAATACATATTAGAACAAAAAGACATAAATAATTTGGTCTTGATGTTATCTGAACGATGCTTAAAGTTTCTAGCCAGAAAGTTACCTCTGAATAGTTTGGTGCAGAAACGAAAGGAGGGGGGAGGGGAGGTGAGAAATGCTTCCACATAATTAACTCAATATTGCAGTAAATTTTCTTTCTTTATCATGATGACTACTCCTATACTACTACTACTAATACTACCACTAATAATAGTTATTATAATAATAATAACAATAGATACAATCAGAAATTACGGGGTTCGAGCGGCTAAGCTTAAAATTTAATGGCTGATGGGTGCCATCATTTTTGAGCAACCAACAAGCCCTTATTGACTGTATTAGGACCTTTCTGATGAAGTTTTCAAAATTTGAATGTCATCTGTCAATGGATTTAGGGGTTATAATCGTTTCGGGCCTCCTATTGATGGATTTAGATTAAGTTCAGGAGGCTGGAGTCTATTATCCTGTAGATGAACATTCTCAGGTGTTCTCCAAAAGTAATTTGGAAAAAGATCACTCTTTCGCACAACCAAATTAATCTTTTAAAGTTTTATGATGATTCAAGGCTTCTCAACAGAGTTGAGGCACTACATAAAATGTCAACGGAATGCGATGCAATGATTTGCATATCATTTAAACGCTATATTATGTAACTTTTTGAGAGATGAAGTTGTACTTGATATTCAAGTGAGAAGAGCTCCTGAAATATGGTTGGCTGATGGCAGTGATCTTGTTGGAACCATCACTATGGCTGGCCCAAGACCTCAAGCAAATAAGCATTTTAAAAAAAATAAACTAAAAGATTAATCCCTAGGATTATATCTTACTAGAAAGAAAGCTATCAGGCTAAGGTCTGAGCATTCTGCTCTACAACCTGTTCAGAGCAGGTCACACAGGCGCTGAGTCTGTGCCAGTGCTACAGATGTTAAAGGCTGGCACAAGGTTTAAATCGTATGGAGAGACCAGCAGGGAGAGATGACTAATGGGAGGGCCACAAGCATCTGCATGTGCCTCAGGGGATCGGGCTGGTGGGAGGTGTGGGGTCAGCTATAACCCCCATGGGCCGATCCCCCATACATCACTGTCTCACGGGTCCCCAGTCGATTCCTGCCTCATTACCACAAAACCCCCATCATTCACAGTCAGTATTTAAACATCAGCTCAACTCATCAAAGCAATGCAGACAGGTCTTTATGCACAGACCCAATGCCAAAAACTAGGCACATAATGGAAACTGTAAATAAAACTAACAAGGGCTGATTTAAATAGTCCAATCACTCTCTATTGAGAACGCAGCAACAGGACTTTATTTGCTGCTTTAACTTCTGAATTCAACTGTTGATTCATAATGTATGCTTATTCCAGATCTGATGTCTGTGATAATGTAATAGCTGGTAGTATATGGAGGCCAATCGCAAGACACAGAGACAGAGAGTAGCATGAACACAGTGCAAACTTTCCAGAATACTACAGACCAAACGCAAGTACTCACGCTTCCAAAGGACGTATAATATTCCTAACCACGGAAGTAAAGCGATAGAGAAAGGGAGAAGAAACTCCAATAATTAGAAAATAGACAGTCATACAAAACCTGACTACAGATATCTTCGGCTATAGTGCTAAGCTAAACACAGACACTCTTGTGAGGGAGGCGTGCCGGACCTCCTGCTTATATAGATTCTGGGAAAGCGCCGCCCCAGCTCAATCAGCCAGCTGGGTAAAGAATTTGATGGCCCTGGAATTCGATATTGTTCCGGGACGAGAGCAGTAAAGAAAAGTCCAAACAAAAAGCACACCTCACAAACCATTACAAATAAACTTCGAAAAATTTGGTGCATGGTGCAATTTTAGGACTAATAAATAGAGACCATTTGAAGATGGGAGCAAAACAGCCCCTCCATTTACCCCCCAAGCCATTCACCCCTGACCACTATTTTCAATCCCCAGCTAGATATTCACTCAAACCATATACCAATCAAGTTTTGTCAATTTTCATTGATCTAGACATTGATCTAGACAGAGACATCCTTCCATTTTTCCAGCAAGATAACGGCAAACTACCTTCTGCATGTGTAGTGAGTGCATGGCTGCATAAGCAAAGAATGGGAGTGCTGGACTGACCTGCCTGCTGTCCTGGGCCCGGTTACCCAAAGCTTTGTAAACTTTAACCGGTGATAAAGTTTAAACCACAGTATCTATATCTCTGAATGAAAGCACAGATGTTTGCATGTTTTTGATGCATTTTGTAAGTTTCCCCTAGATTAATTTAAGTAGTGAAGAGCATTGGCAAGAATCTTATTTCGAGAGTGGTCATAATGTCAGGTGTTTAGCACTAACCAGCCGTTAAATTAACGGAGCTTTGAACAACCGGGCCCTGGGCCCTGTTTCAGAATCAGAATCAGAATCCTTTAATTGTCATTATACAAATGTACAACGAAATTGTAGCAGCGACCGTATGTCACAAATAAGAACTAAACTTGAATATCAAAACATTATAATAATAATAAAGAATAAATGCAAACAGTATCTATAAATACAAGACACTCAGTATCCCCCAATACTGCACATTGTCCTCTGTGATACTGGTATGGGGGGGGGGGTTAATGTTTGTTTGATTTCTTTGGTCTCTGTGGTGTTCAAAGACAGGTCGTTTGCTGTTCGGGGTCGAACCCCAAAGCATCTAAATAAGATGTTCGTAGGATCAGTTTTACAAATTTTCTTTTGAATGTGAAGTGTGTCCAAAAAGCATCGTAACTGAAGACATTCTGAGAAATGACCGTCGATCGTTATGCTGTACATTTGTGTCTTTGTCAGCCATAGTGAAGAGAAAATGCAGCACCTTAATCTGTGATCAGGTTCAAACTGTCCTGTCATTGTTATATATTGATCTCTGCAATCATTTCTCTGTAAGTACCATGACAAATGAATGGGTCAAGATTAGATTTTAAGGACTGAGTATTTCTGATAGTCCAAAGTGGTGCAAAGAGTACTTGTGCAGCAGCAACTGAGTTAAAATCCTCTCCAGCTAACAAATTGTCACAGCCTAAATCTTATCCCAGAAGGTGTGGTAATTTTCACATTGCTTGAGCTTAAGTTGGACTAAAATAAATAATTGAAAATATAAAGCTAATATTTATTAAGGTGGAAAGACTGATATTCCTATGCAGTAGTTTACTTATGCTTACTCCTGTACCCTCACTTAAGAGGCAATGATGTGCCAGTCTGCTCTTCATGCTAATTAATATTTAACTGAAGTTGTGACCTTGAGCAACAAACACTCATCAGAAATCACTTCACAAGTTTAATGTGGTGGAAATGACAACGCATATTTACTGACTTTCACTATTTTGAACTTGGCCCTCATGTTTACATGGATTAATGTTCAGCGCAGTAACAAGAGATTTTTCTTGTTAAACAGCCGGTCAGATGTAATGACGATGCCCCGTCTTATCAGAATTGTTGTCGCACATCCTCAACTTCTGCAGTCACCCCATGTCCTTAATAAAGCTTCCGTCCAACAGCAAGCAAACATCCATCTCTAAGGGGATTGTTTTCCATCAAGGACAGCTGGCAGTGAGTGAGTAAAAAGGGAGGGATGATAAAAAAGATGAATGTAGGAAAACATGCCGCACATCTTCTGCTCCGGTTCATGCGTCCTTGGCGTTCGTGTGGAAGGAGCCGGATGGCGGCAGCTATTCTCAGAGTTTAGAACGATGCGGAGGATTGATGAAGCGTCTGAAAGGAGAACGCGGCTCCTTTGCAAGGTTAATTTCCACAGCACTGACATCAAGCGCACATCTATAACAATGCCCCCACGTACGTTTAGCACGAGTTAAGGGTGAATTAACCTTGATTATTTAGCTGCATTCTTAGATATACATTTCACAGCACATGCAGGGATTGATTTTCTTTACATCTACTTAGGGCAGAATGTAGCGAATTGAATCTCAAGGAGGGCTGCCTTTTGGTTTAGAAATAAATAGCTATTATTATTACTATTATTATTATTATTATTATTATTATTATTAAATGATGGTTACTCACATGCACTGTGACTGAATTGAAATTAATGAAACTGTAAAAGGCTGTAAAAGGGTTGTAAAAGGGTTAGAGGATACAAAAATGAATCGGGGAATTCAGAGCCTTCGGCATGGTTTCAATCAATGTGTTCATTTGGCACAATTAAATTTGAATGTTAGTTTTATTCATTTACTTCTTTTCATTCCATTTCACAGACTATATGACAAGTTCAAATCAGCGGTTGCCCAACTCCCCAAGAAATTGCATTAAATCATACGTCAGCTTAAAGACAAACTTTGACAAAATCCTTGCTCACATTTCACTCAGGGCTTCAGTAAGACTCTCCAGACCCAGTTTAGTGTCTTTAGAGAAGAGGTATCCAAACTTTTTCATCACCTTGTTATGCGCCTGAACACACACCAGAAAAAAAAAAAACAGAATTGTGCTACACTCCTAAGTGTGGACAAGAATGCGGACACTTGAGTCTCCAACTCTGGTAGATATTCCACCTTTCAGCACTGCTTACAACACACTTTGGTCCAGATGTATGACCAGGAGTGCGATTCTGGTCGACATTTCATCTTGCAGGCATCTCAGGTCTAAATAAGCCCTCGCTGAGCCAACTAATACAGACAATTCTGCAACGATTTTCCTCTCTTATGAAGCTGTAAAATATTATAATTTGGTGGTTATAAACCTCAGATATTATTTTGACGTTGTTCAGAATGGATACTTTTTCAAATTTTCATTTAGCATTCAAGATATCAAAACTTGTCAATAAATTTAATGTAAATCCTGCTCTCACTCCCAGTTTCACATATCCCACAGTGAGCTCGTGTGCCTATTTAACATTCAGTAATTCTGGTTAAGCTCTGCATTACGGCTCTTATCCATTATTTCAGGTGCGCTTATAGGTCTTAGATGAGCAGCGTTGGGGGTTGAGGTTTGTTTACGCTTTGCGGGGTTAGAAATCTCCAGAAAAGCAGCTAATACACCTGGTATTTAAATAATCCCCGGGTGGCACAGGCTGTCTGATGCTTCGTTCAGTCATGAGAAAGTCGTCATTATGCATTCTGCACCATCAGAGCACGGCGAGGATCGCAATGTTTAAAAAAAAGAGAGAAACACGCTGGCTACCGTCTTCACGCGTCACTCTGCGGCGCTTACGCGAGCAGCTACATCCGCGGAGTACGCTTTATCTTACCCTCCTGATGTGTTTTAGGGAATTTTCCCATCCGATGGTCTCCAAAGCCTCACAATTCATGAATAATCAGGCTTGATATTAGGTTCTGGGCACAAAGAAGGCTCACTCATTCCGTGAGAAACACTCAATAATTCATGGCTGCTGTCAAAAAATGTGGGTGAAGCCCGTCATATTACCATCAGAGTATTATGCAAGCGAGATTCCCTGGGACTTTGCACTTTTAACAAATCTAAGGTGCGTTCATCTGGAGCCCTGCAGAAAAAAAAAGAAAGAAAAAAATACTTGTTCTTGTGTTTGGTTTTAATGCTGCTCTTTATTTTGCACTCATCATCATCATCATAATCTGTGTAACAGTACAGCATATTTTTTCCTCACCATTTTTAGCTCTTTTCCCATCACAGTTATTACACAGGAGTATGTTCTGGACATCTTTGATGTATTCGCTCTCATGTAGAATATGGACATGGTCCAACTGGAGCTCTGAACCTTTTGCACAGTTTTTTTAGACATCAGCTGGAAGGGTTTTAAAATGGATAGACGTGCACAAAGGCATTCAGGGACTGGAAGAAGCTTCAGCTTGGAATCTGCACAATGGCACGACGTGCCAGTTCATTCAGGCTGCCATATTTGACTACGGGTTTTTTTTTCCGCACCAGAGCATGTGAGCTGGAACGAATAGAGGAATAGGGATTTTTTACTTTTCACTTAAAGAGGAATACAAACATACCTGACTTTTTCGAGATTTTGGCAGTTTTAGGTACGTTGCATTACTCTTTACCCTGAATATATTAGAATATATTGGGCGGCACGGTGGCACTGTGGTTAGCATTGCTAAACTGAGGTTTGAATACAGGGTTTACTACAGCAGTGGAATTTTATGGACCCATATATTACTAAAGCTTCAATGATTTTCACCATATCTGCCCTGTTTTGATTACTTAAATGCAGTTGGCTAACATCAGTGCCAAAGGTATCACAGATCAGTGACCTGTCCAGCTTTATTCTGGTGATTGCGTGACAGGCGATGATAATGCAGCTGCATGAGGGGTGAACTGAGATGTGTTAATTACCGTTGGGTGTGTGCTGCTACTCCCTCCTTTGGGTCTTTGAGAACCGCGCTCCAGTGTAGTAATGTGTGGAGTTGTTTGGGGGGATAGAGGTTGATTTATCAGGTAATGTGGGCAATTTAAACTGTGAACAAAATGACACTCCTGCCATAAAACAAGAGCAAGTTTTTTTTTGTACTTCCCCCATACAAGCAAAAAAAATGCAAATACTAACATACCTCTTTAACATCCCTTCCCGTTAGACCCAACACCATTTTATATGCATTATTTATTGGGTACATAACGAAAATGCGAAACAGCTCGGCAGGCTGTGCTTTAGTCTTTTGACAATACCATAGAGGGACAGTGTTTCTGCAGAGTCAAAATAGGAAAATAATGCTAAAATTGCACAGTGGCAGCTTTATGCTGTGACACACCTCCAGCTGTGCTGCCCAACCCCTTGAGATGCAAACGATTATTTTACGGCAGGAAACTACCAAACTGGCGAAAGCGATACATGTGCCATTTGCAACGGACAGAATTGTGTTACCGCCGCATGCAATTCCATTTGTAAAGGCAAGAAAATAGACACTGAAGACATTAAAAGTTCTTACTGAATGTCCCAGGAAAACAAACAATAAAATAATTTAATTAATTTATGAATCTACATTTATGTGACCCGCCTGTGATAACCCAGCTAAAGTTATTTTCTATTTCTATCTGTACAGTGTTTTACACAAAGTCATTCTACATCAAGAAAGGAATATTCTGTGAAAAAATTGAACTGATATCTAATATTGACCGAGAAAGATCATTTCAAAGTTTTGGCAAATTTCAGGCTCAGAAGAACTGTTATTCAAGAAATTCTGATTTAAAAATAAGAACATTTTTTAAAACAGCCATACTTTTGAACCGTAATTTTTCCTGACTGTGTGTCATTTCCCAAATTAAAGCTGACATTCTGCTCTTTTCATTCATCTTTGATGCATTCATGGGGAAAAATTTAAGTAGTTTGACAAAATCAGTCTTTTTATAAGGATGCGCATGACCAAGAAGCAGAAATCCCATTGAAATGCATGGAAGGAAAGGGTATCATATAAACTTTACTGCAACAGCAATAATAAGCTTTACTGCAACAGCAGTTACAGAGCAAAAATAATTCTATTGAGATAATTTGTATATTTTATTAGTAAAATTGCATGTCAGTATCAAAATCTCTTTCAGCTCCAAGGCTATGGCATAACATTTGTAGCTATAATATCCCGGAAATGTTGCGTTCTTGTGTTTCGAGTGCTGCCGCCATCTCGGATAAAAAAATACTCCCAGGGAAACGTTTCCCGAAATCACAGATGCTAACTTACCTAATCGGACCCTTTGACTGTGAATGGACGAAGTTTGTAAAACGCACCCCAGAGCGATGGGTCTGCATGCCGTCAATGTCCATACGCCGAATTGTGTCACGAAGTAGCTGGCATGACATCTCTTCAAACTTGGCTGGTTAGCTTCACAAGATGTTAATCTATAAATGCAAATGCTTAATTTCTGACATTTCTGAGGTGATGCAACAAAATCCATGGAAAAATCTGCACCCTGTTTAAGTCGCAACTCTTCTGCCATACCATGAAATTACTTTCTTTACAATGGTGCGCATTGACATTATGGTCTACATTCATTTTCAATGGTAGTAAAGAAATTCCTATACCGAATGGCACCCAAACTATCAGGCGTTTATCCGCCAAAGGTAAAGTGAAAGCCGATTGAAACCATAGTTGAAACGAGCCAAGTGGAAACCTACTTCCGGTATTTCTCCATTTAAAATGTAAACATAGTGTCAATAAATTCATTAATTTTAATATGTAAGATGTTAGAAATAAATTTTTGAACACTATATTTCGAAACCCCAATATGTAACTTAGTATCATTTATTTTACCAATAAACTCACATCTCTTATTTTTGACATTTTTTATTGTAGGGACGACTTGATTAAAGAATTAAATCAGGCGAGTTTAGCCGTGTTTTCACAAACATTCACATATTTTCATAAAAAATAAATACATATTTGCAAAACGTAATTTTTAAAAAGACAGGGGGGGTTATCAACCCTGGTCCTGTTTCGGGCTCATTACCTTTTGAGTAAATTAACCAGCCCTTCTAGAGTAGGGTTCTATGGTGTAAGCCTGTTGGCTGCTACCTGGCAGCATGAAACCAGGTAGGCTCCAGTTGCCACATCATCTCTTTTGCCTTCAAAAACATGATTGTGGCATTCTCAGCCAATTAATCTCATAGTTAACAATGTATATCTACACAAGCAAAGTAGGTCATTTCCCTGGTAGGTGTTTATTGTGTACTTGAACCAAGTTTCAAAAGTACCAGAGGCTGTCTTGATTTTACTGATGCAGAGCATGAGCTCACGCTGGATTTGCATTTTGGTGAAGGAGTCCAACATTAGAGAGTGATGGAAGAGGGAATCAGACGAGACGCGTTGGAACAAAACTGTTATTGCGATGACTTCTCTTTGACCTGGGCTACATGTTAGCTACTCCAACAAATTATAATGCTCAGATTATCTTTGGCATTAGCGGCATGAATTAGCAACAGGAATGAACTTTTAAATCATGTATAACTGATCAAAATATCAGAACATTCTGCCTGAAGCCCTTAGGTTCAGTTAGATTTCCTGCATATTTTATGACTGCATGCTAGGGGATGAGGCATGTATGGTACTTTAAATTTAATGTCGAGCTACTTATTCAATTAGCTGTGAACAAAGCAGAATTTATTTCCCAGAGCCCTGGCTCTTTGTGGAACCAGACGTGCCCAAGGTAATTCATCCTGGCAGTAGTGGCACAGCCTTCAGACAGGATTGTCCCCAAAGGACTGTGGGAGGGCTTGCTCGAACAGAGAGAATCAGATCAAGCAGTGTGCAGTTTCTCTCTGATCCGATTTGGCTGGACTGTGCCAGTCACTGGATATGAAGATCAAGACAATTTTATGTTTGCTGTGACATAATTGAAAGCACACTGGAGATAATCATGCAGATTAAATATTATTATTTGGAGAAGCCACATAGTGGGTCCTGGTAAACAACAGTGTTAATCGTGAACAAATCTATTGAGGGCATTTCCAGGAGCGGGACATTAGACCCACACCCAACTCTGATGAGCCACGACTGATAATAACAGGGGCTGTTTTGTATTAAATCTCACTTTTTGACACAGAAATAGTAATATTCAACTATGGGTACCCAAATGCATATTCAACCATATAAATATTCTTGTTTACATTGCTTTTGTTATCACTGAATAAAGCATTGATATGATAGTTTATTATAAATAGTAATTAAATCTAAATGTTTTATTTTGTCCAATTTAGCTGGGAAAAAAAATTCACGATTGAAGCACTCACAATGATCTAGTTATTCATAATATAGTCATAACTTAGCTAATGGTAACCCTGATGAGGTATCAGCAGGGCTAAAATCAGCACACACACTCAAAAAAATGAAATGTTAGAATGTAAGATTTGCTTAATAATGTTATGTCAATTGGTTCCACAAAACTGAGTTAAGTGCATTCCACTCACTGCAATTAATTAAATTGGACAAAAAAGTTAGAAGTCGAATAAAGTTTATGCAGAGCAATTGCGTGGAACCAGATGACATAACATTATTAAGTAAATCTAGCAAAATCTAATATTTCATTTTTTTGAGTGCATTTTTCTTACTATTTTTACACTGAAAAAGTAAAACTTAAAATATAAATATAAACAGTTTTAGATGTGACCGATTGAGGAAGAAATTTCAAGTTGATCCAATGCTTTACTTTTTTCAGTGTATGCTGCTACAGAACGGCATGTAATGACAGCAAGTATTGGCCACTGAAGCCTGATCACATTTCTCTCCCCCTGATTTAACTAAACACTAAAATTGTTTGTTCACAGATGGCTCAAGTACAATCCAATGCATTTCCTTCACTCTTCATGACTCTACCCTTTTAATTTAGCGAAACCAGGACAGTGAACGGTAGAATTGTATGAGTGAGCGAGTGGCTGGAGGCTGATGGCATTTAGTCCAGATTTCAGCTGAAATTGCTTTGTTTTCTGCAGATAACATCACAGCCTATTCTTTCCTCATTCATCATCTTACCTTAACCCTTCGAGCGCCAAAGGCAGCATTTACCTCTTGCTGATACAATGAAATAAAATCAAAGCTTTTGAAAACCTTTCATGTGGCGAAATCCATCATGTGGCGACTCGCCACATGAGAGGTTTTCAAAAGCTCAACATTTTTAACATTTTTTAAGAATTTGAAAATTGGTTTTGGCGCCCTAAGGGTTAAGGAACTTGAAGAGCCACCTTGATACCATGTAAATACCATGAAAACAATGGTGCAGGAGCCTAAATAACCTTCAAAAGAAATTTGCTTCCCATTTCAACTGCAGTTCTTCAGCTGACAATTTTATTCATTAAAATAATTATAAGCCTTACATAAGGGGTGATAAGGAGCCTTGACCTAAATGTGTCTGCTCTAGGACTTGTATGGCTTGAAAAAATTTTTTTAAAAAGTCTGCCAGTGACGTGAGATTATTTTGACTCATTTACAGAATTGTCCGTGGGGAAAGTGAAATTTTCTTAACCCATGGACAAATCTAGCAATGGGTGAAGATGTAACACTTTATATAAAAACTGCTCACTATGAGGCATTACTTAATCATCATTTATAAAGCTTTGTTCCTACATTAAATAGAACATTAGTAAGTCATCAAACAGAGTTATAACTGTGTTATTCTCAATGACTAAGTAAATCTACAATGTGTTAATGATTGTATTTTCATGCTTCATACGTGATGGATTCACCACTTCAAAAGTGTTATAAACCAGTTATTTAGAAATTGTTAATGGTTTCTTATTTCTGCTAAGAAAATACCACAGAAAAATCTAAGATTATTTCTCAGAACGTCTTTAGTTAAGACGGTTTTTTGGGAAAATCTGCTCAACCATAAAGAACTTCCCAAGAAGGCTACTGTGGTCATCTTAGTCTTAACATACTTTTGCTAAATGAGTCCGCACCCAGAAACTGTCGGTGCCTGTCTGAATCATGATCTGGATAAAAGCTTGCATGGATGTGGATATAAACAGTTTTTCGATGATTGTATCCACTATACTTACTTTTAATACTTACTTTTGTTTTGGACGAAAGCCATTGCCAGGTGGAGATTTTGGTAAAATCACAGCAGACCAAGAAATAATTCACAGATTTCTTACATTGTTGGTACATGGCGAGATTGGAACCTAAACCTGAACAAGTTTGATGCACCAGGTGATTCAATCCCTTTGTTGGGCTTATGGAGGCTTAAAAAACGCAAAAAAAATTTTCATTTCTCATTATAGATGGCTCTTTCCTAATACTTGCTGTAAAAAAAGATGCGACAGATAAAAGCCCACCTGGGGGGCGGGGGCTTGCGTTGTGGGGGTTGCTGAAGGGGAGAGGGGAGCGGGGTCGGGGGATTTGTGCTCGGACAGTTCCCAGCCCAAAAGCTCAAATTAACTGACACTTCCTACAAAATCTTCTCCTTCCTAACGATGAACCATAAACCACTCCTAAATAATTTGTTTGTAATTGATTTAATACTTCATGTAGGAACAATGAACTTATCATTTATATAGTATGTATAGTATATGTACATGAGTAAGTAATTAATAATCAGACCTATAACTAATTAAACCGTTCTTGTTGATAGGCCATTGGTTAAACACCTGAAAGAATGTGAGATGGAAACATCTGCAACGCACACCCATGCATTGAAAATGAAAGCAACTCAAGAAAATCTGAAGTCAGCCATTTCAGATCACTGCAAGAGAGAAAACCATCTAATGAGCCGGGACGCAGCCAAGGTAATTAGAACGGAAAGCAACAAATTTCATCGGTGGATCAGAGAGGCGGCCAAAATTCGGAAGCGCGCCTCAATGACTGTGAACCAAGATTAGGGAGCCTGTCAGCTGTCCCACACTTGGGAAACAGTCCTGCAGGGGCGCCCCCATCTACTTGATGGTGGGGGGCGCCTCCCCCCCTCCCCCTGCAGTCAAAACTGTCAGGTAAAATAAAACTTTTTTAATCAATGGCCTATCAACAAGAACGGTTAAATTATCTATATATAGAAGGCCGAATGAATTTGTTCGCTATACAGATTGACAACTGTTTATTCACTACTTACTAATGCGTAATAATGTAGGAACAATGATTTACTAATGATGAATTAAGCATTTACTAATACTTACATAAAGCTTCATAGGGTGCAGTAATTGTAAAGTGCTTGTTTGTACTCATTTCTAGATTTGTCCATGGGGGTAAGAAAAATTCACTGGTCACTTGTTTTTCAAATGTTGAAAAAAGGTAATTAAAATAAAAAATACAAAATTAAAATGCATGGTAAGATTTTTTCACTTTTTCTTTTTTTTTTTGCAGGGTGGTTGTTTAGGTGAAGTCAAGGCCTCCGCTCGCATTGCTCGGTTCACCTGTGACCTCTGCAGCTGTGATTTTTGCAGTTCCTATAAAGGTCTGTCTCAGGTCCGAGTCCTCCTCTTCGCAGACAGATGGCTGGCCCACGCCGCGCTGCACGGCTTGGCCGGCAGTGGCTCTAAATTGAGATTTTGGCTCGTGTCCATAATCTATATCATCGAGCTAACGGACTCTCAATCTCCGGCTCTCTCCGTCAGCCCCCTCTCTGATCTCTCTCACTTCACACCACTGACATCAATTGTCACTGACAATGAAAGCTGGTAAGAGCGTCTCAGTTTGTGTGGCCTGGATTAGGGACTCCATCTTTACTGTGTTGCCATGCGTCCATGTGATGAGCTGTCCAGCTTTCTTTTCTGCAAAGATCCTGACAATCTCAGGACTGGTGGTTTCCCATAATCAGAACTCTCATATTAATGAGGAGATTAGAGGCAGCATACCTGAATGACTGCGTTCATATTGTTTTCAATCCACAAGGTACTTCATTTTGGCTGTTTAAGCAAAGGATCAAAAACACTCCCTGATTAACGTACAGCAGAACTTTTTTTTTATTGTAAATGACCTTCCAGAACCCTGTAAATTATAAACTTTGCTTCTTTCATCAAAAAAGGTACAGTGCCCGTTCAATACGAACCAAACAATTGCTGATGCAGACCTATACACTCTCTCTCTGGATCTGCAACAGAGAAAATTCAGTTTTCATTTCATTTCCAAGCAACAACAAAAAAGAAATTGCAGGGGGGCAAGATATAAAAATAAGGACATATTTTGAATTATTTTGTTTGAATAAAAGAGAGGCTGAGCAAAAATAAACAGCGATAAGAATATGTACAAGGGCGCCTTTGATGCTTGATTGGAAAGTAAACATTGCCTGAAACCATCAGTGTAGAAACCTTCAGTCTTCAGAGATGGGACCGTACGCTGGCAGCACACAGTCAGAATGAAAGGCTCTGGGAGCATGATTGTAAATTAATAATTAAACAAACAAGCGGCAAAGAAATCACAGTAGCATGCCTGTATGTGAATATGTGTGTGTGTGTGTGTGTGTGTGTGTGTGCAAACTGTGCCAATGACATAGGACCATATACGAATGCAAAATACATAGTCACCTTTCTTCAGATATTATAAGATCATGATGAGTTTTAAGAAGCCTTTTGAAAACGCAGTTCACATTGCAAAAATTACGAAGTAGTTCTTGGTTGTGCCTTGGTCTCAGAACAATTGTCCTTATGACAAATGCTAATGATGACTGAATGACAGCAATATGCTAAGATATAGACTTGGATTCAGAGGGCCGTCCACCCATTGGTCAGATTTTACATGTATGTGTCTGCATGCCCAGAGCCTAAATGCTTGCTTGCTTAAGGCTTAGTTACAATCAATAAAAATCTTAAGGTCTGGGGCTAATCTGCTGAAACCACAAAGGCAAACAAAGTTATAGGGGGCACATTCAATACACTCAGTCAACAGTTAGTTTTTTTTTTTCTATTTCAGCAATGTTATTGATTTTTCCTGTAGTAACGGGCTGATAATGATTGATAATGACTTTGGTTTAATTGTATCACTTAACCCAGGAAATCAATGATTTACAGTGCTCAGCTGTTAAGAATGCACACCGCAATGTGCCAAATTAGTCATGCTAATTCAGCAACGGAAAATAAATGATAATTCTTATGGTGAGTATTCTCTTGATTTTTTTTCTTGGGCAAAAATGTAAATAAAGTATTGCTTTTAACGTTGTGGTCACTATAAACCACTTCTCCATGAAGAATTTTACCCAGCATTGCAGGGCATTAAATCATAATGAAACTTAGCCTTACAGTAACTTGCACATTTCTTATCCTTAATTGAGCAGAAAAGTAACACCCTGCCGCGCTGAAGCTAAATTACCTACCTGCTGTTCGCAATAGTGCAATGTTGCTGGGAGAGAAAACGTACATTCTTTGAAAAGAAATAACATTCAGTAACACTCTGCCCTACACATCCTACACAGCTGTATACGAGCTGCTGCCTCCTGCTCTCAAGTACTGTTCATTTCTCCAACAAAATTTATGATGAAAAATGTTCTCCAATGACCTTTTTTTTCTCTATGACTAAGGCGAGACGGTGAAGACCTAAAAATAGAGGTAAAATGTGCGTTTTTTTTTTTCGTTGACGAGACAAGATGAGACTAAAGCTTTAAACGTTTTGGTCCAGACATTCAAAATGCATGATATTTGCCCTGGGGTGTGCGTCTCCATCAAAATATACGGAATGACTGCTGTGCATCCCTGTCATTGGCAGTGGCGTTGCTTGTCTTGAATAATGCTTAGTTTGAGCAGTTTGTCACGACTTAACTTAAAGGGACAGTTCACTTTTTTTGAAGTGGGGTTGTATGAGTTACAAACTGCCACTACGTACATTAGATGCAGTAGAAAGCTCCCTGATCTCCCCCAGTCAGCCGAACCAGCGTATAGTGCTGGGCGGAGATGTACACGATACACTGTTGCGAACAGTCCCAAAGTAGCAGCGTATTTTTGCAGTTTAGAAGAGGTCCTACCTGAAAATAATACACCACTTTAATTGTATTGTATTACAAAAATTTACAGTCCTTCAACTGCTCAGAAAAAAACACAGTTGCCCTTGAACTAACTGACTGACGTATTCCATCGGAGTAAATTGCGCTCTAACTGGGGGAGAGCAAGGAGCTTTCTACTGCATCTAATGTACGTAGTGGCAATTTGTAGCTCATACAACCCACTTCAAAAAAAGTGAACTATCCCTTTAAGACAGCATTCCTTTTTAATATCTAATGAATCGAGACAAGAAAAACTAAATTGAAGAATTGGTGCCTCTTAACAATCATTAGCTTAATACCTGAGCTGTGTATTACAATATTTACCTGCTGGTCCTCCAAAACAGACTATTCAGGCACCAGAAACTAGCAATCTAGCTAAATTGATTCACTGTGGTCATATTATTTCTGCGTTTTGTTATTGTACAAAGGCAAACGGACCAAATTACTAGCTAATGTTAACGTTAGATCTTTGGTCCATTCCATATTTGCAGTGGATGAGTGACTTAACTTCAAAGGTCAAAAGTTCACTTACCTATGGACCTACCAAGCGTAACTTTGTCATTTATATTAGATAAATTGCTCCATTCATGCAATCATGCCATTTCCTGCCAGGTTATTTACCTCAGTATGACTGAAGATATCTGTGCCAAGGGAGTGGAGGTATTTCCAAAGTTAGCTGTAATGGCACAAGACAGCGCAATGCAACATTTGTGTCGTCGTCAATAAAGAATAAAACTGCATATTGGCAGAAAATGATTCCTGCCTGGCTGGGTAAGTTGTGTTTCAACCCATTGCTCTTAAAATACTGAGTGTTCGACCCACTGCAATAGCTAGCCAGTAAATTAGCTCACTGTAGCTATGCTCAGCAGTTCCCAAACTTAATCCTGTGGGACCAGAGTGCCTGCTGGATTGTGTTTGTACTAAAATTATGCCGCGTTAGTCTTTTGAGGCAATTAGCTGGACAATCAAATGTGACTAAAAGCTGAGTAAAATGTTGACTAAAATCGAATAACTTTTTTTTTTTAATAAAACGTTTTAAGTTTTTGCGGAATAATATTAGGCAAAAACTATGATGGATAAAAATGACTAAAATGAGACTAAAAGTATTCAGCATTTTTGTCAAAAGACTATGACTAAGAATAAATCCAAAATAGCTGTCAAAATAAACACCTATCCCAGGTCCCAATGACCAAATGCTAAGGACAAATGAACCCACAGGTTTCAAAAAAGTATACCTTTTATCTCGTCTTATCTTGTATTTGTATAACCTGTGTTAGCATAATGAATGAATGATATATTCAACTGAATTGAGACTGACATGATTTCAGCAGACAGCTTATGGAAATGAAAATGCGATAAGAAAGAATATTTGTGTTAGATCCAAAACCTGTCAACCTCCAGGCTTAAATCTGGATGATTGTATTTATTATTTTTTTTAAGTTTTTGCAAAAGAATAACAATGTTGGGTTTGTTAGCAATAAATAAATAATAAGTTTATAATAATAATAATAATAATAATAATAATAATTGTCTTCCTTAATATAAGCACTGCTTAATTATACCAGTAAATCACAATGGAGGTTGGTGAGAATTAATATTTTTTTCTGAATCCAACCATAATGATTCCCTCATTTGCATTTACAGACTGATTAAAAATGACCTCATTGATTATTTTTGGTGAAACTGCACAGGTATCCAGATTTGCAACAATCAGGACCTAATTTTACCTAATTTATCTAATTTTAACACTCACACTAATTTTTGATGGGATGTTACGTCTCTGAATTTTGTCCATGATGCTTTCAGAGTTTTTGAATCTGTCCCATGTATAGGAGCAGTATTCTAATGCTAAGAGTCCATTGTGATCGCATTGCAAAAGTGGACATGATAACTTCACTCCTCTGTGTATCTGTGGGAATGCTCAAGCACATGGGATGAAATTTTACCGGAAATTCTCTAGTTTGCAGAGGCACTTGCCAACGAAGTGATGATACTACTGCCTGGTGTCTTTCTGATTTCTCTGCTTTTTTTCTTGTTTAATGAAATTATTTTGTTCCATTCAAGCTGTTGATTCTCTCTTTAAATATTTACTGCACATCACTTATGGAATGATGGCAACTTTTTTTCATATTGTTTCCTGTACAACAGAAGTTACACAATAATACTGCGCGTGCTGTCTGGTCCCTGCGCTAATCAATATTTATCAAGGATATAGAATTTAATAAATTCAATATTCAGTGTGTACTGTACATGCATGCATTCAACATGAGGGCCTCTGAGGCATCCAGTGCAAAGCCTGTGCAAAAGTAGGTGACTGCAACAAAGAATAGTATTTCAGGCTTTTATTTAGAGGAAAAAAAGTCATCATCTATTTCTCAATGTCATAATATTCATTTCCATTCCACAAGGACTGAGGCAGAACAGATGATTTAAATGCTGCAAGGTTTATATTAAAATTTTATGAATAGTTGTTTAATGAGAGAGAACAAAATTACCGGGTGAGATAAAATGTGGGAATTCTTAAATGATATTATTTTTAAAGCCTTTAACTCTGAAATACATGTTAATATATGCCTGCTCTGACCTAGACAGCGAATTGAGAAAGGGGATACAATCTGCATGAAATAGCTCATCTATGCCCTGGGTGGAGAGAACACTTAATGTTCGTAATATTTTTCTGCATTTATGCAGAAGACTCGTGCAGTTCAACACATGTGAAATGAGTGACATTCTGAGAGATAAAACACAAGACAAAAAATAAATATATATATATATATATATCGCTGATAACACCTGAGAATCTGGCCCTGTTTACCCTTGGTTTTAACATGCGTTTTGGGCGATTGGATAATAAGTGGTTAGCGTTAAATACAAGTGTAAATGGGGTCCAAGACGCGTTTAGATCTGATCACGCAAACCACTTGGGAAAATCGCCTGGGATGCATCTGACCACATAGTGTATGTTTGGAAGTGTAAACACTATATTGTGCTGATCCGTCCCCGCTGTTACCAGTAAAGGTCATCTAAGTTGGCCTCAGGCTTGTGATAAAAGAGTGCCAAGTCCTCTGCGCGGTCCTACATTTTTTTGCAAGTTGGAATTGCGCCTATCCGACTGATTTCACTAACTGAAATATCCCTAAAATGTCAACTCTAGGTGAAAACATGTTAGCTTGCTCAAAAAAACAACATAACAGCATGAAACGGGGTCAAAATTTCAGCTCGATCGGGCGGGAATGACTGCTAATAACTGCGCGCCCAGCTTTCGCAGAATTGTTCAGAAGCAATGAAATCCACAAACACAAGTGGTCAACTTGACAACACTTGTAAACAGTAATGTGTCTGACCTGACCCACTTGTGATCCCCACACCAAAAACGCTTGTTAAAACCAAGTGTACCAGGGCCTTTGTTGAATATGTATTGCATAGTATATTCTTCAATTAGTTCCAAGAATTTTGAAGAATATATTGTGTCTTCTCTTAACTAGTGTTGTATTCTGATATAATATTAATTACCAAAAAAAAAAAAAAAAACTATGATTCACAGAGAATAGAATATAATAACAGTATAATTACAGACCTAAACATTCAGCATGACCAGCAGCTCAAAAATGGATGAAATTCACAGGTCAATATCACTATTAAAATTTGAAGTGGCAGTCTGCATTTACCTGGGAGTCAGGTTTTGATGACATTCTGGCGAGTCATTGAGAAAACTTTATTTCATTGCCTGGGATAAGAGAAAACCAGGGTTGGATTTGGATTTGAAGGAACGATCATGTTTCCGCATATTTTGTTCTGTTTGTTGTATCAACAGACTCCCATAGTTGTGAGCTTCCTCATGTAATAGGCGAGTGAGTATGCTAGTTAGCCTTCAAATTTATTGGACTACAACCCTAATTCCAAAATATTTGGGACGAAGAGTATATTGTGAATAAAATCCAAATGCAATGACTTTCAGATCACATGAGCCAATATGTTTTTTATAATAAAACATAGAGAACATTTCAAATGTTGAAATTGGGACATTTTTATCTGGCTGCAACAGGCAAAAAAAAAAGGCTGAAAAAGCCATTAATACGTATATAAGAGAATCGACTGAAAGACCATTTAGCAAGTAATAACATTAACTGGCATCAGGTGTGTAACATGATTGGCTTTAAAAGGGATGTCTTAGAGAGGCTGACTCTCTCAGAAGTAAGGCTAATGTAAAACAATTGTGAAATATTTTAAAAAACAATGTTCCTCAATGTCAAATTGCAAAGGCTTCGAAGGTCTCATCATGGACAGAGCATAACATCATCAAAAGATTCAGAGAAATTGGAAAAATCTCTGTGCATAAGGGACAAGGCCGAAGACCTTTACTGGATGCCTTTGATCTTCGGGCCCTCAGGCACCACTGCATCACTCACCAGCATGATTCTGTCATTGACATTACTAAATGGGCCCAGGTATACTTTGAGAAACCGCTGTCTGTAAACACAGTCCGCCGTGCCATCCACAGATGCCACCTAAAACTCTATTTGGCGAAAAGGAAGCCATTGTAGAGCATGATCCAGTAGCGTCGCTGTGTTCTCTGGGTCAAGGCTCATTTAAAATGGACTGTAGCAAAGTGGCAAAGTGTCCTTTGGTCAGACGAGTCCAAATTTTTGGAAATCATGGGCGTCGTGTCCTCCGGGCTGCCAAGGAGAAAGACCACCCCACCTGTTATCAGCATTCAGTTCAAAAGCCAGCATCTCTGATGTTATGGGGATGCATTAGTGCATATGGTGTGGGACACTTGCATGTTTATAAAAGCACCATGAATGGTGAAAGGTATATAAAGGTTTTAGAGCAACATATGCTCCCGTTCAGATGACATCTATTCCAGGCAAAGCCTTGTGTATTTCAGCAGGACAATGCAAAACCACATACTGCTGCTATTACAACAGCATGGCTTCATAGTGGAAGAGTCCCTGTGCTGAACTGGCCTGCCTGCAGTCCTGATCTTTCACTGATTGAGAATGTTTGGCGCATAATTGAACGAAAAGTCCATTAAAGGAGGCCGTAAACTCTCCAGCAGCTGGAAGCCAGTATTAAACAAAAGTGGGATCAAATTCCAATGGCTAAACTCAATAAACTTGTCTCCTCGGTGCCCAGATGCCTCCACTCTGTCTTAAAAAGAAGAGGGAATGCTACACCATGGTAAACAGGCCCCTGTCCCAACTTTCTTGAGATGTGTAGCAGCCATCAAATTTGAAATGAGCTCATTTTGTGGATAAAATAGTAAAATTTCTCAGTTTCAACATTTGTAATGTTATCTTTGTTCGATTGTGAATAAAATACTGGCTGGTGTGATTTGAAAGTCATTGCTTTTTGATTTTATTCACAGTTTGCACTTTGTCCCAACTATTTCAGAATTGGGGTTGTACTTCTGCTCTAACCCATACCTGCCTAGTTACTTTTCACCTGGAACTGCCAGACCGTTTCGCAAATGCAAATTAGTCTGGAACTTCTCAGTTTTCATAAGGTGTTATCAACGAGCGCAGACAAAAATAACTCCGGACAGTCTATTGGTCTATGACCAATCACAGCAACGGAACATAGAGCTCAGTACAGAGGTAATAAAAGCTTGCAAACTCACTGAATATTTACAAATAAAATGAATTTGACCAGAGAAAACATTACATCTTCTCTTCAAACTGTCTGCAATGGAATTCACATCAAAGTAAATTAAGCAAGAAATCACTGCTCTATGTTTGTACGGCCATTTTCCATACTGCTCCAACTTATTTTTCTTAGCAGGATTGTACCTTTGCCTGCGTGGGCGATGACCTTTCCTCAGAACCTTGCAGCTTTCAGAACCTCAAACAAATTTGAACTTTCAGAACTTCTTGCAAACTTAGGGCTCGGTAATTGCATTTGAGCTGAATACAAAAGCAGACTGCGATTTTCATTTTTGATGGTTTGTTATCACAGGCTAGATTCATGATATAGCCAAAAGAGAGTGCATATTTCTCTGAAGCCTCATTGATATACACAGAAAATGGATATTTTTTAAATACTTAATATCTGACATTTAATTTAAATTTGGAATAAATTGGCTAGTCGGTAATGGCCTGATAACACCGACAATCAGCTTCCATTTTAGAGCTTTGCAATTAAAATCTGTTTTACATTTAGGATGTTGTAGCACTGTCTTCATACCTCTTCACCTTTTCCATTAGGATTTATTATAACTAATGGGGGGGGGGGATAGACAAGAATTTCCATGTTGAGGGGTAAAATTGTATGAAATCCACCTAAATCAGAAGCTGAAATCCTGTCCTGTCAGCTGAAACTGACCAATCCATTCTGAATTCCTCAGATATTTTGAATTTGAAAATGCCTGTCTTCTACATAAAGAGGTTTCAGCAAAGTGTCCAAAAACTTTTGGCTATATTTTGCATTCAAAATAAAGTATGAAAGCATATCATTACGTTACTATTTTTTTCAGAAATTGCATTTTGTTGATGGCGGTTTTTGATTGTGTGACATCAGCTTCTGGAGCTCTATTGGCCAATTTTGGGCAACTTTTTGTGATGAGCTCTGTCTTGATAGTTGACAGGTTATTCACACCAGGTTCCTCCACAGGGGGCAGAAACTCTAGAGCCCGGACAGAATTTCAGACTGACTTTCAGACTGGTGAAATAACACATCCTTATTCAGCATGTGATACCAGAAGCCATATAACCAAAAATGTCACTTTACTAGTGGCTAAATACTATTTGTACAAAGGGTGGCATTGTCAGGTAAGGGACATTGTCATTGTCACTTCTGGCATCACATGTTATTTCACCCATCACCAAGCGTGGAATTTGCTTACGTATGATTTATGAAGACATTAGGCCATGTCTCATTTTCAAAGGCATTATATATCCTATATAAAGCCTTTACGAGCAACACTTCATCTAAATTGTGAATAGTAACTTAGTGTGGGTTGCTTCAAACAGTTGAGAAACATTTCATGTTCAGCTTGTTTCAGCTTTGATTTTTTTTTTTTTTTGCAAGATGGTAAAGCCACATAAGCCATCTCAGTCCTATGCTTATAACCATATGGAGCAAAAATAAATAAACAAATACATTGAATGGTCAATATTGACTCACAAATGCAAGTTTATGAATTACACAACAGTTTTGGAAAAACTGTGCTTGGTGCTATCACTACAAAAATCAGAAACTTCTTTTATTGCAGAACATCTGATGATTAGATTAATTCTGGGGAAAAAACGCACATTATTGGATTTATGGGACAAAATTACATTATTTGCAGAGGTAATTAGTCTTCTGAATGACAGCCCTATAACTGACAACGAGTCATCATGGAGGAAATTATTCTGTCAACTGTCGAGAGCTAGTATAAAAATGGCAGACTCGTCAAGGCTCACTTAGTGACATGGTCAATTAAAAATGACAGTTTTCAAGAATTGCCGTGGGTTGAAAGACAATGAGCAGGTTATTTTGCACTTGTCTGGCTCTTTGATAACTCTAAAAATAAGTAAACGTCCACAAGCAGCTATCAATCTGCACTGGCAGCAAAAATAACACAATATCTAGCAGACATGTCAAAATCAAGGTGAAAGATCAAAGTTGCCCTGAGACCGATGGAGACATATGATAAAGCTAATTGAAGTGGTGGAACAAGGACTCTGAACAATACCTTCCGAACAATACAATTCTGTCGGGCAACTCACCTGTAAACCATTCATTGCAGTATCAGTATATTGATAAAATAATAGTTAGTTGATTTATTTCATGCTGATGTTTAAATTACGTTATCGCTCCGGAGTTCTTTGTTAGATTTTGGAGAAATGGGAACCGTTATACAAATTGTCATGTCTGTCAAATGTCTGTATCCCCCAGGATACAGAAACTGTTAAATGGTTAAGATGCACCTTTACCTTGAAATTTCAGGTTTACAGAAACCAGTGAGCAAAAATGATTCCAGGGGCCTGTTCCATAACATACCCGGGGTTTCTCTTAGTTATCTGGCTGAGCTTAACCAGACTTCCGCAATCATGATCAGCGGTACCACAAAGCCAGTTATCAACTCGGTAACTGATACAGGGTTTTCCAATCTAGGTATGTGCGTGCTCACATTAAAGGGGCGGAGTTTGAAGCAAACGACCATTTGCAAACATGGACAAACCGACTGGATGCAAAGCTGCGTACTTTTCAAATGTGGAGCAAGAGCTCTTAATGAAAATATGAAGAGAATAAACATATAATCCTGGAAAAAAACTTACACTATTACAGCTGCCAAATACAGAAAGGACAGTTTGCAAAAAATCACTGACCGTTTACATGTGTAAGTCAATTATAATGATAATATCACATCAATTATATATCAATATATCCTGCTGCAAATAACTCCCGTATTCGTGATTGTATGTGGGCTATTGCTGCAAAAATGATGATTGGATTTTACTTCAGCTGCAGTAAATCATGACAACAGGCGCTATGTAGGCTGCTTTACAGGACATGTTTGATCCAGCACGAAGCCTATTGGGTAAAGGGCTGTGCGGGTCTTATCGTTTATAATGTCACTGCCCCATCAGTAAAATTACAGTTGCATATTTCATTAAATCGACGTGATGTGAGGATGTATTCTGATGGCGTGTTTGGATTTTTTTTCCAGCTGCAACCCCGCCGGTGTCAAAAGGGCCGGAGAACAAATAATGAATGACTACAAAAACATAATCCAAAGCAGGCAGCAAGCTTACTGTCATACATGCTACAATTACAAAGCTTCTTTTGCCCATGGAAGAATACAGCATTGTGTTACACTCAAGACGTGAAACTATATGAGCACGACTCCGCTGCCTTCGCTACATGTCAAACCCCCAGATGAGAACCTGTATTCTTGGTATTCATCCGCGCACTGAACTCCGCTGAAACCTCTATGGACGGTGATGCCATTTTCTGAGAGAACTGATTGGTCAGTAGGCGGTGCTTTTGCTCACTGTGATCTGAATCTAGAACTAAACTTGCTCCGGAGCAGGTTAGGCGTTCAGCTTATGTTGCCACCGTGATATACCTCGGTAAGAAGTAAGCCACCTTTGTGGCACAGAAAACCCAGGATTAAACCTGAAGTTACCGTGATAAGCTCAAATCCAGCTTTATGGGACAGGCCCCAGGACTCACTGAAATGCCTTGAGGCCGAGAGGCTTTACTATGGCGGCACTGCTCCCACTCTGCATGTCACACAATTCTCATGACTCATCTGAGTACAAGCATAACAACCTAATCAGGCTTGTTGCAAACAAATCAACTCTCTGTTATAAGCTACATTCAAGAATGTAGCGCACAACAACATAAATATACACAATGTGATTTATTAGCAAAAAATATCATGGATGTTGCAAACACTCTCTTTAAAAAGACTAGCAATGAGTCCATCGGCTGAGAGTTAATTGTAATGATCCACAGTGGTAGCCCAATTCTGCTCATTTTAACGTCACTTGATGATCTACCATTTGATTAACTCGCTATATGCCCTGACTGTTTTCTTTTTTCTCAGGATGAAACCAAAATCCTTGTTGAACAAGAGGTGACAGTTTGTTTGATTTGTGTAATAAAAGTCAGCCATTTTAGCTTGAATGGGCAAATGGTCACCTTAAAAGCCAGAAAATGAGGTAGAATGACAACAATAATGAGAAATGAAGAACTTGGTGCAGCCACCACTGACTGTGTAGAGTATCAAGGCAAGGACAACAAAATAGCTTTTCATTGGTTTCCAAAAGACCTGCAAAGGTAGCATGACCATGCTTAAAACTAATATCTTAAAGAAAGCATCCACATATAAAGACTTGTATTAAGATAACTTTCCACTCATGTCTAGTCTAAGAACAAAGTGACAAAAATGTTGGCCATACATTTCCTAATACTGTCACGATGCACAATAATATGTTTCATTTTCTCATTGGACTGGCTTGTCGTCGGCAACTGTACAAATGTTGATGGTCAGTGCAATTAAACATTCTCTATGCATCTCAATATATAGGAAATGATTGTCACCTTTGTTGTAGCGTTGCGTTTGTCATACATTTTTTTTTTGGCATCTCCAATCCCACCAGAAATATGTATAAGTCTTGCTCGTATGCAACCCCCTACTGCCAGCTCAGGAGAGAGAGGCAGTTTGCGGCTCATCTCTGAAGCCCGTGCCTGTCAGTCCCTGCATCTTTTACACTCATTAGTCGAAAGTATTGCAAGTTCAGAACGAGGGCGGGGGATACCCAAACATGAGCAAGCTCAAAATTTCACTGACAAGCGCCCGTCTGGCCAACAGGAGGCGCTTGAGCAACGAACAAGGCAATCATTTTTAATATCTCTTCCCAGCAGTCCCTTTCCAATTTGCATTCTCTCAGCACTTTAGCCAATCATGCAGCGTTCCGAACCCGCGCCGTAGTAATCACTACTGCATCACAATTGCTCATTAAAATTTTTTTATCTTACAGAAATTGTTTGCAGTTTTTCTGCTGTAGCCCTCACTTCACTTTTCTCTCAGGTTTACGGTTTGGCCGTCCTCCCTTACATCAGTCTGACTGCCTTATTCTGCTGACGTGCAACTTAGTGCTAAATCACGCTTCACAATTAATGTTTCAGCAAAGTCACATGGCTCTGAAAGTAGAGTTATCCCCGAGCCCCAGAAGATCTTCAGCATTTCCCACAGAGCAGGAAGCAATGGGGGGGACGGGGGGGGTACATGCTTCTGGGGGGGGAGGTACATGCTTCTCATTTTGTTGACCAGGGGAGCATGGCACTAATATTGCGCACATTACCAACACATTCTCATCCGGACTCGTGTTGAAGCGACCAGACCAAGCGTCGATATACGACGCAGAAGGAAGCTTTTGACGTCTTTATTTGATGGTCATGGTTAGGGTTAAGGGTTAGGGATTAGGGGTTAGGGTTCGTTTCAAACTGGTGTCAAATGAGGATGCTAAAAGCGACCTTTTGCGTCGTATATCGACGCTTGGTCAGGTAGCGTCAATATATGACGCATCAGGACAAGACTGCGGTCACATTACACGCCTTCCAGTACTTTTAATTTTACAGTTTTTTTTATTTCTTTGCGCGCACTCAGATGAGAATTCGATACAGAAAAGCGCATGGGGGCAGAATCAATTTGTGGTGGTTTGAGTTGATTCAGTGGCTGCCTGCCACACCATGGTCTATGCGTGGGAAACACCGATCTTAATGCAGCCCTGATACCAAGACTGAGCCAAGTCATTGACCTTAACTCTAGAAAATTCAAACAATTCTACGGTGTTACTGATGTTAAAGCAGGTTTCATTACTGATGTTTATGACACATTCAATGATTGTTTTGTCCTATGTGTCTCATGAAAAATAATATAATAAGCATGAACAGGCAAAACTGTATTGGCACTATCATGAAGGACCCGCTTACGGGTGAGAAAATGAGACAATAAGAGATCACACGTCACCACTGTACCATTGAGAGTGGTGCTGACGGTCTTTCTCATCTTGCAACAATATAGACATCAACAAGAGTGATGAACCAACAGGCTGTGGCCCTCTTCAGCATGATGGATATAGCAGGTATCACAGCCCTCATCATCTTTATGGTAGCTGTCGATGTAGCATCTTTCTGGAGTGTACCCCGGAGCGCAATCACCAACTCTCCACCGCTTCATCAAAGCTGCAGTGCTGTGTGGGTATGTCCAGGACCCAACGATGAAGAAGACCTGTAATCTGTAACAAACCGCAATTTATTTAAACAACTGCAATTTATGTCCTGTCAAAAGATACTTTTTTTCTGAGGAAATGATTTGGCTTGTATTTGAATGCACCATGTTGACTTGTCTGCTATGATCTGAATTTCATATTTATAAAAATAATCGATGCTGTTCAGCAAAAACCTTTTGAGAGTTCCTCTACATGAACGAATGGTCAAAATGATAAAAATAAAAATAAAAAATCCTACAGACATTCTGCGAGCTTGCCTGCTTGTTTAATTCTTGAACAAATAAAAATGGAGAATACACAGAAAAGTCATTAATCTTCGCCAAATATAGTCTTGCTAATGTCATTCTGTTTGACCCGAAGAATATTTGTTTTGATAGTGAAAAGTCATTCACTCATTTCATCTCCAGACTGGAATGTTCATATATGCTCATATATATCACAGGTTAACAAAAATAAATAAGACTGTTTGAACATCAGAAAGCTGGAAATAAATTCAAAATAATTCCTCTCAATCATCACTGATGACAAAAGGAAATATAGCGAGGGGAAGCAAACATCAAAGGAAATAATAGAGATCAAGAGCGACATAAAATTGGCCTGTTTTCTGTTGGACAGGTAAGTGCCAGCAGTTAGCTTAGTTATAGTGGCTCGCTGTGCATGCACGCAAATTAACTCAGTGGGATGTGCAGCCTATGGGATGTGAAGGAGCTTTTAATTCTTTATATACTCAGCAACAAAAGTTTCTGTGACACCAATATTGTTAATTATTTTTCATAAGGCAATTATGAAATTGTCATACATGGTGATATCAGACTGAAACAGTACACGTAAACACAACATTGAAATGGAAATCATGAAAATGCGAGAAAATGACTTTGCACGTGCAAATGTGCGTAAATCATGCTTGTGGATGGCAATAAAAGAGGAGAATTTTTGGAATGTTCACATTGTGCCTGATGAACGACGGAAGCATCACTTATCGAAAACTCAGCCATTTCGGATCAGGAACTCTACCCTCTAAATGCCAAGACTGTCTGAAAATGATCGGTGGAGGGCCATTGGGATGATTGAATCCGGAACCTCGCAGAGGGAAGTTGCTCATCGCCTGAATGTCCACCGAAACACCATTTGGAACTTATGGCAGCGTCATCAGCAGACAAGACATGTCAGAGACCATCCTCGCAGCGGCCGTCCACGAGTAACCACTCCCAGACAGGACAACTGGATTCGAACAACCCATCTCCGAAATCGATTCCAACCTGCAACCATAACTGCAAGAACGATACCTGGTTTGAGGCGACTGTCTGCACAGACAATCCGTCGCCGTCTCCGTCATTTTGGCATTGTCCCACGTCGGCCAGCAAGACGTCCAATACTCACAGTACAACACCGACGACTGCGTCTACAGTGGGCACAACAACATCGACGGTGGATCCAACGTCAGTGGGATCTTGTACTCTTCACTGATGAATCAAGATTCATGCTTAACTGATGTGATGGTCGTTTACGTGTATACCGTCGACGTGGAGAACATTATGCCAACAACTGTGTTCAGGAATTTGATCGTTTTGGAGGTGGTAGTGTCATGATTTGGGGAGGGATCACGGCTAGAAACAGAACAGATTTGCTTGTTATTGATGGAAATCTGACAGGTCAAAGATATCGCGATGAAGTGCTACGGCCATTGGTGGTACCGTTTTTGATGCAACATGGCCCCGGAATAACGCTGCAACATGATAACGCCAGACCACACGTTGCAAGGATTGTACAGCAGTATCTGACGCAACAACATGTCAATTTCCTGCCATGGCCAGCCAGATCCCCAGACATGTCCCCAATCGAGCATCTTTGGGACGAGATGGATCGACGTTTGCGGCGGTTGGATAACCCGCCAGCTACACTCCAGGAATTGCGACAACGTCTACGTCAGATTTGGAATGACATCCCACAGCAATTTCTGGCACATCTGATTCGGTCCATGCGCCGGAGATGCGTTGCTTGCATCATGGCACGAGGAAGTCACACCCGGTATTGAAGTGTGAAGGTCTCAATTGGTTAGACGTCAGACAAGTGCTTCATGACGCATGAACATGACATTTTTCGTTTTGAGTGACGTTGGCACTGAAAAGTCAGTGTTTCTCCTGTTAAATAAACATATTGATTGCATTGAGATCTTTGCGTGTCATTTATAACATACACATAAATGGTGTCACAGAAACTTTTGTTGCTGAGTATATAATGTTGTCGTGGTAATATTTCATAAAATTTTGAGAAATACTGAATAAAAAAGTTGTACAGTTGTGTCAAATATTATACTGTATGGACACATTAGGGCCTGTGCACAGAGACAGCTGTTTTTGTGCAGGCAGCGTCAATTTCAATGCAAATTTTATTGAGTTCCGCATTGACAGCATACATGTGCCCGTGGCACAAGCCCCTCCCCCCGCTGGGGTCATGGCAGTTGGAATACGGCTGGGCTCATTAATGTCACTTCTCTTTCACCCACTAATCAACATCAAGAAGAAGGATGGACCGACAATATCAATGGCAACATCTGAGGATAAATTGATAGCTGATCTAGCTGCCACAGTTGTTTCTAATCAATAAGACTTTAGGTATGCTTACTGTTCACTGCTTTGGGGCAACATTTCCCAGAGCACAGTTGCGAGGTATGTTAGCAACCTGGCTACATAGTTCAAACCAATAACTGAACATGATTCTAGTTACGCTTTTGAGAAATGTACATTCATCAACTCAGTACCTAAGACTATTCACAATTTCTTCATCAAATTAGCAAACCTTTACGAGGCAACGTAAAGTTAAACTCAGAAGCCTTTAGACTTTCACAGTGATGGATTCTGAAAGTGCTAAGAAGATGGTTTTTTGTAACTTAGTGACTATATGCAGAGAAGTGCTATGGAAATTAAGGTCCCGAGGACAGTTTGTCTTGAGAGTCAAAATCGGCAGTAACAAACAACAGATGCCTGGATGGATCCAGCATGGCTAAAATCTCACACAGGCTGAGGGAGACCTGGCAGTCTTCATCAAATTTGTCAAAAAAAAAGTCTGTCAAAGACCAAAGACCTTCACTAGCGTATCTCCATCCCAACCACCATTCCACGCCCCATATTTCAGAACCACGACCAGAACTGCAAGATCATGTTCCGCAACATCGGCCCACTGTTTTCACAAAGGTAAAAACAAAAGGCTTCTCGAAAGAAACCTGCTGTCAATCTGACCTACTTCCTGTCACAAGCGAGAGATAGGGTCTGCTTGCGGCTGCATACTAAAAAATGGGGGGCGATCTGCAACCCAGCTGTTACTCGCAGCGAGTGCAAATGCATCAATCATCCACTTCTCAGGGATAATTTATGTCCTGCACCAAAGGCCACAGATTCAATCTCCAACATGTTCTGACTGTCATGCCCAATGCTTACATCTGTCATCAGCCTCCTTCCCAGGGACCGTTCCTCTTCTGTCACGCCAGTTATTAATGTTACAATTTACTCCATGAGTAATTAAATGTGATGAGGTATATTCAACCAGTATGGGGCCCGAATATGATAAATTGCCATGCTTGAGATATCTGTATTGATCTGGATCTTTAAGTAACTTTAAGTAAGTGTCAGACTCCAAATTTCTTTGGGACTGATTTATTTCTCTTTCATTTAAGTTATTCATAACCCAATAATTGATGGACTTTTAGGCTTTACCCATAATCTACCTGAGAGCTATGCAATTGTGTTTTTCAGTCCTGGGATTCTGATTTTCACCAATGCATGCCAGACACACAGATGCAAACTCAGGTGAAGTCCCCACAATAATTACGTAATTGTTATTGTAGAAGCACTTTATATGTTTTTGACGTACCTTTATTTTTGATACGCAACAAGCAACAGAAGAACTGCTGCGCAACATGACTTAACTGGATTGAGGGCCGTCTGTCCTGGATTGACTTACATACAGTAGACACTTCATGAAATTTAGGCTGCAACTCATTTCTTATGAGATAAACTCTGTGCCCTTGATTTGACACCAAAGCTTGTTTGCAGGACATTACATAGTGTTCCACCCCCCCAGAGGAGAGGTACGGCCATCATTATTTTCATCTTTTGACAGCTAATATTATTTATCCCTTATGAAAAAAAAAGCATAATCATAACAAATTGTGAACTGCATAACATTAGCTTCATAGCATAATTGCCAAAGTCATATTTTTGCCAAATTGAGATATCAGCTGCCTGTTCTTTCATTTGGGCAAAAAAAGAAAAAAAACTTTTCTTTTTTTTCTAGAAACCATAAAAAAATTATCTTAAATTATAATAAAAGTAAAAATAATAAATTATAAAAACTAAAAATATGCTATGATGCTAACGATGAGTGCATATATATGTATTTATTTGCCTCTGTGGACCCATGCATTTTTGTATACAATTTCACATTTTATTTTTGTATTTTTAAAAATGTATTTTTAAATGGAGCACACAAAATTTTTAGAACAAAAATAAAACTACTTAAGATTAAAGAAATATGGACAGAATAAATTGCAGTATTTTTGTGAACAGAATTCTGTCTTCTTTCTTTTTTTGATAAACTTTTTGTAACACTATCTAAATATATTTTTGCAGAGCACAATTAAATGGATGAAAGAATGTTTTACCCAGTTCAGGACTCAAAGGGAGGAATAATGACTGCAGTTAAGATGCGATTAATTGCCCCGTCCTTTTTCAAAGGCAGTGTCACAGTTGTATTAGGGTGGTAATCTCTCGTATGGACGTGTTGCCATAAATTACTGCTGCCGAGACACTGATCAGCATCGAATTGTTTCATTGCAACTTTATCTTGATTCCTGCTGCCTACTTGACACTAATTAAGCTTTCCTCTCCACGATCCATAAAAGTGTGGCCTTTTCATGTCCGGCCAGTCATAATGTCAATTCCTGCCAAATTACTGCAAATCACGATGAAGCGGGCAGAGAATGTCAATATGGAGGAAGTGAGGTCTTTGAGTTTGTGTTTTGTCAGAGTCTTAAAACAATTGGCACAGACCAAGTAAGGTGTAAATTCATAATAGTAGCATTTTCAATTGCAACCAGTTTTTGGCGTCCACTGGCTCTGAACGTAATGAACTACTGAGCTCAAGGTGCCAAGATCTGGGAACGGTGGGATCCCCCCCGCCCTGACCCCATCCCCCCACTGGGGAACGATGCGGGGCCTGAAGCTGCTTTCACAACGGAAGCGGAAGGAATTCTTCGTGCGACAGATTACATTCAAAGTCAATGCAAAGACGTCTTTGCATTTTGAATGTAATCTGTCGCGCGAAAAATTCCTTCTGCGTACGGTGTCAAAGCAGCTTTGGGGAGGATTCTGTAAAGGAGGCAGGACCAAATCGCAGGCAAGACGTGATGGAATTGCAGCAGGCAAAATTGAATTAAATGTGTGTGTGTGTGTGTGTGTGTTTTAATTTTTTACTTGGAATATTGGCCCAGACAAAAGAAAAGCATTCCATTAGGAAAATCTACTTGACATGTCCCAGATAGCATACGGATGTGGGCCACATCAGGCAATGATCCGGCACTTTTGGTGTTCTTTTGGCCCGTACAAAATAGATGTGAGCCTAAAGTGGCCCATGTGGTAAATGCTGAATTTGGCCCAAATATCACAAAACAAATATGGCTCACAATACGCAAATATTTGGCAGAGTTACAATGGTCAGTCTGTAAGTGAACAAAAACTGGCCCACATTTGCTGCATCATATGTTCTTGGCTGACATCTGGCATTGTGATGGCTTGGTTGTGGCCAAGTTCTGGCAAACGGGAGCGGAGCGCCCAAGTACCATCATTCCATGTGGCATGTGGGCCGGATGAACGTGTCAGGGTGGGCCGAATATGGACCAGAAGAAATTTGCTATCTGGGGTAGCACTGTGTCAGATCTGAGAGCATTACAAACAAACAAACCTTTACAAACAAAAACCAAAATCATGAGGTCAGCAGGAGTGTGTAAGACAGTGAAATTGACAGAGCATTATACTTCATAAATATTGCGGCAACAGGGGGCTATAATGCAGCGTGCTAATGTGCTGCAAAATGATCTGGCGGAGGCAACACAACACTGCTTGTGTCATTGAATTAGTGATGATGCACCCTGCTCTGAGAAATGGACTAGCAGTAGAATTTGCAGTATATAATCCACTGCAGTGATTTCCCATCACCGGCTAACTAATAAAATAGAATATAAAAGTTCCATTCTAAGAAGCCCAAGAGGCATTTTTGGTGATATTACACCACTGCCCAGAAGGTTGTAATCGCTTGTGATTTTCTCATAGATTACAGGGAAGAAAGAAGTAGACAACAAATCAAAATATAAGTCCAAACTCCAATACTTTTTTCATTGCTCATTGAGAAATAATTCTTTTACATCAAATCATGTGTGCCACAATTATTAGCACCCCTGATGTTAATACTTTGTACAACCCCCCTTTGTACAACAAAACAGCACCTAATCTTCTCCTATAATGTTTCAGAAGATGGGAGAATACAGAGAGGGATCTTTGACCATTCCTTTTGTGCACAATCTCTCTAAATCATCCAGCGACCTGGGTCCTCTCCTCTGCACTCTCCTCTTCAGCTCACTCCACAGGTTTTCAATGGGGTTGAGGTCTGGGGACTGAGATGGCCATGGGAGGAGCTTGATTCTGTGTCTGGTGAACCATTTCTGTATAGATTTGGCCACATGTTTAGGGTCATTATCTTGCTGAAAGACCTAGTGATGACTCATCTTCAGCTTTCGGGCAGGGGCCACCAGATTTTGATTTAAAAAGTCCTGGTATTTCAAAGCGTTCATGATGCCATGCACCCTAACAAGGTTCCCAGGGCCTCTGGAAGAGAAACAGGCCCACAGCATCACCGATCTTCCCCCATACCTCACAATGGGCATGAGGTGCTTTTCTGCATACTCATCTTTTGTGTTCCGCCAGACCCACTTAGACTGTTTGTTGCCAAAAAACTCCATCACGGTCTCATCTGACCAAAGCACACGGTCCCAGTTGAAGTCCCAGTACCGCTTAGCGAACTCCAGACGTTTGCGTTTATGATTGTAAGTGAGAAAAGGTTTTTTCTGTGCATGCCTCCCAAACAGCTTGTTGGCATGTAGATAGGGCCTGATGGTTGTTTTGGAGACTTTGTGACCCCAAGATTCTACCATTTGTTGCAATTCTTTAACAGTGAGCTTTGGAGAACTTTTCATTTCTCTTACCATCCTCCTCACTGTGCGTGGTGGCAAAATAACCTTGCGTCCTCGTCCAGGCTTGTTTAACACTGTTCCAGTTGTTTTAAACTTCTTAATGATTCCTCTGAAAGTAGATATGGGCAGGTGCAGGTGAGTGGCTATTTTCTTGTAGCCATTGCCTTACTTGTGAAGGTCAACACACGTCTGCCTTACTTGAATGGTGTGTTCGGATAAGAGAAATGGCCTTTGTGTCACGTCATGTTTATACCCCAGGGCTACAGGAAGTGATGAATTCCTAATTAAATGTTCCTAAATACTCTAATCAGCTTTGTAACTTCAATTACATTTATTTCCTAGGAATTGTTAGGGGTGCCAATAATTGTGGAACAGGTGATTTTATGAAAAATTATTATTTCTTATTCAGGGATTTTTTTTTTCCCTTAAAATTCACTTGAGTTGAAGGTGACATTTTTCCCTCACAATTTTCAGTGTGAGAGCATGCTTCTGCAATAAAAATTGAATTTATTGTAAGACGTTTAACACATCTTTACCAGGGGTGCCAATAATTGTGGAGGGCGCTGTACACTATCAATAAAAATCTATGAAATAGGTAACTGAGTAATTCATCATCTGAAAATTTGTTTGCCTCAAAATACTTCAATTACTGAATCAAGTATTTTAATTTTTCAATGTTTATTCCATACCATTTACTATAGTACAAAACAAATCTACTTTAATGATAAGCGATTCCAAACAATTAAGTGGTATAGGATGCATCAAAATTACTCACTTTAGTAGAAATGAACACTGGCAAAAGGAGCTGAGCTTTGTTTTGGTGTGAAAATCACTTAAGCTCTATGTCTTCTGAGCAGTGAATTATGAGATGAGTCACATAATAGACTGAAAATTGTTCAGAAAATAGCAAAAAAAAAATATATGTCAATATATTCAGCAATTCAAGCTTCTGTTTTGCCAGTGATGTAATTTTTCAAGACAGCCATGAGAGAGGAATCTCTTGCACCAAATCCCCAGTATGCCTTTCTACAGCTACGGGACATTCAATTCGTGTTTTCAGGAATGAGCTTTAAAGGTTCTTCTTAAATGTTTCTGCAGCAATCAGAGCAAACCTTGAGCAAACCAGAAAATATTTCTGGTTCAAAAACAGCCAGGATTTTGTGGCCAGAATTAATATTTACGAATTATCTTGTTCAAATACATGTACGCACAATTTAACGAAAAGTAAAGTTACGCTATCGAAACAGGCACAGGGAGCCAAACAAAAATATAATCATCAAATAAATAAATAAATAAATGAATAGTGTATTTCCTTTACTGTGACGTTGCCAAACCTTCCAATATTCACAGATAAAAAAAAAGTAAAGAAAAAACCAGCAGACAGTGAGCTCGCTCATTGCCAGAACGGTCCTTTTAAATCCGTTGTTGCGGAGTGGATTTGTGGACTCCTGGCTACAGAGTGCTGATGCAGTCGGCTCAGCATAGCTGAACTCAACACAGTCCCATTGCTCAGCGTCTGTCACCATCAGCCAATATTTGGTCTCATCACGATGATGGATGGAGATGTTACCACACCCTGACACCAGAGTGTGGATCGGGACGGCCGAACGGATGAGTCAGCACGATTGATCTGCTCATTGTTGGGCCAGGACATCTCTGCTGTTTGACGAAGTTCGTGACAGTTTTCCATTGTAAGGTCAAGGAGATACAAATGGGGCAGTTCATCGGGGAGAATCTATCTCCTTATAGTCCCGATGTCTAATAATTCACTATAAAATTATTATTATTGCCTTTTTTTGTGAGGCAAATTCAAGGTGAGTGGAAGGGCTTGTCTGATTAGACATACATGTATTTACGTCATATTTAATTTCTTATTTTTTATCGTCCGTGCATCTCTCGTAATACTGGGTAACACTTTATAATGAGTACACATTACTAAGTGTTAGTTAAGCATTGATAAAAACTGAATTCATCATGTATAAAGCATTGTTGTCATCTTAATACTCATTAGTATGTAGTTTATAAACAGTTGTAAATGTCTTAATCAACTCATCATTAATAAGAATGTCAGTTATGGATTGGTAAATACTGAATTCATAATTTATAAATCATGTTTTTAACATGAATACTCACTGGTAAGTAGCTTATAATCAGTTATTTTTTTCTCTGCATTAGTAAGCTCATCAATAACATGCTTAATTATCGCATTTTCAAACTTTAAATTTATTAATGCTTAACAAATGCTAAGCCTTTTGTGAAATATTACTAAGCTTTACAAAAGGTGGTACAATGGGTCACACACGTATTGCTCTTAAAGGCTTTATACAGCATGTATAATGCCTTCACAAATGAGATATAACGTCTTTATAAATTATGCAGAAGCAAATATCATGCTTTGTAGAAGGTGAAATAATTAATCCTTATTCAGCATGCGATGTCAGATGTGAGAATGACAATGTCACTAAGCTGACAATGCCACCCTTAATGACATTTAACCACTAGCTAAGTGACATTGCCAGTTAAATCGCATTTGGAATCAGATCCTGAATAAGGATGAGTTATTTCACCCGTTACAAAGCATGACATTTGCTTATGTATGATTTATAAAGACATTATGTCTCATTTATGAAGGCATTATGCATGCTATATAAAGCCTTTATGAGCAATACTTCATCTAAAGTGTGACCGAACAATGTTTTTTGGAATGGCTTGGGAGAGTAAAGTTCTCACATAAAAAAATAGTCTGACTGTTCATATCCCCGAATCCAATTTTTTTGCTCAGGCCAAAAACTAAATATTGTGGTGATGTGCTACCAATGTAATAGTGAGGGCAGTTTAAGGCGTGTTTGTCTCAAAATGCCTCGCGTGTGGTATCTGTACTTGTGGTAGATACATTTCTTTTTCGTCACAATCGCTGATATCATGTGTTGTTCATTTATTTCAAACAGCTGATGAGCAGTTGGCACCTTTTCTCACTCAGGAAAGTGAGATACATAATTAGCAGAAAATAATGACAACTCCGTGTTACAGGGCTAACACAGTGCTAATGATAAAAATTGATTCCTCTACCTTGTTTGTGAACAATGAAATCTGAGGCAAAATCAAATTTCGCCTCTCCTTACCTCTAATTTGATAGCATGGCAAAGACTCGTAGTGATGTCTGGGAGATTTTTAAAAACACATTTTTATAGATGGGCCTCAAAGTAGAACTTTTTTCTACTCACTCAGCACCTAATATCAGTGAAGATCCCGGCAAGACATAAACATGAGGCACCTGACATGCAGAAGCGTTTAAAGCACTTTTTACGACTGAATTGAATGGAAAAAAAAAATCAGTGAATGCTGCTATAGTTTGCTGCTTATAAACTGCACACCTACAGAAATATTGCAGAAGGTAATGAATTTGACATATTCAAAGTGACAACCAGGGTTCCTACAGGTGCTGGAAATGCTTGAAAATGTAAGGTGCTGGAAAAGCTAAAAAAAAAAAAAAAAGCACCTTGGAAACACTTGGAAAGTGCTTGAATTTTACCCTGGAAAAGTTAAGGAACCGAGGACAACTAACCCAAAATAGTGTGACAAACTAACCTCTTTTGGAATGAGTAGGGCCTTGTTCCTGAGAGGACAATATCATTGTTAAAGGGCCACAAAAGTCAATTGCCCATTAACTCCCAGACATGATGATTCATGAAGGGACATTTTATATTATTTGCCTATGTTACTGTCGGATATGTTGTAAGCAGGAAAGTGGGCTTATAAGAAAAGATTAAAAAGTGCCGAAAAGCTGCGCAAGATGAATTACTCTTGCACATTTCTGTCGTACGAGTACAGGCTTTGCAAACAAGATCTTCTCATTGGCAAGATTGGCGTTTGGCTTCTCTCAAGTTCATTCAGGTACTTCTCTGAGATGAAATTTAGAGGGTGAATGCACTGTACTATCTGAGAATTGCGAATGCTCAAAGAACGAGCATCAAGACCACCGGAGTTGCTTACCAAAATGGCAGATTTTCAATAAGATTTCGTACGACCCCCTTTTGGACGCATTCTAGGTTGAGTAAGCCATCCTAAGCTCAGTGTCCCATTATCCTCGCGTATAACTCTCATGAAGGGACAACAGTTGAGATTCAAAATTGCAGTGGCGCTGATTAATCTGATGTGTCACAGACAAAACTTGAAGAGAAGTCATATTCACCCCATTCCTCCCTGCATTTGAGTGTTGTTCCGTTCTCCACACTGTAATGTGATAAAAAAGCCACTAGATAACAGTATTGACCTTTTTTTCTTGTTAAGCCCAGAATGGAGCTAGGTTTGGGCATGTCCTGGGCATGTCTGAGATGGAAAGTCCCAGAGAATCAGAAAAAAGTCTAAAAGGTGGGAAGGGTCTGCAAAAGAGTATATAAAGAGGAAAATTGAGAGAGTAAAGTAGTAGGAGAAATTGCAAGGAGAAGGATACATTTGACCAGACCTGTCACTCTTTTCAAGACCTGTGAAGCTTTTAGTGGATTTTTGCCTGTGTTGGAGCATTTTCCTCACCTGGAACATCACCAAGCAACCAAATCTCAAGGGACTGTTTTTTTTTTTTCTTGTATATTATCAATCTTGGTCAGTAGTGTAAATTGTAGGTTAGTATCAGTGCTTTATTTTAATTCAATGTGTTTAAGTTTTAAAATCTTGTCTGTCATCCCTTGCTGTCGTAAATGTCATAACAAATTGGGGCCATAACAACACCAAAAGACAAGCATAACCTCAGTGAGATGCTATTCCTTTTTTTGTTGTTAATCTGACACAAAGCCATGTTCGAAAAATGTATGTTTGAAAACCTACATTTCTCTTCTTGCTTACCCTGTTCAAAAAGATTCAAGCTGAACCAGATCAATGAAACAAGACTCGAAGCAACAGTCACTGCTCTGACCCACAGTGCTTCCAAGCCAGATGAAACTGAAATATCATGTCTAATGTGCACCATACTGTAAACTGCACGGACTCTGTTACCGACTGAAGGTAAAACAGGCATCAGGAGAGCGTTCTGCTTCTCATCTTCGAGCTCTCTCTGTCGTTTTGTTCCTCAGAAGAGGCTCCATTGAACGTTCTAATGCCCTGACACTTCACGTCGTTTGAACGCCTCTGTTCTAAAGACTTGGTGTCGCCTTTCAGACAGTAAAGATAGCGCTTCTGCTAGAGCAACTCGGCAAATATACATATAAAAAAATCTAAAATAACTCCGAATACAGATGTGATAATTGCGTATGTACGAATACATCAATCACCTCTAAAAATGATTCATTATTGATCAATGGTTCTCAATCAATTAATTGTTAAATGTAACAGCCCGCAGCTTGTCGTCTAAAATTTGTTTTGTCTTTAGGAGAAATCCTTCCAATTTATGAAAAATTCACCTAACGGTCGCTCTCTTGCAGTCTAAGTGCTATTTTGTCTTTTTTTTTTAGTTATATCACATTGCATTGCATTATTATCCAACTTATTTGCTCTGTCATTTAAAAACCAAATAAGTGATTCGAGGTTAGTTGTGAAATAAAACATTTTCACAAGTTTTAATGGCCCTCCAGCTGACAATTACCTAAAATATTGCAGTAGAATAAAAATGATTGAAAGTAATTATATGAAAATCATTCCGTAGATAATCCAGCTGCATGTTTTTAATAAGAAATTGCATGGCAATAATGTGGTTGATTAGAGGATCCTCGGTCATTTAATTTATAAATGGCAATCATAGATCATGGATGATTGTCAGCAAGTCGTCTGGCTAATTGATTTGATTGATTGTGAAAGGCTCTGCAGCAGGTGGCAGAAATAACAGTGTGAACCTGGAATAAATTAATCTTGTGATGCAGGTGTGCAGCAGGCAAGCGATGTTCATTTGAAGGAACAGCGGCTCTGGCTTATGTGTAGAGATGTTGCAGCACATCAGAGAAAACAAGCAGGCTACTGCAAATTACTGTCAAATATGTTAAGTAATGTAAAATATGCATTTTATTCATATTTAAGAGGGAGAAAGTCCTCATTAAATGCTATACATTCTATGTTAGAACATGATATGCATGCACTATGTCAGTAAATAAGTAATACGTTGTCAATTATGTTATTTGTTTTAATATTGTCTACTTTGTTTGAATGTGTGCATGCGCGCGTGTGTGTGTGTGTGTGTATGCGTGTGTATGCGTGAGTGTATTTCAGGTTCTAAAAAAAGCACAAATGAGAGGGTTCACTTTCTTTCACCCCAGAATGTCCATGAAGCAAAAATGCTGCCATCTAATCAGCAGAAAGTAGTGAAAGACTGTAAAATGGAAAGGCCGCTAAGCTAGCTTTAGCCAAAGCCAAATTAGCAAATATTTCAATGCTGTTTCAAGCTCAGAAATCTCTCTGGAAGTCCAACAAATATTTGCCCATTGTGTCGGCCTTGTCCCATTCTTGAAGACTGAAATGCAAATTAACAGTAGCGGATGTTGCTTAACCCCTCGTTTAAGTGTCCAGACGGCAGAGCGGATATCATTATGGTGGTGTTCTTTAAATCCCAGTGTGTCTAACCCTACTCTCAGTGATGATTCACCCAGTATGTTTCTTGAATGCAAATATTCAGTTTTGTTGAGGCAGGATGCAGTGCTGTAGATGGCATCTGCTCAGCTCACCTCCGCCAGGTCATTGGCGCTGGACCTACCTTATCCTGCTCCATCGATCGCCTGAATCAGACAGAAGCCTGTCGCTCTGATCATTATACACTGGCTGGTCGCACACTCTCCTGCTCAGTCCTCCCTACTCACTGAGGAATAAAAGAAAAGACGACCCTCCGTTGATAGGGTAAGAGATTGTGATGATGCGCTCTCTATTTGGAACCTCCCTGGTGAGAACATGAACAAACTGCAAGGTCAACGCCTTGAACCGAACGAGAAAACTCATGTTGCCAACTCACCAAAATATATTCATGTAGCCATACATACTCAATAACAAACACAAACGCACGTTTTTTTAATTACATACTTTTCATTTTAAGCTTGTATCAGAGTTTAAGAGCTAGAATCCCGAGTGTAATCCAGCTGTGGTTTTGTCCAAAACTAATACTTTTTTTGTTTGGCATGCAGTGAACTTGGTTGAGTCACATGCCATAAAAATGGACGCTGCGGCCTCATTGTTCAGAATTTGAATCGAAAAGGGACCCAGTGACTTTATTGGAGATCTGTCTCAGTCCGCAAGATGAAAATGCTCACTGCAAACTCCTCATTTCTATACTTATTTGCAAACATATTTACTCTATCAGTCAGGTTCGCAATGGCCCCATTGTCATTACATTGCCACTTCAGTATTTGCAGGAAGACTTAAAAATTTAGCTCTGGTTTTGGCTTTTTTGTGGTCACCAGGCACATAACAAACTGTTGACATTATTTTTAGGACCAGAATCCTCAACACAGCACTGAGAGCAGGGCTCTGCCCTCAATGCAAAGCTACATCAGCTTTATGTACCTGCATTTCACAGATACACACCCTCTCTGGTGGGTTAAGGGGGTGCTTGGAGTAACGAGACAGCACAAGGCTTTATGGTAGTGCTTGGCTTTACAGACAACGATAGGGGTGGTGTAAACTATTCAAAAATATGGTGGGGATACCTACATAAATATATTTCCATAGCTGCGATTGGGAAAGGCACTATGTGAGGAACTTATTCATTCTGAACCGACACAGTTGGATTTGAGTAAGAGTGATTAACGGAGAAGTCAGAGATTAGTGTAGTCACTGGTGTCTGATCAGTCCAGATGTGATCACAGATGACAGCGTTATACACGGCCTGCTCTCCTCCTGGACGGCTCGCGCCGGTCTGAGAGAGCGACTCCAATAAAGGCGCAGGTGATGTGTAGAATAGAACAGGTGGCGGTTTGGGAGTCCCAGTGTGTGGAAACAAGGCTTTTATTCTAAAATAATCAAGTCTGGAATTGAAGCGTAGAGAGTGTTTCCCTGTACCATGATATACTATATATCTGAACGGATGAATGAATGAGTGAGTGAGTGAGTGAATGAATTAATGAATGAATGAATAAAAAAGTTACTTAATAACCAAATTATAATATCCACTTTTGTGCTTCTGCTCGTCACTGCAGTCATCCTTCCCCTCCTTTTTTCATTATATGCATCACAGGAAAATGATGAAAATTGCATCATCAGAGCTAAATAAATAAATAAACCCTAAATTTCAATGAAGGATTTTTCATTTGGACCCCTATGGTGCTTGAATCAAAACATGGATTAGGGGAGATTTATAAATGTCAGCTCTAGAGGCCAGAACTTTTCCCTGCCAAGAAGGAGAAATCAATAACCTGATAAGAGTACAACAGTGCAGGGCCCATTATACTGCCTCTACTGTTTCTTACAAGCGTCTCTGTAGGACTCTGTCCTTTACTGTCATGGCAGCGACTTTATGCAGATACTCACCTCAGACTCATGAGCGCACGCACCGGCGCTGCGAATAATAACTGCATGCGATCACCTGGGGTTGTGAAAATAAGAAAACAAAGACCTATCGGTTGTATTCTCATGGCTGGCATAAAAAGTAAATTTATACTCAATAGCATTTTTTTTTGTTACATGTTATTTTCTCACTTGTCTGGAGATGTGAGAGCCAGCGCAGCCTCATCTGCTGAATTCACATTTTTACAGATGACTTGCAGATACCGGTGCTTTGACCGGTCTGGCAAATTACTGCGTTTGGCAACTCAGAACCAAGCTATCTGCAGCACTATCTAGATTATAATCATGGCATGTCTTGAACTGACCAATGCACCAGCAGTACTGCCATGGTACTTAAATATCTATATATATTTTCATCCATCAGAGAATATCCAATGCTTTGAAAGTATGTTTGAACAAATCAACCGCAACAAGCTAGCACATACGGACAGTCATGCAATGCAGAGAAATTAGATTCCCGCCCGGTTCAGAAAGTGAAAGTCCAATCCATTGCTCTGTTCCTGCCACAGTTTTCACTCCTCCATCTGCTCATCACTGTAATTCCCCACTGGAAGCTGGAGATCAGCGGTGAAATGAGCTGGCGGAGGTCAGGGGTGTGAGAAACACGCAGCGGGACTTCCTCTCCCTGACTCCTGGATTTTACACCTCTGCAGACAGGGAGCGAGATGCATTGTGCTCCAGTGGACAGAGAACCGAATCTAACACCTGCATAGTCAGGCTGTGAGCTGATTCTCACATACAGTGGAATCATTTAGCCTGAGCAGAGGTGTACTGTCGACCGACTCTGCAAACCGCACCATCTGTCAACTGCAAGAACAACTGAATTAGTTGTTTTAAATGGGCCATGTAGATAGTGTAAATCAGTGACTATTTATTGTATGTAGTGAAATAAATAAATAAATAAATGTGATTTCTATTTATCTGCCTCTTGCCCCTGTACGTAATTCAAAATACGGTTCCTCGTTAGCCTTAGCTCATTCATCTCTCTGATTTGTTTGTTAATCAAAGCAACTCTTAGCTATAACAATAAAAAATAAGAAAGTTCAACAAAATGAAAGTGCTGTGACTTCCGTGTGGGAAAACTATGCTGTAACACAATGAGTGTTTAATTTAAACAAGTTCCAAAATAAATAAATAAATAAAAGTCGGCATCGTGCACAGTATTTACTCGGACAACTCGAAGATGCCTGTGTAATGAGTGTTACGACAGAGAACATTGCAGAAAACAGTAAATGTGATTTGGTTCCAACAATCTGCCGTCCGATTAGGCTTTCTTTATATGTACATAAGTATGTGTGTTTTGTGCATGTACGTAATGCCAGTGTGTATGCATGCATGCGTGTGTGTGTGTGTGTGTGTGTGCGTGTGTGTGTGTGTGTGTGTGTGTGTATGCGTGTGTGTGTGTGTGTGTGTGTGTATGTGTGTGTGCGTGTGTATGCATGTGTGTGTGTGTGTGTGTGTGTGTGCATGTATGCACTTTTGTGCTTAAGATGCATGCAAGCAGACATACAGCTGCATGTATACGGCACCATCATCTGTTATGGACTGAAGAAGTAAGAAGAATACACACACACACACACACACACAAGCACACAAATGCATAAACACACACTAGTGTGCTCAAACGCACATATGCAATGGTGTGAAAATGTATTTCCCCCTATTTTTTATTTGTTTTAGCTATTTTTGTCCGGCTTAAGTTCCATTATCTGAAACATTTGTCCTGATGTAAGATTTAGACAACATGAGTAAACACTAACATGCAGCTTAAATTATCATTTCGTTTATTGAAGGTAAAGAGAAATTCAAAACCCTTATCAGCCAAATGTAAAAAAAAAAAAAACCTAGTAACTGATTGTGCCATTACAACTGCTATCAAACACTTGTCATAACTGGCTACAAGTGTTTTATATCACTGTAGAAAAATTCTGTCCCGCTTATCTATGCAGAATTGTTTTGATTCAGCCACATTGGAGGGTTTTTGTCCATGGACTGCCCGTTCGGGTCTTAATGACCTTTTTAATTTTTTAAAAAGGCATTTACAGGTGGACTTAACTGATCATTGTCCAGCTGCATAATCTAACTTGTGTTTAGTTAGACTTTCATTGTCTAATATTTCAATTAGTTCAATGACCTGAAACATTTAAGTGTTTAAATCTTGCGTCCATCCATCTGGACGTTGTCGCTGCCCCCCCCCCCCAAAAAAAAAAAAAACTGGTAGCTGCACCCCTGCTGACTGTTAACTGAAAAGTTGCTGGGCTGACGGTTCTGAGTTGATCTGGAGAGATGAAGTCAGGAGGAAGATCTCTGCCTTTGGGCCTGAAACAGCAGGAGGGGCTTTAGGCCTGTTCTCTCAGTCAGCTGCGCAGTCTGGCCCTTCTCCCAGCATGTCCTTGAAAAAGAGAAACGTGTGCTCAATGGGACTTTCCGCTGGTTAAATAACACTAAAGAAAAAAAATCAATAATTAAGATATTAACTGGAAATTAATTTTAATTTCTGCAGCATGGCACAAGGACAGCTGTATAAATGTAATAATATTCTGGCAATATCTTGGTTTGTTTTGTTTTCGATTGAATTATTGTGAGAGGACGTCTTGCTTTCTCCGAGGCTGAAGGACGAAACATCTGAAATGCGCATCTACTCTGTTTTAATAAATGCATAAAAGAATATGCCTACGCGAGATTCAATAAAGCAGGAAGCTTAAGGTGACAGCCAACAGCACTCATTTAAAAGCCCGTACTGTTCAGCCTCGTTCGCTTTTCAGTAAACATTAAAACAGAAAATTCAGATAAATAGAGCCGGCCCTGAAGAGGTACATTTTAAAGAAAATAAACTGAGACAAATGTCTCAATTTCCCAACTGGGCAAATTCAATCAAGCATGAAAAAAGGAACTCTGAATAAAATAATAAAAGGGTAAAATAAACATTTTCTGTTGCTCCCTGTGCTGGGTTTTTGCTGTTTTGCCTCCTGTGTGATAAATAACTGTACAATTAAAACTTCTCGCACAAACGCAGTTATGACTTTGTGGAGGCAATTAGTACATATGTCTCATCGCAAGAGTATTATTTAACTAATGCTGAATGTTATCTGCGGAACGCAATTACGAGGAAGAGCGGCAATAATTTCAGTGCTAATTACCAAAGAAATCACCACAATTCTGCTGCATGAATAATGCTGTGATATTAAACACTTTCTGTGCAGTGACTGTGTGCTGTTTACACAGAATGATAATGCTGCACTCGGTCTAAGGTGGGCATTTTTTCGGCAGCACCTTCACCTCGGCCGCATGGCTTTGGGATGTTTAGAACATAACTGATAGCTGTGATCTGTTGCGTGCTGCATGTCGTTTCTGTGCTCCGGAGGTGTTCTGTGACCTGTCAGCCGTTTCCATCTCATGAAGGCCCCGTGACAGTCAGGAGCAAGTGGAGCAATCAAAGAGGGGACAGTCAAACTGCACCGTCCATGATCTACATAAATAAAACAGCACGTCAGTTTGTAGATGTGAGGGGATTCATCATTCGACCATGAAAGAGGTAGAGAGGACCTGAGGCCTTTTTATTCTGACAAACAAGCAGAGACGGGTATAAATGACGGGCATTCTGAATTCCGCACAGATTTGTGCCAACCCAACAAAGCGCTCGCTGCACGTCAAATTGAAAACGAGAAAATTGAGGGAAAAATGCAATGGGATTCTTGTCCTAACCCCCCCTCACCCCATCCCACAGTCCTCAGGGTTACCAAGGATGGAATCTGATTTCCAAAACCCAAGCTAATGCAGCTCAAAGGATCCATACAAAACACCGCAAATTAGATTGTTGGATTGCAAATGGCAGTGGTTTGCTTCCTGTTATGACAGCCGTAACCACTTTGTCCAAGTTGAGCAGTGATGCTGCCAGAGCAGCTTTCACTCTAAATGTAAATGAGAGGGATTTTAGCAGCTAAGTCAGATAATGTATAGGGGAACCACAGTGTCTCTGCCAGCCTCTATGAATGACAAATGCTGTTAGGAACAGGAAACATACGCCGCCGCAAACAAATAAATGCACGCGCACAGACGGCAAAACTCCAGACACATACGGGCAAAAACACATGTACGCACGCGCACGCACTCGCACGTGTAAACTGGCATCCCCACTCTTGGTCTCTCTCTTTTAAAAATGTGCAGGCCCACATAGACACACACACACACACACACACACACACACACACACTCTCGCACACACAGGTCTGCCATTTCTTCACAGCAGGCTCGGCTGTGTTAAAAATTATACTCTCTTAACAGGCATGGAGCACTCCTGAACAGCAGGTGGCAGCGTAGTTCTCGTAGGGAAGTGGGTGTTGGCACCAGAACACGCAAAGCGCCCTCCTGCAGAGTCGGAAGAGGAACTTGAGCACCAGAAGCAGGAAAGCACTGCTGCCGCTATCCAAACCCCTGTGACCGCCCCCTCAAACACCCACGCACCTCCCACTGACCCCCTCCAGGGCGACCACCAATCAGCACCTCCATCACTGCCCACATAACAAGATCAGTTGGAGGTTTTTATCCAAGTTGACAACTGAGAGGAGACTCCTGGGGATCTCAGAAAGTATCTGCTCTATTCACTCTCTCCGTCGAGACCATAATTACTGGAGTCTCAAATCACTCATACAGCGAATCACTCATCACCATCTCTCTTAAAAAGGGCACACAGACTTGTTTTTTGTGCGAGACAGAATTAATCTTCCGGCTGCTCTTTGCTTGAGATGAAAAGGGAATTTTAAAATAGTCCTCTTAAAGGTCAAAGACTCTATTTAAATGTTCATTTTTGCTTTTATTTTTATGCTACCACCAGCAGCTGACACAATTTTTCCTTGGGATTGCCAATAAATGATAGTTTTGCAGAATTAATAAAATTAAACCCTAAAATAAAGTAGCTTAATGGCAGTGTTTTCAGTTAAGATTGACGGACCATGAGTGGGCACTGGCGGCCTGGTCATTGCTGTTGTGCCAGTAAATCTGGGAGAAGGACCTTGTATAAAAGACATCATTTAATGCATTCAGGCATAGCGATGGTGGCAGAGCTTGTGTCAAGGGCAGGGCGGCACGGCAACGGCACTGTGTACACTGACGATTGACAATCAATCACCGTGAGATCGCTAAAGGTCTGGACGTTGATCTGCAGCGGCTGACTCAGCAGGTAAGCGACGTCTGTCGGGAGGGTCTAAAGAATTCAGAACACACTGACCTCCAGACAAGCTGAGTTCAGTTTTTTTATGTTTTGTTTGGCTCTGACAAAAAAAAAAAAAAAAGCCTTAGAAACAAGTGGCACTGAAGCACTCACTCATGCTCACAGACTCCAAAGTGCCTGCAAAAGAGTTTCTGAAATTGCCTTTTACCATTCGATGTCAAAAAGGCAAAAATAAATGGCTGTTCACTCTCTAGATTTCATCTATTTTTTTTCTCTCTCCTGCCCAGTCTGATTCTGCCGGTTCACCCAGAAACCAAAGTCCACTCTATGCTTTCTCCTTGGGCTCTTTCTCAAGCCTGTGGCAAATGTCAAACACAATGTACTGACGTCAAACTCTGTAGTATTTGCTAAATTCGGGAAGGCGCACCGCCATTTTTACAGGTGGCGCCATCGCTACAAAAACAAAAAATCATGAGCGTTATTTTGCAGATTCATCTTCTGCGGAGGTGTGGTAATGCTGAAGGACATTGATGTTTTGCAGTGTTCATGCGGAAGGATGTGTGTGTGTGTGAGTGGACCAGCCATACCCTCGTCACAAGACATATCACAGTTTTATTGGGTAATTTAATTGCAAGATAATGGGCTACACAGGTTACCTTGCAAAACGATCTCATCCCCCAATGTGTTCGACTTAGAACAAAGCAGATCAGTATGTGCTGCCTCTCCAGACTACAGAGTAAAATACACCCCCCACTCTGAAAAAGTGGGGACATTTTGTTATATACTGAAAAACTTTTTTTTTTTTGAAGTTTGGTTTGAAAAGTCCATTCACACTCTCCTGAATTGAAAAACCATCACAACATATAATTTGATGCTTGAACTAGTTAATTAATTTTGATGAGAGCAGAAGACTACACGGACACATCTACAATTTAGGACTAATAATGAGGTGGCAAGGTAAAATAATAAACTGATGTGATTATGCTGTTATTATCTGAAATAGGTTGTCTGAAAATGGAGGGTTGAGGCTCACCGATATGCTAGCAGATGTATGACCTTATAATCCAACACTTTGAGATGAGTGTTTATCAAGGACAAGTCGGTAGGTTTGGAACATTTCGCCCTCTAAAATGCTTAATGAAATTAAAAGATGGAAGGACTCCCAGGCTTGGTCCATAAAGGACAAGGTCAAAGGCCACATCTGAATGCCCATGACCTTCGCTTCCTCAGGTGTCACTGTTTAAAGAACTGTCTTGCAACTGTAATTGATGTCACGACATGGGCTCAGAGATCCTGTGTGAACCGTGGTCAGTCACGACATTGGGATCACTATGATAACCACTATTCTCCGTTGCATCCACAGATGTAATTAAAGCCGTAGGCCTGTTTTACAAAGCTGAGGCAGTACATCAAGACTTTCAAAATCCGTCATCTGAGATGGACAGACGAGCAGTTAAAGTGCGTTTTATGGACTGTTGAATCAAGATTTCAAGTAGATTTTGGGAAGACAAAAATAAAAAAAAACAGTCATCCTGTTCTCAAGACCAAACATAACATGACAAGGACATGCCAAGCTGTCAGCAGCATCAGGTCGAAAAGCTGGAGTCTGTAACGGTATAGGGGTGTATCAGTGCACATGCCACGGGATATTTGCACATATGCAAGGTCAGCATTAATGCAAGAAGACATGACAGAAATTTAAAGCAACATACAGACATTTCCTGCTCTGGGAGGGACACCCCTGTATTTTCCAACCACACTCTGTGCAGATTACAGGTGCATGGCTGCGTAATCAGAGAGGCTGGATGCCTGGTTGGCGTTCCTGACCAATCTCCAAGGGTGGCGTTTGCCCCCAGCTGGCCGGCTGACCACTAACCCTGCAGACTTTCATTCCATTTAAAAACCTCAGCTCATTTCAAACCTTCATCTACATAATTTTTTGCTGCTTGCATTGAAAACCTATCAATCATTTTTTTGCGAGGATAGGCTCTGTGTTTCTCGCTGACTGGATTTCTATAAAAGTGATGTATTCCTTCCTATTATTCATGCGAGAGGTCAGATGGAGCGAACGACAAATAAGGAGAGGGAATCTTCAGAAAAAAAAAAAATAGCTTTCTGAAATAATTACAAGCAACATTGTGGACACTGTTTTCAATTCCTCTGGTCCATAAGGTGCATTTTTCAATAAATAGTGTCCAAATTATTTAAACGTTTACAAGCATGGTCTAATTTACTTGAATGAGCCCACTGTCTTCAACAATCCACGATGAACTTCACACCGATGGTACGATTATTTCATCTGTTAGGCCAACAGCCATGGCCGGTCGCCGTGATGAGAAGGAAAGGACACAGTTAACTCCCGTGTTACTTTGCTCCTGCAATACAACACAGGACCAATGTTTGAAAAAAAGGAAAGATCAAATATAACCACTGGCAATCCATCGTAGTTGTAGTGATTGGATGTGTCATTTGTGCCCCAGTTTTCCAAAGAATTTCTTCATTTAGTTATTTTATTAGAAAAATTGCTGTTATTCCAAAAAAATCCTTGTTTCATATGAAAAAAAAAACTCTCTGCATGTCATTCAAAAACAAATTGAGGCAAACACTGCACTTGTTCAGTTATACGTAATCTTTTGCTCAATACTGACATAATTTAGTAGGCTGCAGATTTTTTGACTGTTTAAGGTCAATCGTATTATTCACTGAAAACCAGACAAGTTTTATTTCCTCGTATTTCCCACCCAGCCCCCCCCCCCCCCCTCCCTTTTTTTTTTGCAAGTGAGCATATCGTCATGCTGGCAGGTTTAATCTGATTTATGTTACTTCAAATTATGTGAATGCCATAATACAGTAAATATTAGTACGCGGTCGTGAAAACGTACACTAAGTTCCCCTGCAAAGTCTGTCTGCCTGTCCATCAATCTGCAGCACCTATCTATCAACCACATGCCAATCGATGGTGGGCTGGTACAGCTGCAGTGCCTGTGGGAGAGCGTGTGGGGCTCTGATTGGCTGATGTGAACCTGATCCTCCGCCTCTGCTCTGGTCCTGCTGCGCCACTCCATAAAAGCTTATTTTATCTCCCCTCAGATTGGTCCCCAGAGAAGTGTTCTTTATCCAATTCCTGCAAATCCACTGCCAGATTTATTGACTTTCTGAGTGTGTTTGTGTGTGTGTGTGTGTGTGTGTGTGTGCGTGTGCATGTGCATGTGCATGTGCGTGTGTTTGTGTCTGTGCGAGTGTGCGCGTGTTTGAAGCCTCCGACTGGGAATTGCTCAAAATACAAACCCTTGACGACAAGTACAAATATGTTGTATTTATTTTTTTATTTTAGTTTATACAATGCAGTTAAGGCGGCTGCAATGTCTCGGGCAATCAATTTTGTCACCCGCAGAAGTTTAATGGACAATTGCATTTCTTTTTTTCCCCCTTCAAGTTTATTGAACTGATTTAATTCCACTGGATGAAAGACACATAACGCCACGCTAATGGACAACAAAGGAAGTTATTAGTGCTGCACTGTTTCTCCTGTTCACTGCTTCAGCACTACGGTCGCCTCCCAACATGAACCGTACTTAGAACTCAATTACCCATCGGAACAAAAGACACAGGCCTTCAGAGATAAAGCGTTTGAGTGGAAAATAAATAGTGCTGTGTAACTTCGGGTCTATGCAGCGAAATGCCTCTGATGGCAGGTTAGCAGGGTTGTTTGGATCATTAATAATTGCACTTAAATGGCTCTTTGCCTATCATGTTGAATACGATGGAACGAAAGCACAGATTAAAGGAACGTCGAATAAAAGCTGTAATTAGAATGGATGGAAGCCAGTGTCGGTTGACAGAGTAAGACGTGTTATTTTATGGTAATGCTTATTGCCAGCACTACACGCATTGCGAGAAGTAATGATGAAAATCATGCAGTCCCGCACTACATTCCCATTTTAGATTTTAGACTGTAATTCCCTGTGCCTTATAGAAGCACTCTGGGAAACCAAATGTCCTTCTTCTCCTATAGCGAGAAGCAGTAACTGCTGAAGGTGTTTATGGGCCTCATGTACCAGAGATAACTTTGAAACCAAAGAAGTTTTGTGAGTATGATGTGACCCAGATCAGTTAGTACCTCAACCACAGCCTTGCAAAGCCACAAAGAATAAACATTAGAACTACTGCTATATCAAAATGTTCTACTTTTTTGATGATTTGCACCCATTTATCTTCACGGGTTCAAGGGCATGTAAATCCTGCGACCAACATTTTTAAAAGCTAGAACATATCAGAGGAAACAAATGCACATTTATTTCTGCTAAAATCGATCCCTAATCAAAGATAATCAATTTTACTGACAGCTTGGAATGGGAACTGCTGACCATGAGCTAAGCCGCACAGAACAACCAGTTATGTCAGCGATGGAACACATGGACCTGTGTCAGTATATCAAGTATCCCAAACAGTAGATTTGAGAGCGAGGGTTTGTATTCCAATTCTGAAGACTGGAATGGCATCGGACCAGATTATGGTCATAGAAGTGAAGACTTTTGTGACTTCTTCCTCCATCGGGTTTGAGTCGATATATTCTGGCTTTGATCAGTCTCTTGTCGTGAGTTTGTTCCAGTTACTTTGCTCTGTGTCCTACTCAACTATTCTGAGTCTGATTCTCTGTGTTTGACCTTCCTTGGATTTCCCTCTGTCAACGGCAGCCTATTGCCTGGCCTTCTGAATGACAATGTCTGATTGTGATTTTGTGCCACATTTGGCATGTCCAGTTTTTTGCCTGCTTTTGGGATTACGCCCCCACAGTCTGGTTTGTTTACTGCAATATCCAGATCTCTGTAAATTAACTTGGACTGTCTCGCCCCTCCTTTAATAAGCCCTGTGCTCCTTGGAACTACTGTCAGCATTTGAGTCCCCAAGTTCTGCCCCACAGATGTCATTTCAGTTTTACCATGTACATCCATCCACAGTCCATCCAACAGGAACGATATTTAAAATTAATATCCTGAAATGAATAGCCCGAATGCCAATAATCTGCAAGTCTGCTTTTGATGATGGGTACTTTGATGAGAAATCGTTGAAATGGATAACTGTGTTATTCATAATTTAAAAACATTGTTTCCAAAAAATATTTAAATAAAAAATCTTAAAATATAATTAACTGTTTGTTTTATAAAAATTACTATCATACAAATGTATTGAATAAAACAGCTATAACTACTTGAATGACAAGATTAAAATAATTGAGTCATAGTGTCTGTTTCGTTCTGCGTGTGCTTTTAGTTTTCTCTTACATGATTAAATTTTTGAGCAAAATAAATGAATAAATTACTCAACAACAAATTACAGTTGTACATTGTTCCCATACCGTCCCTCTCATATTTTCCCCAGAAATAATAGCAGAGTTTTGCCATCCTATTTTCAGAAACCATGTATATTATAAAGCAACAGCGTATTTCATCAATCTCACCATTTCCTTTGCTTATACTTTTTTATAAAGGAGCTTTCAGTGCTATAGCTGTCCAGCACATCACCTGCTGTTTGCTACATTTTGCTCATTTTCTTAGGATGGTAATTTGGAGTCCTGTACTCAAAGACACATGCGGGAACAGACAGACGTGTTCTAGGATGTTCCAGATAGCATGTGTCGGTGAATTATGCCTGCAGAACAATGATTGAATATATTCAGCCTTGGCGGTATGCTGTGAGGTAGTTTAAAGTAGATGGAAAACACGAGTGAATGGAAAGAAAAGACAAAAATAACACTGTTGGTGTTTCACTTCCATTAGCCGCCCAAGCGCCAAGACGTACATTGACGCATATATCTCTAAGAATCAGGAAAAACAAATACTAGTGATGACCAGGGCCTTCATCTGAAAGCTTCGGTGTTCACATCAGTTAAAGGTCTATTTTCTGTAGTTTATATGTATAGCACTTTTCAAAAACAAAGCAACAAAGTGCTTTACACATATTTTCAGTGGCGTCATCCTGTGTTAGGTGCCAATGTCTATATAAAGAACAGTAACACTATGTCCACATATTATAGCTGGAGTGGAAAAACTGTTGTAAATAGTGTGTCCAGATCTGTGGGTAAACTGAGGTTTTAGCTCACAGGGATCACTCCAGCATATGTTTACCTCATTGTTTAAAATGTTTACCACAATTAACATGGACTCTCTCCATCGTAAATCTATATGTATGGCATAAAGTATGAAAAAGCTCAATAGGTTTTTTCCTTGGGTGTTTCTGATATTTTGTTTGATAATTCTTGGATGGTTGAATATCATGTAATAAGGACAGATAAAACGAACCACAGTTTAGGCCAGGGTTTAAAAATCAGATCTTGAAATATGTTTATAAATGCTGGGAATGCTGGTTGGCAACATGCTTTTTGGAACATGGAATCGTGCCACCTATTCGCATAGCGCTGTCCTGGGATGTCATTTTGCATCTTGTCCATTTCTTTGCCACTGAAGACACTGCCAGCCACGCAGAACACACTGTTCTCTCTTTTTCCAATTAAAATCTAATGTTAAAAGGAGGCGATTAAAATAAATTAATTCAAGTACCGCCCTCTCCCTACTAAAAAAAGCCACCATATTGCTGAAGAGAAAATTCAGGGACAGGTTTGGGAACAGTCATGGTGCCACAGTGATTTGACCTCTCATTTGAACAGGATAATTCGGCAGTGTGTTTGTGGAGGGGAAAGAGATGAATCCTATCTTCTGCATGCAGACGGCGGGATCTGCCTCTGTTTCCTTTGTTGCCGGAAACCTGTCTGCATTTTTGCTTTTTTTCTCCTTTGATTATTGTATTTATAGACTCTGCCAGTGTGAAACTACTTTGGGACATCTTCATAAATTTTGCTACATCATTCTCTTAAAATTGAAACGCACAATATTTGTGTGCAGATGAAGTCACGATGACATAAAGCATTATCCTAAATTATTAATTTATTTATTATGTACAAACGTTTGTAATATCAATGACAGAAATCCGGTTGTGCTTCGCATGAACTTGCTTTATAAATGCTGGGCGCGCTTGTGCTATCATTCAACAAGTGTATTTCACAGTGTGCGGACACAGTGAGTTACAGCGTGAGGCGTTGATGAAAGTGAAAACTGACGGCAGTTCCAAGCTGTGAAAGAGTACATAACCAAGGAAATGATTGTTGACAAGGATGTCACAGTGGGAAGGAGGAATACAGATAAAGTGTGTCTTGTTAAACATTTATAGCTGATTTTAAATGTATGTTGCTCAGAGACTTGAGTTACTGTGTGGTCGGGGCCATATGTTTTGTTTAGTCAGCGGCCAGGCAGCTTTGCAGCTGGTCCGTCTTATATTTCTCGATATTATTATTTTTATTATTATTACATTATTATTATTATAATAATTATTATTATTATTATTATTATCAGTAGTAGTAGTAGTAGTAGTAGACTTCCTGGCATGATCCGGACAATGAACTAGAGTATAATTCAATAGCAGAGTTTATTGATAGTAATACAGTAATGACAGAATGATGAAGCTCAGAGCAGGACGGCACTGTTCGGTTCAGATGGTGATGAGCGTGGGTAAGGGGCATCTCTGTGCCTTGCCAGTAGCGTCCTGGGGCAGTAGCCAGATGGCAATCACCCTCGCTAGAGCGAAGCTGTCAGAAGGCAGGTCTGGAGAATTTCGCAGGAACGTGGTCCTAATCCTGATGACTGCAGAAGGCTTGGGAGAGGCTCCAAATAAACTAGGCTGAAGAACATACTGAAAGTGTGGGTCAACAGGAATGCAGTCCCAATCATGGAGACCGGGATATTGGCATGGGAGCTTGTTCCTGTTAATAAGACTCACGATCGTTAAAGATTACGATAATGTCCAAAGACAAATTCTCAAACTAGGAGGACTGGGGTGTATTTCACAAAGCTGGCTAACTGAGTAAGTCTGGCTTTTTCACAAAGTAAAACCTGGAAAATATTCAAATCTGAAACATGAACTGAAATAAATACAGCTTTCCAGGTTTTACCATGTGCAAAACCCTGGCTTACTCACTTAGCCAGCTTTGTGGAATTAACCTCCCTGGTTGCTCTAGGGCTTTTTGCAAGGAACACAATGCATAACACCAGGCAGGGGAGTCACACACTGATCATTTGAAAAAGCTAGTCAATCAAGGTCTGAGAGCTCCTGGTGATTCCTGGAGCAGTGATATAAATTGAACTTTTGTGTGATAGAGGGTTATACATGACCTGTGTTTGTCCATCAAAAGGCATTTGAGGCGAGAGGGCAAAATGTGTAGGCATATTCCAAAAGGCCTTTTATTTCTATTTCATAGTTCTTAATGATATTTTAACTCACATTATAACACTGCCACCTTCCCTGAATTTCTGTTTTGTCTGGTAACTGTTATAAGCAGGTATTTCCAATAGTTCTGGAACTAAGCCATGATGCAGAAAGAGCCAGGAAGTCCAAGTTTAAAAGAGTCAGAAGATTATGTATTCAATCACGTTGACGCAGCAGGCCTCAAATATTCAGATGTTCGCCAAATATTCCTCGGGTTTCGATGTCTGGTCCCAAATAATTACGGTTTGATTTACTGTCTGGAAGAAACAGTGTTGTGCACATTTTCTTGGTGTTTTATTATTGTTATTATAAATATTATTATTACTTTCTTTTAAGAACTAAAAACGTCTAATCCTGTGAGTTCTTCATGCCCCACTCCCATCTGTGGTTCAAGGATATAAAGGAACATTGAGGAAGTTTTTTTTTTTTTGCATAGAACAGCCAAAGTCATCTTTATCGTAGCGTACACTTGTGACATCGCCGGCAAAAGGTAAAAAAAAATTTCCCCCAAACCCATCTGCTCAATCAAGCTTAAATTCACTGCGTTTCTGTGTGCTTCTGTGTGACAGGACTCTCACAGCTGTCCTTATTAGGCAAGAAAACCTGTCAGGGTAAAAGATTAGAGTCTCGTGCCGTTAGGGTTTTGCCACATGATGTGACACAGCGTGCAACGCGCAGTTTCACACAGATCAGCACCTCGGCGCTGTTAGCATATCCCTTTGTGATGAGCGCTTTATCGCTGTCTCCTGGTGGGTAACACCTTGTTCCCAGTCCTGAGTATCTATCCTGTGATTGAGATGCAAAGGAAGTTACTCCATGGTCCAAGGATTATGATTCCCTCGCTCCTTTCCCTCTAATACTATTTGCTGCAGAGATGATTGTCATACTGATTCATGAGGGAATAATCTGGACCCACCAAACGCATTCCGCCCCGTCTGAGGGGGTCGAACTGGCGGACTGCGCTCACAAATAAATCCCTGAGTGTTGCAGTGAAAGCTAAATGTTTTCTGCGGCAGTTAACCTGCTGGAAAGGCAGAGAGAGCTGCAGAGAGACCAGGAGCTGTTTTGTCTGATTTGGCATTAGTTAGCACAGACAAAGTCAAATTCCAAAGAAACATGAGAAAATTTTCAGTCATGATCTGGAGTACAGACTTAAAAGGTGAATAACAAAATAATGAGTTTGCTTTTATACCACTGCTTTCTTGTTAGCTCGATCCAGCACTAACATTTCTGAACTCTCCAATCATTACCCCTCTGATAATGGATAAACTGCAGAGAACTGAGCATTTGTGCGACAAATATTATTTTTCATTTTTATTGGAAAACATCTTGATTATGCAATGGTCTTTTCATCTTTAGTTAAATGTAAAATACTTTGTAGAGCACCGATCAAATGTATAAATGACACCAACCTTATTAAATACATTTTGTCTGTGAAGGTTAATAGTTAACAAGACTAGTTTTTAATAAATTATTTGGAGATATAGGCAATAATGTAATTCAAATAACTGTATTTCTTCATTAGGTACGATATTTCTGAAAGGCGTCAGTGCGTACACAACATAAAACAGGGCTGTCTGTGAACAACAATAAGACAACATACAAGTCCTGCTTAGAACAGAATAAAACAACTTAAAGCAGTAAGCAATAGGAAACATCCACAAGTGGATTAAGTGTGCTGAAAATGTCTTTGAGTTGGATTTTGAACCAAGACTAAATCAGGGGTTCACGAGCTGAATTGAGATGGACATAAAAGGTAGTGACTTGTATCAGGGGCCCGAAGTTTGGCGGTTGTATTGGTTGCGTCTTCCATCTGTTGTATTCAAGGCTGTTCTGTAGTTCCTTAGTTTTGGTCTGCGCTGCTTCGTGGTTCTGGTCCAGTCCGGAGGTTCTTGGAAGCAGCTGCCGATTCAACCATGGGAAAATGGCTGGGATGAGTAAGCAGATACATGCCTGTTAAAAAAACAGAAGAAGAAGAAGAAAGGGAAAAAAGAGCCTCAGGGAATGTAAGTATGGCTGGGTGTTGAACTTGAAGGATATCAGATGATCTTGGACGATCACAGCCTGATGTCAAGTGAGAGGGCTTTGTGTCTGTTTTCTATGGATAGAAAATGCACTGAGTCGGGATTTTTTGGTTTTTTGGAATGTTTGGATGGCATCCTACACCATATCTCAGAATTAGGCCATGTGTGCATTAATGCTGATGTTTCTCTCAATGGATGTTTTCTCCCTCCATTAAAAAAGAAAAAAACAAATCTGTCCATATGACTTCCACACACATGAGAACCGCAAAGTGAGTACAAATGCTCAAATCAAGTGTGCTGGGCCAGTTAGTGGCAGTAATCTACGTTATAATATGTTTATTAACAGAGAATAACATCACCCCAAGTCAAAATGGTCATGTGCAAACTAAGTAGTGATGTCATCATTTCTCATACCATCCAACTTATAATATCCACATGGATACTCAGAAACTGGAGTTTTAAAAAAAGTCTTACTCTTCAAGACACGTTGAAAATTCTCCATATTCGCGACGTAAAAAGCCGCTTGCACATGAACAAGAGGGCAAAACACACATGAAAAGCTGTTTTCAAAAACTCCAGTGCAAGTGTGTGCAAGGCCTAAGCTCTACTCCTCAACCACATTCAGTTACAGAAATGATTGTTACATCAACACTTGGATGTTCCGTTAAAACGCTTTAACACAGATTCACAGATTCATCATCTTTCTCCATAAATGCTAAACAATTTTTGGGCCAATGCTGGCTCTGCGCGTTACTATTTTCTGTGACCCCCTGGATCCAGACTTTCATTACCTCCACACATCCTACCCCAAAACAAATTCTGCATTTTCTTAGACTAAGTGACACTTCAAAAACCACACAATTAATTCTATTACTGCCCAGACCCCACCCCATATTACATTACACTATTGCATAGCCTATATGTGGTTTAATTTTGAGTGTCAACCCAACTTACCTGAAGTCTGACTCAAGTAAAGCTCATGGATCGTAAAGCTTTCTGCGCTTGGTGAGTGACTGCGGGCTCGCAGATCCGCATCTAGGCCTGCTGGCTTGACTAATGTCCTTTTGTTTTCTGGGTGAACTTTGAAAACCACATTTGTGCAGAATTTTTGAAAGTAAAGATAAATTGTGCCTAGACCATAATTCAGTGAAACCAAATTGTGCCAAACCCTGTCATTTGTCTTTTCTTGTCTTTAAAAAAAATAAAAAGCTTTATTTCTGAGTATGTGAAATGGAGCACAAAATCAAAATTGGGGAGCTGAGAAAGTGGGGAGATGTAATGCCTGTTGGATTCTCTTTCATGTGTCAGGACACGGTGGTTAAAGGAGATCTGGAGCCCCGGCCCTGGGGATTAGAGGGCTGCTTGAGGGGTATGGGGTGCAGGACTGTGAACTGCTGATGTGTCAGGTGAAGTTAATGATGTCCGAGTGGCTGCACCTCCCACTGTGATGATGCCCCGGAGGCCACACACAGTCTGTGTTACCTGTTTGCACAGCTCTTTACCAGCTCTGTCCACTGCCATGAAGCTACATCAATTCGTTGCCCACCTGGAGTGTAATCTGTGCCCATCACCCCCCCTCCCCCACCTCTTCTTTCTCAGGTCCATTTTTGGTTTGTCCCGGGGGTTGTTTGCAAAACTGTTCACAATTACTGATTGCCAGCATATCATCAGTTTACACTTCTTTCTCAGGATCTTTCTTATCATCTATAAAAGTGTTACCAATTTTTCATCATATTTTGAAAGCGATTTCTTATCGAGAAAAAAAATACTGCTCTGTCGTGCATGTGAGCTTGTCCTTATGCTTGAAGCTGCTCGCCTGAAAACTTAAAAACCGAAAAACTTCCATGCATAAAGACTTAATTTCACGTGAGAATCTCTGAAAATTGTGTTGATTGAATAACAAAATATCGCCTTTCATTATTGGTTCAGTGCGGGTTGATTTAAAATCGCGGCAATTAAATATTAAAAGGGTAAGACTCAAGCCATATAAGAGAGAGCAGACAGGTACGCTATTTTGAATAACGTTGATTTAAATGCAGCAGATATGCACCCAGATGAATGATTATCGTCTTACCAAAACGTGGAGAGCTAGCAGCACCTGATAGTCTGGATTGCGCTCAGAGTGAATGTATTATTTATTATGAAAATGACTGAGAACAGGTCAGGACTAATAATTGTTTTAAAAATATAGGCCTATTCTGTCCCCCCCCCCAGTTCTGGCGCCGCCACTGAACCCTTTCCTTTCACCTTTGAAAAAAAACGTATGTTATTGTTGTACGATTCTTCAAATATTAACTGGCATGCATTAGCAGTGCACCGTTCACTGCATGAGTTTTGTGTTGTTTTATTTCCCTCTTGTATGTTATTGTAATATAATTCTTCAAATATTGACTGGAATATATTGGCAGTGCGCTGTTCGCTGCATTTTCGCTTGTTAGTGTTTTGGTTGTGAGCAGGCTGTTTTATGTTGAGGTATATATAACATGGTCCTTTTGATGGTCCAATAGTGTGGTAATATCTCGTCAGATCTTCATTGTTTGTGTGCGTTTAGATGACTAAATTCCAGCCAAATCATGTTATCACTGGCATTTTACGGCAATGGAAAAATTGGAGTCCCAGTGATGCATTGGGTTGTAAAAAACTGTGTCCTTTATGACCTGAGCTAGTCCTCGGGATGTATAGGGGTTTAAAAAACTTTAAAACAGTCCTTCATGATATGAGTCATTGAGTGAGTCCCATTTGCTATTGTTATTATCATAAATTTTTATATGTAAATTCCCAAATAACTTTTGATTTACCACTTGCAACAATTTTTCTTTCCTTTTCATTTTTGTTCTAGAGGGCTGGTGAACCTGCTTGGTTGTGGGCTTTGTGAAAGCACTTGGCACCATTAGATGCAGTAGCGTGACCTTAACCCACCCGAGCTATTGGTCGCACATAAAACCCAATCCTATGCTTTACCTGAAATAGAGCTCTTTGTCGTCTTTGCATCATAAAATGCTGTGATTGTGGTGTCCATAATATCATGTAGTGCTAACACTTTATTTGAAGTGTTGCTCATAAAGGCTCTATACAGCATGCAGTATCATACCTTCATAAATGAGACAAAATGTCTTCATAAGTCATACATAAGCAAATGTCATACTTTGTAAAGGGTGAAATAACACATCCTTCTTCAGCAGGTGACGCCAGCTGTGATATAACTGACAGTGTCAATTAGCTAGTGGCTAAATGCTATTAAGCGTGACATTGTCAGCTGAGTGATGTTGTCATTGTCACATCTGGCATCACATGCTGAATAAGGATGTGTGATTCCACCTTTTACAAAGTATGACATTTGCTTATGTATGATTTATGAAGACATTATGTCTCATTTATGAAGGCATTATACACATGCTGTATAAAGCCTTTATGAGCAACACTTCAAATAAAGTGCGACCCATGTAGTTTAAGTAGAAATTGCCACAATTTCCATATCTGGAGCATCGTTTAAACAGTTTCATGTTTTTTCTAATGTTTGTCTCATGCACTTGGGCAAAGTGGTGGACCTCAGCCCATCTTTGCCCAGGCCGTTCCCGGATGGTGTTTTTTTACCAAATCACGATTACAATCACCTCCGGAAATCAGATGTCTCAAATTACATCATTTTTCAATGTATTTTTTTTAACTTCATTACTAGTTCAAAATTGCCCTTGTCCCAACTTTCTTTCTTGAATGTAAGGCAGGGCTGATACTGGAAGTGAATTTACTGAATTCTTCTGCAACTTCTCTGGCTGGACGACCAGCATAAGAGCTGCGTCTCATTAGCATTCAACAGATAAGCCGGAGTGGACCAGAGTGAGTGACAGCCGCCAGATGAAAACGACAGGAAGTGACAGATGGCGCTGAGCAAAGGGGCCCCCGTGCCCCCCAGGGGCCAAGAGAGAGTTATAGAAATGAGCAGAAGAGATGGGGGCCGACACTATCCCCCTCCATCTTCTCGAAATACTTATTAGACTCAAGGTCTCAGGAAGAGGAGTGGGTCTGACAGAACCAATCACGGTTTTGATCATATGTGCTGGTCAGAGGACATCAGTGTAATGCATACACCTCTCAGGATTCTCCAAAACACTCAGGCCTGAGAAAATGAACCATATTGAAGTCGTTCCATTGCTCTCCCTATTCATTCAGATGTCAGGACACTGGCCATGCTTCTTACTGCACTGGTTGCTGATTCACTCGTGAAAAAGGAGCTGTTGCATATTCAGTGCTCATATTAACTTGAATTTCATTTTGTATTTTCACAGATATAAATAAATAATCATTTAGTGTTATGAAACTGGACAACCTGTTTTCAGCTAACTGTATTAAGGGTTTGTATTTAGCACTTGAAGATGGATGTATCTGTGCTCACTGAGAGCGCGGCTCAACCGGCGCTAACCCAGATAACCCCCTCCTGGCGTTATCAGCTCTTACACGTGGGCGACCCTCATCGAACGTGGTGACTCGCTATAATCCTCGGGCTGCCCCTGTGCCCGAGACGCCCTTTGTCAGAAATCTGATTACCCTCCCGGGCCCTTCCCAGCGTCTGGGGCGCTGGTGACAGCCCACGCTGCAAGGTGCCCTGGGCTCCTCTCCTGAAGGTCACCCCCGCACTGCCCCCCGCGCCGCACCGGTGCTGTTTACTGCCTCCAAACAGCAGAAACCCAATTACTCCTACCTGCTCCGACAGCAACTTCTGTAATGCCTTACCGCGCCAGTCGATTCATATAAATCTATAGCTGAGGCCAGACTCACCTCCCTCTGTCACCCTACTGAGGTGAGGAGGAGGGGGGGGGACATGATTTCAAATTTTACCGTAAAACCTTCCGGTAATTCTAAGACCCTAGGTGCTGAGTGTAAAGCAGAGAAAAGGCAAGCCGACTAGACTTATTTATTCCTCATCATAAATGTATGATTATAAACCTGTCATCGTTATCGTAGAAACGTACAGCCGGCTGTAATGTTCTCTGATTTATGTCTCGACGGTGGGTGTTGTGTCGCGGCCACCGGTATCTGCCCACGAGTGCTTATGAAACACAAGCGGTTGTAAGCTTGGCTCCTCTCGGGTTCAGAGGTATGTGAATAAGCTCGGGCGACTGCTGTAAACAGCTCAGAACAATCGGGAGAGACTCATTTCTGAAGAACCTCCGTCTTCAGTAAAAATATGAATATAAACAAGATAACGGCAAAGATCTGATGCAGCGGCGCAGTCATATGCTAGTCATCACATTTTCAGCAGAGCATTGTTGGTGTGTGTGTGTGCGTGTGTGTGTTTGTGTGCGTGCATGCGCATGTTTGCGTGTGTGTGTGTATGTGTGTGTGTGTGTGTGTGTGTGTGTGTGCGTGCTCAAAGACCAGAACGTGTTTTGAGTCTCAAATGTCAGTGATTCATGGAGGGGAAAATTATTCTGAGAGAGAGAAAGGGAGAGAGAGAGAGAGAGAGAGAGAGAGAGAGAGAGAGAGAGCATTGAACGGGTGTCAGCCGAGGCCATGCAGTCAGACTGCCCCAACCCCCGGCAAAGCCTTGTTCACCAGGCTTCACAGATACTCCAGAACAATCACAAAATGATAATCATTTATGTAATGACAGCATAATGAAATTCTAAAAAAAAGTTGGCATGGAAAAAAAATGAGTCAGCTTATGTGTGTGTGTGTGTGTTTGTGTGCATGCTTGTGTGTGTATGGGTGTGCCAGAGCATTCTAAATACATCTGATTTCTCTACTCCTTCAACTGAAATTTTTATGTAAATTTGAAGCAGTTCCAGTGAGGACCCAAGTTCCTCCTGCTAGACAATACACCAGCCTTCTGTGCCATCTAGGGACAGCTTATGGGACTACCAATCCTGATCACCCGCAATGTGCCCCACTGTCCAATGAAAACAAACAACACGCATCTGTTTTTCCTGTTATTTTAATTCCAGCATTTCACTACGGATAAGCACCTCACAGGCTGTATCCTCAGATAGTGCTAAAATACCCAGCTGTGGGATCTTGACTTGCGAAGGTATTGATGGCTTTTCGCATCATGTGCCCAGTGAGGTCGGCTGCCAGGACGGTCCATTTTTGCCAGAGGAAACAAAGAGCTCACGTCACTCCGCTGATGATTTATACCCAGCTTGTGGCAGCTAGCCCTGACGCGCACCTCATCAAAAAGCAATCACACAAAATCACCGCGCAAACTAAACCCACCTTCATCCTCCGAGTGCGTGGGGACATTGCAGAAACACTTCTCGTTAAGCGAAGGAATTCGCATTGAAACGGATAACCTCAAGAAAATGAAAGTAAATAAGCTGCCAGTTATTCTGACTGCTCTGTTCGAAATGCATTAATTTAGATTTCGGTTGCGCAAGTTCTGTTGCCCCCAGAATGACCTCGACATTGTTGCTCCAGTGTTCTCATTGTTTACTTATTTCAGGCTTATTTGAAAAAGCACTCAATTATATACAATCAAATTTTGACAAAATTTGTATAATTGACTGAGGTACATAATCATGATATATGGTATGATAAATGATGGCGGACTGGGTAACTTGACAGAGTATCTTAAGTTTGAACCTGGCATGGAGCCTCTCTGCGTGGAGTTTGCATACAGTATCCACATGGGTTTTATTCCATAATCAGAACACATTCTCATTGGAGGAACTATGGAGCACATGGGTCATTCCTTGTCAATATTAAGTGAGCAATATTAAAGAGCATCGTCAATTCCCATTGTTTTTGCTTACTGGCCAATCAGCGAGCCACACCTGAGCAAAAGAACCAAAATAAAAGAATTATCTAAGCATGTATACATAACATTGGTTTATATGAATGACATTGGTCATGTGACAATTCAAGATGTCAAGAAAAGCAAGTGTTTTTTTTTGTAAACATTGGACGTTCAACGTCCCCTCTGAGAATCGACTTTAGATGCCCTTTAAGTCCCTCAGTATGATAGGAGGCCTTTGGTGAGCCCCTATAAACCCTTAATAAAAAAATAAATAAAAATCTGAAAAATGAGAGATGGTCACCTTAAGACCTTCCTGATAACTGGGCAATTTGACTTTGAATGACCTCCATCGGTGTGACTGAATGAGGGTATGGCACATGAATACTGCAATGGATTGGCAGGCTGGACGTGTTTCTACCGTAACTCCTGTTATATAGGCTCAGACAGGTTTTGGGCTCCCAATCGCTCTTACCAGCAAAAAGTGGTTTAGATAATGGATTTATTTATTTATTAGCCCATGCATTATAAAATTTGCTCACTCACGTTTGACTGACGATGCCGTTTCTCTGCCGTTTGTAATGGAACAAAATTTACTCACACGATCAAAGCTCATTTCATTTCATTGCATTTTTTCCAAATAATGCCATTGAAACCAGCTTAAGCGCCTAACAAACGTGCAATTTCCGTACGCGAAAAGATCGGACTTCTTGCTTGGACACAACGCAGTTGCTAGTGTCACAAAGCCATCAGGTAAAAATGAAGGTCAAAATATAACCAAAAAAAGTATGAAAAATGAATGTGTTATCATCTCAGGCTCGGATGTTCTTGTTGTGGTTAAAATAGGTTGCGCTCCTGCTGTTCAAAAGCCAGGAGAAGTAAACAGACACAAGGTGGAGCAGCAGAGATCCGCTCCATCTGCCACATGGGCAAGCCATGAAAAGAACAAAGTCAGGAAAGTAAACGCGGAGGCTGTAACGAGACTCAGCACCGTCCCTATGTCTGGCTAAGCTGGCACGACTTGCGAGGATAACAAGGTGAGACAGTTGGCTGTGCGGCGAGTGAGCAACGTTATTTGTTTGGCATCTATTTGACCCCTTTTCCCAGATAAAATTGCGAAGCACTAGCACTTGAAGTCGGTAAATAATTTTGTTTTCATTTTGGGAAACCCCTGGAACTCATTATTACGCTTCAGAAGAGAGCTGGGAGGGCAGTGATGGTGTTGCTTTGCACAAGTAAAATTCATGACAAAATGTCTGTCTCTGTTAGAAGCCTCAAGTTCAACTGAACTCTCTTCAGTGAGTCACGGATGGGTAACTGAGGGGAGGGACTACCAAACACCCATAAAGTTCAAACTCCCAGGTGTGCATATCTTTTCAAATGTCAGGGATGAACTGTTTGTAAACAAGCGCTTGGACAACCTCAAACATCATACAAGACATCGATCAATTACCAGAATCATAGAATAACCTTAAACATCATTCAAGACATCAATCAATTACCAGAATCATAAACTCTACAACCAGACACTTTTTTGTGCGTGCAGTGACATTAGCTTGCAACCTCATTGACCCTTAGATTAAATCATAATATTGGTTTCACTCAGACTAAAAAAACCCTTTCGAAAACAGAAGGGAAATGAAATTGAGCTGCGTTTTCTGCATATTTACCCTCACATGTCTGTTGATTACGGCTGTATCCATGGCAGCAGTGAACAGATTGTGACTGATGTGACAGCTGGCTGAAAGAGGGAGATATGCTTCAGAGATGGTCCTTAACAGCAGAATGTGTTATCGCTGTTACAGGACAGTCATGTGAAAGCGGTGTCCTTGACGAGGGGATGCCGCAATATGCATCTGGATGAGGGATATCCTGATAGGGTTAGAGTGGGCCATTTATTTTCCTCTGACCAATCCACTCGAGCGGAAACTGATCCATCTTGGTATCTCTATTTCCTGCACATCGTCAGTGCAGCAGCTGTGATAAGGGCAGGAGGGCTAATGATTGGTTTAGAATGGCAGGAAAGTGGTAGCCTCTCACACAGGGGTGGTGGGCGGCGATAATGGGTGCTCATACTGGGTATTCAAACAGCTGTTCGAGTCACCCTTCACTGGCTCTGCCTCTCTAACCAGCTGGTCCCCCCGCCCCCAAAGTTTCCCCTTCTCGCATCAGAGTTGTGCGACAAACTGCAAGTCCCAGCCTAACCGGGGCCGGGTGTTGTTTCCACGACGCTAGCAGGTGAAATTCGGCATCTGCTCACAGCTGCTATGTCTTTGGCCTCTGTGACACCATGAAACTGTGTGGGCTTTAAGCCAGTGGCCTCCAGCCCTTTGAAACTTTGAATACCTCGAATCGAAACTTTGACACTTCCGTGGGAAACTGCTCCAAAAAAGACACAAAATGAAAGACTCTGCTCTCAGTGGCATGATGCTGACTTTGACAGAATACTAGTAAATGCACTCATTTGAGTCACTCGCATGACACCAGTGAACCGCCACAGATGCGAGTGATATATTCAATGTATCACTTTGCCAAAATGCTAGGTTTACTGATTTCATGAGGGGAGCTAAACGTGGATGTGATATGGACTCCAGTGTGAAAACTCTGCCATAGAGATGCTATTCCAAGAGTCTTGATCTCAGTAACATTTGGAAATCATCTCAGTACCAGCAATAAAAATAGCCCTTCACTGAGCTATTTTGCCCACATACAGACTGACAGACAAGGCAATTACATTGCTTCTTTGGCAGAGGTAATGATTTCAGTAGCTGGAATAAAACATTACCTATTACTTATTTTCTAGTCAATTTTTTATCGTTTTGGAATGAATGGAAATCAATCAGCAGAGCAGCCATTCAGCTCCATTTTATTTTGTGTCATAAAACTGTTAGAGGGCATTTAAAGTCATTTAGGGTTTTGAAATGATGAGTGATCTCTACTAAATCTCATTTGGCGCCACTCTTAAACACATTTTCTCAGTGACTCACCTTCAGAGGTATAAAGGCCCTGCAGTAACCTCACGGGTGATTACTTTGGATCTCTCCAAATCAGTTCTAGTGAACTTTGCCGAATTAGCAACCCAACAATTATCTGGGGTGTTTTTGCCAAAGGAGTCGTTGCCAACTAAGTCAGCAACTAACATAGTTCGCCCATTTGCAGTCAATGGGCATTCAAACTATGAAAGCTTGCATCTGTGATTTCGGGAAATGCACCCCTGCTCAACTGATGAGACTAATCAATGAAATAACAAGAAAATGTATTTTAGTTTGCGTTATTGTGTAGCCCTCCTGAATAATGAGAAATGTTCCTGTCCAGCCCTATGGTGAACTTACACATCAATACTATGCATTTTTCAAAGATTCAAAAAGATAGTCCCAATATCTGATTATAGTCTATGTATCAATCTTCATTATTAAGAGAAGATTTTCTGTTTTAAATTGGCCCACCTCCTCTCTGAATTGATTGGCTATATAATTTGAAACTATAATAGCAGCGTCTGCCCTGAGAACATGTTTCAGTCAACAAAAATATTACCTAAGTGTCTGAACCAAACATGACACTGAGGGGAATGACATGAACTGAGGCCAGGTTGTGGTCATAAGTCTATATGTCCTGGTTGCACTGAATCATTTGGAGGACTGATATGAAAATTTCATCAATTCTACCTTTGCTTTGGACCAAAGTTTAATGCAAATCCTTTCATAACATTTTGGGAAGCCATCATAATTATGTAATAATGACACTTGCCGACCATTAGTCTCATTTTCGCCGCCACTGTTAATCATTTCTTAAGAGTGATTCAAATTTATTGAGAGTGCTGAAGGCTATTTAAACAATAATTGTGATCAGATTTCCTTGTGTTGTCTGAAAAAGGTACTGTCAAAGATCTGTAAGGCTCTGAGAATCATTAGAATAATAAGCATCTCTAATTGAAATTGCATTTTAATTATAGGTTAGCACTCTGACATTCGCTGATTTAGTGCTGCTGCATGTACTTTTGCTGAAGCTGAGGGTAATTTAACCTTGTCTGTCCTGTTGCCCTCATTACCCCCATGGATGAGCTTACTTTATTTTGCACTGTAAATCCTTCAAGATAAGGGGATCTGCATAATGTATGCAAGGCCATGCATCAGTATCCATTGCCCAGGACAGTCAACAATTTACATATTGACTCTTGTGGCTAACTGTTTTATAACAGATTGGGGTGTGGCTCCTGATAGGTTGAACACACTCTACAAGGTCATGCAGGATAAGGAAACAAGTATCACAATTAGCTTGTGAACCTTTATGTTGTAAATGTCCAATTTTGGCACAATGACATGGCATTTATGTACTTATTTATTTAGAGAGCACAAGTAAACCAGGACAATAGTGGTCCCTCAATCATTATTAATCATTATTATATGCATTTTTGTTAAATGCAGGCAACCCCACTGAAAATCAGTGATTGACTCTTTCCCAATTGACAGTTGATAAGTTTGCCTTTTTTCATATTCGATGTTGCAGAGATGCAGGAAAGAAGGGTACAGAGAAAGTGCACACAGATGGGGGTTAGTGACAATGTCCTGGCATTTCATATTTTTAAAAAAAATTTTATTCCATCTCTATAAATTATGCTTCATTTTAGTAATTTTACCAAAATCCCTATACATGATGAAATATGCTGCTGATTTGTGTGCAAATATTGATGTATTTTTCAGCCCACAGCTTATTTAATGGAAAGTACATGTCTGATTTGCTTCAAACTGCAAAATAAGAATTTTCTGTTTCAATTTTAACAACATACGCATGCCCAAAATGAGTAAATCCATAGAATGAAATGTGGCAAAAATTAGCTTTGGTTCATCAATAATCAGGAGCATTTTCCTAATTCACTGAGCACTCTGCACTCATGAAAAAGGAAAAATTGCAATATTAGTATTACAATACTGCAGTTTGCTATGGTATTTTTCTCTGCACAAATAAAAATTCTCTCCATGCATGAAACTAAAATGAAAAGTTTTGTGCCAGCAATATAACAACTGAAATTTCCCGATGGTGCAGCTAATTTTGGGAGTTTCCTTGCCTACATGAGGACTGAGGGAGGCCTGATTGCAGAGCTGCTGTTTCTCAGGCCCATGGTGCCGCTAAATCTTCAATATCAAGGGGCTGCTGTTTGGAAGCTCAGCAAGACTGTATTTTACAGCAGTTATTTATTCACAACATACATTATTTCAATGGAACATTGCCAAAAATGCACAAAAAAAATCTCTTTCTGCTGGCATCTTGTTGTCAAGGTTAAACTCGGGACAATCTTAGTGCACGAATTCCATGGGAGTCCGAACGGCATCACTATTAAATCATAACCACCATCCCTTCACCTGCTCCGGTGTCCTTTACATGAGGAGGAATCTCTGGACAATTAGTTTATGGGTTATGGTGGCATAAAAAGCACTTTTCATATCCTCTTAGGACTTTCTTCATAATTGGCCATATGTGCTCGTTCGGATAAAAGATGTTTTTCTGCAAGGCAGGTGCACTGGGTCAAAGACTTGTTGTGTCACAGTGTGCGCATCACTGGTTGCACCAACATGTTTTACATGTCATAACTTCTGCAATGAAATATTAGCCCACTAAATATTAGCCCACTATATACTAAGCTAATTTATTGTTGGATTTCATTGTTTTAATAGATTGTTTTAATCTTAAAAATCTGCTCAAGCCATTAGAGCTTGAATGATTTGAATGATACTCTGTATTAATTTTTTTATACCAAAATACAACAAGCATATTAACATTTCTTGGAAATAAATTCAGAAATGGAATGGGATACATTGATTTTTTTTTCACAGTGATATCCTTGACCTGAGTTAAAAGACAAAATATTTATTTCTCATTATTTTATTTATTATTTGTATAAGTTTTTTTTTTTTTAAATAAACTTTCATTTTAAATTCTCTGCAACACTTTCCAAAAAAGTTGGGAGAGGGGCAACTTTACCATTGTGTTACGTGCACTTTAAGCAGGCCACCATGTCATCATTGGGGGAACTGGGGATGCCAGTCATTCCATTTTTGAAGGTTTTTTGCATGACATCCTGTCTAGTATGTTTTTATGAGGCATTTCAAAGCGACTGTTTTTTTCTCCCTGCCGCTGATTAACTCTTCAATCTTAGGTAAATCCTCTGTTAACCTGTTAATCCAGGTGTCTTTTTTTTGGGGGGGGGGGGGGGGGGGTGCATGGCCATCCATCAAATGGGACATACTACACTGGTGGTTCGGGTTCCCCAAATCTGGCTCTTGAATCCAAATTCAGTCCTGTTTTTTTTCACTCTTGACAATGTAGTGATCAATTATTGCCAGTGATTGACCAAACCGTCTTTACACCTGCCTCCTAGGTGAGGGGAGAATGGAAAACCAGCAGATCTCAGCCCTTGATGACCATGATCTGAGGAGCCCTGTAGTGTTAGGCCGCCCTGCTTACTTTAAAATCATCATTTTTCATCGTAGGAGTTCAATGACAGTAAAATCTTAAACTCGGTGGCTCTATAGTATTATGGCTACAGAGCCGTCTGCGGGTCATAGTATTTCATTCCAGCTCTGAGGAAATGAAAAGCAACAAACTCCCATTCTCCTCCAGCGCAGCAACAAGTCAAAGACAAAAATATTTATTTTGGTTTGTTGCTTCATCTTTGAACCGAGTCTTTTAACTGATGAAGGTCATGTGCATTGTTCCACTCAGGAATCCTTTATTTTTTTTTAAGTGTGAATGAATTTTCTTTGCAAGTGTCTCCTGGTTCATCATCACTCCTTCCTTCAAAACACAGATTAATTCTTCTTCGCCCGTACCACAGTTTGAGGATGTGTGAAAATAACTTCTGTTCCTCCAAGTTAATTATTGAAGAAGTCGGGAAGTACGGTAATTACTTCAACTTCAGCAACTTTGAAAATGGCAGAAAAAACCTCCTTTATCATTTTTGAATGAATTAATGAACACTTAATTAGTTTTAACGTGTGAGTGTGTGCTACTGTGATGGCTTCAGTGCAGTTGATTGCTCTTGCATGCCTGTAGTTTCTTTGGTTTTGTATTTGTTTTCTTTGAGTCCATTTTCCATGGCAGAAAAGCATGTTCCGCGAGACAGTCACTTTGCATTTAGCTTTCAGTCTCCATTTTTATGACACACCAAAAATTTATAGTTGCTATAAAAATCAGGAAGCACACAGTTCACTCTTCCCAGCACTCAGAACTACTGATTGAGAAGGAAGCTCATGTGACCCCATAAGAGTCCTTTCTCTTCTCTCCATTATGTGTTTTTAAGCATAGGAAATTATCCCCTTCTTGTATGATGTTAATTATCTTTGACACTGACACTGCTCTTTGCTGGCAGCATGCAGATGTGTTCTTGGTAGAGAGAGAAAAAAAAAGATATATATACATAATTTTTTTTTTTTTTTTCCAGTGGCAGCTTGTGAACTGGCAACAGGGGAGGCTGAAACAATCCCTTAAAATTAATGATTGGTCACGACCTGTTTTCAATCATTAATTTAAATTACCATTACAGAAACTCCGAAAAATCACAATATTATGAGGTCTGGCCAGTTTTCATTTATAACGCATACCAATTATGACTCCAGACTTCTCACACTTTTCTTTACTCGGGGGTTGGAAGCTATCCATGCATTTCCTGATCGTTCAAATGAAATAAGATCGTTTGAAACGACTTAATTCAATTCCATTTCTTCCAACCCCTCCATGCACAAGGACTTCAGCTCCACTCAAGAATCTCTTACATAGGCGTTGATTGAATAATTGCTGACTACAGCAGAGGAACGTAAATATGCCACTTTACTCACATCGAATGTGTGAGAGTTGACAGGTATGCGTTACTAATGTAAACTGGCCACACCTGATAATGTTAATAGTTTTCAGAGTTTCTGGAATGGTAATTTAAATACATGATTGAATACAGGTCATGATCAGCAGCAGGATGCCACTGCATTCTCTCACCCGATTGGACGGCTGATCAGAAGCAGAAGGCACCTGGGAAAGAGCGTTATTCCCATCCCCCACACCTCTTTGGCCTCCATGGGAGGAGCCTTATTTAAAGGTCTTCTGTCATGGAATTACAAGTCAAACTTATTTTATGTACATTTTCTTTATGAATTTGAATATGACCACGTTTTTACCTGAAATCATTCTATAATGCAGATATCTAAACAAAACAACTATGTTTGGGAACCCCCCCCAAAAAATTCATATTTCTTTCACAACTGTTCAGCAGTTTGGGTGCGACGTATACTCGGGAACACTCAGCCTTGCCTCCAACCCGGTGTTCATAGATCCTGCATACAATGCTGACCTATACCCATCTCGCTTCCTTTCAAATCGAGCAACATTGTTCACAAAAAGAACGCCAGTCTACAAGTATGTATGACGAATATGAACAATCAGAAGAAGAGAATATTTCATGTGCCTTTGAGAACCTATGCGATTTCATAGCTATTCATTATGGCAAGGCAGTCACTCAGTTGTGTGCATATGAAGGTGTGCACGTCGCTGGTTTTCATATTAGCTGCAGGTTTAGCCTAGCCGATGTCAGCAGCTGAGTTTCCATTTCCTTGTTTAAATGCGTATTTTGAAGTTATGCAACAAAAAAGGTAGCCTAATGGAAACACTATTATTCGAAAATAAATCCTCTCATTTGCAAAAAAAAAAAAAAAAATGTTTATATGCTCACTTGAGGTGGATTCTCACTTTTACGAAACAGACTTCATGCGCATAATCTAAAATGGAAACACATTTTTCCAATAAACGCTGATGAGGAGGTTTGGCTCCGATAAAGAGCATGGACATGGCTATTAAAGCATGTTACTCTGCATAAGTAGCCATAAGTGTGCTTTCTCAGACAGTGTAACTCTAAACTGCCCATATTCAACTTCCGCATATACTTCACTTAGCGCTAAAGTGCCTTTTTTTAATAATATCCAAGATCAGTAGCATGATCGAGGAGTGCAGTCATGAACAGTAGGCAATGCCAGACTGTTCTCCATTTTCGCATTTGAGGTTGCCTTGCAAGGAAGTTGGTATGTGTTTATCTGACATAGGTATGCAGGCACATCACCGCCTACTTAGAGTTATTTATTTGTGCTGAACCGCTTGAGGGAAACATATAGAAACGCACTTAATTTGCATTTAGTTATGCGAATTTTCACAAGATTCACTTCAAATTTAAATGAAAACATAGCTAGTCACTGCTGTCGAAAATATTTTAGCAGCGATGATGAAGATGATAATACAAATCATCGTCATCAATACACTATCCAGAAACAAATTTCGAAACAAACATCTAGTATATTGTTCAACAATTAATTTCAACTTCGGGCTTGCATTGATAAACTTTTACTGCAGCATTAACAGGGAGTTAATGCCAATTTAAAAAAAAAAGATTACGTGCTTGTATATTAAAAGCGCTGTAGAGCCCGCTGTCGAAGTCAGTGTCCTGGAAGTGTTCACTGCAGATTACGCTAGACTCGCTAGGTCCGTGCCACTTCGCTCGAGTTAGCCTCACTTCTGCAGCCCAAAGTTGTCTTCGAGCCTCATCCTTGGGGAAAGTGTGTCGGCTCACCGTGTCTTTGGTTGTTTTTCTACAACCCCCCACGATGCACCGACCTGGCATTTCAAGTATTGAAGCAAATCTTAGAGAAAAAATATTGCACAAATACACACCGGCAAGCTTAAAAAATGTCAGGTGCGTTCCCGAGTGTATGTCACAGGTGCACGTGATCATGCATACTCGTTTTTTTTCCCAATTTTTGGAGGCTAGCCATAAGAAATGGCAAAATGGCTAAAATGGTAACTCCGAAAATGTTTTTTTTTTTTTATTGTCGAAACGCAGTTCACAGCACTAATTTTAAAATATTTATCAAAAGTAGTCCCTAGAACATATATCAAATTAAAATTTTCGGTGGTAGAAGACCTTTAAAGCATGAAGATACTGTAAATATGTAATGAATATACTAGAGGGCACTCGGTAGAGAGTATATCTCCGCCACGCCATATATATGTCCTTCTGGTGACAGAAAACGTTCCAGATCACGTTAAAAATTAAATAAACTCTTTCTTGGACTACCAGCTATCATCCCGTCAAATTTCGTGCCAAACTGTGCATAGCTTCTTGAGTTTTTTGGTCAGAAATATCACACCGACTGGCGGTAGGCAGAAATATTTTAATTCTTCTGAATTCAGAATCCAAAATATGTTCCGTATCGCTAGCAAAGTTGAATCAACTCATCCATGGACTACCACCTACCATCCTACCAAATTTTGCGCCTGACCGTTCATAACTTTTTGAGTTACCTGTTAACTGGGTGAAAACAAAACCTCCTTGGCAGAGGGAAGTGAATAATAAATCATTTATTTTTCACTAAAACATGGCACATTTTTCTTGCACACCTGTTATGATTCATAGAATTTGCAATACTTTTTGGATGATTGCGCCTGTTGTAAAAAAAAAAAATTATATATATAATATATATATATATATATATTTTTTTTTTTTTTTTTTTTACTTTCAGATTGTTTTGACTCTTAAACAAATGTCCCTTTTTATTACATTTTATTTGCAACACAAGTTACTTTCATCACAAATTCAGTTCAATGAGTTGCAAATTAACTTTTCCCAGCCAGTTTCTGAAGGGAAAAACAAAAGATTAAGGCCCCAATGTAATCAATGTCTCATTGTCCGTGGAAGTTAAAGTAGTGGTACATTAAATCTGGGCTTCACTTTACTATCGTCAAAACAATAAGCCCCTGTTCCCTGTGTAGTTTCAGGAACACACAGCCATATTGCAATTTGTTATTTACCGCAGCGGCTTACCAATAGATAATGCCACACGGAGACTGATTATCTGATCAATTAATTATAGACGCCTTTTTTTTCGCTCCACTGGTTTAATACGACAGGTTCGGAAATCAAACACCCTGTTTATTGAGCTGGCAGCCAGGAATATTTGTGTAATTAAGATGAATGAAGGAAGTAGGATCAGCATTTAAATTGGAGCAGAAAAACAGGTTGGCTTATTTATGTTGTCAATCTGCTTTTGGGGCATTTTTATTATTATTATTATTATTATTATTATTATTATTATTATTATTATCTCCCGCCAACACAAAGTGGGAGAGGGATATAGGTTTGACCTCTGTCCGCCCGTCCGTCTGTCCGAGATTAAGGGGACAGCTTTACTCAGAAACTACTACAGATACAGTTACCAAATTTGGTGTGTAGCTTCAGACCATAAAGGTCTTGATGGAGTTCGAAAATAAGAAGCGCACAATTGGCGGGGGATGTTGTAGACCATGTCGACTTGTTTGTCTTTAAAATTTTCAAATCATGTAACGAACTGAACTCAGTCTTCTGGTTGTGTTACCCTTGAACCAGCACCAAATTAGGGGGGTTAATCACGTCCTCTTTTGAACTCATCACAGAGTCCGTCGCCCCTGCTTCAGTATCCAGCTCACAGGTTTAATTCAGTTTTAAGTCTATCGTGCTTTTCACAGAATGACTGTCACAACGACGCTGTACAGAGCATGAGTGTGAAAGCTGTCCTGAGTCCCCAAAGAAGCAAATGAGGGGGGAAAAAAAAATCACAGTTGGAAGAAAAATCCTCAGACCTAGGAGGGGAGGAAAAAAAAGGGAAAAAAACTCTCCTGTAAGGATAAATCTTTGGAGAAATCCAGCCATAGTGGAGGAGCCCATCAGCCTGGCTGCGCTAAACATAGGGGGGCAAGAAACATCCCTTTAAACTGATGAAAGTTTATGACCAGTGGGACGATAGATGACACACACCAGTTGCCAAAGAATTCCATCCGAATGAACGAACATTGTATTATATATAGCACCCTCTCAGAGATACTCAAAGTGCTTTTGTCATGGTTCTGAATGTTTGTGTGGTTAAGGACTTCTCTCTGTGGCTCTCATCCTGGGACGATATCGAATTCCTTGGCTATCGGATTCTTTACCCAGCTGGCTGATTAAACATGGGCGGCGCCTTCCCACTCTATATAAGCTGGAGGTCCGCCACACCTGCTTTGCTAGAGTGTTGTTTGTAGTTATGCACTATAGCCAAAGATGTCTGTAGGCAGGATTTATTTGACATTATATATTCTCGTTATTTGTGGAGTTTCTATTTCTCCAGGATAATTCTCTGCTCCTCTCAAAACTTTGTTTTACCCATTTGAGGAGCTTTATTTATCTTGGTTCAGAGATACTACTTTCTCTCTCTCGCTTTGCTTCCGTGTTGTCGGATGGTTGCACGTCCTTTTGGAAGCGCGAGAACCGTTCCTGTCGTGTGGTCTGCATCATTCTCTGTGTTTGTATGAGTCCGTGCCGCTCTGTTTCCCTCTTGCCGCTGCAATTGGCTTCTCAATTCAATCGACCAGTACAGCTTTACGGTCATATGAGGTGATCTTATCTCTCCACTACCAATGAGCTGCACCCACTTGGATGACGCAATGGCTGCCATTGTGCAGCAGAACGCTCACCACTCATCAGCTTTAAGTGGGAAGGGAGAGGAAAAATTGCACAACTAATTAGATCAGGAGATAATAAGTTGGCAGGTGGAAAGTGCCAGGTTGGGAATTTGGCCAGGACACTGGGTAACCCCCCTACTCTTGTCAAAGAGTGTCATAGGATCTTTAGTCACTACAGTGAGTCAGGACCTCGGTGAAACATCTCATCCAAAAGACGGGTGAAATAAAGTGCGAATATCATATAGGCAATGCAACTCAATGGCAGCATCTGAATTCAAGGAACCTTCCTCGCTTATGGACATGATCCAGAAATGGTTTGGCCTGTAGCCATAACAAGGAGTGTCTGAGTTGTATATTAATGAAGGAAATTTGGCAATTAGCTCTTTTGTTGCCTCTAATGAGCAAGGAAATGCAGGACCAAACTTGAAAGAAAAGAAAGATCGAATGTGGACCACAATCCTGTGCAGATGCAGCAGTTCCCAAAGTTTCCTGATAAATTGAAGGCCATTTTTATTGTAGAGCTCATGTGTATTGATGGAAATGATGTGCAATTTTTCCCAAACATGTCCCAAGGTTCCTTTAAAATCTCTCTGTAACTTTCTCCTCACCTAAATGGTGTTTTCTATCGATGGCAGGGAAAAGGGGAGAGGACTGCCAAAAGGTTGCCCATTTAAGAGAATTCAGAAGTGGCCCGTTACAGGCATGCACTACATTCACAAAGCTAAGATTTAAGAGAGACGGCCTACTGTAGCCAAAAGCAGAAAGGATAGGTAACTATCTTTCCTGCGCGACGCTTGGTTCATACCTAATAAAGTGACAGCCTAGTCGCACAGTGAAACCGTAATACGAAAGGAGCATAAGAAAGAAAGAGAGCGGTAAAAATTCCGGAGGCAAACTAGGTGAGGCAAAACTCGCCCACCCAGAACTATGTTAAAGTTTCTAAACAATCAATCAGTTTGAGTTCTTTTGCTGTGGAACTTCAGGCACCGCCCCATAGCTTCATTTGGATGAGCCGAAAGAAAGTAACGGTAACTTCTGGCACTGACTCTGAATTAAACTGCATATCCTGCAAACTCTACCTTAAGATGAAATGAACATTTGTGCCTGGAGTTACACAGAACGTACCCTACTGACCATGATTAGCAAGAAACATCCAAGTAATGAGTTTAACCAGACTCAGAGCTCAGCCAAGTTTAAATGAAATGATGTCACCTGGAGACTTAGGCTAACTTTTTAAACAACAGAAATGGGTGAGGAGGGCCAACCAGTTTATCTGGTGTTGAATAAATATTTATCCTTTAAAGAGTGATCAGGCAGAAATCAGTCTAAATTGGCATCAGCTGAATATCGATTGCTTGATAGAGGTGACTAGAGGTACGATAACCCTTGATATTTTGTTTGTAATGATGCATTTCCACATACTTATCAATTTAGTGAATAAGCGCACTTTAATACTTCATACAGTACTCTGCATTGAGAGAGGGAGCATTGTTGTGGCTGACCTTAGGAGTGTAGCTCAGTTATCTAATGCCGTGATTGGAGCTTGGTTACAGAAATAAATTGATAAATCAATAAATAAATAAATGCAGTCAACAGGGACAAGATCTGGTGTAGCCATTATGAAATTTAGCTCATTTTTCACGTGCCCTCAGTGACACACCTTCAGCTACTTTTATCCTGTATGCATTTGAGATCTGAAACAAAATGGCAAAGTATCAAGATTAATTTCACTCAGCATTTGGCAGCCTCGTGTTCCACCAAATTTGAAGGAGTGTTGCTTCTTGGGGATTGTGCGGACTTTGTACTTTGCCAAAAATCCAAATATGGTTGGCCCTTCCTTGGCCAGAGCTGTACTCCCAAACTGCATTTGCATAATGGAATTAAGAGAGCCTCGCTGTGTCTTTGGTGGACCATTAGGCAGGACTTGTAATTAGTGGCTTCTGCCCTTTCCGTTCATTAATATGCAAATGAAACGTCTGCTGGCTGTGAAATATTTGGCACAAAGCAGGAATAAATGCCAGAGTGATTATCAGGCAATTACACTGAAATTGTCTATTTTTAAGTATTGTGCTAAAGTGTTTTCTTTTTTTTTTACTTTTTCTGAAGAAAAGCGCACAGCCTATCAGCCATTGCTGTGAAGTTTGTTACACATAGAGACAGTGATCAGTACTGCCGGCAGTGTGAGGGTGCATGGAGTCCCTGATGGATGGCACAGTCATTTGCTTGAAAGCAGTGACTTTTTGAACCAAATCAAAACGCTCTCTATCACTAAACAATAAAGCTGGTTCAACTAATTATGTGTCTGTACTCCACACAGCTCAAGAAGATAAATTCACCCTACTAAACAAGGCACTCCTTTATAGACTTACCATGTAGAACTAATAATAATAATAATAATGCATCAACACCAAAACCAACACCCCCCCCCCAAAAAAAAAGGAAATTTGGCATCCTATTTTTTACTTTTCACTTTTTAAGTTTCCAGTCGAAGTCCTAGTATAAATGAATAAATTATTGGACTTTATCAGGAATTTTGTAAACTTTGTCCGGCAGAAGCTGAGTTGCACCATTTCTGAGGTGTAGTAATGGTATTGCCAGGAGGTTATGTTTTCGGCAGCGTTTGTCTGTTTGTTTGTTAGCAAGATAACTCAACTCAAAAAGTAATGCACTGATTTTGATGAAATTTTCAGAGAAGGTCGGTATAAAGTCAAGGAACAGGTAATTAAATTTCGGCTTATCTAGGCCAAAGTATGGGTGGGATATACACCAAAGTTCAAGATTTCAAGTCTTTCCGATCGGCTAGTTGCACAAGATGCCGCTGTGTATATTCTGAAATACCTTGATAAGCTTAACTATTTAAGGTTTGCTTCTGCTACTGATCAGTCTCCATCAGATGATGAGCAGATGACAGGTATATCATCCCAAAAATGTGATTTTAGCTATAGCCATATTCCCAAGATTTGGCTTTTTTAACCACGAATGATGTTCGCATGATGTTGTCTCGATTACCTGTTACTGATGTTTGTTCATTGGCACTTGTTGGAGCAGCAAATGCCTCATTAAGAGAAAAGAGAGGATTTCTTACTAGCAACACATTTCCAGCCGTTCTCACTGATGGCTGATGAACTGGCTTTAAGCGACGGATAAAATATGTGAAAATATCTAATAATTAATGTGTAAATAATCCATAACTTTGAAATGCTGTTTCATAAATCTAACATTCGATCCACACATATTTTAATATTGTCGATACTTCGTTTCCCTTCCCTCTCAGCGTCAGTTGCACTCAAGACCATCACATCTGGAGCTGTGGTTAGCTGAGCAGAAGAGAGCCATAACAATATCGCAGTACTATCAAGCCAGTTGCATCAGAAGATGTAAAAGTAAATTCAATATAAAACCTCAACAGAAAATCTTGCTAGCTCTCTAGCAAGCCTTGCTAGCTACTCAACTTTGCTACTGCTCGATGAAAAAATGAAAGCTAGGTCCAGATATTAATCTAATGAGGAAATTTGGATTGTGCAACACTGGATGTTTGTCGCTTAAAGCCAGTTCATGACCGTCACCAGAGCAAACGGCTGGAAATGATGCTAGGTAGAAGCGTCGGAAACCCTCTTTATCAGTGGGGCAGCTAATGTCTCATTGACAGTGCCAATGAACAAACAGTAGCAGCTAATCGAGATAAATCATGCAAACATCATTCACAGTTAATTTAGCCAAAACTTGGGAACAGCGGCAATAGTTAAAATCACATTTTCAGGATATGAGGAGCACCTGCTCAGCATCTGATGCAGGCTGATAAATAACAGAAGGAAACTTAAAATAGTAAAGCGCGCCAGTGTATTTCAGAATTTACTTAGCCCCATTTTGTGCGCATAGTCAATTAGAATAGCGCATCGGATAGAATTCCCTGGACGTATGCTTTCTCACCACAATTCATGATTCCATCCACACGTACTTATGCGAATGAAGTCATATTGAATTAAAAATGCCTTATGCAAACGGTGACATTCGACTTGATTTGAAGAATATCGACACAAAGTTTATACGGTTGATCTGATCGGATTTTCTTTTGATCGGTAAAAGGCTTATGGGATAAATGCTGATGGAAACGTTATTTGCAGAATAAATCTGCAACTGCATCGTGACAATGTTTTCATACCGTCCTTGCCTTCTGATAATGGTTTGCTATGTTGCTAATAGCTGGCACATAAGCATGTACAACTTATGTAAATTATCATCATTTGAATGGTAGAAGCTATTCATTTTGGCTTACTAGCTAAATGAGTCGGCTCACACACTACTTTTGTTCACTTGAAGGTTCTGCGATTCAGTGCGAAAATGAATGGACACAGCTTAAAATGTCAGAAATCCATTCGATACACCAATTTGACCGCATTACAGCATGTGACGTCTTTACGCACAACTTTTTATTCGCTTTAATGACGTTAGATGGAAACACATTTTCACCTGCTTATTTCGCATGAATATTTTTGGCGAACTTCAGACAGTTCGATTGACAAGTGGATGGGAACATAGCTACACACAACTTGGAAATTCTATTTCAATTGTTGTGCACCTAGCGAATGGGTCGGAGTTCCAATCACTGTGCTTAAGGGTTTTGCTGTCACCTGGCGGAGGTTTTGCGCTCTCTGAGTGCTTTTCTAGTCTACATTAAGCTACAGTGAGTAAAAACAGTTTAACAGGAAACAGCTATTTGTTGCGAACAATCTTGCTGTGTATCGGAAAGAACTGACAACACCATGAGCCACAGCTTTGAAACCTCTGATATTTTATTTATTTGTTTATTTACTAATATAAGATTCTCTATGGAATATGGCTTAGCCACCTGAAGGAGCAGTTACTAAACCCTTTTTGGTAATACCTCCATGGTGGGGGGGTATTTATTTAACACAAATCTGAACAAGCTGCTGCTACAGTTGGTTGATTTTGCCTGAACTGGCAGCTTAGCTCTTAAATAGGTGCACTGCTCTCAGTGACTGAAATAATGAGCTGGCTGAATAATTGCCCAATTTTGTCACCACAGTTTTATTTGGGAGAAGCTTTTATCAGGCCAAAACAAAATGGAATGTCACTCGATATTAATTATCTCAACTTAAGCAGTACTTCGTTTTTTTCCTTCTTCTGCAAAGTCTGAGAAAACATCTGTGATTTATATGCATTTTACTGTCTCAGTAGTATTATAATGACAGGGAATAATTTCAAATGTATGCATTCTATCCGTGGTGAACCCTGCTCAAAGCTGGAGAAATTAAAATGACCAGGTTTACAATATTAATTGAAAGATGACAGCGTAAGTGCCTCTTTGATTATCGGGGCCTTGCTTTGTAGATGGCGATGACAGAGTGCAGGAATAATGGTTCTTGAAAGTATGGCTTAAAGTGCTTCATCACTCAATAAACACTGATTAGCCGAAACATGGCCGTCTACCTAATTATCTGTTGGTCCTCTGCATGCTCCTGAAACAGCTCTGTTGAATGGATGTCCAGACACAGGGTTTCTGAGACGAATATTTCCCAGGGCATCACACTCCCTCCAACGGCCTCCTTCCCACCATGCATCCTGGTGCCACATCTTCCCCAGGTTAATGGGACATGTGTACCTGGCAGATGTACATGATGTTAAAGGAAACAGGACTCATGGGACCCGCCTACTTTCTTCCATTTATCCTCGGTTCAGTGTCCCCCGTTGTAGTGGAGAGTGTTGCAGTTACAAAGCCCCACATGCAGCTTTGTGCAGTGCATTGTGTGCTGTGACATGTTCCTCCTATAACCGTCATTAAAACCTTCTGCCACGCTTGCCCTTCTGTCGGTGTGAACCAGACGTGGTGGCCTTTGTTACTTTATATTCATGTCAGTGAGCTTTGTACTTGTAATATTCAGTCACCAGTTTGTGGTTTTTTCCCCTCTTCTGACCACTGTTGTTAGGCACTGACTAATGAGTTAAATAACCTCTCAAGATTTGCTGCTTCAGAGATGCTCAAACTCACTGATTCGGTCTTAACATCGACTAAGTATTTACCCTTTGAGCGCCGAATACGTTTTCAAGAAATTAAAAATGTTGTTATCCTGAGCTGTTGAAAACCTATCATGTGGCAACTTGTTTTACCCCTTTCTGCAGATGTAGACGCTCGCGTCTATAGATATGCAAATGTAAGCACTTAAGTTACAGTACTCGATCACAAGATGGCACCCCCGGATCACCTATTGGATATTCACAAGCAGGCAGAGCTGAAACGCGATTTATAGTATGGAGAAGTTCCCTCCAATCCCTGTTTTTCAGGAGTAGCATGGATTAAACTCCTCAGCTAAGCCTGATGTGCAAACTGGTCAATATCCTTGCCCATAGTATCGATCCAGTAGTTTTAAAAAATTATCACTTGCGACAGAAAAAAAACGTACTACTCTGTAGCAACCATTTTAGCTACAGTGAGCCAACAGTATTCCAATTAGTGGTTAAAAAAATACTTTTTGTGAAGAAAAAAATCCGACATAGTATTGCTTCTCTCACATTCTACTGTCAGTTACAATCATCACACACAAAATATGCGTAGTTCCCTCCCATGGATTAACGCTTAGATTCCTCCATCGACAAATTCAGCGCTCCCTTCTATCCACCGAAGTACTGGTGTCGATAGCCAGTCACTCAATTATATACTCAGATTCATCTGCGTAACTCTACAGTTATAGTTCACGTCCTCGTGAAGCTTCCCCGGTAACGATGTATTGACAGACTCGTTTCTTATCCCATTCCCCAGTGTCTTAACTTTCCTCTATAACTGAAATACATTGATCGGACAATAAGAATGGGATACAAAGCTAAGCGTAAAAGTAAGGTCGGTTGTATTCTTCGAATGTTGGCCGCGGTTGCGCAGCTGAAAATGATGCTATATCAAAGAAATAAAGACACTCGAGACCGTTCTGAAGTGTTCAGTTTCATTTACGAGATTTAAATGTTGTATGGACGCGGTCAACGGGAATTATTCCGAATGAAACAGAACTGGAACGTTCCTTCTACCCGATACATCTGTCTCTGGAGGGGGGCATCAATGAAGAAAACAGGTTATACTTCTACTCTGTTTGCATTTTGCTTAATTTGGCTTTTTGCTGTAGAATCTATACCGCGTTTAAAGACATCGAATGCCGAGGTTTTCGTTTCTCCAAATGCATACATCCCACGCAGGTCGGTAGATCCCTCGGTACGTTCATTACACCACTCTGATGAATATGGGGGCATATGTCGTTGTATTTTTTTCCTGAAAGTGAAATTTCTGTTCTGTTAAAATAAGGTGTATTTCAGAATTCAGATATTACTGAGTTAGTGAGTTTTCACCCTTATAAGGTGTAAGGTTATGAGCTCGGATGTGAGAGCGGTTAGCTTTTTATTCATATCATGTTTGGTCTTGCGTGAATGTTATAGCTGTTAAATCTGCACTTCATTTAATGCTTGGGGTACTTCGAAGAGAAATGGACAATATTGTTAACTTTATTATGGAGAAAAGGCATGTTTTGAGAGGTTACTGGTGACCAATGATGTTCCACTGCACTGATATTGATTAATTCATGCAAAACTCAACCAGAAAATCATTAGTTCATGCCGAATTTCAAGCCCCAAAAGTTTATTTGTGTTAAATATATGATTAATGTATGATTTGACAGTTAGAAATGTTGATGGATGTCAGACTTTGGAGAGACACCTGGATAGCTGTCTAATTTGTCTCATAGCAAGCGGGTAATCTAAAATGGAATGTTAAAGATGAATTGTACTTGTGGTCAAGAAGTTTATGATCCCAGAAATGTATAGTTTTAGGCCCCAGCAGTTTTTCAATTGTCAGCATTATTTTTTTTTTCTATTTCAATGGTGAATTCTCATGAAGATTTTTTATGTTTGCAGCCCCTTTTCTCCAACAAAATCATAAAAATAAACTATAATTTGATGGGAGTCTAAATGCTTCAAGTGTCTAGACTCAATTGAGCCAAAGTTTTCCTGTCTGTAAAGCTGCAATCTTAAATTATAAAGCCTTAAATCAGGTAACACCTAAAAAGCCAGATTTGGCTTCTGCGCAAAGGGGTTAAAAGAGCTCCCCTGCAGGAACTCTTAAACAAGTTGCCGCATGATAGGTTTTCAGCAGCATCTGACTTTGATATCTTAAACTATAGTTGTCCGTGGGGCTGAAACGGTTAAAAATAATTATTTCACATTATGAGCGTGGAAATTTTAGGTGTTCTTGAGAATAATGGGGAATGTGTGCAAAAGGCTCCGTCAAACAGTCTAACCAATAGAGAGGAAAATGCCTTTAAATTTGAAGCTGGCAGTCTACACATCAACCTTACTGTTATCCTATTCTCTCAGTGCTAGAGTACAGAACTGAAATACAAAATGTCACTGTTCGATGAATTATTATGCTTGCTATATGTGCATCTACATGGCCAGAATCTCCCATCGACCCTCTTCATTCTTTGCTGTCTTTCATTAATGCATAGCGTCTGAGAGGCACGGCGAGTGGCCTTCTCAATCACATCATCTATCGCAATTTACAATTTAAATTATGCCCGTTTGAATGAAGTGTCTGCTGCCATGAATGCAGTTGAACTTTTTAAAATGTGTCAGGGCAAGATCCTGCTGAAGTGAACTGTGGACTCAGCTACATTAATCAAGTGAAAGAATGAGCTTTGATATCTGAGTGGGCTTTTTGTTTGAAGGTGTGACCCCAGGACAGGGGATAGCTCTTCCATTTCTAAACCCTGCGTATCTCAATCCAGTCCTGAATTGACATGATGACTATTGTGCAGCTATTGTGCAACAGCCTGAAAAAAAAAGATGATTGGTTTGTTAATACAACCAAAACTATTATAGATTTAAAGTGCCATTCTAGATTTTTTTTCATGGTTTCAAATTAAGAAATGCTTCTCAATTTAGAGATCTTTACAAGATCTGAAGCATGCAAAAAACATTGCTTGATATGAATACAGAGGACCAAGTATCTAACAACTATAAAGTCTCTCCTGCAAATTAAGTTTGATGGAGAGGTCAACGCTTCATGCTAAAGCCTAGCGTGAAGCGGCACCAACCACAATGCAAGTGTCTACTTTCAGCCCGACATAGTAGGCAGAATTTTAAAAAAAAACACAAACTGGAATCATAAATGATAAAACAACCAGAATCTAAGTTCTTCAACAGAACAATCTGACTGCAACACGCAAATAGGGAAGAGTTGTCACAGGAAGCTGGTCTCCCACTTCTTTAATAGGGCTCCACTGCAGCCACGTGCTACGGCCGCACTCCACACATGGTTAATCAACAAGACAAGTATTATTTCCCCACGCGTTCTCCCACATTAACGGCATTGCCACTTCAGGACCGCAGTCAGCGGCCAGGGCTGCGAGTGGATCCGTAATTGTGCCAACTTCAGGACCGCGGACAGCGGCCGGAGGATCAGGTGGGCAGGCGGCTTTGACCGCACGCATTATTGAGGTGGGAATAAGTGGGTGCACAATGCTAGTACATTCCGCTTGTTACGCTCACACCGACATGCATCAGCTCAAAATCATGCAAAATATCCAAAAAAGAATTGAAGGATATTTCAAAATAATACTGCAATGTCAGTGACTCTTTTTGTTAACATCAGACTATCAAAAAAAAAAAAAAAAAATACCATTATGATCTGTGCAATCAACTGCACACACATACAACTAAGTGCTCCATCAAAGAATGACTGATAAATTTGAACTTTAAGAGAGCCCATTCCATCAACATCCAGGTGATTAGTGATGTCATTTGTACGGTTGCACATGTACAGGTATTCACAAATCTAAAATCAAAGTTTTTATAGGTGATGCCCCCTGGAGGCGTGGCTGTTGGGGGACAGTGGATATCCATCAAAGCCATGGCTGAACACACTGTACATCACGACACTTACAGTGCATGCATCTCTGTGTACTCAAAAAAATTTGAACTACACAAAATACAAACTGTGTTAGAATGTGCTGAATTTGCATTGCTTGTCAGATTTGTGGAGAAGTCAGATGGATCATACGATGTAGCTCTGTACCCTGTAAACCATACACTCTGTACATGGTAAGTTGGTAAACCTTCATATAGTTTCCTGTGAAAACAGTTCCCAACCATTTGTACAGATCCGTACCTCAGGCAGGCAAACCTCATGGCTGTGAATAGATGCTGGTTAATCCCATTTATTACCACCCCGTCCCCCACCCCCAGGAGTATCTTTCAGCTTTTGCTTGATAAATCAAAATCACAAGTTCCCAGCTATAACCTGCATCAAATGCCACGGTTACAGTGCAGTGCACAGTCGGTTGGTGTTGGGAAGATGCCTACATACAGTTAATTGAAAAAGGGTGTGTGTACACTTTACTGAAACCTCATTGAAAAACGAAAGAAAACAAACCTTTTCACACACATTCCAAAATAGCTGATAATTTACTTGAAATTCAGAATGAATTGGGCTGATGGGCAGATTTTCTTTCATTTCTGAGGATCGCTGTGTTACTGTGGCGCCTATGGCACATGAGGAGCTGTGTTGCCTGAAGCAGTGGCTCCTGGTAGGGTTTTCTGTGGCAAAGTGGTCCCAGGTGATTGGCCAGACAAGATGCAGTGCACTAAAGCCCGATGGAATAGCATGTGAGAGATGTGAGAAGCTCACCCAGCGAAGGGACCCCAGCGAGCACCTGGTGACCAGGTTTTTCTCGGGCCCCTGCTGGGATCAGCTGGAAAAGGCAATCAGGACCCATGACCTGCGAGGAGAGTAACAGGGGTCAGGTGTAGATCGGGTGGCGAGCAACTGCAAGGACCTGGCGTTCTGGGCCCTGGTTTTGTATACTGGCTTTGGGGACATGAAATATCACCGCACAGATGGTGAATGAGCTGGAGCTTGTGTGGAAGATGAGGTGGTTCAGGATGGATATAATCAGACTCACCTCACGTGCAGCTCTGGCTCTCGAACCAAACTCCTTGTTTGGGGTTGGACTCTCCCTTTCTGGAGTTGCCCAAGGTGTCAAATATAAAAAATACTTTTTCGCAGATTGTATGATTGTTTTTAACTTTTAGCTCATTGCCCGTTAGTCAGGCTGAGCTATTGGGATCAGGTGGTGTCTGGCGTTGTCAGCGTGGCTGCGGTCAGAAAAACATAACCATGGTGGCAGACTGATTTGATCTGTCAAAGATCAGCTCAGATAGCAACAAAAATGCATACAGTTCATATTCCAATGTTCCTGGTAGTCCATAATGACGAGTGAAAGTCGAATTCACAAAATAATTGAATGCAGCGACATGTGTTGTGCAAAAATTATTTTTATCTCCCCTAAGTGTAAAGAGCGAACACTTTCTTGGATCATAAAATTGAATCTTATGACGTCCGCTTCAGCTCTTCTTGTTATTGAGTTGATTTTGGCAGCTTAAAATCATCACCATCGCCAGTTCAAACAGCGATTGTTTTCCAGCAGAGCTCAGGCATGCAGTACCACTGATGATTTTGCTATCAATTTTCTCGCATTATTATTAAATGTATAAATAAAAACCATAAACCTAAATAAGATGTGCAAGTGTTTATCACCATTTAGAAATGCAAGCATTTTAACCGAAGCCCTTCATTAAAAATCCTCCTTTACGTTCCCATCATTAAAATGAATGTTTTGAGAAAGCCATTTAGCCTGTTGTATACCATGGGAACTTTGTCTTTTTAAAAAGGACAAAAGAGCAAGTGGCTAGCAGATAAAAAACCATTACAGATTTTAAACGCCTGCTCTCACATTTCCACGGAAGCGTTCTCAGACAAATTTGCACAAATATGCGTCTTGCAATTTTAATTTGCATAAGTAGCCTCATGACATATAGGGTGAGTTTGCTCCCTTAACGGAATGGCAGTAGGTAAACAATTAACATTTCAGAGCTGGCGATGTGCGTTCCACTCCTCGTCATTAAAGCGCGATGTCTTTTAACAGTTTAGCCCCGCTGTTTTATGAATTCTGAATTACAGCTCATTAATGTGTCATTTGCATAACTGCACGAAACGGGGAAGGCATGCGCGATAACTTATCACGCTTCCGCGGAAGAGTAGGAGTCAGAACATGGCCGACCGGGTTAAACAGCTCGACTGCTGCCCCGTACCACTCCGTCATGTGCTGCTGCGAGCGAAAAATTTGTTGAAGCCTCACATTAATGATGTCATGTGTCCGCAGCATGATGATATCACCACCAAGAACAAAGGAGTCATTTAGCGAATCCGGGGGCTGAATTTTCTTTTTTCTTCATTTGACCGAGAAGATGATGGAGTTTTTCAGGGTGAAACATGCTGCCAACCAGCGTACAGACAGCTGAGCAGAGTACCTGTGAAGTGGCTATTTATTCAATAAATACACATCGTCACCATCACACCTAATGATTGACGAGTAATGAGTAATTGATTTAAAAAAGAATTTAAAAAACTTAGCAGAGCGCTAAAAATTTCAAACTATTAAAAAAAATAATATTTTATATATAACAAAATAAACTCGGCCCTGTAGTGTTGATGTATGGTGTACAGTGGGCTCAGAAGCAGACATTCTGGCAAATCTACGCCAGTCCTCATTTTTTTAATGGCTTTTAAAGTACTATAGTTTCCCACCAACTGAGGCAAGATGAGTAACACAACTTCTGTAGGTTATTTCTGAGATAAATACAGTCACAGGAGTGGATGGCAGGTGTTTAGCCTGCCTGTAAAATGCAATTAGCCAGCAAATGAGTCCGTGAAGAGCTGCCCTACCAATCAGCACAAGTCCAGCCAATGACAGGATATTTGAACATTACAGCACACCTCGAAATCTCCAAATGGTCCTGTCAACTTCACTCAGCGAATGAATGATGAGTGAGGCAGCCTTTGACCGCACGTGGTTAACCTCTCATTCTCATTTATATATTCATTATTTTGTGCGGCAAATCTGGCTGAAAGTGATGCTGGCACAGATATGAACAAATATTCTTTCCCAGTAAATGATGGATCAGTAAATCTTTTGGGTTTTGGGTGGAAAAAAAACAAAACTTTGAAATGAACAATAAATCTAAATATTTCAAGGGCTTTTTTTGATACTGTGTGAATTTGTTGACAGTCCCTCAGGCTGATGGCTTCAGTAAATTTCAGTAGCACGGAGATCATTGTTGACTGCTCCGAGCCTGATAAGAGCTCCGTCCTGGGCATTATCCGTGCTTTTTAAATCGAGGATGATGCGGCGTGTCTTGATGCCCATTCACACTTCATTTCATCTGACAGAGCAGCAAGTCTTGATAATGAATATTTGTGTAAGCGATGCCTGAACTTAAAATAAATTAAATGCCACACATACACGCCAGTAAAAGGGGTTCTGTCACCATAACTATGTGCTTCTGAGGCGCTGCTCTTGCCTATAAATAAACAACGACAACCAGGAACACCGCGCGGCCCGAGCCAGCACATTTTTGCGAGGCGATGTGATGCGAGCTAAAACCCCTGAGGACCGGCTTTTGAGGCGAATTTGGCAGGACGAGATGTTGACACCAGCTACTCAGCAGGGACACGGAGGCCCTATTAATGACTAAAAGTCCTGTTGCTATGGTTACCGTAAACAATGCATAAACCATTTGCCTTGTTTTAAACATAAACCTAAAGCTTACAACTCTTCCGGTAAACCTGATGCTCAGATTAAAATGAGTTGAAATCAAACCAAGCAAACAAGCGCTCATAGTATAAAGGGAATATGTGATTTTGCACCTATTAAGCTCAATTATATTCTGACGATAAAATAATGCACTGGTACTTGTATTAAGTCTCGATATAACTCATCACCATATCAGGTCATTTGGTGTTGCTGTGTCCGTTATCTTAGCTGCATATCCTTGATGGGGGGAGGAGCCTATTCCTGTATCCAATGATTAATGGGCAGGAAACATCCTGTACAGTTTTCATCAATCCATTGCTGGTTGTACTGGAAATTCACTTGCACACTCTTACCAATGAGCAGTTTAGAGTCTCTGATAGTCTATCAGGCACTGGGGAGTATGGAAAGAAACCAGAGTAATTTGCATGATGTATAAATGATACAGTGAAGTATACAGTGGACACTTTTCATTCAGTGGCTCTTTCATTTATATTTGTGCATGACTCTCAATAAAATGGATGATCTGTGAGGTACAGACTGTCCTCACTGAAACAGAGGAACCGAGTTGCTAATCCAAGTGAATGTCTATACAACAGCACAACATGTACTTCCCATCATTGAGGTGCTGGGTACCTTTATCACACTGGCTAGTGTTTTATTCAGTGCTTTTAAAAGAAGGGAGTCAATCTTGACCTTCACACACAGTTTTGTGATTTTGATCAAATCATGCGTGCGCACGCACACACGTACTTCCTGTACTATAATGAACCAGGTTTAAGGACATTGAAGCTATTATATCTGCGGTTTTTTATCAAGCTCATTCCGCGAATTATCATCCTGTCTTTCCATAAAGAAACATAAAGCATTAACTTCTGGAGATGGAAAGTTGAAAAATACAAAATCAGCCCTGGCTGGTGCCGTCCCGACTCTGGTCCAAGCCAAATGGCATCGCGAAATTTCCTACATGATTTCATTAATCATTGATCGCTCAGGTTCCCGAACCCTTGCTCTGTGTGTAAAAAAAAAAAAAAGAGAACAGATGAGTCTCGGCGCAACACGGGACAGCCAACGCTGAAGGCTCATTACGATCTAAATCATGAACTGCATACACCAGATCCGACAGATAGAGGCACTGGGACGGCCGTGTGGAGATGAGAACTGCCCACCATGTACAGCTACCTGGCTGTGTAATTCATCGTACAGCAGCAGCGCTGCATCTTAATCCGTCCGTACTGCTCTGATCCCAGTGCTGCCGCGCTCAATGCAAACTCCATTTGTCTTTATCTAAATCAAGTTAACAGAGAAAGAAGAGGAAAAAAAAGCAAATTCAATGTAACAGCGTGGTTGCTTTTGTTTCTAACAAACATCTCATCAGAACCTGATTACAGAATCTTATTTTGGGGATGGTAAATAAGAATGCTGTTCTATCCAGTACTTCTCCTAACGTTTAAATCCTTGAATTTCAGTTATGCCACAGCTGATGTAATTAAGTTACAGCATTGGTTATTTAATTCTAATGCTGAATGACATGACTTGATACATTACTTGATACTGTTTGTGCTAAGTCGTGAAACATAACAGAAAAAAAGACATATTACAACAGCAATATACAACTCCAATTCAGAAATGGTTGGGACAAAGTGTAAATTGTGAATAAAATCAAAATGAAATGACTTTCAAATCACACCAGCCAGTATTTTATTCACAATAGAACAGAGATGACATAGCAAATGTTGAAACTGAGAAATGTTACAATTTTATCCACAAAAATGAGCATATTTAAAATTTTTCCCACTCTTGTTTAATACTGGCTTCCAGCTGCTGGAGAGTTTTGGGTCTCCTTTGACGGACTTTTCATTTAATTATGTGCCAAATGTTCTCAATCGGTGAAAGATCAGGACTGCAGGCAGGCCAGTTCTGCACACGGACTCTACTACGAAGCCATGCTGTTGTATCAGCTGAAGTATGTGGTTTTGCATTGTCCTGTTGAAATACACAAGGCCTTCCCTGGAATAGATGTCATCTGGAGGGGAGCATTATTGCTCTAAAAACCTTTATATACCTTTCAGCATTCTTGTTGCTTTTTAAAACATGCAAGTGTCCCACACCATATGCACTAATGCATCCCCATATCATTAGAGATGCTGGCTTTTGAACTGAATGCTTATAACAGGAGGGGTGGTCTTTCTCCTCTTAAGCCCGGAGGGCACGACATCCATGATTTCCAACAAGAATGTCAAATTTGGACTCATCTGACCACAGGACACTTTTACATTTTGCTACAGTTCATTTTAAATGAGCCTTGGCCTACAGAACACAGCGGCGCTTCTGGATCATGCTCAACAATGGCTTCCTTTTTGCATGATAGAGTTTTGGGTGACATCAGTGGATGGTACGGAGGACTGTGTTTACAGACAGTGGTTTCTTGAAGTATTCCTGGGCCAATTTAGTAAAGTCAATGACAGAATCATGCCAGTGAGTGATGGAGTGGCGTCTGAGGGCCCAAAGATCATGGTCATCCAGTAAAGGTCTTCGGCCTTTTTCTCCAGTTTCGCTGAATTTCTTGATGATGTCATGCACTGTTGATGAGGAGACCTTCAAAGCCTTTGCAGTTTGACGTTGAGGAAAATTGTTTTTAAATTATTCCACAATTTTTTTCCCAAGTCTTCACAGGTTGGGGAGCCTCTGGCCATCTTTACTTCTGAGAGACAGCCTCTCTAAGACGTCCCTTTTATAGCCAATCATGTTACACACCTGATGCCAGTTAATTTAATTATTTGCTTAACGTTCTTCCAGCTGATTCTCTTATATATTTATTGTTTTTTCAGCCCTTATTTGCCTGTGTTCCTACTTTTTTGAGACTTTTTGCAGCCAGAAAATTTGAAATAAGCTCATTTAATTAAGCTCATAAGCTCATGTCTCAGTTTCATCATTTTAAATGTTATCTATGGTCTACTGTAAATAGCATATTGGCTCATGTGATCTGAAAGTCATTGCATTTTGATTTTATTCACAATTTACACTTCGTCCCAAATGTTTCAGAATTGGGGTTGTAAAACAAGACATATTGATTCATTATTATGATACATTATTGATTTTGGAAATAGTCTTAATATTTTTTTAGTCCATGTATGCATTCTAGTGTTTTTTCTAGTCCTCATGGAATTCAAGATTGACTCCGGACAGTTTATTAAATTAACAACATACAATTCAGAAGCATTCAATGTCCAAACACACCTTCAGATATCATATTTACTGTAAATCCTATACTTTTTATCTACAGCCGGGCAAACGCCCAAAAGGGAGATCATTTTGTGGTGCAGTCCGTCCATCTATCAGTCTTTCTGTATTGGAAGGTAATTAGCTTGTGAAATCAACCCCTCCAACAGTTTCCATGGGACGTTCCTGAAACTGCACATATGCTGCAGGTAGACTGATGATACACATATCGCAGCCACAACTCCAGCGGGGTCTGTTGTGCTCTCAGAGTGTTCTTTTTACAAAGGAGAAAGTCCTCAAAACTCGAGGAAAACAATTCAGCCATTGGCAACAGATATCACTTCAAATTTACTGCACAGTACAGTTTACAGATTTTTATCCACTAATCTGCTGAAAGGATCGTATCACTGAGCACCATAAACGGGATATTCTCATCATGAAGGCGCCAGGTGGTTACACCATAGTGAGCTCTAGGATTGTTTAACATGGATTCTGAGCTTCCTGTTTTCTCTTATCAAAATTAAACACACAAGATCTGCTTAGTATATTATTTTCATCACCTTGAAATTGAATTCAAACATACACATTTTATCATGCCCAGGTTTTAAATCCAGAGTCAAAATGACAAAATGGGGCTGTTCAAATTGCCAAAATCGAGGATTCCTAAATGGTGTGCTGGAACCAATGGGTGATGTCATGGTTGCTTCGTTCATCTTTTCATACAGTCTGCAGTCCAGACCTGGAATCTACTGTGGAGGCAGGTGCACAAGCCAGAGGCTAGTTTATTGGCAGCAATACGATGAATATTGGGGACAGAACCACTGATGATAAGAAGGGGCACAGAACCCCAGATAATGATGCACAGTTCAGCTCAGATGTAACAGGCAAGGCTGAGCTGCCAATCACTGGCCAGTGGCTTCCGGGATGCAGCCAGGTATCGTGCAGATTTCGCCAGCACCCATTCGTCCCAGAGGAGGAGGGTGGAGCTTGTGGGGAACTCTGTTCCAATCCTGAAGACTGTTGAAGGATTGGGTGCTTGTTCCTAACAAACTGGACAAGGAGAACAAACTCGCAAGGATTAATGAACACAGTCCCAACCCTGGGCCCTGATTAGGACTGAAAGTTTTTTTAAATTAACTAAATCACAACTGTTGTCACTGAAGTACTGGTGGCATTGGACAAAGACAAAGAATTTCTGAAAGTTATACTCACTGGGATTTTAGCATGAATGCAACTTTGCAATCAAGCAGCTACCGCATGAAGCAGAGGGTATAAATACTCATCACATGGTCATGAGAGAAGAACCATGTGATGAGATTCAGATGAGAAAGGAAGATGCACAAGACATAAACCAATCACAACACACATCCACCTAATGGACAAGTCAGTTGCAGAATTGCAAGGAGACACACAAGGAAATCACACACGAGTTGTGACAGACTAATCATTTTGATTTATGGAATATAGGTCAAGCTAATTGTTTTACCTGGGCAGTTTTTGGGGGAAAAAAAATCATTGGTGCTGATACAAAAAAAAATAAAAAAAAATGTTGTCGTAAAAATCTGACATTCTCTTATTTTATGCCTTTTAAAATGACAGTAATCTCAGCCCCTGAGGAATCCAGTTCTGCCTTTTCCAGCAGCGTCTCAGAGTATCTGGGCCTCCTTACACCAGTGTCAGTGTTGATGCTTTGGTCACGAGACATTATACCACATTTGATCAGTCTGTTTCTAGTTGTTTTAAAAGCGATCGAATGAGAGAAATCACCGTGGAGACCACCGCACGGCTCGGCCGACTCTGTTCTTCTTCGCAAAAAAATAAAATAAGATCAAATAAAATGAATCAAGAGGGGTTGAGAAAGACGGCAGGAGGGATGCCCAGGACATTTAATCATTTTTCTTAAACTCGGCGCAGGATTGGGCTTCCAAGATTTATGGTCGGAGCAGCATGCAGCTCATGGCAAAACTCTTCAGGGTCTTATTTCCCCTTTCCCTTTTTTTTAACATCCCCAGCTTTTTTTTTTTTTCCTCCAACATACAGATGTTTCACTTAATTTTCTCCAGGGCTCTCCTGAGAAGAGGGAGGCAGGCCTGCTTCTCAGCATTCGCTTCATTTTCGCTCTGTCTGCCTTCTCCGAAGACGCAACACAAAGACACGGCGTCTCTCTCGAGGGGTTGTTAGTATACATGAAACTGAGGAAAGCTCGGGGGGTACAGGGGTGGGGGGTAGTGGAGAGAGAAGACCTGCATGGGAACCTCAGCACTGAACAATCTCATTTACCTGCTCACAGTGACCAGCACAGAAAGCACTGAATTTACATGAATTCCGAGTGAAATAAAACACTGTTGATTCAGGACTGTGGGGCCCAGCGCTGCTCCTGCAGACTGATATTCCTGTAGCGTCTCATTTCTGCTGTGATTCGGCTCACCTGATTGAGCCAAACAGAGACTCACTGAGGTCTGCAGCAAGTGGATGAGACTTGTTTTTTTGGGTAGAATGAAAATCTACAGGACAGTAGATCTCCAGGAACAGGGTTGGTTTTCACTGATTTAGGGGTTACCTTGGAGAGAGAGAGAGAGAGAGAGAGAAAGATTTCCTAGAATAAATCAAATTAAATAAATGTCCATATAATATTTTTTATAGTGCATATGTTCGGGCATGTTTATTTACAATGAAAATTATTATCTTTTTTTTAACAATGGATACAAAGGAAGGAAAACCTCTTCAGCAGGACCGCTCCAGCGCTACAGCGAGCTACAGATGGTTCAGTGAAGTAGAACCACTAGTTTCCCTCCCAGTCAAGAGGAAAAATGACAGCGGACTGTAAAAAGTCTCCCTAACATCTGTTTCAGCGAATAATACCCTGTCAGGTGTAGAGCAGTACAGAGATGTACGGCCGGAGAGCAGGAACAGAGCGTGTTGATGCATCACATGAGTCGGCCTGATAAAGTGACTGTGTGGGGCGGGGATCTACGAATGTGTGAAGCTGCACAGATAGTTTTATCAACTGGATGGATTTTTGGGCGTGTTTGTGTGTGTGTGTGTGTGTGTGTGTGTGTGTGTGTGTGTGTGTGCATGCGTGCGTGCGTGCGTGTGTGTGTGTGTGTGTGTGTGATGGTGAGCTCAAGCATCTGTGTGTTTTCTTGTTGTGTCTGTGTGCGGATGGATATATAGATTTTTGGACGTGTGCATTTGTTTCTTGGTGAGATTGTGTGTGTGTGTGTGTGTGTGTGTGTGTGTGTGTGTGTGTGTGTGTGCGCGCGCGCACGTGCATGCTAATGGTTATATTCAGTATGTGTGTGTTCATATGTGTACACATAGATATGCACTGGTGTATGTGTGCACCCACACACAGATACGCATGTTTATGTGTTCACGTGTGTGTGGCTGATGGCTTTGGTGGCTTATTAAGACCCCTGGGGTGTGGAAATCACAGACTGGCTCAGCTCCTGGACAGTGTTTATGAGGCAGACTGATTTTGCAGTGTTGCTCTCGTTTTATATGGGATAAATGGCCAGGCTGGTGCTTTTAGGTGAGTGTGGAGTGGTGCTGTCAGGGAGCGAATTCTCCACAGAGACAGAACTGAGCGCGTGCGAGCACTTGCAGGACCGCAGACCCTGCACTCTAAGTCACATTTTGACAGAGCATCTCAGGACATGCTGGCTGACCTGTCTCTAGGGCTTTCTACAAGATTCTTATCCACCTGACGCGTCTGAAAGGGCACCTTTGCCCTGTTTCTCTCATGCTCACTCAGACATTTACAGCCTGGGTGGAGTTTCATGCGTTTAAATTATATAAAATCCTCCAGTCTAAATTCTTTTTTCTCTCTCTCACTAGGGTTAGAACCTACTTCTGTCCCCAGCAATGTAATCACACCTTGTTTTGTTTGCTGTAACAGGAGTTATAACTGCTTTATCAAAATGCAGCATAACTTGGAGGTAATATCAGAGCAGATCTGAACCGTTGAAATTACAGAATTGCTGAAGAGATTAATGATGCTACTTTTCAAGAAAAGAAAAAGAAAAAAAAAGCACTCCATCAAAGATAAGGCATTTTTAAGACCAGCGCATGAATGCAGCACATGGATCGTGTCACAGTCAGAAACAGACAGAGGGTGACCCCCCCCAGTTCAGCGCAATATAAACGCTTAATTACACTCCACCCAAACAGTGTCTCAGAAGCCCATGGCGCACTGACGTCCGGGGATATCTCCCTCTGACCCCGGTCCAGCGTGACGGGCCGAGCCTCATCTATCAGCGGTGGCAGCTTGAGTTATTTAAGCTGTGAGTCTGATGCAGAGGTCGCAGTGATTAACAGTCAACTCGCCTCATTCAAACGAATGTCATCTCACTGAGATCTCCTGCGTAAGGTTTGATGGAAGAGAAACTTAAACAATATTCAGTTAGCAGAACATATGAATTGTATGAGTTGTTATTATTATTATTATTGCTTTGTGACCACAGGCCACTGAACATCTCTTTGGGAGCTATTCGGGTGTGAGCTTTATTCAAGGGCAGTTTGGCACAGTTTCTCAGAGGGCTGGTGTTGAACTGGAATGATGACCACCTGACCTTCTGAGCCAACGTAACTTGATTGTGTGTGAAGGAGTGAGTCTTGGTGCCTGGTTGTGTGCAGTACCCTCACTCAGGACACGACAGGCTGACAATCGAGCGTGAGCTGTGAGTACAGTGGCTTAGGCTGTCGTCCTACAGATCTACAACTTCTCATGAACCTAAAAAAAGACTTTCTCTCCATTTTCTTTCTGTTTAAGAATAAAGGTTTTTTGTGTTCTGTGGTTTATATTTTCAGACAAAACCCTGAGCTGTAGTAGTGAGTGACTCGGAAAAGCCATACATTTGAAAATTAAAGGCAAGGAAAGCTTTTATAATCATTTTTTTCAAATTGAAGGGTCTGTATTTAACTTCATTGGCAAAGCACTCCAAGCCAGAAGCAATTAACATGGATGTGGTACGCTTTCATTTTTCTTTAATATTAAAACCGAATTCCTCCCATTTAATAAAGCTAGACTCAATTTCAGTCTGACTCCTGTAAATGCCAGATAAGGACATTGCAGATTTATGAAGGACCCTGTTTGTTGCAGCAGTAAAGCACATTTCAAACGATGAATACATGAGCACAACACTTATTTTGGCCCTGGAATCATGGAGGGAAGATGGAATACTTTAAAATTTAATACTTTCCTGCGCGCGCGGGGGGGATCAGCGTCAGTTTAAATACAACATGCATTAGAAATAAAAACTGACATCAGGGATCAACGGCAGTAATTCATTACAACTATTTGGACAGGAAACATAAAAAGTTATCAATCATGATTTATAGAATTGTTGATAAAGCTATATAACAATTTAAACCTTTATTGTGTTAAATAAATCCTGTAAATTAGAATGAATTGACTTGTTAAAAGCATGAAAATTTCCAGATTCATTTGGAACAAAAAAGTGCTTTTGGATTCATGAATAACATAACTAAAATAGTTTTAATTGCTATATTTTATGATGTATACTATTCTCTGATGTTTGTTTCAGAGCAATTGTAGATCAAGACTCTTTTTGCATGATCATTCATAATTTGTTTCAACTCATGCTTTTTGGTCATTAGAGTATCCACAAAGGGAACTTGAAAGTCAGAGATTTTCTGGACTGATATGAACAAACAGTTCAGCAATTTGATTGCCTCTAGCCAATATTAGGGGGAATTCAGTTTTGGTTTTGATTATTCAAATCTAATTAAAGCACTGAGCTACATCCAATTATGATTCCTCAGAGGAAGTTGGGTAAATCTGATCAGGGCTCTCCTCTGAAATCTTTGGGTCTCTCTATTCGAACAGACTTATCCTACATCACAGCATAAAATTATTTGGGCATAAGATCTTTTAAGATATACCACCACAAGACTGGGCATCGGAACATCATTCTCATGACTAAATATCGTTGTTCTAAAAATCCTATTCTGCAGTGCTGTCAAAAAGTATTTGTCCCCTTTCCAATGTCTTATATTTTCACTTATTTTTTCATATTTAAATGTTTCAGATCACCAAATTAATAAAAAAAAAGACAAAAATGACATGAGTTGGCGCAAAATGCTGCTTTTAAATGATAATTTAATTTATTGGGTGTATAGAGTTATCAAAAACCTTTATCATTCATTTGAAAAAAGATTCGATCCCCCCCTGAAACCAAATAACTGGCAGTGCCAGCTTTTGGAGCAACAATTGCAATCAACAGCAATCAAACATTTGCAATAACTTGCAATGAATCTTTTACATCACTGTGGAAGAATTTTGACCCATTAATCTTTGCAGACTTGTTTTTAGTCAGTCAGGAGAGTTTTTGAGAATGAACTACTTGTTTATGGTCACACCACAGCATCTCAATCAGATTCAAGTCATGACTCTGACGAGCCTTCTCCTAAACTTTCATTTTCATTCTTTTGCGCCATTTGGAAGTAAACTTGCTTGTCTGTTTTGGATTACTGTCCTGCTGCATGACCCAACTGTGCTTTAATTTTGGGTCTCAAACTGATGGCTGTATATTCTCCTTCTGGAGTTCCGGTACGGTTCCCTCAGTTATGGCTGGTTGCCCAGGTCCCGAAACAGCAATGGGACCCCAGACTGTCACACCGCCACCGCAGTATGTGACTGTTGGTGTGATGCTCTCATTGTGGAATTCTGTGTTAGCTGTACAGTATGTGTAACAGGACTGATGTCTTCTAAAAAGTTAATTTTTTTTTTCTTTTTTTTTCGGCAAATGTGAGATGGACCTTTGTGCTCTTTCAAGTCAGCAGTGTTCCTCAAGGTGCAGCTCTCCCACGAACACCATCTTTCCACAACCTTTTGTTGTGGAATTACAAACACTAACCTTTAATTGAGGCAAGTTGTGAAGATGTTACTCTGGGTTCTTTTGTGACCTCCTGGATGAGTCAGTGATTCTAAATGGAACTTTGGTTGGCTGCTGCATCTAGGAAGGTTTCATCACTGACCCAAGTCTTCTGTATATCAGGGGTTTGGAATGTTGGACTCCCAAAGCCTTAAAAATGCCCTGGTTACCAATGCCAACAACTTTGTTTTTCTCTTTTTTTTCAGATCACAGCATCATGTGCTGCTTTGCGCTTACATCACATTGCCAGACAAGCTCGATTTAAAGGATGTTTAGATTCAACAGGCCTGGCTGAAGTCATGTCTGATATTTTCTTCTATTAACATTAGTTTGATCACCTGAAACTTTCTAGTTGGACAAATACAAAAAAATAAAATAAATTAGGAAAAAAAAGACTTTCAAATAGTCAAATAGTTTTTCACGGTTCTGTATAATGAGCAAAAAACAATACATTTCATTTGTTCATGTGCTTTTAATATGATTAGGTTTCCATTTTTTAATAAGTGGCTCATTGTAATTTAAAAAAATGTGAGCTGCAGCAAAATAGTGTCACAATATTGATGGGAGAGAAGAAAGATGCTCATTTTAATGAACATCTGCAGGTCCTCTGCATGGTGCGCAGCAGTGAGCCGCTCGTCCTCGTACCATTATTTTTCAAACGCTAATCACCCTGCATATTTTAAGTCAGCGTGTCTCCGTGTCATTCCTCCCTACCTCCTCAAATGACTTTTTTCTCTAATTAGGCCAATGAGTGAAGAAAAGAGAACATTTAGCCCCCTCCCATAGTTTTCACTTGTTTCGTATGATTAAGCATTTTATTTATTTATTTCTTTAATTTTTTATGAGTGTAATACACTCACAAGAGTTGTGTGTGTATGCGTGAGTGTGTGAGACAGAGCGAGTGTGAGTGTGTTTGTGTGTGCGCGCGTCTGCTTGTTCAGTGAGCGCACATGAAGTCGATGCATGTGAGAGTATGTGTGTGTTCATGTGTGTGCAGTGCGCTTGTGGCCGGTGGTCATTATTCATCTCACAACTGGGCGGATTTGTTTTGTTTTTTCTCTGTTGAGCCTGTGGCTCAGTCGGTGAGTGGATACTGAGGGAATTTGAAAATGACGCCAGTCACCAGTGGAGGTGAGTCTGGTTTCCCGTGCGTACTGCATTAAACATTACCCTTAAGACAAACCAAGGAAAAGCATCCGTCACCCATGTCGGCTCAACTCGGCTCTCCGCGCAGACAGACCCCAGTAATAGCACACTGTGCTTAAGGCCAATTTTAGAGCAGGAGACCAACACGAGCTGTAGAGGACACGGTCTTTGCCCTCCATCAAAGAATCCCTCTCGCCTCTCTCACTGTAAGTCCACATTATACTTCCCGCTGTTCCCACCGGCCATTTCAAATGGGATCAAGCTATCAGGCTCGGTGGGCGGGGAGGTATTTTCAGCCTGGCGCATCGCCCTTGCCGCTACAAGCCCCCGAACAGCCAACCCACGCCCTCCACACCCACCCCACGCCTCCCACCCACCCACCACAGATTTTATCCACACTCAACTCTCTCGTATCGCACTTGGAATTAATACGTTCATAAATAAATAAATAAAGGCCTGCAGGCGTCCCATAAAGTGACAAGAAAGGTGGCGCCTTGCTTACCCAGGGCAAATTCTAGGGAACCGTATGACCATTTCAACCTTTCTTTTCAGAAAGCGCAGTCAAAGTCAGTTAGAAGGTGAAAGAACTTTTTTGTTGCAGTATTTTAGAACCCCTTGAGATAAAGGGTTTTTTTTTTTTACCTTAAAAAAATGTGGTGATCATGTTGATTTAATTGCCAGATAAGGGATTAGGGCCTTGCGCTCTCATTTAGTGGACACCGCTGCTATTGACAGACTGTGAGCTGTAATCAAGAGAGACACCGAGAGCCAGCGAGGGAATCCCACAGGCTGTCATTATAATTAAATGTATCTGATGTTCTGGAGCCTTTTAACAACGGAATCTGCAAAATATGCGTTGTTATATGCAAAGCTTGAAGCGATTTGTAGCCCTTTTGCTGACAAAGGGAATTATAAGGCTGCTGCATTGAACCACAGGGTGAGTGCACCACATTTAATAGATTGTGCTCAGTGCTACAGTACATACCCTCTCAGCATGTCTTACAGGTGAGTGTGGCCAGCGTTTAATCTACAAAAAATGAGGTCCTAATTCTACCTATGAAATTAACCTCAAAGAGGCTTCTATTATTCTATTAACGATTTAAATATTATTCTCTTAACGATTTAATTTGAGAGCTTTCTCTCCAAGACCTCTGCAGCTAGAGTGGCAACAAGTGATGGGAGGACAGAAAGACAAGACAGGCTGACAGACGGATGAAGGTGGAGGGGATGGCAATTACCCATCAGCTAGAATTGCGGAGGGGGAAAAAGGTGTTTGCAATTTTCATCAGCATCACCGAATGCTGCATTCAACTGGACCCTAATTTGTTACATTTTTCCTTGTCAGCAGTGCTGGGGGGTTAACGCGCTACACATCTGCGAAATATATACATTGGGCTCTAATTTCTTGGCGCAGCGCAGGTGGCGTAGCGTGGCGCAGCTCACGCAGTGGTAATTTCGTCCAGCGCAGCCCACGCTGTGGTAATTTCGTGAGCGACCTTTGGTAGACGAATGTGCGCCGAGATGGGTGTGGCGGCATAGTAGGGTGTCACATATTCATCAAGACGCAGTGACAATTTCGTAGAAAAAGTCTCCGCTGGAGTTGCGGAGAAAACTCGCCAGCTCCAATCTGGTTTAATTTCTGTGCAGTGGTAATTTTTGCAGACCGCGGGCAGTGCGCACACGTCACTGAAATCTCACAGGGTTGTTTACAGAATGTCCGGCACATTTCAATGCAATAAATAATTACAGGAAGCACTATTTAATTGAACTGTCTGAATAAGGACATAAATTATAGTATCTACATCGATTGTCCTGATGTCAGATTAAAGTCGATTGGAACGCGTAATGGAAACTTGACCTGGCTTAATCAACGCAGCTGAATCTGTGATGCAAACTAACGACTTCACATCTTTCTCAGCCAACCACAAACTGGACATATGTGTGTGTATATATATATATATATATATATATATATATACACATATAAATAAACGGCTTGCCATAATTATATTTGGTGTGAATATCCACTTGGACACCAGGAAGGACTTGACGTTGGCCGATTTTTGAACAGCGGTCATGCACGCAAAAAAATGGCAATTTCACTCCGGGTAGTGGGTAGCAGCTAGTATGTAGTTCTATGCTCAGTAAAGCCGCTTGCACACTGGACACGAAACTAATTTTTTTGCACGACTGATTACAGACAAAGTCAATGCAAAGAGGCGATAGTCGGACGGGGTTTTAATATAGCTCCGTGTCCGAAAGTCATAGAAGTTCTAATTTTAATTCTAATTTCTAATCTAACAGCCCTCTTATCAAAACATTCATGTTTAATATCTAAAAGAGTCAGTAGATCTGAAGAAATTGAAAATAATAATCGACAGTCGGACATGGAGATATACAGTATTAAAACCCTGTCAGACTTTCGGACACAAGACTCTGCGTTTAGGGCAATCTGTCGTGCGAAAAATTTGTTTCGCGTCCAGTGTGCAAGCAGCTCAATACTCTACTTTTATTGTCACTAAGGTCGTTTTTAGTGGAGGAAAGGAATACAGCCTGATTGCTATGATCTCGAACTGAGTTAAGATCACATATTGAAAATAAATGTGTAACGTATCTTGCATTGTTGTCCATGCGAGTTAATCTCAACATTTTAAGCAGAAACAGGGTGTAATAATAGGAACACGCTAAACAGCAAAAATAAGCAAAAGAAATGGAATTTCAAAACGAAACTACGTCAGGAATTATGAAGTTGGAATGAAATACGACGGTTGGTCATTGGGAAGAGAAACAAGAGGAGCTCATTTTATTGGTGAAGATTTGACTCGACTGTGCTAAACCCAAACACGCCTTTTTTGCCACTTGCGCAGGAAGGCAGGACAGAGGCGGGACAGAGGAGTACTTGGGCCAGGCTACGCCGGGCATGAAATTGCAACATACGCCTGAACACACCCCGTTGGCGCGGCGCACCCCCCATTCGCCGCGCCTGCGCCTGGTCTACGAATTTAAAGACCGTTGTCTTAGCCATTCCAATATTCATTTTCCTTTGCATATTTATTTATTTATTTTTTTTACTGCTGGCACAATGTGCTTTGAAATGAAATGGCGGAATTGTCAGTGATGGCCGAATTAATGCATTGTTCAAGCCATCACCACAGAGTCTGCTCATTCTCCGAAGATTTTTGGAGCGCAAGGAATGATGGGGATTGCAACCGCCAGTAAATCTGCTCCAACAACACGAGTGCCACAGAGAAGAGTAAATGGCCAAAAATTGAAACCAAAGACAGTGTGTGCGCGTGTGTGCGCGCACGTTTGTGTGTGGTTGTATTTGTGTGAGTGTGCGTGCGTGTGCATTCCGGCGCACATAGTCAATATTTAAAATTCTGTAAGACCTAAAACTCAGGAGGACTTTGAAAAGCAACAGTTATTAAATCATTAAGACATCAAGCGAACCTTAGGCCTCAATATTGAAATATTGAAATACTTCTGGGACGTATCGACCTAACCTTGGATGTGCAGGGATGAAGGATATAGATAGAAGGGGTGGACTTCCCTCATTTCACACAGCTTTTTCATTCCAAAAAAAAAAAAATTATTATTATTGACTGTCTGAGTGTTATGAGCCTCCTTTTATCTCTAATCATGACACTCAGCTGGTTCCAATTAACTTGTTTACCAGTGGAACGTGTTCCAGGGATCAAATTCAAAATGAGTGAATATTTCCAAGAAAACAATTAAGTTTATCAGTTTGAACTTTGAATATTTTGTCTTTGTAGAGTAATCAGTTGAAAAGAGGTGGAAAAGGATTTGCAAATCATTGTATTCTGTTTTTATTCACGTTCTACACAACGTCCCAACGTCATTGGAATTGGGGTCTGTACTTAAAGCACAGGCAGTCAGCTTAATTTGTAGGCACATCATTTCAGTCTGTCAGTGACAAATGGCGTTCATTCATTCATTTTTTCATTCATTCATTCATCAGCTCTTCGGACTGAAGTTGAAGATGATACTGTGAAAATTAAATGATAAATATGTAATGTGCAGCCTTCTTCTCGTGAAAAACAACTGGATAGGTCATAAATGCAAGCACCCAAAACCAATCCAGGTCAACATTTGATTTACTCTTGATCACTTTTATCCAGTTGTCCCAAACTTACTGGAGGTCCACTTTCTTTGCTGGTTTTTGAGGGTAAATAACAGCCCTGAACATGTAATGCACTGAATTAAGACCAATTAACACATTTTTTTTATTTTACAGTTGAAATTGTGGTTGGAACATGAACCAGAATATATGCAGGGAGGCATCGCTGATTTAGAAGATATGAGAAGAGAAGGAGATGACTGCAGACTTTCCCACTGGAGACCAGGAGCCTCATGTATTAAGAGAGCGAACGAACAGAAAAGATGCGTACGCTACTTTTTTTTGCGGATGTCAGATGTATGAAACAAACGTGACTTTAGAAAAAATGCAAAAAACTAATAGAATTTAGCATTTTTGCTAAATTAAAGTTGATTTAGATTTTTTATTCAAATTTGCAAGCTGAATTGGTAGCCCGCTATATTATAAATTTAATCCTTTTTACAAAATGCTACTTTTCTTTTTATGAACGTACTCAATATTTAAGTATAAAATCCACGCAATTGTTAGTACATTAGGCCCCAGGAGATTCCTGCTTTTGTGAGTCGAACATTTTGAACTGAGTCACAACTGACTTTTAAAACCATGATCTTCTTGCTCTAACCTTAAGTTTTAGGAAGTAGTGACTTTAACTGAAGCCATTTTGTTTTCCTGACTGCTAATTCTTGAAGGCGCTGTGCCATTGTTACGGTACGTATGATTAGGTGCAGTGCCAGTGTCATTCATGATAATTCAGAAAATGCTCCTATGGGTGGTATAAGAAACGGTCACATGGTTCGTATCAGAGAGAAAGAAACAAATGACTCAGATGGTGATTTTGTGGTGAAAATATGTTGATAATGTTAATTTTAGCATATGGCTCTCATGCCAAAGAGCGAGCAATGCTAAAACTTCTCGTGGTGCAAGCAAAATCTATTTATCACAGTGCCCGTCATGCATTTTATCTTGATGCAGCTGACATGTTTGGTGTCGCAGCTAATTAGCCGAGCAATACGTATCCACATCAATAAATGCCAGGGCAGCACAGGAGTGATTTGTTCAGTAATGACTGGGGACAGGTCTTAAAGTTTGAAAGTCATGCATATTAAGGACCCAGCAGACTCTTGTTTATGGATAAATGGGCCTCAGACTAAATAAACAATGGCTTTTATTAGCGCAATAAAACTCTCTTTAATGGATCCTCAGGTCTCTGTCCTCTGAGCTCAGTCAGTGTGGAGATGTCATATCTTCAGCTTGCCCATACCTGCCCTCACTTTTGCCCTCAGGTCTGACCTGATTGTTTTTGTTATTTACCCATTTTTACAAACTTTTTTTTTAACAGAAAACCCTTTTTTTACCTTGTCCGTTGCGCTAAAATGCAACAAATGGATTTTCTGTAGGGAACGCGTGCATGCATGTGTTTTTCATGTAGGCTGCGTCGAACAGCACTAGTGCTCACCCTAAGACGTCTCAGAGCCTCATGACCAGTTTGGGTTGCAGTCCAGAATGTGCCATGTACATGCTGTAACCAGATGTGGCGCACTTGAGCTACCATAGTCACTCGTGGCTGCCCTAAGGTCAGCGTCAGTGCCCGTTTTCCATTCTCAGACAGACATCTGACTGATCTGGTGACAGTACAGATAATGCGCCACCTCTTGGCGGCTGAGACCTGACAGTAACATGCTAAAGGCTCTTTTTTCTCTCCTGTGTTGTAAGCCGTCCTATTTTCTTGATGCTGCAGCAGTTTTCTTTTTTTTTTTTTGTTGGTTATGTAGGCTATTGACCACACTCTAAAAAACAAGTCAAGCGTCACTGTACACATCACATCACTTTGTACACATCTGTTGTGTTCCAGGGTCCTGGGCCTTTGGCCAGGACAGTATTTTTGGGTTTTTAACAGTTTCTTGTGCCAGGTTCCTTAGTTCATAGTCATTACTAATCTCACAGTTTTAACAGTTTCTTGTATCAGGATTTCACATTTATAGTTCATGTTGGGGTTATTCTCCCATGCGCTTAAGTCAAAAAAAGCACGTGGCTATGCGCTTTTCAGCCTACGCATATTCTCCCCTCGACTTAAGTCTGTGCATTACGCGCCCCGAAGGCAGTTACACGCTTGGGGCGGAGCAAGGCCAAAATCGGGGCGTTACCGGGCGATTCTCATGCAAATAACACTTACGCGTATTCTCCCTCTGGCTTACGCGCTTATTCTGTTAAGCGCTTTTGAGGGCTGTATTAAGGTCAAGCGCCAACATTAGGCGAAATTGAATATTGCGTTTGATGTCGGATATCGGCCGAATTTTAACATTAATTTTATTTTATTTAACATGGTAAAGGTTGACACATGTAATATGTGATTGTTCTTCCTTATTTCTAAACTACATTTCTCAAAACCATGAAAATTTATTAAACGAAATCATCACATGATATTACGCATTAGCCTCTTCTCCAATCAGTTCAATTCCAAACGCGAAACAATTAATACGAGTATATATAAGACCATCATTCTACCATGCCCTCAAAATCTAAAGCCACAATGCCAGTCCTGCATTTGCTTGCACTCTTGCATGATTGGGAAAGAATAAGAGGAGCGCGCCAAGCTCGAAGACGAACACACATATATCGGCTTCGTTTGCACATCTTGGGACTAACAAACATCGAGGGCATCCAGTGCTTTCGTCTGGACCGTGCATGAGGCAATCATCTATCTTTGCTGACTTCTGGATGAACAGCTATCCAGCCGCAGCAATTATCCACAAAACATACCCGTAGTCATCAACGTCAGAACTGCGCTGTCGCTCCTGGCATCTGGGTCATTCCAGAGAGTGGCTGGTGATGTCATACACATATCACAGGCATCTGTGTCAAGGTGTCTGACACAGTTTGTTAACGCTCTAGGTTCTCCGTGCACTTCCACTGCAGAAAGAGTGGATGCCTTCCCCTCCTCCTGTTCAGTGAAATGCATAGGGGATGATGGTTGCCCACCACCTGTTGCGTGTTCATTTCTCCGGAGTGCAGAGAGCCTGGCTTTTACAGCGCCCCGCAGATCTCTCCATTTATGCTTTAAATCGGGGATACTGCGCTTACATCTCCCAATCAAAGCTTCATCCAGAACGATTCGGAGCTTAACCCCTTTCTGCAGATGTAGACGCCCGCATCTATAGACCTGCAAATTGGAAGCACGCTGTTACTGTGCTCGATCAATAAATGGCACCCGCGGATCAGTTATTGAATATTCACAAGCAAGCAGACCTCGAACGCGGTTCTGAATATGGGGAAGTTCACTCCACGCCCTGTTTTTCAAGAGCTGCATGAATTTAACTCCTCAGCTAAGCCTGATGTGCAAACTGGTCAGTATCCTTGCCTATAGTATCGATCCAGCAGTTTGAAAAAACAATATCTTGACACAGAAAAAATCGTTATCCCCTGTAGCAACCAGCTAAGCCACAGTGAGCCAACAGTATTCCAAGTAATGGTTCAGAAAAATCAGTTTTCTGAGGCAAAAAAATCGACATGGTATTGATTCTCTCACATTCTACTGTTAATTACAGTTGTCCCATACAAAAAAATTCGTAGTTCCCTACCGTGGATTTACGCGCAGATCCATTCATTGACAAATCCAGCGCTTCTTTATATCCACCCGAGTACTGGCGTTGATAGCCAATCACTCAATCATACGCTCAAGCTCTTCTGCGTAATTGTATAGTTACACTTCATGCTCTCGTGAAGCTACCCTGGTAAAAAATGTATTGATTGGCTCGTTTCTTATCCAATTCCCGAGTGTTAAAACATTTTAGAGTAAGTGAAACACATTGATTGGACAAACACAGAGCATACAAACCTATGCGTATCAGCAGGCTCGGTTGTATCCTGTCTACGTTATGCACATTACGCGGTTAAAATAGACGAGATTTATAGAAAACACGTTCGCAAAACTGGCCTTGAAGTGTTCAGTTACATTTTGGGGATTTAAATGAGATAAGGATATGGTCAATTGGAATTATTTCGAATGAAACAGGACCGGAGTGTTCCTGCTACAGGATACTTCATTCTCTGGAAAAAGGGATTCATGAAAAAGGTGAGGCTGCTACTTTGTTATTTTTTTGTTGTTGTTGTTTTTGGAATGTATACGTACTCTCCAAAGTCGAATGTCGAGGTTTTTTTCCTGTGAAAAACGCGAACTGCCCGTGCATTTGGGTGGACCCCCTGGTACGTTCATTGCACGTTTCTTTTGAATCCAGGGAGGCAATGGATTGTTCCCTGAAAGTGGAGTGTCTGTTCTATTAAAATAAGGTATATTTCAGAATTCAGATATTACTGAGTTAGTGAGTTGCACTTGTTCCTTATAAGTGTTGAAATGAGTTTGTAAGCTTAGAAGAGGGGACTGGTAGCTTTCATTACAGGGTGAATGTTCTAACCGTTTAATAAGAAGTTTATTTAATGCGTGTTTGTGCTGGCTTGGGGCACTTTGAAGTAAAATGGCCAAAACTCTAAACTTTATGAAGGAGAAAAGGCATATTTTGTCTTTGGAGAGGTTGCTGGTGACCATTGATATTTAACTGCACTGAGATTGATAAATTCATACAAAACTCAACCAGAAAATCATTTGTTTATATTAAATTTCATGCCTTAAAACTTTATTTGTGTTATATACATGATTTTTTTATGATTTGACAGGACTTCATTTTGAGACTTTGGGGAGACACTTGGATAGGTGTATAATTTGGCTAAAAGCATGTAGGTAATCTAGAATGTAATGTTGAAGATAAATTGTACTTGTGGTCAAGGAGTTTATGATCCCAGAAATGTATAGTTTTAAGCCCCAGCAGTTTTTCAATCCTCAGAATTATTTTTTTTGCAATTTCAATGGTGAATTCTCATGAAGATTTTTTATGTTTGCAGCTCATTTTCTCTACCATAATCATGAAAATTAACTGAAATACTATGTAATTCTAAATGCTGTAAGTGTCTTTTCAGAATTGAGCCACATTTTTCCTCTTTATGAAGCTTAAATCTTGAATTATACAGCATTAAAGTGGGTAACCCAAAAATAGCCAAATTTGGCTTCTGCACAAAGGGGTTAATTCCTCGGATCAGCCTTCAGTGCTCGCTTGCCATACCACACCAACATCTGTAAAATTTGGTTTTCGGCTTTGGCTCGACGTCGCCATCATTGTCTTCATGTTCTATTAACAAATGCGACTGCCCTATATGTTCGCAATCATCTCAAAAGTTGTGATATTCTCAAGAGTGAAGAGATTGATTTTCTAATTGAGAATATCTGTATTAACTAACTCGTGTCTTTGTAATTTTTTTTACCATTGATAATACTGTGTATTTTAATGTGTGAATAAAGATATTATTATATAGGCTACTCTAGATTGAGCCCTACCCTGGCCAATGCCTAAGCACTACGCATCTGTTAATCAATTTTAGCCTATAAAGAATAGCCGACATGGGAAGAATCATTATCAATAAATGGGACAATAGATTATAATAAAGTATTAGGCACAAGATCAAGTGAATGTGTCGCCCAAATCAAATAGGATATGATAGGCTATGGATATGGAATTCTGTCATTGCTGAGGCGGTTTTGGGGCGGGGGGATGACCGCGTGCGGGGTGAGAATCCTTGTTAAAGCGTTTCCATGTCCTTCAGTTGCAAACCTGACATCGGAGTAGTTTGATCTTTTTGAGTGACTAGAATGTTCCCTTTGTCTTCTTCCCTGTGTTCCACGGAACAAACAGGCTGGTGTAAGAGGGGCACATTTGCAATGATCTGATTGCGCTGGTTGAGAAACGCTGAATTCTTTATTATTTCATTATCGGGGCAATTTGTTTGTTTGCATAGCTTTAATGCCATGGTGGCTAGAGTAAGAAATAACAAGTGTTTGCCACTAACATGGCAATATCCCCCGCCGCCTCGATTTTATGTGTCCCTACGGACGTACGGAGCCCAATGCTATAACCCCCGCAAAGAGATGTCTGAATTACTTCTTGTAATTAGTACAGACATACATAGGCCTACTATTACAGCGGCATATAAAACCTTGTATCTTCAAAATGACAAACTTCACAGGATAATAAAAAATAAATATAAAATTAAATGATAATAATAAAATAATAAATATAGTTTGAAATTTTAAAAATGTTTAATTTTGCATGTAAGAATTGTGGACATACGAGTTTTCGTTTCTTATCAGTTTGGAGATACGAGGTATTATCAGCAGGCCGAAGATATTCAAATCTAAAGTCTGGTTTGCGTTTTTCATGGACCACAAATGCATTTTCATGGTTAATCAGAAAATCCTTGTTCCATGTTTTCCTGATAGCCATAATCAATGAGCTTTGTACAGAATCTGCCTCTTTTGGATTAGTCACACCTCTTTCATAAGGCCGCCTACATTCTGAAGTTAAGCGCTGTGGGCGTGATCGAAGTGAGTAGGGGAGAATATGCGTAACTCAAAAGCGCTTAACTTGAATCGCGCAAAAAAGGACTTACGCGCTAATGGGAGAATAGACCCCATTTATTGTTCATGTTTTTACTTTTCCATGTCTGTTGTTTTTCGCCAGGTCTGCCTAGCCACTCCACCGCTTGCCTGCGTTCCGCCCCATGTCTTCGTTTTCGCACACTTCTGAGCTCTGGTTGGCTTTGGTATTTCCCCTTCTGTGCTGTGCTGATTCGGAGCTGTCTAAGCTTAATGGGCAATTAACTGTTTTTAAATTACTAACATTTACTAACAGTCATGGGGGGTGTAATTCTTAGACAGGCACATTACTAATTCTACTAATTTAGGTAGGGAGTTTATTGTCATGATTCCTGCTTTGCTATTTTAAGTCTTGCTGTGCTTTTCTTTTCTAACATTCATGCTTCCTTCAATCTGCATACTTCATTGGTACTTAAGCTGAGTCAACCTATCACTGTCCTTGTCTCATGATCTTGCCTTGCCCATCGTTTCTTCTCCAGGTGTTGCCCCTCATGTATCCTGATTTCTGTTCCTTTATCTGGAGTTGGTGGAAGTTGGCTGGCAGACAATCTCATGTCCACCTAGTTTCACGTCCTAGAGTTTCATGGTATTTAGTGCAGTATTTTTGCCTTCCTTATAGCTAAGTCGTGTTATTCTTTTCTGTTTGTGGTTTTCTTCCTGGAGGTTCCAGTGGTTTTTGTTTTTTGTTGTTTTGGATTTTTTAGTTTTCAGCTCTGTGAAGCTTTTCTTAGTTGGATTTTTGCAACCCTTTGGGCCAAATTTTTTGTTGGCCCTCGTGCCTGTTTTCTTTTGTTTTAATAAATTCCCTGTTCCCTGCATCTTGCAATTGGTGTCTTACTGATCTCGCATCAACGTCATTACTAAAGTGCTCGACACTTCCATGTGGCGCGTGTCAGGATTACTCTACCACGTGCTTTTCTTTTTTTTCACTCATATCTCACTGTAAACGCAATAAAAGCCAATTCATTCTTCAATTTGCGACATATAAAACATACCTCACTGGTGCATTTTTAATTGCGCTAAGTATATGTTGCACCCAGCACTGTACTAGTTCGCTTCTCTGAGCTCATTTTATTTCAGAGTCCGAGGGATAGACATTCAGAATGCTGGTGGGGGATAAAGATAGATGTTTGTTTGCCTATATGAATAAATTTGAGAGATAGCAGCGTAGTACAGATTACGAGCTGCTCCTGGTTTTGCTCTTCAGAGTAGCATGAATGTTTACCTGCAGCTCTCATGAATCATTGGTACATGCTGTGGAACTGTAGCAATCTGTCATAATCTCTGCTAAACTTCATTACCCAGCGTTCAGCAATGCAAATTGCTCTGATCAATAATAACCAAAGAGAAACTTGGCTCAATTTCAAGAAGCCCGGTGGTGGACAGTGACAGATTATTGTATGCTGTTATTGTACTTAAGTGCCGTTTTCAAGTATTTGTACTTTATGGATGATGGGTCGAACTTCTACTTTCATGCATCTACTTTCCAAAGGTAAATATCTTACTTTTGAATCCACTACATTCCAGAAAAGCATTCCATGCCTTGTTACTTTGAAGGCAGTGTTTATATTAAATGGGGAAAATAAGCACCTTTCAATATAACCGAGCCAATCTAGGCTGGGCACGTTTTAAGCATCTTCTCTGCAGGCCAAGCAACCAATCAATATCAGCTTTAAGGAAATCAACTTCACATCTCTTAGCAAACTTTGTCCGAGGGGCAGCCACTAGAAATGATTGCTTTTTTAAACGACCAATCATCGCACAGTGTCGGAGAACTGCATATTCTTTGAAAGTGTGAGGACTCCGCTTTCCAACTGCTTGAGCCACTTTATGTTGCAAATGCTACAGCGAAAACTTGGTTTAAAATTGTGTCAGAACGTCCCTCATCCTGACTATGCATTCCGATAGTATTCTTCATATTTGCCAAAATATGTTGAAATAGTTTTTTTTTTTCCCCAACATAGCAGTCCAGCGATCAAAACCTTTAATAGTTTTTAATTTGTAACACCAGCAAACTTGGACAAACTACTGCTGTATAAAGATAGTGGCGAGGCATCGTATGGAATTTCACAAAATTAGCCTTTCTTTTACTCACAGTGCTGTATATTGTACAGTAGCCTTTTACAAAATAAGTGCATCCATTGGCTGTTGAGTGATGATCGAACAGAATAATACGTTTTTAGCCTGTCAAAAGATGTTACGTTACGTCAAGTTACGTCAACCGATTTCTTCCGTTTAACTCCAATTCATGACAAGTTTTAGATATCAAGCTCAAATTTTCATCGTTTCATCGTTTCTCAAGATGTAAAATTAAATTTATCTGTTGCATTGACTAATTGTGCATTGAAACAAAGCTTATCCTCAAGTTGAGTGAACTCAAATACGTGAGTTGACTCAACTAAATGTAAGGCAGCCGGTGAACTTCTGTTTCTAAGTGTAACCAGTTTGAAATGTATTACAGTGTCTGCACCTGATTCAGCACTGTTATACGGCTGTGCACCTCCCATTTCTGATGATATGGCTCCGTATGACAACACCACAGGTGACAACACTGGAGAGAGTGAAAGAGAAGGTGAGTTGACACCTGACATTATGGCACAGCTCACCTCCACAAACAGAATTTAATTTGCCATCCTTGCCCACAAAGAAAGCCAACTGCTTTTCACTGTTGAACTCCTGAGGTCACACACATCCATCAAATGCAAAGACTTGTCTGAGGGCGGTTGGAGTTCGTCCTGCTTTCTTTGCATGTCAAGGGTGGGGGTAGGGTGGGGACGATTTGTGATAAACTGTACGAATATTTTCTCCAACCAAAATATAACACACAAAAAATTACAATGTTATGTGTAGCAGATCCATAGTCAATGAATGCAAAGGATTTGCTCTGAAAAGTCAAATATGACAACATTAATAAACACTATAATTTTTCCATAAAGCTCCCCTTTAAATTAAAAGAGTACAAAAATGAGAGCAACAGTGATAAGGATCTCTTATATATGGATGTAATTGACCTTGAGTCAGCAGTTACAGCCTGCACTTTAACTTCATGGGTGTTGCTTTACATCAGATCAAATGTCTACGTATGCATACAGCAAATGAGCAAACATAATAATTTTCTTGGCATCTTTTCAACCTTCTGTTACCAACAGAAGCGATAAAATGAGTGTAAAATGAATACAAACTAAACTACTTTTTTACTCTGGTCAGGGGACCTTTATCATCTTTTTAATCCCGGGGAGGTAGAATCCGTCACTGCACAACAGATGCCGTCAGAGGAAACTGGAAACCGTTCAAAGCATTCTTCAACGGCTGCATCAAAACGGTGTGAAAGATGGGCTACTGTCACCTCAGATTTAACACTAGAGCGAGAGCGGCTCGCCGGAGCCTTTTTACAGCTGACGAGATAAATTGAGGGCACTTTTGATGGGATGGGACCTTTTGGCAGCTGCTAATTAATGGCAAGGAAGCCAGTCTGTGTCTTTTTTTTTTCTTCCTTTTTTGTGATTCAGACTAGATCAGATCGACAGTGTATTGAAGAGAGGAGGGTGTGTATGCGTCTCAGTGATGACCCGTCAAGTTTTAGAATGCAGTGCTTGCAGTGATTTTATGCATGTTGGCTGTACTCCAGAAGTCCTGCTCTGGCACTCACATCAGTGCACATGAATTGCTGTCCCACTCAAGCCCATAACTTTCTTCGGGAAAGCAAAATGAAAACCAATGGTGAATCCATCTGTTCCACACAGTAAAGAGAATTAAATAAGTTAGTCTGTTGTTCCCGGGTATGATGGCTGTTGCATGCATGGGGTTGGCAAGGAACTGAACTGTTCTTCCAAACTCGTACACTCCTGCCTTTAAAGAAGAGCGAAGACTCTGTCTACGCATGAGAGACTTGGGAAGCCTGAAAGCAGAACTGTGCAAACATAGCTGGGTCTCTTGTCTTTAGTTAGTCATAGGTCTTCAGCCAGTTAGCTCACTGGTAAAATACTCACCAGGCATTCGGGTTGGTCCAGTCCAATCTTACCGTAATTTTCCTCATTTGACAGTTTCTGCTTGTTCGCTTAGTTTTGGGTGTCGCTTGAAACTCTGGTAATAAAGCCAGTGCCCTGGTCTGCTTTCTTCACAGTCGGAATCTCTGATGAATGGCCGGCTCCTCTCCATGAAGCTTGTGATTGTGCAGCCAGGAGGCAGACCGGTGAGGCGTCTGCTTTTCAAAATAAAGACTCTGATGTACTTGTCTTCTTGCAAAGCTGTGTATCTCAGCATACTCACTGTCTTTTTGCTAAGGCTAAACTAAGTTGATGCTCCTTTTTTAAAAAAAGTGGTGCACATCTTTGTATAACATCCTCAGTTCTTGGCCATAGGGCTATATTGTTCATGTCATAGCTAAAATTGATCAAAACGATATTTGACCGCAGTATTATAAGGTTCTATCAGGCACATGTTTCTGGAGCTGACAGAACTTTATAATATGAAGGACTCAAATAATTGCCTTTAAAGTTACTGGCGCAAGCACTTTCTTTTTGGTCATCTTGGACCGAAATTAAATCCTGAGATGAAAACAACGTACCTAATATAGTGAATGTCCCCTTTCTTCTGTCAAAACAGCCCAATTAAGCTGAAGTCACTTGAACTCCTGAACTAAGAGCTTCCCAGCAGGACATTTCCCAGATTATCACACTCCCGCCACCAGCCTGTATTCTTCCCACAGTGCATCCTGATGCCATCTCTTCTCAGGTTAAAATTTCACAAGTACACAGCCGCAGCACATGATGCAAAAGAAAATAGCACTCACTGGACCAGGTGACCCTCAACTGTTTAAAGGTCTAGTCCTGAAGCTCACTTGCCCATAGGGGGCGCTTTTAAAGGTGGACTGGGGTTAAATTGGACATCTTGACTGGTCTGCAGGCTACATAGCAGGATAAGGTGCACTGTCTGTTAAGAAACATTCCTCATGTTAATATGAATGACATTCTCAGAGACTCATGCCACAGTCGCCCTTTTGCTAGTTCCCAGACGGGATGGCCTTCATTGCCCTCGTTCATCAATGAGCCTCGGGCCCCCAAAACCCTCCTGCCGGTTCATGGTTTGTCCCTCCTTGGACCACAGTCAGTTAGTACTCACATCTGCTGACAGGAAACACCGCTGATATGTTGCCTCTTTTCAGATGCTCTAGTGCACTTGTCTGGCCGTAGTGATTTGGCCCTTGTCAACGTCATTCAGGTATCGTTTTCTCCCACACCCAACACGTTAAATACAAGATCTGACAGATGTCTTACTCTCTGAGATCTGTCTACAGACCTGAATACATACCGTCATTATGAGATGACATGTTTTGCTGCATTTGTTAGTTCTTTTAATGTTCTAGCTCATCTGAGTTTATTTGAAAGCATGATTTTCATAAGTCTGCTCAGTCAGACTTGCTGTCAATCAGAATGCTGATGAATTTGCACTGCCACCTTGTGGCAAGTCATTTAGAGGTGCTGTTTGCTCGTGTGCACCGTGATAATGAGATGGGCACTCTGTAGGATAAAAAGTAAGGCCAGGAGGTCAAGGATCTGAAGATCTTGGGTGAGAGGTGAGTAAACTCCAGCTCGGGAAAGAATTAACACCATTATTGAGGAATGCACTGAGAGACGTATCAATACTCTGCCCTTTCGAAAATGTCTGGTTTAGTGAAGTGGGGTCATTATGGAGAGTCAAGGTGGTCTTTCATAAATGTTTGATGTACTTTGATGTTACACGGTGAGAAACATCGGTACTCCTCTCAGAGTCTGTTCAGATGAAGACGTGCTTTAACAGAAATGTATAAAACCACTGGGCTCCTACTGGTAATTGAATAAATGTTTGCGAGGTTGATATAGATGGCAGCCTATCAGTAAATTGCCAAGTGCATTCAGCTGTGGCTATTGTGACATAATCATATCTTGCTTATATGGAAAGGTACATTTGAGTCAATAAAAAAAAATCACAGGTGACCCAATTGATTTAAATTGATTTAGTGTCTTATAACAACATATTGATTTGTACGGCAGCAATGTGTTTAAAAAAAGAAGGAATAGAAAGACAAACTAAGTTTGAAAGCGGTTTCCTGTCTGATATGCCTCGGTGAGTCTCAGATGATAATGGGACAGACTGATGGTAACCCACCGTATATGGGCTTCTATTGACATTCTTGAAACATAAAATCATTTTGGTCCTCAAGGCATAGCCTGTTTGCAAAAGATAAACCATTCAGGTGTGTTTTGCAGGAAAGGAATTTAACCTCGTTTACAAATTATTTCTTATTATTTATTATTGGCATCAGAAAATTAGTTTGCAGGTCATTTTTGTCTCTGGACAATGCTGGTCTCATGCATTTGTAGGAGCGGAACAGTCATGAAGTGCAGTGGAGCTCACTTATCCTCACGGGGGGTTCAGCTGCCTGTCCAGATGTACAGAGGCTGGCATATCGACCTGTGTTTGTTGGCACAGCGAGCATTTATTTTGTCCTCTGCATATGCACGGTACATTTAGTGTAAATGGAAAATGCGGAGTGTGCGTGGGTGTCTGTGTTTCTGGACTTCAGTGAAAATAGGTTCATTAGGAAAAAAAAAAAAAAAAAAACTCATGACAAACATCCAAACTGGAGATAAAATTCGGAGGTGAGCACCACTTTGGATCACTGCCTGACACATCGTTCAAAGCGGAGAAGTAGATTTCTGTTTTCAACAAGCCTGACTGCATTGATTTGTGCCTGAAATATAAGAGCTTTGATCCATACTCTCGTTCTGTGTTGAAGCCATTGAAGAGTCAGTAGCTCCCCAATATACTGCTTCGATACTTGAAGGGAACTTGGCAAACTGCCTCACAGAATACAACATGCAGGTGAGATGAATGTGCTGCAGTGTGCAGAAGGTTTGGCTCCTTGATATTTTTATTCTGATGTCCAGGACTCAGTTCGGCCTGGTGTATAGTCTCTGTGAGAGATTTCTTTTTTTGAAATCAAAGAAGAAGAGGAAGGTGGCACTGAGGCAGTAATGGCTGATATCCTGGCACAAACGCTCTGTTATTTTTTGAGTATGAATGAATAAATAAATAAATAAATGGACAAAATAATTAAACTACAAAAATCTGAAACTTCCACATTTTACTTCATTACATTGATCTCGAGAAGCCAAACATTTTCTTCAATCGATTAGCTACATATATAATTACCATGACCTTAAAATTTCAGACACAGTTCCCAGGTCACATGGTTACACCAGCCGTGGACCCCCCAGGATTCAGCCCAGCAACACACTGATCACTGGTTCCTAACTGCAGTTCCTCATCCATCACATTATTGTGATTTCCTCCGTTCTGGTCATGTGTCTGCGGATGAAACAGATTCTCTTTCATTTCCAGACAAAGTGCGAGTGGCATTGGCTCCCCGGGCATCACACTTTATTGATAAATCTATGCAAAAATTGAAATTTTTCAACTGCTGAGCACAATGGAATGCATTAAGACTGCTGAGGAACTGAATCAATAGAGGATTCTGGAAGTTAAAACATTTTTATCAATATCTACAGTTGGACATTAAGGGCGTATTTCAGTTATTATGCTGAACGACTATTAATTGTGTTGGAACTAATAAATAGGGATTCTATAACTCGGGGAGAGCATTTGAGTGGAAGCTGCAAAGTTCTTAATTATAATGGCATTGTGGTCTATTGAACGAATCCGTCCTTGGCGTACCCAGGTGCAGGATTTAGAAAAAAGGAAACCTTCATTTCTCTATATATCTCATAATTCATTTCAGTGTCCTTCATTGCAGCTTTGATTGTTTTTTTTTTTCTCCAGCCAAAAGATGATTGTCATAGTTTGGGAGCTTTGAGAGCTCTGTTTGTTACTCTCCTCCAGGACAGTATCGTTTTGCTCCCTATCGGATTCCTGGGCCAGCTGGCAGTAATTGGGGGTATTGCCCAGACTCAATTTAAGCTCCAGTTTCGCCTCCCGTTCCTTGCTAGAGTGTCAGTGCATCTTTGGCGCTTTAGCCGATGAGGTCTCTTGAGAGATTATTGTTAGGGATTAAGCTGCATAAGAGGATCAGTGTGAGTGAGAAAGGGAATCTTTAATTTATTTCCCTTTTCTTTTGTTTCCAGTCGGATTTTCACCTACTGGAATGTGCAGATGCCCCCAGGTGCAGCCCAGAAGGCCTAGCAGAACTTATTCCATCAGCTGTGGCCTGTGCCCGATACTGGCAGAACGAAATCTGAGATTGCCACAGACTGGGGGAAGAAGAAGACCATCAAAGGGTCCCGAATTTGAACAGGACACAGGCAATGGCATAGAATTGTGTATGAACCGTATTGATGTGTCCATACCAATCTCAAACAATGGCTGAAATGTCCACACCAATATTAAGGTTGAAGAAAAAAAAATGCACCTCATGCCTCCAAAATACATCTTTGAGACCGGTCTATTTTTTGATTGGCTTAGCTCCCTGTAGGCTGTTTCGTCTCAGGTTTCGCCAGTGTTGACAGTGCACACTGAAAACTTGCTCGCTTCAGTGGTCAGTGCAAGCTTAGTAGCTTAAGTTTTTACCGGAAAATAATGTCAACGAATGTTTATTAAACATGTTAGCTAGTTTCAACTAGCGAACTAAACCTGGTTCTGTCACATGTTGGTGCAGGTTGCTGGCAGAAGTTAATATAAGCCAGGTGGATATGTCAAATTATGAGGTGAATTTCAGTGGAGAAATCCCACAACGGTGCCATTATTAATGAATTGTTTTATATGCAGGAACCTCAGTAGCAAGCTATAGAAACAGAGCAAGCTGTTGGGGATACAGGTGTATCAGGGCTTCAGGTGAGGTCATAATTATGACTTGTTCTGTGAAATTAAAGGGAAAGCATTAAAGTCTCATGATGTTGCGAATATAACCTTTGAAAGTCAAAATGTCCGAACCAACATCGGCTCAGTGGGGGAAAAGAAACACGCAATCATAAATCTAACACGATCCAGTCCGATTCACCCTCGGATTGCGGCTCGTCCAATTCATAGTCATGGTCCATTTTGAGTTGTTTATCGCTACTGTGTTAACGCGTATTAAGATGCTGAATAGAGAGGATTGCAAGCTGGCTTGCTAACGTAGTTATTTATCCACTCACTTGGTATCACTGTCCAGGTTAAAAGATCTGAGCGGGTTTCGTGAGTGCGCTGAGATGTTTTGCAGGTGTCAGTTAAGGTTGTGGCAAGTTTATGTATGTGGCATCTTTGTATGAAAATTATGGAGGCACCTTGCCCAGCATAATTAAAAAAAGGAGAAACACTCATTTGGATAATCTCTGTATACAGTAAAGGCAGTATCTGCCCTTAGGTAAAAAAATATTTTCCACTGCACAAAATGACACCCAGCTCAACCAGAAAGAAACTTCCAGAGTGACTGCATCACCTGATGATCTGCCCTCCCCAACCAGCGAACTTGTGATTGTAAAGTAACCTCGTCCATGGGGTGATTTTACAAAGTAGGATGGACAATGGATGACTAAATAATTGAACAAATTGATGATAATTTAACACCATGATCAATTAGTGTGAGTAACTCTCTTCATTCAACAATTTAATCCCATCATTTTATCTATTTTACTATTTTAGATGTTTGTTTATTTATTATTATTGCGATCTACTTAAACAACTCTTGATATGCAAGTTTCAAATGGCTTAAGAACAGTCAAAAGAGAATTTTCACAGATGAAATGTGAAACTTTCAGCCGCAACCGAGCAGTTTGTTGATTGTATAATTAGATTAAATACCTTGATTACTGGAACCGAATAGTGTCTCCGTTGGCTGCCATTATGTTGAAGTAATTAACAGGAATGTTTATATTGGCAGAGAAAAGTAGTCTTTCACATATTTTTCCTGCTGCAAAAATTCGGTACAGTGCATGACATGGCTCTTACATATGTGTTTTCATTCATCTGAAACCTTCAGACCTTTCTTTACTGAGATTTCAACAATCTTAAGACTTTAACCCATTCTGGTGCATATTCTCATGTGTAATAAATGAGTGAGTTGAGAAGTAAGTGAGCAAAGAAATTAATGAACTGTCTGTCTTCCCAGCTCTTTCTGACACAATACAAAAATGCTTTAAAAAAAACTGTGAAAGTTCTGTAACTGCGAGAGCATGAGTGTGTCTGCCAGAGAGTATGAGAGATACTGAGGAAGCCCAGCGTTGCAGGAGAGGATGTGCGGGATGACGGGATGAGATTGATGGTTCCTGTGGTGCTATAAACGATGCTGAGGGAACATCGAAAGCGAAGGAGTAGCAGCCAAAGATGGAATTGCATCTTTTATTGCACCCTTGTAGACTCCATTGATTTTGTTTAATTGTTCTGTTTCCCAACCGCTGGAACCTCGACCCCTCTAAAAGATCTCCTGAGACCGTCGGCAATTTAGTTTCCCCCCTTTTCCAGCTGTACGCTGAAAAACTGAAAACTAATATTATGGACAACAAAATGTATTTCAAAGGGTATTACGAATATGATCTGATACATGCAGACTTTATTTTCATAATTCTTTTTCTGCACTGTGATGCTCTCCCCACTGGTTGTCAAAATAAATATTGTATCTGAAGATTCTCCTCTGGTTTATTGATTCTGATTTTCATTGTTTGCATTTTATTCTTGACTCTCCAGCGCAGTGGATCACTCACTGTGGTAAGACAATCACTCACAGAAGCACCCGACTATTGTGTATTTAAATATCGATCTGAGGAGAGCTGGTGCTTGAGTGTATATGGTGAGTGTTCAGAGAAGGCGCCTAAATGCTGTAGTACTGAAGTAAGTACTCAGTACTGAATAATTGGTGCTGATAATCTGTTGTATAAATGTGTTCAGGAGATGAGTGTTCATCATAACTGTTGTTGGGAAACAATCTGAAACCTATTTATTTTCTGAGGCTGGAAACCAAAATCTAATGCCCTTTTCCTTTCATTATGGGTGGCAAAAGAAAATGGTGTAATTATCTAATTTCTAAAACAGCTTTGTCCAAACCCTATCTGGTGCGCAACAAGTGGCAATATCATTCAGCCAGCTTTACAAAAGTTTTTTGCTATACAGTTGGCTATTGCAATCATAGAGTCACAACCCAAGGCTGAACTGTTCCCCATTCTCTTCGGGGTTCCGTCCACTCCTATCCTCTTCGCGGGTCCGTCCCTGTCATTACCGGACTGCTGCCAATAATTACCAGCTGTATTGCAAGCCTGTCTCCATATTTGATTCCTGGTGTGGACCGTAACACATGGCAGTGCGGTGGTTTCACTGATTGGGTCTGACATCATAGCTAGAGTGAACATGTGTCAAGAGATCAGAAAAAAGATCTGATTTCGTCCAAAACACCTCAGCAAACTGGGCCATGATGAAAAAACAGAACAGTACAAAAAAAAATATCAGTCTCTGGAATCGTTATTCACTCCCTCAATGACTGATGGTAACAGCCTCGCTAATGACGTGCTAATTTTTCACAGATGCATGAAAACAGTGTTACCCTTTTGAAGTCTAATTAGTTCAAACGTTTACATGCGGATAGACGAATGAGCTGTGATGACGTTCAAATTTATTTATATGAAACCACACGGCTACTGCAGTTTAGAGCATCACTTGAAAATCCACTGTTTGGGCCTGAAAGATTGGTGACACAATACTGCCCCCTGTAGGAAAATATCTGGAGTTTTTGCTCTAAAGTCATCCTTTTTTTGGCACAGAGGCAAAGTGGAAACGCTATTCCTTGGTAATTGTAAGTGACTGAATCACTCTATTTCACATAATATGGTGTATGTTTATCTAATAGATGACTTTCAAGATAAGCATTTATCTCGCAGTTTGCTGTGTCACACTGTAGAAGTTTTGACCCTTTAATAGATGAGTTTGGCTGGGCTGTTCCATCATTCAGACAGTGAAGAACAACACTGAGTCAACCAAGCCATTATCTTCCATTTCTCAGTCTAACAGTTGCATTTAAAGGTTTGGGTGTTTTGCTGTAGGCGTGCGGAAAATGTTGGTTTAAGCATCAAATGCTGCACAGCTAAAAATCCCAGTGTTATTTCAACTCCAATAGAGTTCATTTGAGTCCAAGATGAATGGGTTGGTCGATATAAACTCTACTGGAGTTGAATTAACACTGGGATTTTTGCTGTATAAATGACTCTTTTCGGTTTACGCATCAACTATCACCAATATTTCTAAAAATGAAGAAAAACACGTCATTGAATTCAGTGGCAACGATATCAAATGATTTCTTGCATGTACTGCAAGAACGAGTCTGGTTTCTAACGAAGGTTCTGGCTCCGCTCCATAAACAAGCTCATCTCGATTCGCTGCTCTTTGGCTTCTTTCCTGTTTAGCGAAGAAACTTGAACAATATGCATTTTAACATCTGTTTGCAGGCAGTGATTTTCAGAAGCACAATGCCTGCGTTTATTTAACTGTTTTCCACACTGTACACTCTGATAATCCCGCATCTCCTGCCCTTACAGTAAAAAGGTGCCCTTTGGGTTATTCCCCCGGGTTTTACGGGCCACATGTCTCCTCCGGTCTCAACACCACTCCACGTTTTCCAAATTACTCAACAAACTGTTAATCCTGAGTACTTGCACCCAGTTTTCATCCTCCAATTTAAATCGCCTCTCCCCCCACACATACTCTCATTAGTTTTTGCGTTTGTGGTTGAGCAGACCTCGGGTTTCTGCGTTTCCCAAAGTCGGTATCTTGAGTTCAGTTTTATTCCTTTGTTTGTTTCCTTAGTCTCACAAGCCTGTTCCCACAGTATTCCTCTGTCGAGTGTTTCTCTTTTTTCGGTTGTTGTTCTAGATACATTTCATTATTAACCTCATGCTGGATTTCCAGGTTCACCCTGTTTTGTTCCCAAGACCCACCTGTGACAAAAAACTGGACTTTTTCATGACATTTCATACATGTTTTGCATTATGCACTTTGGTCTAAACAACATTCATATTCACCTTCAATGATGTCAGAGAAGTGGTCAAGCATGCGATGTAAAATGCAACGTGTATGTTTTTAGGTCAGCAAAACGGGAATTGCACAGACGCTTAGATCATGTGAATTACTTGATGAAATTGTGTGGTCAAAGGTTTGATAAAAACAGCTCAAATTGAAGACCTGAGTGCTAAAAGTACTTAAGTCAGACTTTGGACAATTCACATACAGCATGAAAAACTTGTAGTTGTCTCGCCAAGGCTATAAATGAAGACCTCTGTGCCAAAAGTACGTAAGTCACAAAATGTTCATTGAGAGATAATTGATTTGGGTTACTATGAAATACATGTTCCCATCCTCACCTCATGGTGTGTGAAAATGTGACTTAAGTACTTTTAGCAATAGGCTCCTCGATCGGTCCAAAGGGTGCCAGGCTGTCTATTCCAAGCCAAGAGGAAAACTGCACCACAGTACAATTGTGCTTCACTGGTACTCTGATAACTCTGCAATCCCTGCATGTACACTCTGGTAGTTTTTTTTTTTCTTTTTTTTTTACGTAATTAATTGAAGTTTCAGATCCCTGGTTTTAGGTTAATCATACAATCTGTTCCTCCACACCTGGTAGTGCAGCGAAAGACCACGACAGAAGTGTTTCTCCTGCAGGGACCGGGCTCTCAGAGCTCATGAGAAGTCTAAATTCGGTTCAGTGCTGCAGGTTTACTCGTGGGAACCTTCCCATGCTCGGCAGTTTTTGAATCTCTGGGTACGATCTGCTCTCGGAGATGTGGACATATATCCTGCACCCTTGTGGCCTTGGGATAGAGGTGAAAAAACTAGTCCAGCACTGGTGTGTAAATAACCGTTTCATTCCTGGAGGTTGCAGGTTTGGTTCTTCCAATGCGTGTCCAAAACTGAGAACGAAACATGAGGCAGTTGGGCAGCAAAGTAGGTTGGGAAATGTAACATTTTTAATTCAAGAAGGACTTCATTCAATATAGAGTGTAAAAGTGCTCTCCAGACTTTCAGTGAGTGTTGCTGTAGAGCTCACAGCATGAGAGGACTGAGCAGGGAAACTCTTTCCCTCGAATCAGCAGACGGGTTCATTTTTACAGATGAACGTAGTTGCAGGTAAAGGACTACTCACAATCTATTTTAATTATTTAAGTATGTTAATCTGAGCATTGCACAAACGTATCTTCACAATGAAATGACCATAGAGCTCATTTGCTCTCTGCCCTTTAAAATCCCCCAGAGGGCTGTTTTTGACGCCACCTGCAGGAGCGTTTCCTCAAGAACCGTCAGAAACATCAGCACTGCACTTTGCCGTATGTAACAGCAGCAATGCGCTTTCCACAAAAAAAATAGTTGGGAAAACATTGTGGCTTTGCTTAGAGTTGCTGTTTCCTAATGGTTAAAATTAGGGTTAGAGTTCGGGAAAGGCAGTTGTGGCACACAGTTAGAAATACTTATCTCGCGGAACAGGGAATCGAGTGCAAGTCTCCAGTCCGAAAGGTCGCTGTTTTGTTGACCCAACCATCCAACCCAGCCTTCTTCCCTGTCTTCCAATATATTGACACCCCCTCATTCCCTCTTTTACTACTTTGACACTTAAGGTAACCGGGGTCGTCTTTTGGTGCTTGTGTTTGCAACCTATACAGTAATTTATGTTGTGCTCCAGTCATCACATGGTACAGGATGAGGTCGTATTTTACAAGAAAAATGCAGGCAAATCGGTGGCCCAATACTAAAATTGAACGTGAATACAGATTCGTTCATATTAAAGTATCATTCTATCATTATCTGATTTAAAAGTAATCCCCTGGTTTCCTTTGTACAGTACACGATGAACAATCTTGTCATTTCATTTTGTGATTTAAAGAATCAGGCCAAAGTACGGTCGTCTGTGAAGTGGCAGTTATCCACTATACCTCCTTAAGTCAATGAGGTCACTTCTTATCAGCTGTACTGAGAGATAAATACCTTTTATGTAACATCTTCAATTTCCATTGCAGATAAGCAATATAAAATGTAAGCGATCACTGCTACCATATTTTTATTTGCTATAGGAAAAAGAAAAAAAATCATAAAATGATGTGATCTTTGAATTACTTTGTATTAAAACCAAAGTATATGTGGATAAATACAGCGAGATCTTTGAATAGTTGGACAGTGATAATGTTCATTACTTTGGCTCAGCACAGCAGCACAATGGATTTGAAATCAATCAATCTATGGTTGAAAGGTACACTTTCAGGTATAATCTAAAAGCTTTTGCAAAACAAAAAATGTATTTAACATGTAAGAATTACAGCCATTTTTATACAACATAGTTCCCCTAGTTTTGGGGGCTCAAAATTACTATGACAAACTTTCATAATGATAAATACAGTGAACTTTCATTTTTAATGGTTGGTAGCAAATGCTTTGCAGTTAATGACTGTCAGGTCTGGATCCCACAGACATCACTAGATTCTGGGTTTCCTCGCTGATCGAGCTCTACCAGGCCTTTACTGCAGCTCTATTCAGCACATCCTGCTTGATCTTGAGGTGTTTTGCCCTCAGTTTAGCCACTCGCTAATTAAAAAGCATACTCCGTTGGATTTAGGACAGGTAATTGACTTGTCTTTCATTGTAGAAATTACCATTTCTTTTCCTTAAAAAAATTGGGTCGGTTCTGCAGTATTCTTTAAGTCAAAATTCCATTTGCACTGTGAAGCTCTGTGGAATGATTTCTGAAGCAATGAGCTGAGTTTGATTGTATAATATAGCTCCACAGAACTCAGCATTCATCCTGCAGCATTTGTCAGCAGTCATATCATCAATAAATGCAACGGGACTTGTTGCACTGTGAGCCATACATGCCCACACATGACCAGGGTTAACAGATACGGTTGTTTGCTTTGAATCATGGGCTGTTACTTCCTTTCTCATACTCGTCTCCTCCCATCGTTCTGGTTCAATTCCATTCCTATCTCTAGCATTTTCAAAGGTTTTTGTTGGCAAACATTGTGATTTTGAAACTCACTGTTTAATTAAATCTTGTGGTCAACTCTTTGTATTTAATTTGATGAAGTCTTCTCGTGATTTTTGAGACTGGCACAAATATGCTTTCCTCCTTGAGAATGTTCTCGACATGACAAGCGGTTCGGAAGAGATTTTTATTCACCTGAGAAAGAATTCTTCTGTGATCCACCACAGTTTTTATCTGTGGCCTACCAGGCCTTTTTGGATTCCTGATGCATTTACTATTTTTCTTAACCTTCTATGTTGATTTTTTCAGCCTGATGCTAACTCGCTTCACTGGCAGCAGCAGCTGCATTGAATTCATATTGAGAGTTAACGACTTCAGATTCCAATGTTAATGCCAAATTCGAAACCAAATATACACATACTTTTTTCTCCTAAGTAGTAAACATTTTAATAAGGGACCATACCTGGGCATGGAGCAGGTATGTAACCACATGTCTTATTACATTTGATCTCTTTTAAAGGGGTGAGCACATATAAGCAGGGCTGTAATTCCTGCACTCGTCACCTTTTCTTGGTGGTTTACCCTCAAATTAAGCCTGGAAGTCTGCACTTAAAAGTTCATATTCATTATTTAATCTCATCTCTAATATAGTGTGGTAGACAGCTCGTATAACAATAAAAACTGTCAAGCATCAAATATTCATGGACCTGCCTCTGTATCGTACCTCTCCACTATTTTACAACAATGGCCACAGATGCACATGCATCATAATTGCTCACCCCCTGCTGATATTTCATGCGCAGCAGTTGGATCTGAGGCGGATAACAATTTTCAATTGGCTGAAATTCTGTTCAGTAATAAATTACTGAGCTTTCACTGTGAGCCAGAGTAACCAGCCCTTTTATTCACAAGATGATGTGCTGCTCTCAATATTTGGCACACAGCGGACGCGAAATGTAGACGTGCTAAAAATGGCGATGCACCTCGAGTATTCAAATACTTAAATGCTCTTTTTATCTAAGATGCTACACATCTCTGTGCAAACTACTACAGTGGCCAACACCGCATTACCGGAGGATTTGTATTCACCCTAGCACCCGTTTCTGGTGCGGTGAGCTATACAAATTTGCACATCACACTCCATACCCATGCATTTTATTTTAATACTGGTACACTTTAAAACAGTGCCCTATCTTTATATAATAAGAAAAAGAGAAAATGAAAGCCCCGTGTGCTGAAATGGTGAGCATATTTCACCTGCATGCTGTAGGCTCAGAGGAGCGAGGCTTCATTACCTGTGGAGGTGAGGTCGTCATTCATCCTCATTTAATACTGCAGACCCAGCAACTGCACAGCTTCCCTTCAAGTGCATCTGGGCGCATCATTTTCAACCCACCAGAACATAAGTTTAGGATGGAACTCAGAGCGAGTTTTACTATTTTGAGTCGTTCTAACTTTTCTAATTTTGTAATAGCTTTGTGATGAGACGCTGCAAACTGCAGGGCAGTGTTTCCCCAGTTGTGACTTGTTAGGAGTAAAATCTATATTATTCTTGGTACACTTATAGATATTTGTATAGATGACTTGTATAGCACAGATTATAGGACAGTATACCTGTATGTACTGATAACTTCCACAGATATCATTAACAAGCTTCTGCGCGTGAATTTGAGTGTGTTTACGATAAAACGATGCATGTTTCTGATACATTGAGAGCAAAAGACCATATTTCATTGATACACCATATTAATCATCTCAGTTACCTGGTTTTTTGATGGAGTACAAAGCTCTTTTTCGTCCAGTCCTGTTTCTATGGTTACACCTTCGAAGAGGCTGCTGTTTCCAGCGCAGCCACTAGATGGCACTAAGAGAACAAAGTATCTGATTATTTTGTTTGGAGAGGCTTTGATAAGAGGGAACCTGGGGCTTCTTGAACTTAAAATCCACAACAGAAATAAAATGATAAAATGAAATACTGTGCACATCCGGCGGGGATAAAGACCAGCCTGGACAAAAAGCACCAAAGGACGCGGAGAATAAGAATAGTTTATTTATTTATTTTATTTTAAGAACTGGCAAATTTTCCCAGAAGAAGTAGTAGGAGTGATGACGGGCTTTCCCCCTGGCCGTGGTTAAGCACCTCAGGGTATCACCTGCGGATGCTGAGTCAAGCTCAGCCGTGGGCATGCCCGGGATGGCTGCCTGGACTGTGGGCAAGCTGCAGGTCTTATTTACCCAGCATAAAAATTGTGGCAGCACAAGTACAAACGATGGTCAGTGCAAACCAGACGGCTGTAAACTCTCATCTTAGCAGGTACACAGAAGTTCCCTGGAGCGGGGATGGATAACAACGGCTGCATATGGGCGCATTTGTAGAATTGTAGGTTCTCTGTACATGAGGGCACTAAGCTCAAAAATAAAAACCTGTAAAGCAGGAAGTAATTTGCAACTCTGATTCTCTTTGGCTGGACAGGGAGGATCACCGTTGGGACAGTCGTAAAGCTGTCAGTATGGAAACCCTTCTTTTTATTTATTTATCTATTCTTTTCTTTTCAAAATTTGGCATCTCCAATCCCCCCCGAATCTGGAATGTGCAATTGGGGAACTATGTACAAGGCTTTTCGTTTATGCGGCCCCCTATTGCCAACTCAGGAGAGTGAAACAGCTCACAGCTCTCCTGCGAAGCACGCACCCGTCGCCACTGCTTCTTATACACCCATTGGTTGAAACCTCACCAGCTTCGAACGAGGGCTGAGGATACCAGAGCATGAACAAGCTTAGAATCTTCCTAACGAGCGCCCGACTGGCCAACTGGAGGCGCCTGAGAACATGTTATTTACAAGCCCCTATCCCGGCAGACCCTTCCCAATTTGCATCCCTGTAGTGCACTGGCCAATTGCGTGCTACTCAAGAGCTGCTGACCTCTGCCGGCTGGTACGAGGTGGAAATCGAACCCACGCTGCGATAGTTACTTCTGCTTTGCATTGCGATGCTTTACTGAGTGAGCGATCCGGCAGCTCGGAAACCCTTCTGTAAGGCTGGGGTGGAGGTTAGCCACAATGTCATGCCGCTATGCAGCTGGCGAGACTGAAGGTGGTTCTCTCTGACGAGCAGCGCTACTCTCTTAATTTAGCGAATCCAGAGCTCTGTAAGTAATGTGTCTTATTTTAGACGTAACACAGCGCGCTGTGTTCTCTCTCAGTCCCACGACTGCTGCACCCAACATGAAGTTTTTACGCCGAAGAGAAGAATAGCGCCTGCTTAAAGTCTGGCACTCGGCTGTGAAAATGGAATGAGGTGCCACCACATGACAGAGTGTTTGTGCCACACGCACCGGGCACCCAGAGACCTGACCGAAAACACACACCTGTGGGGCGGGACAATAGGCACTGCCTTCTGACGCCTGACCCATCGTAACCAAACAACCAGAACTGAGAGAGACCACCCTGTCCACCATGTCAAAAAAAAAATAAAAATACCTGGTCGCAAGAGTCAGTCTTTTAATGTCATTATTTACAAACCTCAGTGCCAATGGAGCTGGGATGTGTAAAAAGTGAGTAAAAACACAATAAAACGATTTGTAAATTGTTTACAACTTTATTGTTTGTTTTTGGAAATATTCACACATTTTGAACTTGAAGCCTGCAACACGTTCCAAAAAAGCTGGCACAGGGACAACAAAAGACTGGGAAAGTTGAGGAATGGTTAGAAAACACCTGTTTGGAACATTCCACAGGTGAATAGGTTAATTGGAAACAGGTGACTGTTATTGTATTGTATCTTGATATTGTTCATAGTTCTTACTCATGAAACTACTTTGTAACTTTGGTTCATTACTCTGAAGAGGCCAGGATTGAGTAAAATGTTTATTTTGATGGGAACATGTTTTCATGTTTGATGGCTGCGCCCCATGGGCTAAAGCGAAACACATGCTGGGTTGGAGCTTGTAATCGAATCAAAGCCGCTCTTTGCTTTTAAAAGCCCTGACTACTTTCCTCCCACTGGGCTTTGCATTCCTGCCCTGCGGTGTGAATGCCACGCTGAGCCAAAGATGCCGTAATTGTACTGAGTTTGTTTTTTCAAAAGGTCAATGTCATTCATGTCTTTTGGGGTAAACACTGCAGCACACAGTCCATTACACACAACAACGACAGCGAGACCTATTGGCAAAGAGGAACGCAACACACCATGCCATCGAACAAAATGCACTACTCCAACTTTATAAATAATTAATAATATTTAGTAGCATTTGAGTAAAAAGAAGACTCCCTGTAGGAATTACAGTTTGTTTATTTATTTTATACATGGCCACATTTTAGGGGACCAAAAATAATTTGGGAATTAAATTATGAGCCGCTTCCCTGCTCACTTGGTGTCGCTGCATCATTAGTTCATGGACAGGGACGTCAGCCAATGGTTCTGAGATGATTCTCTGTTCGCTCTCAGACTTTGGACCCTGTCTCTCTCATCTCCAATAAGATTAAATATAAATAAAGTGCCGTCATGGTGTCACGTGTGGACCGGGTCCGCCAGCTGACACGCCCCCTCCGATCTCTGTGTTCCGCTCCATGTTTTTGTCCTAACTCACCTGATTGTTTGATTCTCCAGCACCTGTATCCAATGGGCAGCCCTATTTTAGTAACTCCTGCCCCCTCAGTCTTTGCCTGGCTCTCGCCTCCGCGGCTTTGTGCTAAGAGACCTTCTTTCTGCCCGTGATTCTCTACCTCCATCCCCTCCATATTCTGTTAATTCCTTTGTTTGTTTCTAGCATTGACTTCTTTGTTTTCCAGGCCCCTGTTACCAGTCTGTTCAGTTCCGTTTGCAACATTTGTATAATTTCTTACCCTTAATTGTCTTCCATTCCTGTAATTAAACTCTTGTTCCTGAGTGCACCCTGAAACATGGTGCTGTAAAATCACAACCAGGCTTTAAGTGACGTGGCCAAAATCTTGTTTACACATCATTTCTTAGAAACATTTTTAGGAAGAAGGAATCCAGTTGTGAACTTGGCAATAGCAACCAACTAAGTGAACCATGAGAGACCACTGTATTGAATAACTGAAATACTTTGAATTGTGCTTTGAATTTTAATGGAGCAAAAGCATTGTTCAGGATGTAGACATGCTTGTATCAGAGGCTGCTGTTAAATCCACACACACAGCCACAGTGGAGTATAATTTAACACAGCGGTTCTCATCATCAGTCTACAGTGTGTGCTTGTTTTAGTTCCAACCACAATTGCAAGTTGGATTTTTACAAGCTGTTAGTATGTCTCAATGAGGATCATTTCATGTTTAGAGCGGTTATTTACTCTCTTTAGCCGCACGATGGGAGAAATATGCTTGCAGGCCAAGAAAAATGAAAGGCCTTTGAACATACAGTATTGTGCTTTGTTTCTATATTGCAAAGAATTGTAGGTAATGATGTTTGTAAACAGATGAAATCAGACACTGAGAAAATCAGTAAGCTTCAAATTAGGCTGCTGAACGCAGGTCTTTTAAGTTCTTTCGAAATACCTTACTTGAACTTCATTTCATAAATACGACACATAACAGCTTTAACTGTTATTCATTTACTTGCATCTTAAAGGGCCAGTTTCTCTGACCACGTGTCAACTACTTTTCATCAATTAGGAAGCTATTTATCTTTTAATTTGATTAAATTTAATGTAACTAAATTTTTAATTAACCCTTTTCTCTCTTTTTGCAGTTGTTACTAATATAGCACAATGCAGATATGGAACATTTCTTCTTCGTTGAATGCCTGGATATTTTTCTGACATGAGGCCGAAGAGGGTTTAGACCACAAAGAGAGAAGATGTTCTAGAACTTTGTCGCAGTGTAAACGTCCCCATCTCAGTTTGACCGAAGTCGACTGATGGCATCACCAGCGACTCAGCAGGCCACTGCGACGTGACCAGCTAAGAATATACGTTGAGCCACCTACTCCAGCAGCCAATAAGCTTGTGGCAAAGTCAGGCAGTCAATGAATTTAATTTTCTCCACCCAACGTTAATAAATAAATAAATAAATTAGTTAATGTACTTTATTTGAAACGGTCCAGTAGTTTTTCAACAAAAATACGTATTCAAATACCTAAATTCAAAGCTTGGAGGCCAAACAATAAACTCTTATTCACTGGGGGAAGGAACCTTGAATTTCAGGGTATTTTTGGTTCCTTTAAGATGATGGTGTTTGCATACAGGTGAGGTAACACTGATCTTTGCAGCAATAGAAAAGTACAGAGCGCAAATTTAAAGAGAATTTCAATGACGGACTATCAAAACAGTAGCTGGAATTCACTCCAAACAAAAGCATTATCGAACATACTACTTGCGGATTTGTGAAAAAAATTTGTGAAATTAAAGTACCACTTCTCTTTTAGTCATTACATAGTTTGCCTTGTGCCGCATGTAAATAAACATCTTCATAATAATCGGGGTGACGTTATTGTGTTGTGCTTTATATCCCTTCAGCAAAATACATAATTCATTACATTAAACAATTATTATTTAAAAGTGAATCGTGGCCCTTTTCCCCATCAAAAAAGACCAGACCTGCTTCGCGCTCCTGCAAAACTCAGCTCACTTCTGCACCATGGGCAGCGATGGAGGGATGAGAGATGAGGGACTAATGGGTGCAATAATTCAATCACTGCGGCAGCCGCATTCCAGCACTGGTGACCAGCTGCAGTCCGTCAGCTGGGAGGGAGGGCCAACTGGACACGCCCCGCGGCAGGTCCTGGCGAGCCCTCGCTATGTACAAGTACTGAGTTCAGGCTGCGATAGGACTGTCAAAAAATTACATCATATCGTCA